>JARHVA010004265.1:947500-1615000 GCA_037957365.1 Torreya grandis
GTAAGTGTCCAGGCAACCAAAAATAAAATTTCTATAATTTGACGACTGGTTCTTAAACATGATATAACATTTTTTAACATTTATACATCTTAGATCTGTATACACATCATTACATAAGATAAATATAATTTATTCTTCATGATTACATAATCAAAATACTATTTGGCACTATAATTTATATATTTAACATTTTCATAATTCAACACTGAAATAAAATATCATAAAATTAATTATTTAATTGACCTACTTTTGATAAATAGTTTAATTTAATCTTGAATTCTATTTCTCTTAGCCCTTAAATCCAAAAAGTGGTAAAATTTGGTAAACTTGACTTCTGATTCTTCCATGAAAATCCTAGTTTTTATAGTGTTTTCATCCTTCTAAGGTATTTACTTATTTTTATTTATATATTTTTAATTCTTTACATGCAACCTAGGTGTAGCCCTCAAGTAGGTGGTGTTCCTATTGAATATCTTGAGTTTACCTTTGGGCCACATAAAATGTCTAAAGCTAAAACCATGTAAAATTCTCCTAATAATGATAGTGAAAATAATGATAATGAGCCACATAATAAAAAAAATTCTTATAGAAGATATAGCCAAATCAAGAGAATACATTACCATAATAGATTGTTCCTATAGTTGTTGTGTCTCTCTTATTCAGTTCTCATTTCAATATTTAGAACATTACAAATGGACACAAGGGAACCTCTTCCTATTTTTAACCCTAAGGAGGGTAGTAGCTACTTTCCCTCTAACTAGGTCGATGATATTACTCCATGATGTAAGGTATCCCTTCCTCAATCCCATCCACCACCCACATATACTTTAGATAATGGTAATATTATTTGACAATCCATGATACTTAAGGTTTGTGTTGGTTAAGCCATTATAGATTAACTCACAATCACTAAATAAGATTTCCAAAAACAAAATCAATGTTTGAGCTCAAATCTCACATCACTAAAAGATTATATTTCATATATATATATATATATATATATATATATATATAATTCCAAATGTGCTAATCATACTCATACATTTGTATCTTCTAGTAATGTTGTTCCTAAAAAAGGATTATTAAAAAATAAAGAGTTCAAATAAAATCTATTTACAATAAATTATTTAAACAATATGAAAAAGGACAATAGGAGTCTAAGTGAGATTCTAAAGGTATTGTTTAGAAATAACTTGATCACATTACCTCCTCTACAACATCTAAGAAGAACATCTTATTTCCAATATCATGAAATACATGGACATAATACAAATAATTGTTTGGCTCTATAGAATAAGATTCAACACATATATTTAATACTGGTGATCCTTCAATAGACACATCTCAATTGTGATCCTTCAATATACACATCTCACTTTTTATGATAAAAAAATAAAAAATAAAAAAATTCCCAAAAAATAAAATATTCAAGAAAACACAAAAACATCCAAATAATTCAAAAATACCAAAAATATTTATCATTTCACATGTTTACTATCTTTTGCATATGTTTTTTTACTTTATGTTATTAGATAACATATAATTTATATACACCCATATGATTCATAGGTACTTGAGTGTGATACAAGAATACATTAGACCCTTGATATCTCAAGCATGAAGTTATTGGAACTTTCCTCTTCCAAAGTGATATACTACATTTGGGGCATATTACTTATATATGATAATGATTAACATAGTTTATATTATATTATGATCATTTTCCATTATCTTATTAAGGTTATATATCTTACACATGCCTATACTCATGTTTCTATCTTACACAATGTATTTAATATGTTATTCTACCTGACATTATTCTAACACATGTATGTAAGGACTAATATGACATGTTTATGCTAGTTGTTTATGTATCATTACATTATCTATTTACATTAGCTTAATTGATTTTCCTTCTTGTATGCTTCTTTGTCTTACTTGTGATATATTTGAAAATGTTCCTTTGATTACTAGATAAATTTACCTGAGTGTTTCTTATTTATATGGTGTGTGGACATTTTCACATGTCTTCTAATTGAGTGTGAAGAATTTTAACATGCCCCTTGTTTTTGATATCTTTAGACCCATTTTGTACAACATCTGAGTACTTTTGCATGTGTGATTGATTATTTTTTGAGTTTTTTATATTTAATACATTGTCATGATTCATTTCATGCATCTTAGGGCTTGTTATGTATAAATATTGTGAGATTTATTGATATATATAATTTTATATGACACTATTATATGCTTATTTTACTACATGATTTGCATGTAAACAACATCACTATCATATCATTTTTAGATAAGGTGATAATCATGTTTTTAATCCTCTCATCTAAAAAGGTTAGGCATATCAGAGGGGGAATGTCATAAAATACATGACTCCACATACATATATTTGATAGAATGGGAAATCTTTTATTTAGTTTACACAATTTATATGATTCAGTTATAAATTTGGATAAAATTATATGCACTGCGCACATATTTGAGATTAATATTTTTAGATTTGTGATACATATTATATACACATTATAGAATAGAGGATATATTTTGATAGATACTTTATCTTGAGACATATTCAAGGTACACATGCACTAAATTATAGATTAAATTTTATATTATACACACATTTATGCATCAACCTTACCAAGATACACTGTTTGAGATTTTACCTATTGTAGCGGTTGGATCTTTTTTTATTAGTGTAATAAAGATTATGTGCCCTTGATAGACTTGGAACTATGATTATATTAGTGTGATTTAATATGGTTAAACCATTTGAATCATGTGATATTGGATAAATTGGATAGATTAGTTACACTTGAGTTGTATAATTAAGATTGTATGCTCTTAATGTACTTGGCACACTTCATCTTTCTATCGAATTGGGGGCATGATCACCCTCCAATTTACCTCTTCACAAATCCAAGGTTTAGTTGTGAACCTCTTTCCAATCCTTATGCAAGCACTTATTCAAGCTCAATCAATCAATTGCATAACTAAGCTATTATTCCCTATTCATCCCCATTTGCATATCAATCATAGGAGTAGTCATACGACAAGTCTGAAGCATTGAAAAAATAATCCATGAGACATATTTGTCAATTTATAAGCTATATCACTACATGCATATTTATATAATATATTTAACCCTTGTGAACACACATTCCCACACATAAGATAGAACTACATAACTTTGAAGCCCTCTTTGGAGTATTGTCTATGTAGGAAGTGCTTATTGACAGAAGGGTATTTAAGGTAAACTTTACACCATGAGCACACTAACCCATTTTTGGTAAGGTAACCCACCTTAAGGTGGAGATATAGGTTTGAGCTATAAATAGTGATATAGATATTGCATGTGGTATCTGAATATATAAAATAAAAGGTGATAGAAAACCCATAAATACCCATGTGGTCACATATTGATACAAAAAATATTATGTACATGATAATTACACTGAGATTCAAACATTAAAATTAATGTAAGTGTCCATAGGTCAATGCAAATGTCTATGCAATGAAAAATAATATTTATAGAATTTGACGACTAATTTCTAAACATCAGATAGCCTATTTCCACACCTGTACATCTTAGATCTATCGACACATCATTGTATAGTCTATGTATTATTTTTTATTCATTATTAAGCAATAAAAACACTATTTGGAATTGTACTTTCTATATTTACCATTTTTCATAATTCAACATTGAAATAGAATATCATAAATTGAATTATTTAATTGGCCTACTTTTGAGGAATAATTCAATTCACACTTGAATATTTTATTCCTCCTAACCTTTAAATCCCAAAAAGGGTTAAACAATAATATTATATGCTATTATAATATATTATATAAATACATGTATGAAATTATATTATTAAAGTATATATTATATAATATCTATTATATTACATATAATAATATTTATTAAATGATATATACATATATAATATTTACTATTACTATATTTTAATTTTAATAATTATATTATATAAAAAAATATTAAATTTTAATATGACCTAAATAGACATGCCTAAAACATTAATGCTAACATGTATCATAAAATGTGCAATGATGACATATGTTACTTTCACCTTTGTATTTTTTATAATTAATACACACCATGAAATTATAGACCTACAAACTTTCAACTTCTCAAAACCTTCACTATCTTAAATTTTAGTCTAAAGAACTTAAGTTTTTTTGCGTTAGGTATACTGCAAATTTATATGTTAAAATCAATTTTTTTTGTCAATAAGACCAGTTGTTAAAAAATATTTTCCTGAAGACTAGGGGGGTTTTCGAAGGTAATTTTTCATTTTTGGTGCTTTATTTTTGGGGAAATTTTAGAGCATTTTGATCTTATAAAGTAATTTAATTTCATAAAAGGCTTGCAGATTTATTAATAAAAAGGGACTATAAATCATTATTTTTGGATATTTTTAGTGCAATACGAGTTTCAATAAATTACACTTAAAAAATTGGAATACTAGTAAAATTAGTGTCAAAGACCGATAAACTATTTATGTGGAGTAAGAAATGCACATATTGCATTTTTCACATGATTTAAATCTAATTTAAAGTTTTTTCTATTGAGAGAAGCATCTTGTCAAATGATTTTGAATAAGACTTAGATTATAGATGTTAAGAAGCTTTTGGAAGGCATGTTTTTTTATCTGATACATTATGGTAAAAAACGCATATTTTTTTCATTATTGAAGATTTGTAACTTTTTTTGATATTGATAATTTACAACATTTTTAGCTTTAAGATGAGATTATGGTTTAAAAAAGGAAAATACCCATAAGTGATTGACACAAGTATGGAATTCTATAAAAATGGTGATACTATTTTTTTATACATTATTATATTTATAGTATAGACATATGATTCATACCTAAATCTTTGTTAATCATATTTTTTTTATCAAGGATGTTATTCTTAGTGAAATTAAAAAATTTAACACTAAAATGGATTATAACATGATGTTTAATGCTAAAATGGACTATAACATGATGTTTAATGCTAAAATGGATTATAACATGTTTAGATGAAAAAGTGTAAGGGCTTTTCCAAAGAAGATCATGCCAATTAAAATGGATTGTAATTTTTGTCCTATCTTGAAATTATATATGAGTATGTCAAGCATAGATAAACATTTATATAAATTATTATGCATATTTGTATGCAATGATAGGATGTAATGATTTGTGTGTGTGTGTGTGTGTGTGTGTGTGTGTGTGTGTGTGTGTGTGTGTGTGTGTGTGTGTGTGTGTGTGTGTGTGTGTGTGTGTGTGTGTGTGTGTGTGTGTGTGTGTGTGTGTGTGTGTGTGTGTGTGTGTGTGTGTGTGTGTGTGTGTGTGTGTGTGTGTGTGTGTGTGTGTGTGTGTGTGTGTGTGTGTGTGTGTGTGTGTGTGTGTGCGCGTGCGTGCTCGTGCATGCATGCACGTGCGTGTGTGTGTATCAATTGCATCTAATGTGAAAAGTACATGAGTGATGGGATTGCTTATTATTTAATAAATACTTTAAACAAAATTATTATTTAATAAATATAATTTATATGTAAGAGTCTATTTAATCATGATGTAATATTGCATTACTTAATCAAGGATATTTCTATTGCTTTATCTATAAAACTACATTAGTAGCCATAATTAATATGTTTATAAATAGTAGTTTAACAAGAGCATAATGGGTCAAATTGAAAAAAACATGTACCAAGAAATGGAATTTATTCACACAATTCATTTCATTAGCTATATTTTAATCTCACAATTCATAATAAATGATATTTGATGGTTCACTATTTGACTATAGCCTCAAAGAGAGATTAGAATAAACTTTAACATAAATGGATATTTTGTTGTGTATTTTTCAACCCCCTTCACCCAATTTCCAAAATTTCTTATCATGATTTCAAACATTTTTTTGGTCTCAATTAAAATAATCATACCATTGTTTCTTTATATTGAAGCACATAAGTGGCATATTTATATAAAAATACTTCATATAACACCTTGAACATCAACACAAACTCATCCTAGTTGTCATTTTTTACATGTGTTTATAAAGGTGTTTATGAATTTATCATTAATTTCAATGACATTTCAAAATCCATTATTTTATCCTAGATATATCTTGGCCAACAACTTTGTTATAGTGGAGAATCTTCCCACAAAAAAGCATTGTGGACCTATGACTATTGCTACTTGGTTCTTAGTTTTCCCCAACACTGATGTATTTTTCATGCTATTAGGATGGCCATGCATAGATAAGATATATGAAAACTCATCCTCACATTGATGCTTGAAGTATATTCAGAATGATAAAGTGGTTAAAATTTTGGGTGTTCCATATAATTACCTTGTTAAGCCTAAGACATTTCATACTATGATTCCAAAATATTTTATTTTACAACTTTCACAAGTTATTCCTCCTAAAAAATTTATATTACATTGCACCAATAAGAGAATGATTTCTTAGGTGTCCAATTCATTGATGTCCTCTATTCCAGGGACCTATTTGAGTTCAACGTACACTATATAGTTCCTCATGTCCTATTTTAGTCTTACATCATCCTTTTGAATACATTTCACAAATAACACAAGTGCATTATCCATAAATATAATGGAGTCATGTGTTACTTTGAATAGTTGACTTATATAATATGTATATGATTATTTTGATTATAATGACAATTATGGATATTCTATAGCTCAACTATTTTTTTGATTTTGATAGTGATATAATTTATACACCTTAGCCTATGACATTTGCACTAATTGATATAATATTTCCAATTGAGAATCCCATTGATGTGATATTTGGTTAGTTTTGACAAATATTAATATACATAACTTCTTATTGTTTTCTTTCTTGATCACATTTTTTTGAGTTGAATTATTCACTTCTCCATTTTTTTGTATGTGTGTGTACATATGTGGTTGCTTTGATAATTATTATAACCCTTTATTTCACATGATTATCATATTTTTTTGGCTCTTACCTCTTCATTTCTTTTACTAATTCAGACATTCACAATAGTTATATTAAGATCATATGCATACATATACCCTTTACAACAATCTAATTTCAATTTCCATTATTTGAGGCATGTTACATCTTGATGTGACATATTGACTATGTATGATTCATTTTTTCATGGCACATGTTGAGCTTATATGATCAATTATATTTTATGCCTACACATCTTACGACATTTTCACACTGAATCTTGCCCAACAACAACATGCACATATTATGATTTATATTACATCCCTAATTGAGACATGAATTTACTATACATTGAAGACATACTATTTTCCTTATTCACATTTCTTTGCCATTAGAATTGGTGAAAATTATGCACTGACACATACTATTGACTATTCATATTCCTTTTGTTCTTCTATTTTGTAACCTTGATTCATTTATCAAGTGCTTGTTCATTTCCATATTTCAAAAAGTATTTCGATATTCCAAAGAGTGTAAAAACATTCAAATATTCAAAACTACAAAACTAGGACCTATACACAACTTAATTTGATGGTACACATAGTTGTTTGATATCATTTGTCATATACATCATGAGTGATATATTAATTTTCTTCACACATGTTTTTCATGGTATACATGAGCTATATGTAGGACATACAATTTACATATGAGACATTGATATAAATATGCATGAAATTTATCACATGCATATAAAACCTTTCCATTTTGGGGCATACCCATGTTAGGGGCATCTTGGTACACCTTTCAAGTTATATATTTCTTTACCATTATTTTGATCATATTGAGATACTAAGACCATTTATACATAACTTGATCTTGTTCATACCTCTTTATAGTGTTAATTTCTATATATATTATGCTTTTCTATACTATATGATGATATTGATTAATTATGGGGAGTAACACTTCTTGTTCCATGATTGTTTTATGTTGATGCTTGTAACATTGTTTTATCTTTGATATTTTCTATGTTGCATTTTTTTTGCATATATTGATTATGATTTGTTAGGTGTTTTAACAATTTTGGGAATATTGGTGTATTATTCCTAATTTAGTTAAAGGGTCTAGGTAGTAAAAATAGTAAATAAATAAATAATAATTAAGCTACTAATTTATGTAAATTAATTTCAATTTAGACTTTTCTAAAAATAGTAATGAGAGGGATAAAATCAAACTTAGCTAGAGACTGACTGATATGACTGAGACAAGGCCTGATACTCACTATGTAGGACTAGGACATTATCATAAACTAAGATCTAAAATTCAATTTATAATTGGATAGTACAATCAAAATTAGATAAGAGTGGCAACGGTAATATAGTCTACCTCTACTGCTATTGTCCTAAGGATTTGAGCTTTATGAGTTTTATTTGCTATGTCTGTGTGACCCTGTCTATGAAGTTTCAGTAGTTGGAAGTCTGTAGAGCTCCTTGTAGAGTAGATTTTATCTTCAAACCCTATATTCCATTATGATTTTACCAATTTCCATAAAGAGGGGGTGTTAGCATGTGCAAGATTCACTAGATTTGGATCTACACCCCTTGTGTAGGTACGTTGCCTACATACCAATAATCCGAAGAGGGATCAAGCCATATGTAGTTCTCCCACTTGATGTGCTTTATGAAATTATGTGTATAAATATGTAGAATGATAAACTAGATGTGTTTGAGGTCTTTAGGGATTGGTGTAAGGATTTAAATAAACTTGTAAGTGTATTGGCTGGCTGTATGTAGAGGATAGGGAATATTTCTTGAGTAGTCTTGTTTACTTACTAATAATTGCCAACCCTTTCCAAGTGATCTTTGAATGGGATTTTATAAGGATCTATTGGCCATGGATTGAATGTACTTGTGTTAGGTCTACAATGAGATAGATGGGGAACTATAATATATTTACCATTGGGAACAAAAATGGACTTGGATAAGAGCACCAAAAGTGGACAAGAGTGGCACTAGTGCTATAATCCTAGTGTGGTGCTATTGTCCTAAGAAGATGGGACTTAGGGGGATGGATCTATCATGGAAAGAGGGGTCTGGATTATCTGAGATCAAGTCTAGATGGTTATAGATGATTGGGAATCAATGAAAAGATGCCTATGAGGGTCATGAAAGCAAGCAAGAGGGACCTAAGGGTTGGGTGTCATTATCCATGCTCAAGTTACCAATTTTTGCATTTTATATGACTACATTTGCCCCCTCTTTATTCTAGTGATGTATCAAATTGAAATACTAGGATAAAGGAAAAATAAAAAGCGTACCTAAACCTACCTATAAAGGGTGAAGCTCATGAAGTTGTGTGATGCTAGGTGTGCATAGAAAGCATGCTTTGAAGAAAAACAAAGAATATATTAATTCTTACTAGATACACTATATCTAAAATAATAATGTACAAGGTTGGGTAAGAGAAAGAAGAAGAGAAAGGAACAAATACACCTCATCGAGTAAGCAAACCAATAAAAAACCTATTATGATGTTGAGTGATGTTAAGTAATGCTAGATGATGATGTACTAAGAGTAATATCACAAATGGAGCTGAGTGATCAATTCCTCAATAATGGCTCAAGAATTCAAAGGTTGGCCCTTTGGTTCCATCATCAACCACTAAGTGAATCTAGGTAGTCATGCATGTGTTGATAAATGTTTGGATTGTGTGTCTAATCCCTCTGAATAGGTGGCTCAAGAATACAAAGAATAGATAGTCCTTTGGCTCCATAATTGCCTTGTGAATTGAAGCTATGAACTTATATCAGTATGAAATGTATGTTGTATGAGATGGATCCTAAAGCCTATGAATGTATTGTGATTTTATAATGTTGGCATGGATATCCAAATGTATGTTGAAAACTAGGCCACTCTTGGCCACTCTGAAAGATGGAGATTAGGATTGTATGAAAGCCACTCCAAACTAGTGCATTAGGCTTATATGAAATCCACTCAGGAACTTGAGAACTCAAGAAGCTAGGCTTGTATGAAATCCATTCCAAACTAATGCCAACTACATGTAGATGGAATAAGGCACACAACTACTGAGAATGCCTGGGTAATACTAAACTCAGAAAGGAAAAGAAAATAAATGTGCCATGCACATTGCCCCCAATCACTAGTGTCTAGAATATGGATTTTAATTTGAAAGTTATATCAACTACCATATCTAAAAATCAAAGTAAGAGCCATCATGCCATGCATGATTCCCCTTATATGTAGATTCTTTAAGCAAAATTTTATTAAAAATTGCTAATTCTCAACTGGTCTAATTGTGCAAAATTGTAGCTAAACCTACTTTTCTACCTACTTCTAGAATTTTTTTTGTTGTTTGGATAGGAGCACTAAAAGTGGACACTAGAGGCACTATCACTGTAGTCCAAGTTGGGCACTATTATCTTGGGATAAATTTGGTAACTTTTTTGATATTATCACTATCTACCTAGTCTATTTTAACTATTTTGATGTCTGGTTTCTATTTTGGGTGTGTTGAATGCTAAATTTTTAAACCATTAGGATCTCTGATCTTTGTGGCAAAACCCCTATTTGTTTCCCCCTCTTTTGAGGGTAGGATTGAAGACCTTACAATGACTTACCTTAGAAGAGAGAGCCTTGCAAGTGTGTTATGCTAAAAAGATACATGATATAACAATAGTAATTGACAAGAGATCTTAAGATATAACATGATTTGAATTGAGAGATTATGAGATCAATAGGGGTATGCCAAGATGGATTTAACAATGTAATAATGTGTATATTGTATTAAATTGGAAATGAAAGTTTGGTTAGTTGTTAGTTGGAGGGATGGAGCATGATGTCCATCATGGCATCCAAGAAAGAAATATAAATATATGATGTAGATCATGTCATTACAAACAATGAGAATCAAACAAGCAATCTTACAAAGTAAGAATCAAGAAGCATACAAAAAAGGCCAAGTGGCCAAGAAAACAAGGGACATGGGCACATGTCAATCAAATGAGAAATCAAGCATACAAGGCATGTTCAAATGTTGCATATGCATATAATTGAAACAAGTAAGGTTGGCATGAAAGCCATAATCATATAAAAGTGTACAGGTAAGGGACATTGGAAAATGTCTAAAGGCACACACATGAATAAAAGTAAGGACATTTAGTAAATGTCCTAAGGCACATATAAGAGATAAATAGGAACTTAGAAATGCAAACAATCTAGCTACGCTAAGTAAGAAATTAAAGCATGTAATAACTAGAAATATAATCACATCTAACTAATCCAAGTAAGAAGTGAAAGTATAAAAGACATGTTAGTACAAAACTAGGTATATGATAATAAATACACAAGTGATATATAATAGTGAGTGTTGATAGAATAATCTATGTAAGCTCATAAGTAATGTCTATCAACATGATAACTAGAGTGTATGGTGTAGGAATGACATAACCTAGATGGTATAGTCATGCAGAAGATGTCCCTAGTGGGTATGTATATCGATGTGTGTCTCAAATGTAGAATTAGGATGCCCCCTCAATAGGTAGAGTGAAGCAATCAAAGAGTTAGATGTCAATATGCACACTTAGAGGAGATCAAGTGAAGCATGGTAATGTAGAAAAATTGACAAAAAATAGCATAAAAAAACAAATATAAGTCTAGTATAGTAGTATAAATGTAAAGCATGGATAATGCATACAATTGAAATGTTTTTTGAGTTTTGAAAATATTTAAATGTGTTTGTGTTTTTGATATGTTGTATTATTTTTGTATTTTTTAGATTTTGAGTTATGGACAATCCATCATGAGGAAATTATGTACAAACAATATTGAGAAACTATGTACAAGTAATAAAAAAGAAACTATGTACAAGTAATACTGAGAAGAAATGATACTAACTAATGATTTTCATGAGAGACTCCTTATAATGCTGTCTTTTATCGAAGAAAGGAATCATGCATCATTGTGAAGCACCAGGGATGGCTGAAAATATGATTCTAAATATTTGTATTCATTGTCAGTATCTTGGAAATCATACTAACCTATATTATTCTACTCATCATTATCATCTTGATCTTGAACCAATAAAATGCTAGTGTTGACTTTTATTATATCTAGATCTTTTCCTTTGATAAATTATGTCTGTGAATGATTTGACTTAGGATGTTCAATAAATCCCAAACCTTGGTGACAAAAATTATCAAATGCTAGAATAGGAGAAATGATGCCTTGAGCTTGCTTGCCCAACCCTTGACCTTGATAGTCAAACTATTGTATATATTTTTCACCAAACCTATAATATTAAGAAAGTTAAGCCTAATTTTGGAGAGGTATATTTGCATCTTTTTCATGATTTACATGTGCCTGTGGTACTATTCCTTGCTCTAATTTTTATTTTTGATCCTTTTGTTGTTCTGAGTTATGCTTTGGTAACCACTTTTATATTATTTTTGAATTTGACCCTTTGTGAATGTGTTTTTGTGTCACTATGTATTTCTTGATGTATTTACCTTGCATATGGTTCTCATTAACAATTATATATTGTATATATTTTTTCAATGCAAAACATCAATCTATGTGATGCCCATGTATTCTATGATATGCACAATAATATTTGGATCTTCTCACTAGATGTAGAGGAGGTTGTTTGATCAAGTTAGATTTAATCATTTTACTTAGTACCTCACTTGAACTCTTATTTTACCTTTGAATTCTTTTTGAATCACTAGTTGTAGAGTTACTTTGTTTTGATTTCTTTTTTTGATATGTAACATTGCTTGCAACCAATTGACTAGGTGAAGGCGCATATACATGATTGACATTAGGGTGCCTTTGAGGCTTTTGTATCATAATCTAATTTTCCAATTTTGTGATATTTTCATGTAATAACTAGTTTTGTGTTTGTGAAGATGAAATTAACTTGCTTATACTATTTATTTGATCCCTTAGATTCTTACAAATGCAAACCCTAGCTGCTTCCAATTGCACATGTAAGCACATATGTTGAAGATGGATTGAAGAAGATATAGGCTAAATGTATGCATTAGGAACAATAGTATAGGTTTCCTCACCTTTTGGAGGGGTGATAACATGGACCTGGTTAGAGGGAAAGTAGCTATCACCCTCTTGGGGGAGAGGAGGATAATGAAATTCTTCCCTAATATGTAATAAATTGTCATGCAAAATTAGAATACTATGAGCATCTTTGTTATCCTTGAATGGAGTGAATGAATTATTTTCATTTGCAATATGAGAAGTAAGATTAAGAGAGTTATCATTTAGACATTATTTTTTCATTGTTTGAGATGACAAAGTAGATTTGAAAACATGGAATTGATCATTTTAACTATGCATTAAAATTTTGATTCTATTGCATTTATATTATTGTAATTTGAACATAGAAGTAGCAAAAGAGTTATATGCATCTAGGTAAAAATCATGTATGTGGAATGAAATGCATGAAATTTGAGTTATAAGTTGTATAGAAATATGTTTATAAATAGCATTCCACATGACAGATAACAAGTTTGGGATAGAAAGCATGAATTTGTGCATTACTGCATAAGAAACTTTAGAATGTGCTATGCCATTTCTAATCTGTTTAGCATGATAAACTTGAATTTTTTTTCCATATGAGAGATATAAATGAGGAGATTAAACCTTGTATAGAGATGTATCTTACTATGTTTATCATCCCATATTATGAAAAGTAAGCATGAAAAGTAAAGAATGAAACTTTATACTTACATATGGTATATTTCATCATTCATGTACATGATAGGACCAAGTATGGCCTCCTTATTATATTCTAAAAATGCAAGAAATATTTGAAAATAAGTGAGATCCATTTTTGAAATATGAGTTTAGATGTAAGGTGATACCTCAAGAAGCAAATAGGAGTTAGTACATACTATTGAATTTTGAAATTTTAATTGAATTTCTGATTTTAATATGCTAGTAAAAAATAAAAAAATTATAGGAAAAATACTAGGACCTAGTATGGGCAACTAGGACTTGAAATAAAATTATTTTAAAATTAATACAAAATTTTTAAATTTAATGAAATTTTTAAATTTTATTATGAAATTAAAAAATTAAAAAATATAGGAAAAATTAGTAGGAAATTTACCCTAGGGTTTTTATGCACAAATGAAGTAAGTTGGGTTTACCAAATGTTTTAGCAATTTTGGGAATATTGGTGTATTATTCCTAATTTAGTTAAAGGTTCTGAGTAGTAAAATTAGTAAATAAATAGATAATAATTAAACTACTAATTTTTATAAATTAACTACAATTTAGACTTTTCTAAAAATATTAATAAGAGGGAGAAAATCAAACTTAGTAGGAAACTGACTAATACGATTGAGATAGGGCCTGATACTCATTATGTAGGACTGGGACACTATCAAAAACTCAGGTATAAAATTTATTTTTTGATTATATAGGAGCGTCAAGACTAGATAGGAGTGGCACCTGCACTATAGTCCACCTTTGTTGCTATTGTCTTAAGGATCTAAGCTTTTTGGATTTTTTTTGTTATGTCTCAGTGACCCTATCTATGAAGTTTCAATAGCTAGAAGTATGTAAATCTGCCTATAGAGAAGATTTTCTCTTAAAACCCTATGTTATATTGTATTTTAACCAATTTTGATAAACAGGGGGGGTTAGTGTGTGTAAGATTCGCTAAACATGGATCCGCACCCTTTGTGTGGGCACACTACCTACATATTAATACTTTGAAGAGGGATCAAGCCATATGTAGTTATCCCACTTGATGTGCTTTGTGAAATTGTGTGTATGAAGATGTATAATATTAAACTAGATGTGCTTAAAGTGGCTAGGGATTGGTGTAAGGATTTGAATAAGCTTGTAAGTGTATTGGTTGGCTGTATGCAAAGAATAGGGAAGCTTGCTTGATTTATCTTTCTTGTATTCTTGTTTGCTTAGTGATAATTTCCAACCCTTTCCAAATGATATTTGAATTGGATTTTATAGGGATTTATTGGTCATGGGTTGAATGTAATCACATTAGGCCGACAATGAGAAGGATGGGGAATGAGAATAAATCAACCATTGAGGCTAAAAATGGACTTAGACAAGAGCACTAAGGGTGGACATGAGTGACACTGATGCTATAGTCTGAGTGTGGTGCTATTGTCCTAAGTAGATGGGACCTAAGGGGATGGATCTATCATGGAAAGAGGGGTCTAGCTCAATTAGGATCAAGTCTAAAAGGCTACAGATAACTGGGAATTAGTGAAAAGATGCCTATGAGGGTCATGAGAGAAAGCAAGGGAGATCTAAGGATTGGGTGTTATTAGCCATTCTCAAGTTACCAATTTTTGCATTTTATATGACTAAATTATGTCATATGTCATTGGTGTCATAGGATCCTCTAGTCCATGTCATGGCCATATTTTTTATATGTTAGGTTAGAATCAAATCAAGTTTTCTATGTTTGTGTGTTTATGAGTTATTCACTATGATATTGCATGTGTGTGCATATTTACATACATTAATGTATTTTTATATGGAAAAAATTTATTTTTACTATGTTATTGATGTTGCTATTTATATCACATATGTTTATACTATGTGCTATCAATTTCTACTTGATGTTTCCTTGATCTTTTTCATATATTTATTATGGTTATAATTAATGCATGCTTTATTGAAATATATAGGTATATTATAATTATAACATAGAATTAAATGGGGAAAATTTAAATGACTATTTAGAAAAAAAAAATGTTTGGGATTATTATTCATTTGTCATTAGCACATCACATTCATAAAAATATTTAGCAAGTTTTGTATTTATTGTGTGCATACAAGACCCAATAATCCATCCAATTAAATACATGTTTTTATATTTACTAACATACATTAATTTAATATTTAGTTTTATATTAACTTATTTATTAAAGGGGGTGCCTTATTGGGATATGCATGCCCCAACTAACCACTAAAAACTAACATAATAAATATGTTTTGGATCAAAATACCTTAGAAACCCCATTTAATATAAAGGGGACAAAGAGATGATTTGGATTAAATGACATTGAATCCATCCAATAATATTTGATACAACCTTCCATCTAGCCCTATGTACATCTTTATATTGATCAATCAGTGTCACTTCACAAAGTTAATGATCCAGATACAAAAAAATTCTCATAAATCATGATCATATCATGACACAAAGATGACCATACTCATATGAATAATCAGCCCATTTAACCTTATATACCTTTAATATAGTATGAGTATCATCACAGACATACTCAATTACATCAACCCCATGTATTGATGATAATTATGTACCTTTTTATGTAAAATCTACCATGATGCCAAACAATACTAACCACTTTTATCAACACTACTAGTGCTATCAACCCCCTATCAACTTTATAATCACCAATGATTGATTGAAAACCAATATAGAATCTCCTCCCTATAAAATAAGATGTAAGAAGATATGCAACACAAATAATCATCAAATAATTGGTTTTCTCCTCATCAATGATATAAAGTAACTCAAAACTAGAATTTAGATTGAAAACATTAGATTCCTATCAACCCAAAAATGCTTCTATTGTAAAACCTAATCTTATAAATAGAAAAAAACACAATATGGGTGAGGTTTTGGCTTTGTCATCCGATTCAATCTTGAAGGACTTGTAGACCCAAGAATTCAATTTTGTATCCAACAAAATCGGTGTTGAGAAATAATGTTACACTCATGGTTTAATCATAAAAACAATCTAATTTTAAACTTGGTGCAATATGAAGGTGTTATATTCAACCAAAAATGTACCCATGATAAATTTTAACCTTCTTATTTCTCCACTTTTAATACATTTTTCTTAATAGTCCCAATGGGAGACCTCCATTTAAAAAATAAACTTTTATTGACTTAGAATGGGATTAAAACCTATAAATGAAGTGGTTACATGCCTAATTTATTACAAAAATTAAAATTGACATAAAATATCACGTGCATAAGAAATAACACTAAAAACTATGGGACTTTAAAAATAGATTTGCATTTAGTTGTAATGGAACACTTGACCTCTTATGCTCAGAATGTTTTAAAATACCACTTTTTTTTAACTTTTCTTAACAGAGTCAAAGAATAATATTGTGTCCCACTAGGCAGCCAAAAAATATAAAATTCAAAAATAAATCATAAAAAATACTAATTTTTTTAAAAAAAATATATAAAAATGAATATGCACTACATCTTTGTATATATAAGCTAAAACACATATGTTTGGTTTAAATCAATGACCAAAACTCAAGATATTTTGAGGGGAGATTGGAAGTGTATGTGACCTCTTTATGTGAAAAAATGGGACATATTATTATGATTTGACCTAATGACCACTTGAAAATCAATGGTTAAAATTTTCACTTAACTCAATTTTGCATTCAAATTCTAGAAATTATAGTATATGCAAGCATGCTATAAGCATGACTATTGAAATTTAGGCCTATAGATTTTCAATGCCTTTACATTATTAATTTTAAAAATTTTCCTATACTAATAATTGAAAAATAATCTCATAAAATAGTATACATACATTTTTTTAATGTGTAACCAATAAACAATGTATTAGTGAAAAAAAATACCAAACAATTTTAGTTTCTAGCAAGCAATTTTAACACATAAAATGAGACCCACTCAACATTAGGATAATTAAATATGTTTTTTTTAAATCAGAAAATTACTCCATTTCCACATGAAGAGTTCCAAATTCCACAAGAGTAGTTCCAAACACCACTTACAACACCACATGAATAAATTTCAATGGGGTTTCATCCTTTTTATGTCATATTTCAACACCCTAGTAGATTTTTTAAAAAAAAATCTCCACACTTAAACATCAAATCACATTCCCAAAAAATGTTTTTATCAAAAAAAAAAACAACCATTTGAATTATTTCAAGTAAATATAATGTTCCCAACAATTTTACACACAACCTTCAAGTTGGCAATCGTGCCCAACATAGAAACTAGAATATTTTAAAGCCATTCAACAACTTATAATGTTTTTTTCTAAATTTAAATGTGATAGTCAACTTTCCAACTCCTTTTATTAGATTTAATAAGTCAAATAACACCTCACCATTAGTTACAATGCCTAAGGATTATTCAAAATTCCTAACAACACTTCCTAATTCTTAAAAAAAATCTAACACCTTTATTTATGTAGTCCAAGGTTGAGATAAAACAAAAATTACTTTTGTGAAGTTATTAAAAAATATTCAAAAAATACTTCACCAAATAAATATCTCTAGGTGTCATGCATGGAACTTATATGGCCTATTCCTCAATATCCAACACTACCATTATCTCTGATATCATTGATCTTAAATGTAACATGGAATACAATAGAGAAAAGTGATGTAGGAGCATCCCAGGTGAACCCTCAATCTTGCATAGCCTAAGTTTTGGAGTGCATGGATGAATAAGAGATAGGTGATTAAGTACAACATAAAAGGGCCTACTAATGAAGTGTGTGGGGGAAACCACTATAAACACATAATATGGTGCATTATAAAGTGAACACTAATGACATGCATATTAAATCCAATTAAAAGAGTGCCAAGGGACTATAAAATTAGACTATCTATAGAAGGGGAAACCTACCACAAGAGGTCACACAAACCATTTAAATAAAAGGGTTACAATTTTGACCAAGGCATGGAGTGCATAAGGTAACCCTACATAAAGGCATGAGAAGGTTTTCAATGGTGAAACCATGAATAGTTAAAGCTTGTACAAGAGCACAAAATAGATATCTATGAAAGAAGTTCACAAGAAAGAAGCTACACCAAGGAATGAGAATAAGGCCTTAAAGTATTGATTTGTCGGGTGAAGTGTAAGAAACCTAAATAATATATAGAATACATAGGTAGAAGACATAACATATCAATTTAATATTTTTTTGTAATATGCCACATGGAGTATATGATGTACCATTTAGGACTATCAAATGAGGTAGAAAGTCAAACTAGTGCAGAAGGCAAGAAATATAATAAAAATATTTATGGGGATTTGCTCTAATAATTGGCTAGGATTTTTACACCAACACATAAATTTTAATGTTTAAATATAGGAAAGTAGGAAAAATCATTAATGAATACCATTATATTAGTAAGGCTTTAAATATAGGCATCGACCCAACATTGGTAAGGAGGAGGGATCATCAAAAGGAAAAGTATGCTAGATTGTAAAGTGATAGAGTTTGGCCAACTTAGGGAAACTATACCAAATAGAAAACATAGAGAGAGTGAGGGAAGAAGGATAATATAATTATTTAAGTATAGGGATACTAAAAAGAATCCATTGATGTAGATCTAAACATTCCTATAGTAACTCAATCCAGGCACAACTTATAGGCAATGCTAAGTATATATAGAGAGAGAGATAGAGTGAGATCCAAATATGAGGATTAGATAAATAAAAGGGATAAATTTTATAATATAAGGATCTTATAATAATTTTTACCCTATGAGGTGAATGAATGAGAAGACAAGGATTTGATTCTACTATGTTGTGTGAATCCTTATAGTCTATGTTATAAGGCATCCCTTCACTAGTAACCCCTATTATGACTGCATCGATTAGTATCAAATCAGGTTGAGAACCTTGTGAAATGTAGGAAGAGAAGATATTGTGAGAAATAGTGTAGAGTGATGCATAATAATGGACTGGTATATCACTGACATATGAGGTAACCAATGATAAGTGTTGAGAGAATGTGAAGGCTATCAAATCATGATCATGAATAAACTAGTATAGGAAAGTTGAAAGGGAAGCAATGGTAGACATTGACCACTAGGTAACCAAATGGAGGCATTTGAATACATGTATACTCAATAAAGTTAACATTTAATGCTAAAATAATGTAATTGTGACCATTCCTTATGCACACTTAACCTATGCTCAATTTCATGGTTTTAAACCACTATTCTTATAATTCTATGTAGATGACCCTCTATCATTATAAGACTATGATAATGAACTATATTATTCCTCATTCCAAGTATATTACACTCACTATTTAAATGATTCATAATTCTAGTTTAACTATATTTATTCCTCAAATAAAACCACTCTTTCAGGACAATCTCACATGCTGGTAGTGTCTGAATCTACCAGTTTATTCCTGACACTAATTTAATGACTAGTTACCCAAATCCAAATTCATCAAAATAAGTCATCCCACATGTTTATCAAGTTAAATTTGAGTAAATCCCCCAAATGTCACTATATAAGAACATTTTCTATCCATTTTTCACTAGATGTCAAGAGGCTTACACTATTGTGAATTCTAGAATTATCTAACTACACTTTAAGATAAAATCACCTATTATTCCCATTCCTAAATCCATATAGTTTAATTATCCATAAGTTAGGTCTAAATACAAAACCAAGGTTATAAGTCATTCTTCAAGCCCATTATTACACTAGGATTGCACCAACATATAACATTTCACTACTATTTCACACATATTACTGTAGCATGGGAGAACTACATGAAGTTTGATACATATTTAAATTATTAGTATGTAGGTAATGATTAATATAAGTGGTGTTGAGGTTAAACACAACCCCATCCTATTACCCTACTCTCCCATTTTACTACATTTTCCCTCTTGGTCATTAAGATAGGGTTTCACATGAAGAATAAAAGACATAATAACTCCAATAATTAATTTAATGAATCTGATGATACTCACAGGAGCTATAGGTGACAGTGTATTTTATATAATTAACATAGGGGGAAAAACCCATAAATGATGTTGGTGAATGATATAAATAATATCATAGGCCAACCTAGTCCAAAAAATGCAGCTTTGTCCAAGAAAAACATGGAGCCATGTTCCTAATTCATAGAACTATCATACAACCCTACAGTCAGTTTCAAAATCACTATTGTAATATTATATACCTAATTTATAGACAACTCATCTATTTATTAACAATTCCCATTTTAGTATATTTCTAAAAGTAGTAAGTTCTAAATCATTCATGTCTATTTATTATATATTTTATGCATTTTAGTTTACTCAATATTTTGTCTTAATTAGATTAATACTCTCTTAATATCCAATTTTTATAAAAAATAATGGTAAGACCATTTATTGTTGAATATTGAAAAACCCTAATCATTCATGTTGCTAGGGTTTATTTACTTATGTTTATTGTTTCTAGTTATTGTATTAGGGTTTATAGATTTAGTAAAGTATTTATTAACAATATTTCAAATTTGTATTTCATATTTTATGAAATATAAGAAAATTGTTTCTAATTCTATTAGAAGTTATAGACTCAATGGTACTCAATTTGAGCATAGTCATATTTATTTTGATAATGCACATAAGATGGATATTAACAAGGGTATATCAAGAGATACAAATAATAAAGAACAAATTAAATATGTAGAATTTATTAGTAGAGGTTCCTGAAAAACCCCATCTCAACATGGTAAATATTTTATTGTCTGATTTTTTATTTAAAGATGTAGACAAACATGGATATGGAATGATGATTCGTTATTTTAACTCTTTTCATTCATTCTTAGTGAATATTCATCTAAATGTAGTTTATTATCATAGAATGAACACCTTATTTTATATTAGTCACATATATTTGAATAGAATAGATAAAATAATACATAAATAATAACACATAGAAAATGTTCAATAGAACCATCAAATGATCTATATTATCTCACTATCATAAATTGGAACTCATTTTATTTAAAATTGAGTAACATTTATGATCTTAAAAAGGATCTTTCACTTCACATTCCTAACCTTTAATTTATATCCAAAGAGGTATTTTGATCTTATTATAGAATATTGATATATAACCATGTGTTTAATACATACAAAATGACATACATTATGTTGTTCCCCAAAAATATTAGCTATTTTTGGGAAAACATTTGAATTATTTTGGTCTTACAGACCAAAATTATCTCTTTCCTTTCCAAAACTTGTCTTGGGCATTCAAATTCCTCATTTTTCAAGATTTTCAAAAAATCTATAGACTCTGCAGACATGTTCATTTATACAGGTTCAAAGACTTTTGCAAGTAGTTTCAGTCAAAAGAATTAGTTTTCAACACTTAGTCATTCTCCAAGATTGGTTCAGAGCTTTGGTTCAATTGAAAATCTCCATCGTCAAGCATCTGAGTGCAAAAATAGACTTGAACCACTAAACCGTTGAACCATTGAACCACTTTGGTTCAAAGGTTCAACAAGTTCAAGGTTTAATAAGTTCAATGTCTTTGGCAAGAGTTAAGCACTTCATCAAGGTTTAAAGTTCAATCGCTTCAATGGTTCATCAAATTTAAGACACTTGGCCAAATCAAAGTGGCTTGAACCATTGAACCACTTCAGTTCAAAGGTTCAATGGGTTCAAGGTTCAATGGCAGGTTTAACCAAAGGAAAGGTTCAATGGCTCGGTTCAACCAAGTGGTTCAATGCTTTATTTCACTCAGCATCTTTTGGTTCAACCAAATAGTTCACTTAGTTGGTTCATTCCTTCAGTTCATCCTTTAGTTCAATGTCTCAAGGTTCAATAGCAGGTTTAAAGACACTTTTCAAAGATTTGTTTGAACCGTTGAACCAAAACTTGGTTCAATGTCTTGGTTCAATGAATAGGTTCAATAGTAGGTTCATTCACTCGATTCATCCGCTTGGTTCATTCAGTTGGTTCATTCAATTAAACCATCAACTTGAACCATTAGATTGAACCATTTTGGTTCAAAGCCTTGGTTCAACTGATTGGTTCAACGAAATGGTTCAACTATTGGTTCAAAGGCAAGTTCATAATGTTTGGTTTAATGCTTAGTTCATCGGCTTGTTTCATCCAATTGAACTATCGGCTTGAACCATCGACTTGAACCATTTTTGGTTCAACTGATTGGTTCAACATCTTGGTTCAATGGAATGGTTCATCACCAAATTTCAAAGGGGCAGTTCAATGCAAAAGGAAGTTTCTTGAAGGACAAGTGCCCTTACAGAGGGCACTTAATCAATAAAAGCACCCTTCAGAAGGGTCATTTTTCAAGGAAGCCGAAAGGTAATTCTTTTAGATTTGTTTAAGGCATTTAAAATTGGCTAAGGCATAATTCTTTCAAATTTTTGTCTGAAGGAATTCCTTCAGACAAAAAGTTTGAAAGAAATCAAAGGAGCAAATGTGGGCAAAATTTGAAGACTTGTTAAAAGATTTGGTGAAACAAATAATTCCACAGACTTTTTGTCCGCGGGAATTTTCCCTAGGCTTTTTGTCCACGAGAATTTCCTCAGGCTTTTTGTCCATAAGAATTTTCTCTGAGGAAATGTCTACAAAAAACTTTTGCACGAGGAAACGTTCATAGGAGAAAGAGCGGGGATTTGTTCGTGGGAAATGCCAAGGCAAAGGGATGTCGAAGGACCCCGAAGGGCAGGTGCCCTTGTGGGGGACTCTCAGCGGCCAAAGTAAAGGGCTCTTTTTGACCCATTCAAGGATTATTTCTTAAGGCCTAAAAGGGCAAAGCAAAAAGCAAAAAGAGGACCAAGGGGTGATACACCTGAGGATGTCAAAATTCAAGATAGTGAACTAGCCATTGAGAGCACATCGATGGGCATGTAAACGTCAATTTTAAAGCCCATGAAATATCCGTTGATCCTTTGAATTTATAGGCCCAAATGCATTCCAAAAATTCAAGACCAAAACCAGATAAAAGTGAGGAAAGATAGAACAATGAATGAATCCAGGACTCAATTCAATTAACCAGAAAAGGAGGAACGATGAAGACAAGATCAGACCGCTAGGTGGACATTGAAATTTGCAATCTCTCAATTGCATAACTTGTTTATCTACATTGAGAAGATCAAATGGGTAAAATGCCCCAAAGTTCTAGCCTATCTTCCTAATAGTTCCCAATGCATCATGATGTATTACTATTCTCGAGTCCTTCTTGAAGTGGTTATATAAGGGACTTCCTTTCATTGTAAATATATCTCTTTTTTGACAATTTGAATGAAACTCTGTCCAAATTGAGAGGCATCATTGAGACTTTGTGCTTAGTCTGTTAATCATATTTTGTTACTAGAATAAGAAAGCAAAGGACTTTTTTAGACTTTGTGCTGTGATATCTTTGTTATTAAGGGAACTATTCTTATGTCTTTTTCCTTGATATATTTTCTATTCCATTAATTTAACAAGCAAGATTAGTAAAATTAGTCAGGAAGGTGTCCTGAAGAATCAACTATGGAGAGACTTTGTGTCCCCATAAATGCCTTCAGTGTGTTTTCTTTTCATTACTATGTAAAGGACTTTGAAAAGACTTTGTGCCCTCAATGTCCTTCGTATATTACTCTTGAGCATTTCAGGTAGAGACTTTGTGCTGTGTCTCAATTTGTTGGTTACCATACCCTCAGTTACATTCTACTTTTATTTACAAGAGTATTCTTGTGGCTGGCTGAATAGTTCTTCTGAAAGAAGAGGAGTGTTGTCTATCATTTTACTTGAGTTTTTCTTTGTTTTATACACATCATATCTGAAAATAGAGAGATGGATGGCTTGTCCTATCCTTGAGTATTATTTTCTGTTTATACATATATAAAGCATATCCATAGGGAACCTCCCCTTGATGAGAGGAGAGAGCAGTCTCCTTCTGATGTGATAAACTCACACATTTGGATGACTAATGTTCCTAATTTGGCTGATCAAACCTATTTTGTTTACCAGTATGTTGATAGACAAAATATTCAACCAACAATTTTTGGCGACTCTACTAGGGACACAGTAATTTTGTGCAATTTGGAACCTCAAGTTTCAAATTGAAACATCCCCTATGTCTTACCCATTATCATTATCACCTTATCCATTATACAGTCTAGAAACTCCCATCTAGGTCTTACCCATTATCTATTTATAGCCTTACCATTTTCATCCATCTCCATTATATTATCTAGTCTGCAAAACTAGAGATGCTGGGAAAGAAAGCGCAGTTTGAAGCCTCAAGCTTTACGCTGAAGCAGGGCTAGTTTATTTTCCATTTTTGTCTTATAATTTTGAAACTCTACTCAGATGTGTTATCCCTATTGTTCATAATCTGATCATGGAAGTTCGAGGCCCCTAGGGTAACTCATTTGGCCCACTTAATCTAACTCCACCCCTGCATGAGCTACCACTCAATTCAAGGAAGAATTTCCCCAAATTATTTGGTGATGGAAGAGTCCACCCTGATGAACACATTGTAGCCTTCACCATAACTTATGGTGTGATAAGGGTGGAATTTGAAGACGTGGTAGTCAGGGTTTTTGTGGAGACATTATAAGGTGCTACTGCAGACTGGTTTTACCATCTGTAGACTAAATCAGTGACTGGCTGGGACACTATCAAAGCCAAGTTTGAAGCAAGGTTCAAACCTGCAGAAGGTGCTCATGCTTTACTAGCCCAAATTATGTAGATGAAGAAGGAACCTCATGATCCCATGAGGGATTTTGTTTCAAAATTTGACAAGTTGAGAAATAAGATTTCCATAGTTGCTCAGCCCACACCTGAGAACCTCAAATGCTTCTTCATAAACTCATAGCTGCCTGAAGTGAGTTTTCTACTAAGACATGCTAGCCACATAGATCTTGAAGCTGCTCAATACTTAGCCACTGAGTTAGAAGATGACCTTATCTTGGCTGGAAAGATAAGAAGGGATTCAAATAGAGGTGCATCATCCTCATTTTTTGATAACTCACCTACAACCACCACTAATCATATGGTGCAAAAGCTAGCAAATGAAGTGCTAGCCCTCAAAAGACAAATGGCACAAGGGATGTCATCTACTCCTTCATACAGAGATGTACCAAGGAGGACATTCCCTAATCAGGCACATCAAGGGCAACCCAATCGTCTTCCTCCCCCACAGAGGAACCTTACCATTGAAGCACCTCCAGCCAACTCAACAGTTGGGTATTTGGAAATAGAGCATGATTTCTCTTTCCAACGTGAGTTTAATCAAGAAAATGATGTTGGTCTCTTCACAAAGGATCAAGAAGAGTCAGCTGGTGACTCCCACATTGATTTCTTAGATTACCAGGATGAACCCAAAAGTAAAGGTGGAGCATCCAAAGGATCATATGCTATGATCACCCAATCCCAGAATCAGTCAACTCAACAAGCTGATAAAGGAGAAATAGAGGAGCGACATCATCCTATAATTTCAATTTCTAAGAGTGGGACCACTCTACCTATCTAGCTAAAGGACCCAGTTATTGCTGAGAAAGTAATTATCCAAAACATCTCTGTACCTTCTACTTTAACTTCATAGATCAGTCCTCCCACCCCTCCCATAAACCAAAAAGAAGAACTCACATCCCCTATGCCTAGTCCAATCCAGCCATTTGACATAATTGATCATGTCAAATGTGTCAAGACCCAAATGGCAGCCCATACAACCCAAATTTCATTTGAGTCTTCAGGTAGGGATGAAATAGTAGAAGAATTGGTGGATTGTAGCATAAGTGCAGGAGAACCCTCCCTTCCAAATAAAGAAGAATCTAAGATATCTGAGGGGGACAATCAAGACATGTGCTGGGCTGAGCTATTAGAACAACAAATTATGGTACTAGACCATGTTACTGCCCATCAAAATCAAGAAAAGGAACTCTTTGCTAGGAGAGTGAAGATTCATGGTTTTAGGACCAAAAGTCAAGTCTTGCTATGGGGCAAGAGAAGAAAACCAAGGGGAAGGCACATAAAAGTGGTTTCTTGGTGGAGAGTTCCATTCACCCATCACCGATTCTGGGGACAAAATGGTTTCCTGCTAGTTTATTAGGATGGGATGCCATTATCATTATCTCACAATGGGTAACATCTAAAACACTTCAACTCTTGAAGTATCAGATCATTGCATATGTATACATGTAAATTTGTATAGTTTTTAATTTTGTTTTGTTTTGTTTGTTTTTGTTTTTGAAGCCTTTAATTTCTACGTAGCATAACTCCATAACCCAATGGTACACATGAAGACACTAGAGATTTTTGATTCTACTCCTTTCAATTCTTTTTGCAATTAACATAAGTTCCCCAACTGGAGCTAGCTGTTGTTCCCCAAAAATATCAGCTATTTTTGGGACAACATTTGAATTATTTTGGTCCTATAGACCAAAATTATCTCTTCCCTTTCCAAAATTTGTCTTGGGAATTCAAATTCCTCATTTTTCAAGCTTTTCATAAAATCTACAGACTCTACAGATAGGTTCATTTATACAAGTTCAAAGACTTCTGCAAGTGGTTTCAGTTAAAAGAATCAATTTTCAACACTTAGTCATTCTCTGGGATTGGTTCAAAGCTTTGGTTCAGTTGAAAATCTCCATCAGCAAGCATCTGAGTGCAAAAATAGACTTGAACCATTGAACTGTTGAACCATTAAACCACTTCAGTTCAAAGGTTCAACGAGTTCAAGGTTCAATAAGTTCAACGTCTTTGGCAAGAGTTAAGTGCTTCATCAAGGTTCAGAGTTCAATCACTTCAATGGTTCATCAGCTTCAAGACACTTGGCCAAATCAAGGTGGCTTGAACCATTGAACCACTTTGGTTTAAAGGTTCAATGGGTTCAAGGTTCAACAGTAGGTTCAACCAAAGGAATAGTTTAATGGCTCGGTTCAACCAAGTGGTTCAATGTTTTATTTCACTTAGCGTCTTTTGGTTCAACCAAATAGTTCACTCAGTTGGTTCATTCCTTTAGTTCATCCTTTAGTTCAACATCTCAAGGTTCAATAGCAGGTTCAAAGACATTTTTCAAAGCTTTGTTTGAACCATTGAACCAAAACTTGGTTCAACATCTTGGTTCAATGAACAGGTTCAACAGTAGGTTCATTCACTCAGTTCATCTAGTTGGTTCATTTAGTTGGTTCATTCAATTGAACCATCGGCTTGAACCATTAGCTTGAACCATTTTGGTTCAAAGCCTTGGTTCAGCCAATTGGTTCAAAGGCAAGTTCATAATGTTTGGTTCAATGCTTAGTTCATCAGCTTGTTTCATCCAATTGAACTATTGGCTTGAACCATTTTTGGTTCAACTAATTAGTTCAATGGAATGGTTCATCACCAAAGTTCAAAGGGGTGGTTCAATGCAAAAAGAAGCTTCCTAAAGGACAAGTGCCCTTGTGGAGGACACTTAATCAATAAAAACACCCTTCGGAAGGGTCATTTTTCAAGGAAGCCGAAAGGTAATTCTTTTAGATTTGTTTAAGGAATTTAAAATTGGCTAAGGCATAATTCTTTCAAATTTTTGTCTAAAGGAATTCCTTCAGACAAAAAGTCTGAAAGAAATCAAAGGAGCAAATGCAGGCAAAATCTAAAGACTTGTTCAAAGATTTGGTGAAACAAATAATTCCATGGACTTTCTATCCATGGGAATTTTCCCCAGGATTTTTGTTTGAGAGAATTTTCCTTAGGATTTTTGTCTGCGGGAATTATCCCCAAGGAAATGTCCATGGGAAAATTTCATGCGAGGAAATGTTCATAGGAGAAAGCCCGGGGATTTGTCTGTGGGAACTGCTAAGGCAAAGGGCTGCCGAAGGACCCCGAAGGGCAGGTGCCCTTGCGGGGGAATCTCAGTGGCCAAAGTAAAGGGCTCTTTTTGAACCATTCAAGTATCATTTATTAAGGCCCAAAAGGGAAAATCCAAAAGCTAAAATAGGACCAAGGGGTGACGTGCCCGAAGACATCAAAATTCAAGACAGTGAACTATCCATTGAGAACACATCGACGGGCATGTAAACATCAATTTTAAAGCCCATGAAATAGCCATTGATCCTTTGAATTTATAGGCCCAAATGCATTCCCAAAATTCAAGACCAAAACCAGCTAAAAGTTAGGAAAGATAGAACAAGGAATGAATCCAGGACTCGATTCAATTAACTAGAAAAGGAGGAATGATGAAGACAAGATCAGACTGCCAGGTGGACATTGAAAGTTGCAATCTTTCAATTGCATAACTTGTTTATCTACATTGAGAAGATCAAATGGGTAAAATGCCCCAAAGTTCCAGCCTATCTTCCTAACAGTTCCCAACACATCATGACGTATTACTGTTCTTGAGTCCTTCATGAAGTGGCTATATAAGGGACTTCCTTTCATTGTAAATATATCTCTTTTTTGACAATCTGAATGAAACTCTGCCCAAATTGAGAGGCATCATTGAGACTTTGTGCTCAGTCTGTTAATCATATTTTGTTATCGGAATAAGAAAGCAAAGGACTTTTTTAGACTTTGTGATGTGATATCTTTGTTATTAAGGAAAATGTTCTTATGTCTTTTTCCTTAATATATTTTATGTTCCATTAATTTAATAAGCAGGATTAGTAAAATTAGTCAGGAAGGTGTCTTGAAGAATCAACTATTGAGAGACTTTGTGCCCCCATAGCTGCCTTCAGTGTGTTTTCTTTTCATTGTTGTGTAAAGGACTTTGAGAAGACTTTGTGCCCTCATTGTCCTTTGTATATTACTCTTGAGCATTTCAGGTAGATACTTTGTGCTGTGTCTCAATTTGTTGGTTACCATAACCTCAGTTACATTCTACTTTTATTTCCATGAGTATTCTTATGGTTGGCTGAATAGTTCTTCTGAAAGAAGAGTTCTGTCTGTCATTTTCCTTGAGTTTTTCCTTTGTTATGTACACATCATCTCTGAAAAAAGAGAGATGGATGGCTTGTCCTATCCTTGAGTATTATTTTCTATTTATACATATATAAAGCATATCCACAGGGAACCTCCCCTTGATGAGAGGAGAGAGCAGTCTCCTTCTGATGTGATAAACTTACACATTTGGATGACTAATCTTCCTACTTTGGTTGATCAGACCTATTTTGTTTACCAATACGCTGATAGATAAAATATTCAACCAACACATTATAAGAAAATACTACACATCACATATTTGTCATTCATATATAATATGAAATTTTATACTTTGAGGTCTACTACCAACACTTTATCATACTTAAATATTTGTATCCTCTTGAGACAACATCACATGAAATGTGTAAAAGTCTTGAGTTGGTAGAGTTATGCATGATACACTGATGGGTTGGATCATAAATAATGATTTTAGCATTAAATTTAAGTGCCATATACTTTTTTTCTCATCTTATCCACTACGTAGCCACCCTTTTAGGTTTTCAGCATAACAACATACCAATCTAACACCCTTTGCAAGTTTTTAGTATATTGGAATAATATGAGGCCACCCTTTATGGTTATTCAACTTTCTTGACCCCAATCCTAAATATTATAGCCTTACATATTTAGTACCTATAGATATAGAGGAGGCATTGAGTGTGTGACTAAAGTTGAATTAGGATGTGAGGATGGTGACATTAATTGAACCATTTTAGATGATCTTACCACTAAATAATATGGTGTGTCTATATCTATTATTGATGATGATGTAGTTACTATAGATTTATATGTTTGAAGTGTTTGCTATGGTGGAGGTGCTTACTAGGTTATTTTTTCTACTTTATTGATTTTTAACACTTATACAAGCTGGATTGATAGAATGAATTGGGGTTCATCAATGATTATAGTAATGTTGGTTTTTAAATGTGACAGGTCTAGATTAAACTACCTCCAATATTCTAGGACATCTTTAACCATGATAATTAATGTGTACAAAGGAGCTTGGCATTCCATAATAGTTTATATGTCTTCATCCTTACGATAACAATGATGGACCTATACTAAGTGACCTTCTGCTAAATGTCTTGAAACATCACCTCCATCCTATTTATATGCAAAAAATTAAGATAGATCTATAACTTATTTAAATCAGTAAAATCCAAAACTGGATCACATAATCAACTAACATCCATTGCAATACATGTTTATATCAAGAGCATGACCAAATTGGATTTGCTACACCTAACCAAGGGATATATTACTACACAACACCAAAGGAGAGGGTTAAAAATCCTCTATGAAAATGATACTACGTAATAACCCTATCTAATTCTTCATACATGAAATAAAAACTAATATAGTGATCACCAAAGCTTTTGGCATAAATGGGGGTAATAATAATAATAAAAAACATATAACAAGAAAATAAAAATTTACTCAAACTAATGTAGAGGTATTCCAAGAAAGGAGAGATACATCCAAATTATTATTTATAACAATATCTACCTATGAAATGAAATAACAAAGTTATAGATACTTACCTTCAAATTTAACTCATCAAGTCTCAATCTCTCCCTTCGCCAATGGTGCTTTGTAAGAGGTATTTTTGGATTGGAAGGATCATAAAGATAAATCATCTCTAGGATACAAGACCTACTATGCTCCAAGACTTCCAAAATATGAATATTATACTTCTCCAAGGTAATACCCTAAGTAATGAACTTTTAAAATGATAGAATAAGTAGAATTTTGAAATGTAATGATGTGAGAGTGAATGTTCCTCTTTATCGGATTGAAGTGACCCTTATATTTATAAAAATAGATAAGCCTTATCCCTTACATATTTTCATCCAATAATATTGGCCATATCAATCCCATCAGTTAGAGAAAGTTACCATTAATCTTTGAACTAAGTCGACTAGGCTAACTTAATCTCACATGTAGTTAATATTTTCTAACAAGATCAACTTGAATGATCTTAGTAGGAAAAGTGGGTGAACATGATCTATGAGTCTGATTTAGTATGAAAAATGGCTGACTTAGTTACGGTCTATTTTAAAGGAGGATTTATTAGGGGATAAATGCATGAAAGATGCTAAAATAGGCAAAATATAGAAAATAAATGTTTAAGTTTACATTTATACATGGAGATATAATTTATTAAACTTTGAAATTTATACATGGACATATAGTTTCTTATACTTTAAGTTATATTATTTACATATATACATATACATACATACATACATACATACATACATACATACATGTGTGTGTGTGTGTGTGTGTGTGTGTGTGTGTGTGTGTGTGTGTGTGTGTAATATATATATATATATATATATATATATATATATATATATATATATATATATAAAACTTAAAGCATAAAAAACTATATGTCCATGTATAAATTTCAAAGTATAATAAATTATATGTTTTATTTAGGGGATATTTTAAAGGAGGATTTATTAGGGGATGAATGCATGAAAGGTGCTGAAATATATAAAATATATAAAATCAATGTTTAAGTTTACATTTAGACATGGACATATAATTTACTATACTTTGAAATTTATACATGGGCATATAGTTTCTTATACTTTAAGTTACACACACACACACACACACACACACACACACACACACACACACACACACACACACACACACACACACACACACACACACACACACACACACACACACACACACACACACACACACACACACACACACACACACACACACACACACACACACACACACACACACACTTTAAGCTATATTATATATAAAAGTATATAAATTATAATGTCTTGAAGTATATATACACTATAAGATATATAATTTTATATATAACATAACTTAATGTGTGTGTGTGTGTGTGTGTGTGTGTGTGTGTGTGTAAGAAACTATATGCCCATGTATAAATTTCAAATTATAATAAATTATATGTCCATGTCTAAATGTCAACTTAAAAATTTATTTTATACATACATACATACACACTTTTGGGATGTTTAAGAGTGGTTTTAGACCTCTAAGAGCTATATTGCAAATTATAACTTTTCAAGGGTCCTACTAGATTTTAAATTTAGCCATATTTTAGGGTTTAGAGATCTTAGGGAGACATCATAAGAGGTGAATGGATAGATACTATAAACAAGTTTTTACTAATAATAGGAATGATACAAAACCATAATAATGTTTTGAATCACCAATGGTCTATCCATCCCTTTCCTAGTGCACCTTTTAAGACATGCACTTAGAGAGACTAAAATTCAATAAGTTTGTGCAAGAGATAAAGTATTTGTAAATGATCAAGTTTAAAAATATTGTGTGTATAAATATGCCCCAATCAAATCTCCTCAAGTGTTAAAAAAGTGTAACATAGGATGGTGACTTTAAAAACAACATAATAAAACATGAAAATGTGTTAACTAAAAAAGATATATTGAAATTAATGCTGAAATGAAATGAAAGTAACTAAAAATAAAATATACATACCTTGACTTACCTTTACACTAAATGAATGTATTAAAATATCAAATTATTTATTGTGAAGGGCATAGTACCTACATTTGAAAAACCCTAGGGACACAAGACTAAAAATAGAAATAATGTGTGCATATATAGGATGGTTAAATTAGTAATGAATAAATCTCAAAACTGATTAAATTACATAGAAAATTAGAAAGATGGGATCATAAAGACTAATTTAGAGCTAAAATACCAATAATGTAAATGGAAAAATGATGACAAATGAAGTATAACACACTAAATCATATGAAAAAGCATGTAAAACATTGTAAGCAAGTGACATATCAATGTGATAAATATAACAAACATATGTAAGCAAGTGAAAGGTAACCTCATGTAAGATAAGCATGCCAAATCAAGACAAAGAAAAAATAAATAATTTAAAATGACAATTTAAATAAAAAATGTAAGATAAACATGTCAAATGAAGCTTGAAGAAAAATAAGTAAGCATGTAAAATGTATTATGTAAGATAAATTAAGACCACAAAAATAAAACAAGAACATGATGGATAGATGAAAATTTAAAAGCTCTAAGGAATGAAGACTCAAAATTTGTGTTTGTTCTAAGATATGATGTAATAAAACACAATCATATAATGACATGACTAGTATGATAGTGAGATGGTGTGAAAATTTTATGGTTTAAGGGTATTTGTGAGGAGGGCATGGTCTTATCTAAGGTCTGGCAATACAACTCATAAAATAGAAGCCAAAAATCATAAGAAGGAAAATGTGATTAAGGATGTGATCAGATAAAAGCAATACCCTTCATGGGGAATAATTGGAAAATATGATGAAAATAAATAATGTGAAGCACCACATGGGTGATGTGAACATCCTTAGCATGAATGATACACACTAAATAAGTGAGCAATGCTAAGAACTATCAATGTCAAGGACTTATGACACTTTGATTAATGAAAACAAAGCTTGGGATAACAAGTGAAGTACATAAATAATCCCATAAATCCTATATTCATGAAAATTAAAATGGACCTACATCCCCACAATGTGTTCCCTACTCCTCAAGATCACTTATAGATCCATTAGTCTACTATGAATATTGGGTACTTATGTGAGAAACTAGGTTGCACTATAAATATATGATATAATGATACCTCCTACTCCAGTTTACTAGCCTAATGTACCCTAATGGACCTTGAATCTATCATGAGGCTAACTATGGAGTTTGATCTTTTAATAAGATAGGAGATGTGCCAAAGATTACATCTTTTGGTGTGATATGACTTTTAAAATTGTATTTATATTTTAATCATTGCCTTTTATTTATTTTATGATTTAGATTTTAACTTTTTTAGATTTTTATATTCCTCCTCCATACAGATTTAGAGAATCAATCATGAATGAAATATGTGATGAACACAAGACAAATTACACTTTTTCAATAGAGAAAATTACCTAAAAACCATAATGTCTAAAGAATCTTAGACTTGCCAACAAGTAGGTGTGTAATCTCAAAATTAACCTATGTGTGCCTCAAATGAAGGGAAATAAGGGAAATATGGGGATCAAAAGAGGACCATCCATGTAATAATTGATACAATGATGAATATGTTTATAGCTAATCAAAAGTAGGTAAAATATTTCTATGAAAATTATGAGAATATGTTATGAGATTCATGTTACTAGGGAGGCTGTACTAAACTACAAGGGATATAACACAAACACCAATGAAAGTAGTATTCATCCCAAAATAAGGGGAATGGAAATAAGGTTAAAATAATCATAAAGATACTAAGGAAAAAATTATTAAAATGAAAACAATGAAAGTTATACCTAATAACCATAAGGGAAATAAGGGGTGAAATAGAAATTCAATAAAACCAATTAACGAAAAAAGAAATAATGGTACTAAAAATGTTGTGAAAATACCAAATAACCAAAAAGGAAAAAGTGATGTAAGAAAAAATGAAATTAGATGAAATAAAATACACAAAAACAAAGAAACATGAGACAAAAATAATGAGCAAAATCTATGCTAATGTATATATCAAATATGAACATGTGAAATGCAAGTCTATGTGTCTCAAAAGGTTTATTGAAGTTGAATTTATTTGTTATTATACAATGTAGAAGAAGAGTGGGCATCATAGGATTCCCCAAAGGGTAGTTTGATATAGGGATAGGAATCACAAGATTATCCAAATTCTGAAGTGACATTTGGATGGGCATCGTAAGATGCCCCAACATGTGATATGAAGTGAGGTGAAGTTGAATTGTTAGAATGAATTGCATTGGGTTAGTTGATGTAGTTTGAGATAGGTTAATGTGTTGATATGTTGGATTTTAAGGATGGTGAAATTAAAATGTGACTTGTAGGAGAGGTATGAAGAGGTCTACAAGGTAAATTAGGACCATTTATGATGCGCTTTGGAGTAGGCATTTGAACTAGGTGGTTCTTAGGTTCATGTGAACTAAGAGGTTGAGGTTTGATGAATGAAACAACCTATTTAAAGTTTTTCATTTTAGCTATCCTTTCCTTGTTGGTACAATAATAAATATAGAATTTGAGTTGTAGAACATTAGTGGATGAGATAGAGGTATGGGGCGATTGACATTTATCATTAGCTAGTTGATGTTGATGTGATTGTTTTTTTTTAAAGTACGTTTGTGAGGCTTTAATATATTCTTGATAATGTTATTTTGTAAGAGTATCAAGATTGAAATGTGGAAAAAACAAGAAGGTAAGGAGGAATATTTTAATGTTACAATAAGTCTAATGAGAATGACCTATCATAGTATTCTACCAACAAAAATTATCAGGGTCATATCATTTTGGAGGAGACTTTGAAGGATCAAAGGCCATGGGTTAAAAGGGTGGAAATTTATTCTTAAGTTCTTATAGACTCAAGGGAGGGTGGGTTGGGTTAAATTTGGTTGAATTTTATGATCTATTTTGAGGTTGGAGAGGCTTATATGAATCAAAGTTATGATAAAATGATTGGAAATATTCCTTACTACTTGATTGAGGTTATTCAAATTAACTCATAATAAAGTCTTGCCTTTTTGCTTGGTTTAAGGCTTCTTATAAAGTCTTTGGGAAAAAAATTGAACTTTTTATTTAATAATGGTAACAAATAGTTTAAAATATTATCATCACTCATGTTATGGTCCAACTTTTGAGCTATAGACTTCCATCATTTGATAAAAGTGTGAGCATATTCATTAGAAATTTGTTTAACATTGATGAAGTGGCTAAGGTTGATTTTAGTAATATAATTATGTTAAAATTCATTCACTTGGGCATTGAATAAATATTTTATTTGTGTAATGGAATGTCTAGATAGTTTATTATACCATTCAAGTGCATCACCAATAAAGGTTTTAACTAGGAGCTTGGTGGTATCAAAGGTGTTAGTTTGGACCCATTATTTATAGAGATTGCCAAAGGTTTTAAGAAAGATGGCAAGATCTTTAGTCCTATCATATGTGAAAGTTGGGGAGATGTGTCTAATGTATATAGATATAATTAGTGGATCTAAAGGTTCATTTTTAAGATATTGAAGCATTTTGTTATGCATTATAGGTTGAGGGATGATATGCCCATTGTCATCTCTACGAGTAGGAGGGAAACAACCCTGATTCAGTTGAGTCATGATGAATTGAGGTGGTTTATTAACCATTTGTAATATATGATATTGCATTTGAATCATTTTATTTCTATAAGTGATTTATGTATTGGTTATTTGTTAAAGTATGTTAAAAAAAAAACTATGTTACCCACCTATTGAATTGGGGGAAAAATAGGCCAAAACAAATTAGGTCGAACACCTATCGAACTAAGTCAACCACCTATTGAACTGGGGAAAATCATGCCAAAAAAACTAAGTCTACGAAGCCAACTTAGTTGATTGGCAGGGCAAACAAGCACAAAACTAAGTTAGCCAATTATACTTAGTTGATTGTGATTCAACTTTATATAACTTAAAAACATGCAAAAACATAATGGAAATTTATAGTGCTAAGTAATTTTACTGAAAAATAAAAATGGTAAACTAAAATAATTGACATAATTGAAGTACTAAGCTTGTTTAGAATGAACCTAAAAAATGTAACTAGGTTGACCATGTCAACTTAATTGGTGGACTAAAAATGTGATTCTTGATTGGGATATCCAAGCTTGATTTAATCATGTAGAGGAAAAAATATTTGAAACATAGAGGTTAAATAGGTTTGACTAGGTCAAATTAGTCTATAAAAAGCTAAAAACTAAAAAATAGTAAAATAAGACTAGATCAACCAACTTGATCTAGTTTTTTGAAAACAAAACAAAAAATAAAAAAATTAAACTAAAATATATCTACCAACTCAATCGAGTTGACTATAAGTGAAAATTAGAAAAAATCAAAATAAGACTAGATTGACTAACATGATTTAGTTGCCAAAATGAAACCCTATAAGAAAAATGAGAAAACTAGACCAATCAGTGTGATCTAATTGACTGTAGATTTTGGACTTGCAAATAGATAAAATATAAATTAACCAACTTGATCTAGTTGATTATGGAAATAAAGCCTACAAATATAGAAAAATATTATATCAACCACCCCGATCTAGTTGAAATTAACTAAAAAATTTAAAACATTCAAGGGTTAGATTTACATCATGTTCATCAAAATATATACAATAAATTAAGATAGATATATAAATTATCTTAGTATGATTTAAGATCGTATAAGGTAATCAACTAAAATTCATTGCAATATATTTTTATATTAGGAGCATTACCAAATTAGATTTGTTAAATCTAAACAAGGGATATCTTACTACACAACACCAAAGGAGATTATTCCAAAGCCTCTAGATAAATAACAGTATGCAATAACCATATCTAAGTCTACATATATGAAATAAAAACTAATCTAGTGCTCACCAAATCTTATGGCACAAATGGGAGTAATATAAATAAATAACATATAAAAATCAAAGAAAACTCAACTCAAACTAATGTAGTGGTATTATAAGCTAGGAGAGATACATCCAAAATATTATTTGTATCAACATCTACATATGAAATGAAATAACAAAGTCAGAGATACTTATCTTTAAATTATATTCATCGAGTTTCAATCTCTCCTTTGGCCAATGGTGTTTTACAAGAGTTTATTATGGATTGTAAGGATCACAAGGATAAATTATCTAGAGGCTAAAATATCTCTCCTATGCATCTAAGACTTCCACAAGATGAATTATTTACTTCTCTAAGTTAAGGCCCTAAGAAATGAAAATTTCAAATGATAAAATAAGCGTAATTTTTAACTATAATGATGTGAGAGTGAATATTCCTCATTATTGGATTTAAATGAAATTTTTTATTTATAGCAATGGATAATCATTAACTTTTCTATAACTTCCATTGACAAGATTGGCCAACTCAATCCCATTAGTTGGAAAAAATTATTGTTAGGCCTAAAACTAAGTCATCCATGCCGACTTAGTTTTATAACATGTACTTAATAATTTTAAAGAAAATCATATTGATTGATCTTAGTATAAAAAGTGGGTGAATAGGATCGATTGGGATGATTTAGTATAAAAAGTGGCTAACTTAGTTAGGGGCTATTTTAAATTAGGATTGCTTGGGGGATGAAGGTATGAAAGGTGTTGTAATAGGAAGTGTGTGTGTGTGTGTGTGTGTGTGTGTGTGTGTGTGTGTGTGTGTGTGTGTGTGTGTGTGTGTGTGTGTGTGTGTGTGTGTGTGTGTGTGTGTGTGTGTGCGCGCGCGCGCGCGCATGTGTGTGTGTGTATAATAAACATTTAAGTATAAGTTGACATGGAAATATAGTTTCTTATAATTTAAGTTATATTTTATATATACTTTCAGGATGTTTGAAAGTGGTTTTAGACCTCTAGGAGTTATAATGCAAATTCTAGGTTTTGGAAGAACCTAATAGATTTTAAACTTATCCATATTTAGGATTTTAGGTTCTGAGACTTATTTATCCATATTTTTGTGTTTTAGGGTTTCAAGAAGACATCATAGGAGATGAATGGATAGACACTCTAGATAAATTAGACTAATAGTAGCAATGATACAAATCCACAATAATCTTATGAAGCACCAATGGTCTCCCCACTCCTTTCCCAATGCACCCTTTAAGGTGTGCACTTAGAGAAATTGAAAATCAATAGGTTCTTGAAAGAGATAAAGTGTTAGTAAATGATCAAGTTTAAAAATATTGTGTGTATACACTATTTTCATACCATTGTGTCTAAAATTTAATGAACATGTTGTGGAAAATTTCATTTTCCCATGTGTGCATCCACTCCATGACATTATATATTGAGGCAAGAGACTCTTTTATCATAATTCCGATTTAATATGGTGTGGATGTTTCACCCTCCATAATTGATTTTACTTTATCTATCATATATAAGTCTAGATTCATTTTTTTATAAGTGTATTGAAGCTATTATTTCTAATCAAGCATGATCCAAGAAATTTATGTGGATTATTTAAAAAAAAATGTCAAGGACTTGGTTATATTCTTAGAGCCATTCAAATATTATTTTTGTTTTAGCTTTCAAGTGATAGCCTTGTGCTTGGATTTATTATAGTTTATGTGCAAGAACCCAATCCTTTGTGAGTCATGAAAGTATATATGTGATTTGTTTTTCTTTTGAAGTAACCTAGTCACCCAAAAATTGAACCACCAATAATAAATAAGTATCATTGATGATTTTATGGGCCTTGGTTAAGCATTCATGTAAATATGCATTTTTTTCCCTCAGCTAGAGGTTGTCTTACTCCATATTAGTTACCTTCTATGAAATTGACTCTTGAAATATGATAACTCCATTAATATAGTTTGTCAAAGTGATTTGAGTCACATCAAGTCATGATTATTGAGTTATCATGGCTAAACTCAATGATGTCTTAACATCTAGTGATAGTGTTGGTGTCAAATTTAAATGATAGAGAGTGTAAATTTCTTCTGTAGTATAGGTGATACTTAGTCATCCTAAAATGAATGGCTACTAGTATATGGTTTGTATTGTGAGGTTTATTCTTGTGACCTTCTCTAGGTTGATCCTAATCCTTATGAAGTGTTGAAAAGTTAGTAAACTTTAGGAATCAATTCCTTCTTCACTTCCTCTATCTATTGTGAAACTTGTTCTTGTGGCTAGACATTCTAAGTCTCCATTATGACTTCAACCTTTTTATTCATTTGGAGCTCCTCCTTTACTTTACAAGCTGCCTTTACCTCCATATTTACCTCTTTTTTGACTTCCACATTTTTTCACTTGTTCATCTTGTCTATATTATTCTATAACATCCTTCACTACTTGATCTTCTACAACCTTATTTTACATCTCCTACTTACATAGGCATTCTTTATTTTTCTCTTTAGTTTCCTTGGTGGTTGTGTTAGCCTCAAATTTATTATTCTTCTCTTATTTTAGTCACATATCTTATTTATGTTTGTTACTGACAACTTTGGATAATATCTCAACCACTACCTTATTTTTCTATACATCTTGAACCTCATTTTTTTAAATTTATTATTATGTGAAACTTCCTCTTATTATTTTTTCTTCTTATTTATGTATTCCTTCTTATTCTTCTCCTCCTCTTTCTTATTTTTATCTTTTTCCTATGTCTAGGCCTTTTCTAACTCATTATTTTCGTTTCTTTCCTTTACTCTGATAGGTTATTCTTAAATATTTATCTTTTCCGATGCTTATTACTCTGTGATGTAAATTCTCTAATTGTTGTTGCACTATAGTTTGTTGTTGTGAAACTTATCAAATGGTCTCATTAATATAGGTAACTTGAGGTGTATTAATATAATATGGAGATAATTATGGTAAAGTGGGTGGAGAATAAAGTGGGTCATGTTTTGGAGAAGGATAATGGGACTATGAAAAAACCATTATGTGCTTGTTTATTGATAAATTTACATAAGTAAGTTGGACCAGAGTTTGATTCTTATGCTAATATTGGTAAGACTAAACAATAGATTTTTACTCTACTAATTTTTCCTCTATAAATCATTCCTATGAAACCTCTTACACTATGAAAAAGGTTCCCATGTGTTTGATGTGTAGGATATGTCCTCTCAAATGGTCTCACTAGTCTAGGAAACTTTAGGTGTAGTTTGGGAATATGGAGATAATGATGGTGAAGGGGGTAGAGAAGGAAGTGGGTAATGTTTTGGAGAAGGATAAGGGGATTGTGAAACAACTAGTATGTGCTTTTTTAGCAACATATTTACACAAGTAAGTGGGATAGAATTTGTTTCTTGTGATAATCTTGGTGAGATTAAATAATGGATTACTGCTCTACTACTTGTTCCTTTGTCAGTTCTTACTATGAAACCTCTTACATTATGATAAACGTGACCATGAATTTAATGAGTGTAGGATATGTCCTTGTAGTATAATGAATGTGAGTTTTATCCATTAATGGTTGTTGAGGACTTTATTACTATGTTGTTACTTGTTTCATCCCTGTCTATTATTCAATCACCTACTTTAGTGTCATCAATACAACTGATTATCCCACACCTGATGTGCCTCTTTTAAATATGGATTAAATTATAAATTTACTTACTTCCTCCTCTATTACTCTATACATAATGATGGACTTACGAGTCAAATATATTTACCAATAGCACAAATGGAACATTGTTATGTAATTAGTAGGTATGCACTACCTTCTAGAAGAATAATTCCTTCTCCTCCTCTTCCTCATATAATTCCCATCCCATGTCATCTAAAATGGAATTAAACACTTCTTACTCAATGAATTACAATTTCTGGAGGTCATATTCTATTAAAATATTCATCATACTCTCAACACTCAATCACATGTTTGAGTTGCTTCTTATTTGGTGGTAACGATGCTCTACAAGTTCGATCTTTCATATTTATTCATACTAGTTGCACTAATGATTTAGATGGTTTAGATTGTTCTTATTATTGTGCATATCCTTTCCCTTATTATTGTAACACTAATTTTCCTATGTGGGGAGGCACACATTATAGTGGTGGCACTGATCGTGCAATCATACACTTTTACCTTTATACCTCCACCTATCCATCTAGAATGGTGATGAAAAAGGAGAGTGATTTGATTGATGGATTTATGAGCTCATGGATTCATATATGAAACCTAATGTGAAAGTTAGTGACCATGAAAAGTGGTCCCAAGTACTAAAAAACATCAATAGGCACCCAAGGGTGTGAAGTAATAAATACTTTAACTTAGTTCCACCATTGGTTGAAATGGATAAGTTGCTCCTAGTATTTCCATATTTATGTTTATGCAAGATTAGTGAAAGTAGTGGAAGGATTAATATACAGTTAGTGTTATGGGTTGGTCATGAGATGTTTTCCATTTTATAAATCATAACAACAATACCAAAAACTAGTATTAGAATGTGTGATGCATTAGTAAGAACCTTATCTATGTTGGTAAGCAACTATGTTACTAGAAACTCTGGATAATTGAATTAATCCTCAAGTTAGATCATGTGATAGGTAATATTGATGACCCCTTTTATTGCTTGGTAGGATTTTTTTATTTATTTTCTAATACCTCTTGATGATGCATTCTATAGGAACCCTAACTATTACATTGTCCACTGAATCCATTTGGATGCCTATGGATGATTATTCATATTTATCCTTGATGTCTGAAAGGATTGGATGTCTCTTGGTATTATTAAAATTAAAGTATCCTATGCCATTATGGTTGTGTTGATATGGATAGTAACATACTTGGAAAAATATATTGTGCCTTCATTATAAAAAATAAAGAGATTCATCATCACTTCATATAACTGGATGAAAGTGGGTAAATTGATTAAGAATTTTGTATCCAACTCTCAAAACATATTTGGTATGGATAGGGCTCTTAGATTCAAGCCCAGGACATTTGATTGAGATAAAAATGTGGTTTTAACTAAATAAATGAAATATAAAGGGTCAATATCATGATATATGGTCTGCCTAAGTGAAAACCCAATCCCCATCTCTTGCTTTTGTGAGTTAGTCAATGGGATGAGTAGTTACGACCTATACATTTTCTCTATTTTTTGGTCATACTTAGACACATCTATGGTTAGGTAGATAAATAAATCTTAATTCACAAAAGTATCTTCTTCTCTATGAATTGAAAATGTGTTTCACTCTATATTCCCTTATATAAATTTCCTCTCCCCAACTCATCTGACACTTTGCATTAAATTTATTGAGTTATTTTCACATAATTATACTTTTCACTTTAAATGACATTATTTTATATGATCTAACATTGGTTTTTTTATGGATAGGTTCATTGTTTCATCTCATGGAATTTGGTGATTTTAGGCATTGTAGTGCATTACTTGAGTCTAACACATCTATTTATTTATGAATGATGTAGTATTTAGAGTGCCTTGCCATTAACCATATTGATATTTACCATTTGATAGATATCCTCTATACCTTGTCATCAACACCTTGATCATGAACTTAATTTATTGACTTATGGGTTAAATGATTTGTGTCTTTTCATTTATCTATTTGTTCTTTTTTTTGTGATTTTTATTTATAGAATATGTTTTTAATTTCTTGATATATAGACCACACACAACACAACCACACTAAAAACCCATAAAAATATAATTTTATTTAAATAAACAAAATTTGTAACTACATGGTGCTACTCAACACCCAATCTAATTTCAACATGAGATTCATAGAGATTAGTGGAAGTAGGGATTAAGCATGTAACCATTTACTCATCCTAAAAAGATGGTTACTTAAAGGTCCCTAAGCACTATAGTTCCTTGTGATACTTCATGGATAACATGTGGTCCTTTCCACCACATGTGTAGCTTTTATATAAGCATCTAAACTATGTTATCATATAATAATATTATTTTTTATGGGTAAAATTATTTTGATTATAGGTTGTGACCATGCCATGCTTTCTAACTCTTTTTTCTTGTTTTCTATATCCAAATCACATTTTTTCTAGTTTCTTACATGTGGGTTAAATCCAAAAACATTTCCCAAAGTTATTCCTAATCTCCTATTCATATTATCAATACAATTAATATAATAGGAACCATGTATTCCATTAGAATCACTAATTCCATTCCATAGACCAACTAAATAGGAGTGAATTTAGTGACATGTTTTTAGTTGGTTGTATACCCATAGGATAATAGGTTTTCAATCTTCCTAGTTATATTTATAGACATTACATATTTTCATAAGCATACTCTCAAGAAATTTATTTGATTCTCTTGATCACTCATTGGATTAAGGATGAAAAGTCATGCTATTATGGTGTGATATCTGAAATTAGTTAGTTAGTCTTAATGGTGTTATTAAAGAAGTGTATGTTGGAAATATGATTTTAATTGATGTCAAAAGGGGCACTATGGATATCATTGATGTCAAAAGGATCAAGAAAGATTGATGAAGAGAAGATCATGCTTCATAGTTGCACTATACAAAATTTTCATGCTTTTATAGAGACTATTTATGGATGTTTAAAGTCAAATAGATAGAAGATCCATTATGGGTTTTTTATGTATAATCTATAAATATGGTCCATAGGTTTAGAGGAGAAAGAATGAGCTCAAAATTAAATTATCTTTACTCTTATATTGGATAGGGTTTCTTAGTAAAACCCTAAGGGTTTAAGTAATGGCATCAATAGGCACTTTCTATTTTGATGGTGATTGGCTATAGCCTGGATATGGTAACTTATATTAAAACTTAAGTCCATATCATTGTTAAGAAACCAACCCCTTAACCTAGTAATTACCAGCTCTGAACAATGATCAAAAGACTTTATATTTTACTTAGTCTATGACTTAATATATATCCCAACTTGATTAAAAACCCATGATTAATCATACATAGATGATCCAATGAAGTGAAACAAAGTCAAAGTGCTAAAGTCCCCTCCAAGTGAATGTGTTAATGCCAAGTTTCATAAGCAAATGAGTATGTTAGATAGAGGACTAATGAGAATGAGACTATTAGAGTTAAAAGTTTGAGCTAGTTATAAGATTAATAGTTCAAACTTAATTAAACATTAGATTTCTAATAGATAATGATGAATTAAAATTTTCAAAAGGACCTTTGAGTGAATGTACAAGTGACAATTGTCACATTCATAGATTTTTATAGATAGAGACCCAATGAGTGTATGCCTTTTAGAGTTAATGATCAAGCCTATCAGAAGATCTGACAATGAGCAGGTAATCATGCAAAAGAGATCTAATAGAGTGAATGAACTCAAATATTATAAAGAGATAAACATTTAACAACTAGATATAAGTAAAGATCATGTATATTTGAAGATCCAATGGCATGTGGAAGCTTAGATGAGAAATATTTAATAGAGTGAGTGGACTTAGATAGAATAAATTGACTCATGTTTATTGACATAGTAGTAAGTTAAAGATGGAGTAGGTTCAAAAATATCAATAGAGTGAAAGCAATCCAAAGATATAAGAAGAAATGAGATGAGGTTAAAGTGTCAAAGTTTAATGACCAAGTCAAGATAAAGAATGTGCATCTTTGGAAATCGAATGACATGCGAGAGCTTGAATTAGGGTGATTGAATAGATGTATTTTAAAGTTAAGACAATTTAATAGAGACCATTAGAACATGGCACAAAAGGAAAGATAAATGATTGACATTTAAATTCATGTCTAGACAAATGGTTAGTTGTAGGAACATGTAAGAACTTACGTATAAGCTTTATATATTGACATAAACAATAAGATTGATCGATCCAACCAATAAAATATACATTAAAGAGTATATGAATCAAAATTTAGCCTAACATATTTTATATATAGTAAAGATACTATTAATTATGATGTGATGCATGAAATAAAGATGCAAGAAACTTACAATCCATATCATAATGAACTAGAGTCCAAAATTGGCATGATATTTTGTAGTATAAGTGTGAACACATAGAAGATATGAAACCCTAGATCATTTGTTTATAAATATTATATCTAAAACAAAGGAAAATTATGCTATAATAATTGTATTTTCTATTGAGCCAAGTCAAATATAGATAGAAGCAAAGACCAACACACAACACTACACTATGTTTGAATGTTTGTAATATATAAGATGTTTATCGACATAGCGGTAAGTTGAAGACAAAGTAGGTTTGAGAATATAAATGGAGTGAAAGTGATCCAAAGATATAGGAAGTAGTGAGATGAGGTAAAAGTTTTGAAGTTTAATGACCAAGTCAAGATAAATAACATGAAACTTTGAAGATCAAATGGTATGCAGGATCTCAAATCAGGGTGGTCAAATGGATGTGTTTTAAAGTTGATCCAATTTAATAGAGATCACTAGATCATGGCACCAAAGGAAATATCAATAAATGACATTTAAATTCATGTTCAAACAAATGGTTAGTTATAAGAACATGTATGAACTTATGTATAAGCTTTATATCTCAACATAGATAATGAGATTGATCGATCCAACTAGTCAAATTTACATTAAAGAGCCTATGCATCAAAACTTGAGTCTAAAAATGGTATAGATAGTAAAGAGACCTTAAATTATGGCATGATGTATGGACTTGAGATGTAAGAAACTTATAGTCCAAGTCATAATAAACTAGAGTCTAGAATTGGCATGATGTGTTGCAGTCCAAGTGTGAACACATAAAATATATGTAACCCTAGATCATTTGTTTATAAATATGATATCTAAGACAAAGGAAAAATTTTATAGAATAATTGCATTTTCTATTTAACCAAATCTAATAAAGATATAAGTATAAATCAAAAGCCAATGAGGTGTGTCAAATAGAAAATCATAAAGATATAGAACTAGAGGGGATAGAGAAGAGAAGAGTGGTTTGTGAAGCCAATTAAGTGTGTCAAATAGAGAGATATCTAGACATAAGACTAGAGGAATAGAGAGGAGAAAAGAGGATGAAAAACACAAAGAGAATGTGTAGAGTATGATCAGTTGTAAATTGGACCTATAACAAAGAATAGAGATTTGGATTCATGTATGGATATGATTTTTAATTTGGAGTTATATCTCTATAAAAGATTCTAATAGGTTGGTACCATTAGATAACCTGAGTGGGTGATTATATTATGGAGTGGGTGCTTCCTTAGAGTTGGTGCTCTTAAATTAGGGGATTGGTGTCTCCTTAGGATTGGTGTCCTCAAACATTTTAACAAGTGAGGTTTGCCAGTGAGGATTTAAACTATGAGAATGGATTAGAATAGTAGTTTCTAGTAGCTATTCTCACCATATTTTTCCCTTTGGAGTTTCCACATATAAATATTGTGTCATGATTATTTGTGTGTGCATGATCTTTGCATATTTGATTTGATCTACATATATCTTTTAATCTATATTGAAAGTATTTAAACAGCTAGTTTTAATTAATATACTGATTCACCCCCTCTCAATATCTAGTTGTGTTCTAAGAATTGGTATCAAAGCCTAGCATTCCTTGAAAAAAGATTAATCAACTCAGGTAGATCTTGGAATAGTGAACAAAATGTCTAGTCAAGAAGGATCTTCATCAAATAAGGCACCTATCTTTGATGGATCTTACACATTTTAGAGCATAAAAATGGAAACATATCTATCCTCACTAGGGTTTTATATATGGATGCCTATGGGAAATGGATATACATCCCCTACTATAACTCCTACTGATCAAGCTACCAAGAAGGCATATGAGAGTAATGCTAAGGTAACAAATTCTATTCTTTATGGATTGTCAAACTCAGAATTTGTCAAAGTTATGCACTGTCAAAATGTTCAAGACATCTAGAACAAGTTAAATGTCATCTATGAAGGAGATGACAAGGTAAATTATGCCAAGCTATAAACTTACAAAGGCAAGTTTTTGAGCCTTATGATGAATGAAGAGGAAAATATTGCAGACTACCTCCTTAGGGTAGATGAAATAGTAAATGCAATCAGAGGCCTTGGAGAAAATATTAAAGAGTCAATCATTGTCAAGAAGGTATTAAGATATTTACCATCAAGAGATGATTCTAAAATCTCTACAATATAAGAAGAAAGAGATCTAGATAAACTCAATATTGATGAGTTACATGGGACCTTCACAACCTATGAGATGAGAATGGGAGAGACAAACACCTTCAAGAGAGAAGCTATATTCAAAGTAGCCAAGAAAGTAAAGTAAGAAACATCTACATCTGAATTTGAGGAGATTGATTTAAAATAATCTAACTTTGTCAAAAGACTAAAGAGAGGATCTAAAAAGTATAGAGGTAAGTTACCCTTCAAATGCTTTAACTATAGTAAAGTAGGACATTTTAATACTAAATGCCCTAATAATAAAAAGGATACCTCTAAGTAATTAGAGAGTAGCAAAAAGTTGAAACCCTATTGTCATAAGAAGCAGAACTTCTTTAAGAATAATAAAGGTTTATACACAAAAGAAGATAGTGACTCAATGAAAGATAGTGATAATTCAAATGATGATCATGCTTGTGCTTTTGTGGCTAAGGGAAATGAATCCCTATTTATGATATTAAAATAAAATTATATAAATCTAGATCAAGATGAATTTGAAGACTCATATGAAGAAGAATAAGGAGAAGTGGACCTAGAATGTGAGCTCATATGTGCTCTAGATGAGATTGACAAGCTGAGAAAAGAGAACTCAAAATAAAAGAAGCTTGGACAAAAGCAAATTGAGAAAATATCTAAAAGTCTTGAGAAATTTTATTAGATGGTAATTAGCCTAAAGACACAAGTTAAAGAGGGTAAAAGAATAGAAAATGTAGTCAAAATAGAACTACAATCTAAATCTAATGAATGTGTGAAGCTTGAGGTAGAAATAGTGGCTTTGAGAAAAGATCTTGAAAAAACCAAAGGTCAAGAAAATCAAAGTCTAAACTTGATATGAGGATCAAACATTCTTGATGAACTGATAAACTCTAAAAATCCCTCAAAAGAGAGATTAGGTCTTAATTATGAGAAGGGAAAAATTTCCTCAACTAGTACATCTACTAACCTATATGAAAACTTCAAAGTAGAAGGAGAATCAAGAGTAAAGAAAGAGAAAGCTTGGAAGGATATAAAGAGATACTCAAAGACATCTGATGTGAAGAAAGATGAACCTAAAAAGAAGCTTGAAGAGAAAAAGAAGACAAAGGTAGCTGATGCTAATGGATACACCAAGTTGAGAAACTTGAAGAAGACACAACTTAGAAGAATTCCTCAAGATACACCAAGAAATGCTATGACCCGATATTCCTCATCTTTTTATAGTTATTAGTATAGCTATAATAATTTTGGTCATAAGGCTAGTAATTGTAGAGTTGTAACTATAAGTAAAATCAAATTTTTAATCAAAAATTCATTTACACCCTTGGTAGATACAAATATAATGTGTTATAATTACAATAACTTTAGTCACATAGCTAAACATTGTAAAACTAGATTTATAAGATCAATATTTTGCAATGTAAATAAATACATGCCTCCCAGTGTGAATAAGGGTTCACAAGTTTCTAAAAAGAAGCTAAAAAAAACCCAAGGATGTGTGGAGAGTGAAAAATCAATCCATGATTGCTTAGACTACACTCCATGCAAAGGAATAGAAGTTGTGGGTGATAAATAGTGGCTGCTCAAAGCATATGACTAGTGACAAGATCAAGTTCACCAAATTGAGAAAATGTAAGGAAGGATCCATCATCTTGGGAGACAACATAATGTTAAATATTAAAGGTAAAGGAACCTTAATCATAGATGGTAAACTGCCTACATATGATGTCCTTTATGTTGAAGGATTGAAGCATATTCTACTAAGTGTCAGCCAAATGTGTGACAATAGATAAAAGGCCACATTTGATACAAAAGGTTGCAAGTTAAAGAGATATATAAGAATAGTTGTAGAAGGGAAAAGGACTAAAATAAATATCTACAATCTTGTTGAAGTGAATGGTAATAGATACTTGATTGGAAAGATTGATGAGAGTTGGTTATGGCATAGGAGAATGGGTAATGTCAACTTTGATAATCTAGTCAAAGTGAGCTCAAATAAGTGTATAAGACACATCATCAAGATAACCAAACCTATAGATACTACTTTTAAGGAATGTCAACTAGGCAAAAAAATAAGGGTTAGATTTCAAATAGAGTATTCAACTACAATCTACAATCTTGTTAAAGTGAATGGTAATAGTTACTTGATGGGAAAGATTGATGAGATTTGGTTATGGCATAGGAGAATGGGTCATGTCAACTTTGATAATCTATTCAAAGTGAGCTCAAATAAGTGTGTAAGACACATGGTCAAGATAACCAAACCTACAGATACTACTTATAAGGAATGTCAACTAGGAAAACAAACAAGGGTTAGATCTTAAATAAAGGAGTATGCAAAAACAAAGCCTTTACAATTAGTTCATACTGATCTTTGTGGTCCTACCAAGATAAGAGGATATAAAGAAGAGTGGTACTTCAAGTTATTTGTATATGACTATTCAATAATGACATGGGTAACCTTTTTGAATGGAAAATATGAAGCCTTTGATAGATTCAAGATATTTAAAACATGATTGAAAATGATATTGGAAAAAAAATCAAATGCTTAAGATCTAATAAAGGTGGATAATTTACCTCAAATGAATTCATAGAGTATTATGAGAAGCATGGAATCAAATGCACTACTCTACAATAAGGACTCCATAACAAAATGGAGTTGTTGAGAGAAAAAACATAACAGTCAAGGAAATGGCCGGAATAATGATAAAGGAGGCCAAGTTACTAGATGGATATTGGAGAGAAGCAGTCCAAACAATAACATACATCTTAGATAGAGTTCAACTAAGGGTAAATAGTGACAAAACTCCCTATGAGCTATGCTATTTAAATCTTGCCTCTATTAAGTACTTTAGAGCGTTTGCAAGCAAATTCTATATCAGAAGAAAGGAGGAAAAACTAGGAAGCTTTGAATCAAGATGTGATGAAGGAATATTTCTTGTTTATTCCACTCAAAGCAAAGCCTATCCATGTTATAATAACAGGCTAAAAAAGATGGTGGAGAGCATAAATGTCAAGGTTTAGGAAGGCATAAAATATGTTGAACCTGACAAGTAAATTGGTAATGAAGAGATAGATCTTGAAGAAGAAGTAGATAGTGAAGAGGATGAGGAAAAGAATGAAAAAGCAACTCTAAGATTTGTTCAAAAGGATCATCCTATAGAGTAGATAATTGGTAATAAGAATGAAAGAGTTTAGACAAGGAGAAGAGTTGTAATGAACAAGGAGCAAGTAAGTTTTGATCTAATGTATAAAATTAAGCCTAAGAGATATGTTCAAGATAATAAGGATGATAACTAGCTAAAATCCATGAAAGAAGAACTGAGCTAAATAAAAAAGAACAAAACTTGGCAATTAATTCCAAAAACCTCAAATAAGAATGGGATAGGAATAAAATGGGTCTATAGAAACAAACTCAATTAAGATGGAGCTATTATAAGAAATAAAGTGAGATCAGTGTTCAATGGATATGCATAAGTAAAAGGCATAGACTTTTAGGAAACATTTGCTCCAGTTGCTAGATTGTATAATAATGTTTCTAGCATTCTCTATCTACAATAAGTTTAAATTCTATCAAATGGATGTAAATTCTACTTTCTTGAATGGGAACATAGAAGAGGAAGTCTATATTGAATAACCAAAAGTTTTTCATTTGTCAGATGAAGAAGATTATGTGTGTAGACTAAAGAAAGCATTTTCTGGTCTAGAATATGCACCTAGAGCATGTTATTCAAGATTGGACCAATATTTACAACAATAAGGTTTCAATAAAGGATGTGCAGACAATAATCTATACTTCATATTAGAAGGTGAGCATATGTTGATTATTGTTGTTTATGTAGATGACATCATCTTTGGTGGTAGAAATAAAAAAATGTGAAAAGAATTTACTACACAAATGCAAAGTGAATTTGAGATGTCTATGCTATGAGAACTTTATTTCTTCCTTAGCCTATAGTAACACAATATGATGAGGGGATATTCATATCACAAACCAAGTATGTAAAGGACATGCTCACAAAATTTAGAATGGAAGATAGCAAACTAGTTAGTACTCCCATGATAAATGGATGTAAGTTGAGCAAAGAGGATGAGTCCCTTGATGCAAATCAGACTATGTATAGATCAATGATAGGTAGATTGTTATACCTAACTACATCAAAACCAAATATCATGTAAGTAATGTACAAGGTTGTTAGATTTTAGGTTGCTCTTAAAGAGTCACATGTCAATGCAGTGAAAAGAATCTTTAGATACATCGAAAGCACAATTGACTATGGCCTATGGTAACCTACAAGTGAAGATTTCACTTTGATAGTATATACAAATGATGATTAGGTAGGAAGTGTGGATGATATAAGAAACACTAGTGGTGGTGCATTTTTCCTTGGAAATAGGCTTGTTTCATGGTTAAACAAAAATCAAGACTCAGTTACTCTTTCTATAGTAGAAGCAGAGTATGTAGCAGTAGTGGCATGTTGCAATTAAGTCCTATGGATGAAGCAAACACTCAAATACATCAAGGTTGAGTATAAGTAACCTATTTATATTATTTGTGATAATTCAAGTACTATAAATATATCAAAGAATCCAGTGATGCATTCAAAAACCAAACACATATCAATCAAGTATCACTTCTTAAGAGAAAGGGTTGTAGATCAAGAGGTCATAATGGAATATGTGCCAACTAAGGACCAGATTGCAGAGATATTCACCAAAACTCTTCCCAAGGAACAATTTGAATATCTAAGATAGAAGTTGGGAGTAGTGGCTCTTACACCACATCACTAAATCACTAGTGATAGGCATGAGTCTAGAGGGAGTCTCATGAAAGCTTTATTAATCCCTATAAGAAGAGAAAAAGTCAACTCAGGTATGTATACTTCTAAAAATTACTAATGAGTTTAAATTTGATTATTGAACATACTCCTTTATCTAATAAAGGGGGAGAAATATTTAGACAAACAATTAGTTAGAGTCCCTTTTCCATTGATGTCAAAGGGGGAGAAGAAGGTGCAAATGCTCTCTATAGGATAAAGAGAAAAATGTTCTTTGAAAAAGTGTAAATGTCAAAGAAAAAGAGAAAATGTCCAAGTTGGGTATTAGGAAAATGTGCCATTGCCTAAGGGGGATAAAGTTTGGTATGAACAACTTTATTTCATACTCATCAAAAGCTAATGCAAGAAATGCTAGAGAAGGTTTGAATTATTAGATCAGAATATTAGGTTTGCATTAGAGCATTTAGTTTACCATAAATGATAAAGGGGGTGATTATTGGAAATATTATTATCATTGATGTCAAAAGGGACACTATAGATGGCAAAAGGATCAGACAAGATTGATGGAGAGAAGAGCATGTTTCATAGTTACACTACGCAAATTTGCCATGATTTTATACAAACTATTTATGGATGTTTAAAATAAAATAGATAGAAGATATGTTATTGGTTTTTTATATACATTCTAGAAATAGGGTTCATAGGTTTAGAGGAGAAGGAATGAGTTCAAAATTAAATTATATTTTCTCTTAGATTGGATAGGGTTTCTCAATAAAAATCTAAGGGTTTAAGTCATGGAATCAACAAGCACTTTCTATTTTGATGGTGACAAACTATAGCATGGACCTGGTAACTTAAGTTATATATTAAGTCCATATCATCATTAAGAAATTGACCCCTCTACCTAGCAATTATCGGCTCTAAGAAATGATCAAAGGACATTATATTTTCCTAAGTTTAAGACTTAATATATGTCCTAGTTTGATCAATAGACCAAGTTTAATCATACATAGATGATTTAATGAAGCAAAGTAAAATCAATGTGTTAAATGCCCCTTTGAGTGAATGTGTTAATGCCAAGTGTCACAAACACATGAGTCTATTAGATAGAGGACCAATGAGAGTGAGCCTGTTAGAGTTAAAATTTTGAGCTAGTTAGAAGATCAATGGTTTGTGCTTAATTAGACATTGGAGATCCAAAAAAGTATGATGAATTAAAATTATAATAAAGACCTCCAAGTGAACATGCAAGTGAAAAGCATCACATTCATAGATTTTACTAAATAGAGATCCAATGAGTGTAAACCTTTCAAAATTAATGATCAAGCCTATTAGAAGATCTGATGGTGAGTGGGTAATCATGCAAAAGAGATCCAATGGAGTGAATGGACTCAAATGCTATAAAAATCTTGACATTTAACAACTAGAAATTAGTAAAGATAGTGCATATTTGAAGATACAATGGTTCAAAGAATCTTGGATGAGAAAGATCTAATGGAATGATTGGACTAAGATGGAACAGTGATCAATGTTTATTGACCCAGTGGTAAGTTAAAGACCAAGTAGATTTGATAAGATCGATGGAGTGAAAGTGATCCAAATATTTAGGAAGTAATGAGATGATGTCAAAGTGTTAAAGTTTAACAACTAAGTCAAGATAAATAATGTGCATCTTTAGAGATTAAACAACATGCAAGAGTGAAAATCAGGGTGATAAAATGGATGTGTTTTAAAATTGAGACAATTTAATAGAGACCATCATATCATGGAACCAAAGGCAATATCAATGAATGACATTTAAATTCATTTCCAAATAAATGGCTAGTTGTAAAACATGTAGGAAATTATGTATAAGATCTATATCTCAACACAAATAATGAAATTGATCGATCCAACCAATCAAATCTACATTAAAGAGCCTATGCATCAAAAATTGAGTCTAAAAAATGCTATATATAGTATAGAGACATAAAATTATGGCATGATGTATAGAATCAAGATGTAGAAAACTTACAGTCCAAGTCATAATGAACTAGAGTCTAGAATTGGCATGATGTGTTATAGTCCAAGTGTGAACACATGAAGATATGGAACCCTAGACAATTTGTTTATAAATATGATATCTAGGATAAAGGAAAATGTTGCTAAAATAATTGAATTTTCTATTGAACCAAGTCAAATATAGATAAAGGCAGAGAGCAAAATCTAATGAGGTGTGTTAAATTAAAATCATAAAGACACAGAACTAGAGGGTTAAAGAAGAGCAGAGTGGTTGGTGAAGCCAATGAAGTGTGTCAAATAGAGAGATATCCAGACACAAGACCAAAGGAATAGAGATGATCAAAGAGGACTAAAGGCATAAATAAAATGTGTAGATTATGATTAGTTGTAGATTAGACCTGTAATAAATAATAGAGATTTAGATTCATGTATGAATTTGATTTGTAAATTGGAGTTGTAGCTCCATAGAAGAGTCTAATAAGTTGGTACCATTAGATAAGCTGAGTGGGTGATTAGATTAGGGAGGGGATTCTTATTTAGAATTGGTGATCTTAAATTAGGGGATTAGTGTCTTCTTAAGATTGGTGTCCTTAAACATTGTAACCAGTGAGGTTTGCCAGTAAGGCTTTGAATTATAAGGCTAGATTAGAAAAATAGTTTCTATCAGCTATTCTCACCATGGTTTTTCCTGTTGGGTTTTTTTATGTATAAATTTTATGTCATGAGTATTTATGTGTGTATGACATTTGCATATTTTATTTGATCTGCATATATCTTTTAATCTACATTGAAATTACTTAGAAAACTAGTTTTAATTAATATACTAATTCACCCCCTCTCAGTATCTAGTTGTGTTCTAACAATGCATTCCCATATCATTAAATAAATTTATAAGAATCCAAACCTAGTATGATGTTTTCTTTAAATAACCTAGATGTGTCTTTGGCATTGAAACTTGGTGTACAACAACTTATACCCACTTTTTGAAGAAATTTATTGTAGTGCTTATATATTTTACATGACTAAACTTGCTAGATGATTAGTAGGCGCTACAAAATCAATTCCCAATTATTTAAATAATTGCACTAATAACATTGGGTTTAGATTAATTTCATCTATTTTATGAGGCCTTCATAATTATTGAAAAATGCATTAGTTTTTTGTGACTTTTTGCACATCTTAAATTATAATAGGCCACCAAAAACCACTTTGTAATATTTTCCTTATAGTATATTCTCATGTGAAATATCCTCTTGTGACTTCTTGATGTGATATTCTAACAACTATGGTCTCTCATTATCCAAGGATACTCTACACAAAACATCATCCTCACTCATATTGTATATAGGCCCATTTATAATCTTGAATGGCAATGAGCTTGTGATCAACTAATTTTTTTCTTTCTCTAAATAGTGCAAAGGAAAAAACCCTTATTCTAGGAAGTTAGATATATCTTCCATATTCTCTAGGATCATAGATACTCTAAACAAATTAACATTTGATGACTCATGTTTTAATTATTTTGATTTTTCTCCATTCCTTATGTGATTGAGATGATCCATCCCTGTGTTTTCTCTTCCTATATTAACATTTATTTTAAGCTAGAATTCCTAAAATAGCATTAACCACATGGATATTCATATTTATAGCATGAAATTATTCACCAAATATCATAGATATTGGTGGTCTTTGAAAAATTGAATTGGTGTAGCCAACAGATAATGCCTAAACTTATATATCATGAAAACCATATCTATAGCTTCTTATTTTTTAGAAATGTAATTATTATCAGTTACTAAAAGCTTCCTACTTACAAATTAAATGGATGATCCAGGATTATATATTCAATTTGGGCCAAAATAACACCTATTATGGTTCTTAAAACACACACACACACACACACACACATTATGGTTCCTAAAACACACACATGCGCGTGCGTGCGTGCACACACACACACACACACACACACACACACACACACACACACACACACACACACACACACACACACACACACACACACACACACACACACACACACACACACACACACAAAAGTTAAAGGGATTAATCCAATTCAAAAATAGCAATATATGGGTTTTTAATAATCTCTACTTCAAATATATAAAGGTTTCTTAACATTCAGTGGTCCATTTGAACCTTGTATCCTTGTGCAGTAGTTTATCCAATGGAGTATATATAATTGTATACCCCCTAATACTTGAAATAACACCTAATATGTATTAGGAATGATCCCACTTATAAAGAATGAATATGATGTATAAATCCCATAATGACTATGATTTTGGCTTGGTTAACCAAAATATCATCACTACATACTACATGTCCCAATTGAACACCAAAAGGTATATAAAAATAGTTCTTCAAATTTAGATCAATATAAAAATATTGACATATTTATAACATATGTAAAAATTTGGAAATGTGATCTTTGAATAAGTAAAACACAACCCAATCATCTAGATAAACTTTGAAAAAATCTTGTATGAAGTCCTTGAACATAATGACTACATTTCTAAAAAAGTACCAAGGGAAGTTTTTAGACCAAAAGGCATTACATTATACAAAAATAAACCCCACTATGTTGTAAAATTAGTCTTTGTCTAGTATTTTATTGTGATTATAATATGATGACAACCACTTAATCTATCTTTAAAAGAATATGATTCATGTCCTATGACCAACTCAAAAATTTGTCTCTTAAAGAAATTAAAAATGTATCATTAATGTATAAATAATTCAATTCCCTATAGTCACCACAAAATTTAATATCTCCTAACTTCTTGGGTTGAACCACCATAAAATTTACCCAATCCATTTTCTATACTAGATATGTGATCACTATTTATTTCATTTGGTCAATTTCAGGCTTGAATTTTACCTTTGTATTGGGATTTATTTTGTAGGGGAATTTATTGATAGGTATTCTGTATTATTTTAGTTCTACATGCATCTCCCCTAATGAAGTTTTCCATACCCTTGAATTTTAAAAACTTCATGGGAATAAATCTTGTTAATCTCAAAATAACTAAACTATCTTTGAGATTTGCTATTATGTCTAGTAATTGCCTATTGTTGCCAGATTTGGTACCAAGACTATACCAATGTTTTCCATTGCTTTGCATACTAGTTCTTGATATATCTTCCTTGGAAACATTGGAAGATATTTTATCAGTGACCTTTCCCTTTCATATTCATAAATATTTAGATGTAATATATGTGTATCATCTATTTATTTATGATGTTGGATCTAGGCTCCTATATCTAAGTCTTAGGATCAAATAATCCATTTAAGTCTAAATCATCATCATTCTCACTGGATTCTACCTCATCTACATTTTATAAGATTCTATTACGTGATTTCAATAAAAAATCTTATTTCTATTTATTTACCTTATAATTTTTTGATATATTTGATCAATTATTTGTCTTTTCTCTCTTATGAAGTTTGATCATGCACAATTATTATGTCTTCTGCTAGTCCATGACATAAAAATGTATTCAAAATTTGTAGAGATTTATGTACTATTTGATTCTCATCCTAAAATAAAAATGTTTGTATAAAATCATGTTAGACTTGTGCCTAATTATTAGTCATATACCTCTTCTCATAGTGCATATACCATGCTTGTGGCAAAGGTGTTAGAGTATGCTATAAAATATACATCTAACATATTAGTTCCACACATTATGAAGGCTATATATTAAAAACTTATAAATATACAATTTAGGCTAGTAATATTCTTGGAATAATGAACACTAGTAATAGATCATATAAACTAATTGGAACTAATCTAACATCAATTTGGAGGCTTATTCATAGTGTAATTTATTGGAATAGTGAACTACCCACCATTTCAAAAAAACACCTTTGAGCACATAGTTCAATGTACTGACCCAAATATCTACATTAGGAACATGGTTCTCAAACTTGGAAATTAATTTCGATAAATCCTATGTTGTGAATATTGGGGTAATTATTTCTTGATATAAAAAACCATAATAATTGGTCTTACCTCATGGTCTCCTCATACACAATTTAGAAAATGTGTTTATAAATCACTACTAACTAAAGATGCAACTTCACATGGTAGAGTACACTAATGAGTGGGTTTAATGTAGTCCATATATTTTAGAGTCCATTGGTACAATAATTCCACTTCTGATCTCATGGGGGGTCCTAATTATGGAAACTTATATTCCTCCATGTGGAAATGGAGGGACTTAATCCACATTTTTTATAGATCAATATGAGAATGAATTTTTTGTTACAACTATAAAAAATATTATGTCTATTATGTGAATTTGATAAATCCTCTGATGCCCAAAAGTTGTATTTTGGTTATCTACCTACATCAAACTAGTTTTATTCTCCATAGGCATATGGTGATGCAAGTTCTTTAGGAATGGTGTAGGTTCACTTTCATATTTTTTCAAGGGTATGATGATGATATTTTCTCCTTGATGAGCCTACAATTGATTAGATATTATATTGAAGGTCATCTAATTGTCATAGGCCCACTATTTACCATTAACTTAGGGTAGTGTGTTTCATCAGTATTCATGTCAATAACTTCAAAATCGCCTCAGTCTTAGATAATTTTTTTTTATTTCTATATATTACAATATTCAAATGGGTTCTACCCTTCCATAATCTTGAAGACCCATGTAACTGGAATGTAGATAAGATAAAGTCATCTAATGGCCTCCCATGTAGAACACAAAATCATGTTAACTATACTCCCAAAGTTTAAGATTAAATTTGGGACTTCATATACAACAATTTCAATATCCAATCAAGAATAAAAATCACATGGATTCTTGGTTATCACATACTAGATTGCCCTTTCCATCCTTTGTTGATCTTTTTTTATGGAGTCCAACATATTATACAATAAGTGAGAGATATTTTCTGACATTTATTTATTTTGTAGAGTACTCACCTAATTTAGAAGTTTTTTTAAAGCTATAAATAATTCATATTCTCATAGTATGTGAACAATCAACCCAAAAATTTGTTTATTTATAATTATGACATCTCTTTCAAAAAAATTCTAATTTTGTATATTTTATAATAACTACACTGCTTTAGACATCATAACATTATATTTTATAATAATAATAATAATAACATTCTATTTTATAGGGTTTAGACACTTATCTTGCTAAACCTTCTTGATTAGAAGATCATATGGAATATCTAAGGGTGGAAATCCTTTAATCTCTATATTGGTTTTGAGTAACAAATTACATAGATGTAGGGTATTTCAGTTGCACATTTACCATATTCATTTTTTTTAAAATTTATCCTTTCTAAATTTATCTAGGACTAGAAAATCCTCTACATGGTGATACCTAGATAATTTATAATAAACATAACAGGTCATATCTATGTATTTTTGGGATAATCTCGTGTGATGTGATCGTATGCACTACACATGTAGTAAATAAGAGGTTGTTTACCATGTTTGTTATCTTGTCTATGATTTTAGTTCCTCCTTTATATCCTTTATATCTTCTTTATTACCCTACATATCTTTGGGGAGGACCCAAACCCTATTGTTCTTTTCCATCATATATTTCATATTATCTTTAGGGGGAAGGTGGAACCCTTCTTAACTATTGTAGTGGAGACACAAAATTCTAAGGTTATTGGTACTAGTGGAATGGATGTGTCCATCCATATTGGTACTAAGGTGACAATGATTTACATATTATAAGACATTTTAAATGATATTGAGGATAATTCATAGTCGGGAACTTTGGATATTGGGGTATCCATCCAATATTATCTTTCATAGCTAAGGTCATATCTATATTCAGAGTTTGGACTCCTAGTTTCATAGTTGGAACTTGCTACACAAGTACTACCAAGACATTTTTGGTGATGTCCTTCTTCAACTCCAAGAATGCTATAAAACTCTTCTCATCATGATTATGGGATTTTAAAAGTCATAATACATGTTATGTGGTTGTTGTATGTATTTTTGAAACAAATAACATTTAGTAGCGGGATGGACCACTATATGACACATCTCACAAAAACTATCTCTTCTTTATTTTTGGACAATCATTCCTATGATTTCCTTCTCACTACACTCTATGAAACATATAGAAAATTTGGGCATATTACTCTTATGTAAATATTCCATATTTCATATAAAAATAACTATATTAAAATATATATTAACATCAATTTGTAAACTTTATCCATAGCCTTATTTTTGTTTAACTCAGATCACAATAGATCAAGCATCAACCTTATATGGGAATTGTGTTTCTATGATAGAAAAATAGATTTTGTGTCATAATAGTTTGATAAAACACACAACTCTCTCTATGTTTGAGAACTAGAAACTCACTCACTTTATAACATTTGAGAATTGATGTTCATAATCTTAGGTTAATTCTCTTATTTAATGGTGAATCTCCTTCAAGACTTAAATAGTTTAACTTACACATTTATGCATCTTGAACTTACTAATCATTTTATTATTGGCATCTTAAAAATCCATTTTTAATGGTTTTTAGTATATATAAAGACTATAACTCTGCTTGTTAAGGCTACTATGAGCTCTCACTTCTTTGCATCATCAATGATGACATCTTTAGCTTGTCATTTAATTTTTAGGTCAAAAAATACCATTTGGGATTAGTTAAACCATAAAGATGTGTTAAAGTGACATTATTATTGGATTTAGATCCATGTTTCCTATGATTTCACCTAAAAAACTAGTTATTCTAGACTAAAATTTACTATTTTTATAAGATTCACTACAATTAGCTTGGTAGAACTATTCTTTTGCATTACTAGTAAATCCTAAGTTTATACACTTATCTTTCCAAAATTGTTTGTGAAATGGTGAAAAAACATAGTCTACCTCTTAAACTATATAGTTTTAAATCCTATTAATAAATTATGCATAGGGGATACATCCCCTTTGAATGAATGATCCTTTCCTAAAGTACTTTTGTCACTTGAATTTGAGCCTAAATTTACTTTGTGACTTTTCATCGATTATTCAAGAGATTGTCCTTCTTCTTATCCAAATAATATCCTCCCCTATAAATTCTTCCTATAACTACCCTATAGATTTTGTAGTTTCAATATCTCTAAGAATCTGAATGAAACCACCAGTGTTTGGTAAGGTGTTAAAATAAACCACTAAGAGTCTAGAAGGCTTAAGGCTTATAGGAGGTCTATAGTGGCTATATGGTTTGTTAGCTTACACCATGTTATAGATAGATTTATGAAATAATTTTGTGCTATCACAATCAGACACCCAAAGGATGTAATTATATCTAGTGGATCCAACCATGGTAATATAACTAGCTAATACTAGACTATTGATTGCATATAAATTATGGAAACAACAATACCGAATAAAGAGAGCTAACAAATAAAATGTAAATATAGATGCAAAGGAACTTTAAAGACAAATGAAAGACATTTTAAGACATAAATATGTTTTCAATAAGAGGTTCAAGAGCATGCCTAGTCTAGGTTTGAGCTATCTTTCAAATTCAACACTATTATTTTCTAACAATGCAATGTTCTAGTTTAACAAGAGTGGGAGATTATTTGAGTAAGTTGTCTAGTTCATTTTAAGCATCTAGAGTACTAATATGTAATATAAATATTTCCAATATAATAATAACATGTAATGGTAAATATTTTAAGCAATAAAGATATCTTGTAACCACCTATGAATTCATAAACTTTAGAAACTATTCTAAATAATGCAAAAAACTACTAAATCACCAAAAAAAATCAAACCCTAGCATATATACTACAAAAAATAATGGAGTTTCACTTTGTATAAAAAAGTGACCTTAGATCAAGCTTAAAGAAGATGTGAAAATGTTTTACCAACCAAGAAACTAAGCTAGGAATCAATGTAGGAGGAAGACCAAGCTATGTGCAAGATAAAGTCCAAACCAAAATCCAAGAGTAAAGGAAGAGGTGAAGTGAGAAATTGAAATGGTGTAACAAATTAAAACAAGTGCACAAATTAGGTGCAATTCAAAATATAGAATCTAAAATCATGCCACAAGGAACAAGGAAAATTTGATAGTATCAATGGAGTCTTCAAGAAAATTTATAATAACATATGGGATCCTTTGTCACCAATCAAGCTCAAGATTACCAAGAATGAATCAAGAGAGATTCAAGTAGTTATGAGAGTTAAGATAGGGAATACTAATAAATATAAAGTGTGAAGAGAGGAGAGAGAGGATAAGATTAATGATAATGAGACATAGATCCCAACCCTAATCCACCAAAATACCTAAAACTAACCATTTTTTACCGTTTAGGTTCATGTTGGTACTTTTGCACACATTCTACCTAGGCCATGGATTTTGTAATGGAAACATGCATCATAAACCATGGGTTTCATTAAAAAAATATATCACCTACATTAAACAAGGGTTTATGTTAGTCAACAAACTCCTAAAAGGACCTAGGGGCTCTTTAGAGGGCCTATCTTGCATGTAAAAGTGCCAAGATGGACCAAGGATGCATGAAGGGTAAGAATACGATTCAAGAGAGGTCGAAGTAGGTGGTGGATGTATCAAAGTGGGATGGCCAAGGTTAATAGTCTACATGTGAGATGATGTGTAATCATAGGGAGGAGTAGGGTCTTAGGATGTGTGATTACATGTGCCCTCAAGGTACAATTAGTCAATGTTTAAATGAATAAGGAGTGTTATGTAATACCTAGAAGCCACACCAAAGCAAAGGAAAGAAAGAATTGAATATATAAAATGAAACATTAACTTCACTTATAGATAGGGATGGTGGTAGATGAAGTTGATGACATGATCCATAGGTGAGAATGCAAATGTTGCATAATCCAAAATATAACTATAGCTATATCTTTAGCTCTAGCTCTAGCTCCTACAAAGAAGGGACATAAGTGATATCAAATCAAATCATACTATCCAAAATGACATTCACTAGGGCATCAACCCTAGTATTCTCCCTATGAGGGATATGTGTGAACTAGATGACCTTGAATAAAGAGAGAAAATCCTACACCACTTCAAAGAGGAGTAGCTTAGAGCTAAGGATAGACCATACACCAGTGAGTTGAGATATGACTAAGAGTGACTTAGAGAATAATTATATATACCACAAGCTTAAATCATGGGTTTTGGTTAAGGTAATAATGATTATGTGATAATGAAATTATTCATCTCACTAATAAGTAAAAAACTAGCTACAATAAGCTCATGGCCCCACAAATCATAGATAACCCAAGCCATAGCTATTGGTCTTGGATTTCCCTGACTACCACCATCTATGTGAATCACTAGTGAGAGGTGCACCATGATGGGGGTTGAGAATCCAAGACTAACAACTACCAAAATTTAATCTCAAATTGAAGTGATGTGAGTTATAAAAGGTAAACAAAAACTAAATCCAAGCCATAATTATATTGGTTGACCAACACTATCCATGGTGAGAGGTAACAAGGGAAAGTGGGGGGAATTTTGAAGAAGATGAAGACCAATTGGTAAGACTAGAGCAAGTCCTAAATCACTATATATAGCTGATAACCCTACCTATGACCACCATGAACAAGAGAGAGAGAGGGAGTTAAAATATATTAACTACAAAAAAGTAGAGAAATGATTAACTAAAAGAAACATAGTGAGTAACTTCTATCCCTGGGTGCCCATGAAATGGGGCATAGGCTTAAGAGGCTAATGGTGATCTGAAATGGGTCTTAGGGAATAAAATAGGGATAGATCAAGCCCAAAAAATACTTATATTAAAAAATATAGGTTGTTAATATGATCAAAATGCACCAAAAACTTTAATATGGAGGTTTGATTATATGAAACACAAAAATGGGTAAAATACCCACAAAAAGCAAGAAAAAGGGCTAAAAAGTGGAAAATAGAGAAAATTCAATCATTTTCACTCTTTTTTTCACTCTGAGAGAGCCAAAGGAGAGCCCATAAGCAACCAAATCCCAAGTGGAGTAAATGAAGACATAGAAGAATGTCAGAGATGCATAGGATGGTTTGAGTAAGCTCTATGAATGAATTGTTGTGAATTTATTCATTTTTTGGGGTTTGGAAGGCCCTAGATGTGTTTGGACTCATTTTGGATGATTTGGTGGAAAAATCAAATGAAATAAGGACTAAAAAAAAAGGCTAAGTGAGTTGAAGAGAATGAGACCAATATGGGCTCACTTAGGCACTACCAGGCCATTGCCTAGCTTACTCAAGCCATAACTTTGTCTAAAAAACCATGGCATGGGGTAGAGAATCCATAAAAAAAGGGTCTAGGGAGCTTGTAAGAGCTTAAAAAGTCTTAAAAGGGGCTAGAATAAGAAGGGAGAAAAAACTAAAAAATATAGATAGATAAAAACTCTTTTTTGTACTCACTTTTGCTCATTTTTTGGTTAATAGACTAATCCATTTTATTATTCACTTACATGTGTAGACATGTGGAGGAGTTAGCATACTAGAGGAGGGAGGACCTTCATAGGTAAGAGAGTGGACAACATAATAATATGGGCTATGGGAGGTGACCAACCAGAAGAGATTCCTAATATGGTTGGCAAAAGAGGTAGATGCTCTACCTATGGTAGAGTGGGATCAACTATGAAGTGCAAGACTTTGAAGACTAGTATGTGTTACCTCATTGAATTACTCAAAGAACTTGGTGAACATATTGGTGACTATATGAGAACTATAGAGGCATGTGTTTTAGCTAGGGTCCAAGCTAGAGGTCATCCTTAATATTAAGGACATCTACTAACTCTATAAGGTGGAACTAATGGATAAAGGGATAGAGCTACCATCAGTATCAGATATATAAACAATAGACCTATAATTAGTGGGACCTTACCCTCAGTGGAATAAATATGGAGTGCATATCACATAATTATCATTAGGGGTACCCATTCTTAGGATAATGATAACAAAGACTATGGTTGGGAGGCTCTATGCTAGCTAGAGTATAGGGTGACTACCACTCTCATAGAAATGAGCTATCCAATGTATGGAAGGAGGATAGAGATATGTCTAGGCTAGTATATCCTAGGTGGATTATACTAGCAACTAGATAACATATGGTGCATAAGGTTAGGTAGATTGATACAACCTAGATTTTTCAAGTCTTAGGCTTAAAAAAGGTTCCTACTAACATAGTTAAGGACGCCATATGGCAGTGATGTGTACCCTACACTAGAGGAGGTAATGACATAGACTACATGGTTCATAGATAGGGATGGGCCCATGTGAACTACCTTAGATTTAGATGTAGTGGGTAACTACATCTGTGATCCCTACAAGTCTACAACATGGCTAAAATATGTTGAGGTAGATCCCTACATGGGATATGAGGTACTCTAAGGTCTATATGGGTCATACAATCATCTAGGGAGATAGGCTCTAGCATGGTAAGAGAGACTAGCATATCCCAAGCTAGTTGGGGCTAATCCAGGTAAGTATTGAGATAGATTGAGGGGTTGGTGATGGAGAGAGGTAACCACGATAAGGACCATCGACATCAAGAGGAGTATGACCTATACAAGGGATATAAAGGCTACCAATGTTATCAGGTAAGATAAGTGTATTTTATAAATATCACTTTATTTTTGTACTCATCCTTAGTGAGAGCTAATATGTGACTAATACGTATGCTTTATTTATGTGTATAAGAGACTAGCCTACATATATTGAATCTAAGGTGGATCTACTACTGAGGGATCTATTCCTTGATATGGTGGCAATACCCATGATGGAGTGGGTACCACATTTACCAATGGGGATAGAGCCATATACTCACTTCTAGTAAGTGGGTGCATGAGCCTCACTCAGGCTAGTGAGGTAATGACATTAGATACCATAACTAGAGGTAGAATCAAAATGATACAAGGAATCAATGAAAAAATAAAGGGTAGATATAATGGAGGTTGAGGTGTGACTAAATAGAACAGAGGTTGAGATCAATTAGTTGTGGGCTGAGCTAGCCTGAGAGCAGGCTAGAGGAGTTGAGGTATCGAGAGTGAGGGTAGATTGGCTAGCTACACTAAAGGAGACCATATCTCGATTGGTCAAGAGTTAGATATCAAGATCTCCACATGGAATATGACTATCATAGATAGCACCCAGTGATAGGATAACTAAGATATTTATATGTAACCATGCATGTGGTAGTTTTTGGGGATTATGAGCCTAAGATGAAATAAGCTATTTGATGTACCTAGAAAAAAATGTATTTTTGGTGATATATATATATAGTGGTTTTCTCATTATTAGCACATTTGTGTATATGTTTTTATGTGTGAGGTGTATGCTTCATTTGATATACACTAATAGATACATGTGATTAGATAGTAAGAACTACTAATAAAGAACCCACGTGCACACACATATACTAGTGGGACAGAGGTTAGCGGTGATAGAAGAGAGGAAAGGCTCACCTTACCATGATAAATGACTTTCTTAGAGGGCCACGTGGGCCCTAGAAATGAAATGTATTGAGGCATAACCCATTGATTAGGTGCCATAGGGGCTTACCTTCAAGGGTCAAGAGATGAAATGCCTCATTATCTAGAGAGGAAATGATGAAAAAAAGGATAAACCACTTGTGTGCAAGTTTTTCCTTCTAATGATTCTCCTTATCAAAATGAGGACCATATCACCTACCTTGAATTGATGAGGGTGTACCAAATTCTTGAATTGGTGGTATTGATGGTGCTGGTAAGTGTAGTTGTAATCAAGGGTGGCCAAGCATCGATCATTTAATTTCTCAAGATTGGCAAGGTGAGTTTTGTGTTCTTCCTCATCAAAAAGAGATTCAAATGTTTTAACCCATAGTGAAGTGATTAATACCTCTAAAGGAAGGAAAACCTTGGACCTATATATGAGAGAGTATGGGGCTACTCCCATGGCCATTTAGAAGCTAATCTGATAGGCCCAAAGTGTAGGATGGAGCATGAGATGATAATTCCTTTTGTATTAGGTAATGTTATAGAGAAGTATCTTCTTCAAATTTTTATTTAAATATTATACTTTCCCATTTACTTAGGGGTAATGGGTAAAAGAGAATTGGAGCTTGAACCCAAAATGTTCAATGATCTCATGCATCTCATGGCTTTGGAAGCCCAAAGCATTGTTGGACATAATCATAGTAGGAACCTTGAACCTATAAATAAGTTTGTTTAGGACAAACTTGGTAATGGTCTTCTAACACATGCCACTAAGAGGCATGGCCTCAACCCACTTCTTAAAATAGTCAGTGGTGATGATAAACCAATAATGGCCATTAGAAGAGGTGGGTTTAAACTCACTGATAAAGTTGAGAGACCAAAATGAGAAAGGCCAAATGGTATAAATAGAGTGTAAGAGGTTAATAGGGGAATTTATGAATCCCTAGTGAATCAACACATCTTACACTTCTTGGCATATTGGAATGCATCCTTAACAAGAGTGGGCTAGTAGTAACCCATCCTAATAATAAGCTAAGTTGTGGCTTGCATTCTCAGGTGGCCACCACAAAAACTCCTATGAAACTACTCAAGCATGAGAGGGATATCCTTAAGGGAAATGAATTCCATCAACACACTATCAAAACCCCTCTTAAACAAGATGCCACCAATGATGACATATCATATGGAGAGCTAATAGATATGATATTATTCTTATGAAGAAGTGATGATGGGATAAGATTGGTCCTCAAGGTAAAGAATAATGTCTCAATACCAATCAAACTTAGAAACTTGAATCTGGTTGATTGACTAGACCATCCCATCAAGAAAGGCATTATCAACTAGTTCCACATTAGGGTTGGGTAGTGGGCACTTAATGAGTTGGTCAGCCACAACCAAGCCCTTGGTGGAATTTTGGCTGAATATGTAGAGGTTGAACTTATAACTAAGCATGATTTATCTTGCAGTCTTACCAGTAATATATGTCTTGCTAAGCAAGTAGTGAAGTGGATTGGACTAGATAATCATGTTGGTAGTCTAGCCTAACATGTAATGTCATAACTTAACTATATCAAAGATGAGGGAGAGGCACTGATGCTCAATAATATAATAGTTGAGTTTAGGGCCAACCATCATGTGAGAGATGTAATAAATATCTCTCTCCCTATCGACATCATCCTTTTGGCCCAACATGCCCCCAATGGAAAGATCAGTGACATAGGTATATAAGATAAAATCATGCCACTAAATGGGTGACATTAGGATGAGAGGGATATGAAGCTATGATTCAATTTCTTAAAATCCACTTGGAATTTAGTAGACCATAAGAACAGAGTGTCCTTGCATAAGAGACATGTGAGGGTTATGGATTTATAAGCATACTCCTCCGAGAAATGTTTGATAAAGTTTAATCTTCCTAGGAAGGACTTCAAATAGATGAGGTTATGTAGGGGAGGCATATCAAGGATCACCTAGATCTTTTAAGGATCTAATTCAATGCCCCTCTACAAAATAAGGAATTTGAGAAGCTTTCTAATTGAAACACCAAAAATGCACTTCTTAGGGTTGATTGATTTGATAATCTCATAGATTCTCAAAGATGATCATGAGGTCTCACACATGCTCATCTTTATTGTGGGATTTTCCAAAGAGATAATAAACATAAAACTGAATTATCTTATGGATAAGGTCATGTAAAACATGAGTCATGACACTCTAATACATGTCCCCAACATTGTTTACACCAAAAGGCATGATGATGTAGTAGAAGGTACCCCATGGGGTAGTGAACATCATCTTGTACTAGTCTTCAGGTGCATTCTATATTTTGTTGTACCGAAAGAAACCATCCATGAATGACATGATCTCAAAACCAAAGGTGAAATCAACAATCTAGTCTATCAAAGGAGTAAGAAGTTATCCTTTGGGTAGGCCATATTGAGATCCCAAAAGTTGATGCAAATCCAAATAGCTGAAATCTTCTTGAGAATGGGAACAATTTTAGAAATCCATCAAAGATATTTGAAAACTTGGATAAAGCCAACTTGGATGAGTTTCTTAATCTATGATTTGACCAACTATGAGACTTTAAGAGCTATTGGCCATTGATTTTAGTGAACGAGCCATGTTACATTATCTATAATGAGGTTATGGATAACTATGTTGAGATCCATGCCCTTCATATTAGTGTATTATCAAGTGAATACATCCAAAAATTCATGGAAGAAGGTGACAAAAACATATCATTATTTAGGAGAATGGTTAGCAATGATCTTGATAATCTTAGGCCTTGATGAAGTGCCAAGGTTGAAATCTATGGATCCTTCAATATCCATAGCATTAACTTCCTCAAAACACTCAAGAATGGGAGGGAGCGACTCATCTAACACCTCATAAGATGCACATGCTAAAAAAATCATTACAACTAGTTACTTTTTGCCTAATTTATTTAAGGATGCACATGCATGGGTTAGGAATTGTGCAAAATGCCTAATGTTTGCAAGAAAGAAAATACTAGCTGCTATGACATTAAAGCCTATTCAAACTGAGTAGCCTTTCATGTAATTGGGTTTATACATAATTTTCATGATAAATCCTCCATGTAGTGCTGGCCATAAATGGGTCTTGATAGCTACAAACTATTTCACCAAGTGGGTGGAAGCAGTATCTTTGAAGGAGGCAAATGAGAACTCTATGCTTGAGTTCTATGAGAGTCTAGTCACCTTTTTTAGAGTACCTTCTACTATAATATTATATAATTATTTGGAATTCAACAATGTAAAGGTATGTGAATGGGCTCTTAAGCAAGGTATTTATTTGACATCTTCATCAAATTACTATCCACATGGTAATGGACTAGCTAAGTCCACTAACAAGAAACTGATTCATATCATCAAAAGAACACTGGAAGATAATCAGAGGTCTTGGAATATAAAGATGAAGAATAATTTATGGGATGATAAGATCACCTCCAATAAGTCCATTGGTCATTCACCTTATCTCTTAGTCTATGGAAGAGAAGCAAGGCTGCCCATCTCATTGGAACTTCTAGCTTAAGAACTTGCACACTAGCTAGAGCTTCTAGAAAGTGAGGAAATAGAGGTAAGGATGAATAAACTGAGAGAATTGGAAGAGATAAGAGATAATTCCATACATACCATGTCATCTAACCACTATAAATTCAAGAATAATTTTGAAAAATATCTTCATCAAGACATTCCAACAAGGTGACATAGTCCTCAAATGGGATGAGGACTGTGAAAAACTAGGAAAACACTCCAAGTTTGATACATTTTTTAATGGACCTTATGTCATCATAAGTTTCAAGGAAATCAATGCCTTTTATCTTTCTAAATTGAATGGAGAGAGCCTTCCCATCCCTGTCAATGAGAGGTATCTTAAATTTTGCTATTAGTTTGACCTCATGCTCTTTGTACATAAGTAGGATAGGTTTATTTTTATTCCAAGTGATTTTGAACATTGATTTGTTTATTTTTGATTGGTCTATTTTATTTATTTCTTGTTGTTTTTTCCCATTTCTCCAAAAAGTGTTTCAAAAAATCAAGTAGAGTCTTTTTGTAAGTAGCATTTCATTTGTTTAGTCATTTTAAACAAGCCTGATGAAAGTCTAGGTCCCTTGACCAGTAGGATGGTCAAGGTAACTAAGTTTCCAAAAGTGTTAGCCATTTTTTCCCATATATAAAGCTTTGCCTATAGTTGGAGAAAGAAGCCTAGTAGGTTCCTAATAAAGTAGAAGATTCAATGGGTTAGAAATGGGTCTTGTAATGTAAATAAAGGGATCTAAGCAGGTTCACATATGTTTTGAGTGTTCAAGGTCATGAGAAATCTTACACAATCCTCATAAGATCATTTTGAGCTTCAAAGGTCCAAGAAAAAGTCCCTATCATAAGCCTAAGTGAGTTAGACCATAATCAAGATGTTATTTAGAACTAGATTGGACTAGTTCACTAGGACATTTTATAAATATTCTCAAAAGGCCTTGCATGACCATCATACCACACATGATCAATGCCCTTTATACCAAGATAATCTTCTAGAAGCTTTATAACTTGATGAGTCTTCTATCTCGATATCTAAGGGGCCAAACCGTCCTGCACATCACATAGAAACACACTAGTCAACTTGTTTGTGCATTTTATAAATGCACCTAAAAAATCCTCATGAGCCAAAATATTATATCACCATGTTGTTATTTATGGAAAGAATATGCTCTATGAATTTCAATTCCATGAAAGCTTTCTAGCTTAAGTTATGGAGCTTCAAAGTTAGACTTGTAGAGAAAGACATCCACATAAGTGCAAGGTTTGAGCTCTATACAGTAACCATTTGGGTTCAAAAGGCCCTTAAAAGGTTTAAAATTAATCAAGATATATTGGTCCATGTGAGCTCACATACTGACACATGAGATATAATGGTTCACATTTGGGTCAAACTAGTCACAAGGTCCCTGGGTTAAAAGCCCTTAAAAAGCTACAAGGTGGATAAGATCTATTGGTGCAGGTTCATCAGGTAGAGATCTGATAGTGTGAACTTGATTGATATGAAAGTAGGTCCAAGTAAATCAAATGCTGGTGCTTCTTCATAAATTATGATCTAACAGTATGAGATGAGTCAAAAGGTTAAGAATCTCAAGAGGCCACCACATGGCAAAAGTGTGTAAATAAATAGATTGACAATAGGTTCCTAAGATTAATGCATGATTTACAAGTGGAATGAACACATTAAAGTTGGTAAAATATTGATGGAGCATGAAAAATTATACAAATTAAGATCAACAGAGTGAGCAAGGTTAAAGAGTCAACATCTGGTAGCAAGGATATATGAGGTCAATGGGAGTAAATATATTTAGGAGCATTTGGATTGGTTCAATTTAGTTTTTGATGGATAAAGTTGAACCAAAAGAGCTATTTTTTACCAAGGCAAATGAAGTCTTATATGGGTCATCTCATCACCATCAAAGATAAACTAAATGCCATTAAAGGGGCACATTGATGTAGTAAGGTTAAGGACATAAAGGGATCGCCATTAAAACTTAAAATGGACCTCTAGTGAAAGGATTTGTGTTATATAGGGTTTTTTTTGTGATTGTTTTCACCATTTTTAGAAGAAGGACCTATGTACATGATGATTTCTCAATTTCCATGGAAGCTCAAAGGCAAAAATGGGTCTATTTGGACCTAATAGGATAAAAACGGAGATTGGTTTTTCCATCTATAGTAGACCTATGAACATGGGGATGAGTTTGATCATGATCTAGTTTGAATAAGATCTAGAATTTTAAAGGATTCCATGAAGTCATACATGTAGACTCCAATAGATTCATCACTAAAACTAGCTACATGAAAGGGACACTTCCCTCTACTTTTGCACACCATGATAAGTCAGTTAGGAACAGTTAACAACAAGACAAAATTTTAATAGATTTATATGATGGTTATAACTACATTGATTCCAAGACACATCTTAGAACAACTTTATCCTACCATTACAACCATCAGAGAGCATTAGTAAAGGAATATTTTAACTGTGCAATAAAGTGAAATAATTTGGATCAATTAGGAAGCTTGAATGAGCATAAATGCATAAGTAGTTGTAACTATGGTTCAAATATATTTGTGCTCACTTTGATTCCTTTTTCAATGCCAAAATCCCTCTCTTTTTCTCCCCTTTCTTTTACAAATATGGCCTTTGAGCTATTATTAAACATCCCTCAGGTTGGTATGACTAGACTCTACTAAACTTGTATTTTACACCTTTTAGAGTAATTAATAAAGAATTTTATATTTATTTTCTAATCTTTATTTAGTGTTTGTTTAATATGAAAAAGTGGTTTTTATCTTCCCTTTATAGGTCCAAGATCAACCTAAGTTCTATAAAATTTCTTTTCAAGTCATATATTGTGTCTTAGCATTGATATCTCAAGGATATAGTGGACTATCAAATGTAAGTCTTCAACCAGACCTTATTTTCATTGCTCCATTTCCTAAGTGCTTTAAAATTATCTCTATATAAAATATTATTTCATATAAACTATAGTAAGCATTGAATTAGCTTCTTTCATAGTCCACTAGTGTGTTAAAGAGTCCAAGATTAAAAGTGGATATGACGAATTCATGGTACATCACCACATATTATAATAGTTTTCATTTTATGAAATGTCTTGACTCTTTTCACCCCAACTCATTTAAGTATTATAAATAAAGGTCCAAATTATCATATTTAAAGAACTAGCCTCATTAAAAAACCTATAGATTTGGTCTAGATATAGGCATCCCATAACCTTCGATCATTCCCATGTTAGTCTAGGTATGGGTCAAACTTGAAAAAATATGACCTCAATTGGTTTCCATCTAGATAGCTAACACCTAATCCTCCTTATGATTACACATTGGCTCATGTGTAGACTAATAACCCAAGTCATCCCACTTTGAGACATAACCCACCTACTTGGACCTCTCCCACATTGTATTCTTACCCTCTATACATCCTTAGTCCATATTTTCCCTTTTGCATGCAAAATAGGCCCTCTAGAGACCCCTTAGGACCTTTCAGGAGCCCGTTGACCAGCCTAATCTCTTATTTGACCTAGGTTTCAACTTGTGTGAAAGAAACCCATTGCTTAGGCTACACATTTCCTTCATAAAATCCAAAACCTAGGTAGAATAGTGTGCAAAATTACCAAGATGAACCTAAATGGTAAAAAATGGCTAGTTTTAGGTCTTTTGATAGATTAGGGTTGGGATATATGACCCATTCTAATTCATTTTAGCCTATATCTCCTCTCTCCACACTCTCTCTTTATTATTCTTCCCTCTCTTAACTCTCATGCCTTCTTGAATCTCTCTTGATTCATTCTTGGCACTCTTGAACTTGATTTGTGATAGAGGATCCCATATGATGCTATACATTTTCTTAGAGACTCCATTGCTACTCTCAATTGTTAATAATTCCTTGTGGCTTGGTTCTATCTTATACATTTAGCATGTCATGTAATTTTTACACTTGGTTGGAGATCTTACACTATTACAATTTCTCACTTCACCTCCTCCTTTTCTCTTGGCTTTTGGTTTGGACTTTAGCTTGCACATAGCTTGGTATTTCCCTTACATTAATTCCTAGCTTGGATTCCATTTTTGTAGAAAATTTTTAAATCTTATTTGAGCTTAATTTGATGTCACTTTCCTATGTAAAGTGAAACTCCATTATTTTGGGTAGTATATATGATAGGGTTTGATTTGTTTTGGTGATTTAGTTGTTTTGTGAATTGTTTAGAATAGTTTTTTAAGTTTATGCATTCATTGGTGGTTACAAGATATATTAATTACTTGAAATATTTACCATTTCATGTTATGCTTTCATTAGAAACATTTACATTATATAGTAGGACTCTACATGCTTAAAATAAACTAGACAACTTGCTCAAACAATCTCCTTCTCTTGCTAAACTATAACATTACATTGTTAGAAAATAATAGTGTTGAATTCAAAAGATAACTCAAACCTACACTAGAAATGACCTTGAACCTCTTCTTGAAAATAACTTTATTACTTGAAACATATTTCATTTAGTCTGAAAGTGCCTTAACATCTAGATTTACATTTCATTTGTTAGTTGTCTTTATTTGGTATTATTGTTTTTGTAATTTATATGCAATCAATAATATAGTCTTAGCTACTTGTGTTACTATGGTTGGATCCACTAGAGATAATTGCATCCTTTGTGTGCCTAATCATGATAGACCCAAGCTAGTTCATAAGAATGTATATATCTTGAAGCTATATTTGGGCCTACCCAATGGGACCTCACATATAGTTTCACATTAGTTCTATCCTATTTATAACTCTCTTAGTGTTATAATGATAGTATGCATACAAGGTGCCATCATAACCTAAATTCATGTCAATAGGTTTTAGGGTGCTATCACATCATAAAGACATGTCATCCATCTACTTGGTCAGCATACATGGGATACTTACTTAGTAATTGTATTCCATTCTGAATAGATTGCATGGATTTAGGGTTTTATAACTAGAGAAGCCTATAATAATGTTATATTTTTTGAAGATTCAAAACATAGTATGTTGTAACCATGTGCCTAAGATAGGGAAAGTGAAGTATGTATACAGGGAAGTTATGAAGAGTTGAGGAGGGTTAGACATTGAAGACTTAGATTATAGACCCATGTACTATAGACTTCTTGTATAATTATAGTGTAATGAGTTGATCCTTGTTGAATAATTATCAATTTATATGATTATGTAATTAAATTTGTTTTGTAAGATTTTCATAGACTTTTATATTGTCTATGATAATATTGCACTATATATAATATTTTCCAATTATTTGGCTATCTAAATTATGTAATAGTTGATGAATCTATAATGTTAACTGAAAGAATTCCTATGAGAATCACACTAGTCTGAATATCTATATTTTATGTTAATTTTATTATAGGTCCTTAGGGATATGTGATTATACTAATTAAGATCCTGTTACATCTCCCATAGTTATCCTCATAATTATCATGTTTTGGGAAACTAGGAAACTCTATTAATAATTGTGTAATGTGTGTGGAACTGTTATGGGTTACTAAAGAAAGGATATGCTCTAGTTTTTACCAAGTCAAAGGGATTTAGAAGATTCATGGGATTAGAAAATATTTGAGTTTGCGTAGAAAGAGGTGAGAAGGATAAGGTGCATTGAAAAGGAACTCATAGAGCATAATCTATATGGTGATGTACATGAAATCTTTTGGTGTGAATTTTTTAGCCTACTTGCTACATGGCTGGCAAGATTAGAACATTTTTGTTTCCAAACTAGATATACATATAAAATTTAGTGTACTGATGATCTAATTGAACAATTATAGAGCCTTCAAATTTTTTGGACCTATGAGATTGATCACTAGATAAAAACCATTATAGATGGATATATATCAGAATTTATAGTTCATGGTTATATTTCTTTTGACACCACACAAAATTTATTTGTGGGGGGGACTAGAGGAAAGTTTCTATAGTGAATGCAAATTCTTATTAAGATGTTAGTCATTGAAAAATACATAATGGCCTACCCATTCATGATGGAGTAGTCTTTTGGGTACTATGGGATGTGTGAGGCTAAGATGTGAGAGGGTACAGAGTGGATTAGGAAAGTTAGCCAATAGAAATTGGATGAAGATACTAGATAAAGATTGTGTATACAAAGTGAGAACTATGATAGAAAAAGAGGTGGAATATATCAAGGACTTCATGAGTGACTATGAGTAGAGGTAGAGGCAAAAATAAGAGTAGAGGTTGAATAGTTGTAGGGTATCAAAAAGAGGAAGAATGAGTTGAAAGGATAGGAGAGAAAAGAGTCAATAAGCAAGGACCTAGGATTAGTGAGATCAAAGAGCAAGTAAAGTAGGTAGATGATGATGATAAAGGAAAAATCATAGAATAAGGTAGTTTATAGATGGAATTAGATTATAATCACTCAAGGAGACATTTTTCACCTTCGTAGGAGAGTTGCCTAATTTTGAAGGCATGGTTAATCACATGCACAATACTAGATCAACTTTCCACATAAGGAGAATCAGACAAAGAGATTTTTCACCCCCTTAACACACATCAATTAAGACCATATTTTATATAAAGAACCCTATTTACATTAAGCCATAGATATTTAAAAGTCAGAGAGCAGGAAATCAAGGAATCAAGAAGTATCAATTTTTTGAAAGAACCATGTAATAATTCACTAAATCATAGAAGAATTATTTAAGAGAGGTAATGACTAATTTGACTGGTCCATTTTTAATTAAACATGTTATTGATTGGGTGTCATAGATTTAAATGTTTACTAAGGAGAATATAATGCAAATAGACACCATTACAAAGACCGAAGATGAGTCAGAGGTATTTTATTTGCTTGAGAAATATCTATCCCCTCTGTGATCTTAGGAATATTTTCTATTTTTTAAAGGTTTCAAATTTTTGATAAATACACTAGTACTTAGAGATAGTCTCAATGGGACTGCAAGACTATCACCATAAACATCACCAATGATCACTCCTCCTTAAGTGACAACATCCATTCTGACACCAAGCAGTTCTTAGGTATAAATTATAGTATTGTTAACACCATTTAGAGGAGTACAAATAATTCTTCCTTTATAACTAACCCTATGTAACATGGCTCTACAACTAGGAGCCTTTATCACAATGGCACTCTATGATGGAACTATAGATCTAGAGAAATACTTGGTTACATGTTATATGAAATGGTAGGATAAAGGAATTGTAGATGAAAATATTAATAAGTATGAGATTATTGGTGCCTTTTCCAAAATAGCATTTGATTTCATGTTCTATAGAGAATCAGGAACAAGTTTTGATGATGTGTGAAAATGGTTGATTATAGAGTTCAAGGTTAATAAAAACATGAGACAAACCATTCAAGACCTAAAATAAATCCAATAAGGTCTAAGAGAAACTATTCATGATTATGAATACATATTTTTTGATGTGGTTAAGAATGTCAAATTTTCCTTGGAAGATAAAGATAAGTTTGCTTGGTTCATTGAAGGACCATGACCAGAGATCTAGCTTGTGATAGCACAAAATAAGTTTACCAATAAAGTAGAATATAGAATAACCATAGTAATAATGGAGAAAATATAAGATTATGGTATCCTAATAGAAATTAAAACACATTTAGAAAGCACACTCCAAGCTATTTTGTAGAGGTTAGAGGCTCTGTAGAATACTACTGAGTGACCTATAATCAATCTCTGGTGTATTGAGTGTAGAAAGGAAGGCCACCATATGAATGAATGCCTAAAAGTATGTATATATTTTTGTGACATATATCACATAGTAGGACACTCAATATATCATTTTCACTTATTAAAATAATATGTAAGAAGTCCACAAAGCATGTACTATAAATTCTATAAATCTACTAATCATGAATATAAGGATTATAGGGCTCTACAAGAATTAAAGGAAGACATTACTAATAATGTCTTCACATTATATTCACAACAAGTTCTAGTGACAACACAAGATTTTATGAGATTAGAAACCACTCCCACCAATGTAACAATTCTAAGATGGCATGAGCTTAGAATGCATAATTGTTTCAACCATAAGGATTAGCTAGTGGAGTTCAAGCTATGAAACCACTACAATATGCTTATCAAGATACCTAGAATCCTACACTTTCTCAGATACAATAAGCTATTTGGGATTCACATATAAATCAAACCCAATATGGTGGTTATGATAATCAATAATACCAATAGGGTTAGAATATACCATAAGACACAATAAACTTTGGGGCATAACAGGCAAATAGCTGGGGATATCAAGGGAATAGAGGTCGATACCATGGTGGTACATAACAAGGACATGGAAGTGGTCTTAGAGGCCCTATTATATGATATTTTTTTGAGGACCCAATCACATACATTTGAACTACCCTACAAATTCACAACAACAAGCCTATTTTTCATACTACTGAGTATCTAAACAACATGATACTCATGACTATCCTATTTTAGAATCACAATGTAGAGATCGAGATATGTGGAATGTAAATTGAGTTGGTTGAAAGCCAAAATATAATGAATTTATGTAAGTATTAACAATAATGTAATACACACAACAAGGATTACCTCCTTTAGAGATGCCAATAAATTTTGGCATATGAAAAGCTAAAGTAGATACCTATCCAAAATAGTAAAGGAGAAGGGACTCATGAAGGAAACCATGCAAATTCTATAAAATATTCAATAGCAAGGTTCAACTATAGTATATGAAGCCACACTTGACATATATATGTATGGGTAAATTTTGAAAATCATGAAACAAGAGGGGGTTATAATAACATTGATAGACTTGATAAAATTGCTTAATACTCTATGAAATAAAGATATATCAAACAATATCACTAATCTCTTTCACAATACGATTGAATGTGCATATAAGGTAAAGGAAAGAACTAATAAGATGGTTTGGTATGTTAAGATAAAGAAGCCATGGGATTTCAATGCTAGGGTTGATATAGAGATAATAGGGTATGAGATACCAAACACTGCATTTGATTTTAGGAGCACTATGAATATGATCTCACAATCTACTTGGGAAGGTGATTGGCAAACCATATTTGAGTTACAACCCCTTAACCCTTAGTTTGGTGAACTATGGTAGGATAGAGCCCATAATAAGATTAGAAGATGTGGAAATTGAAGTTGTAGAGTTAAATCTACATGGTGATTTTGAAGTAATAAATATGAAGACAAATGAAATGCACTACACAGCTTTGCTAGTAAAAAAGTGGGCCTATGATCGATAGATGACCATAAATATAATAATGAAACAAATAGAGTCACTCTAAGATGACCATATAAAAATCATACCTCTTCATAGAGATGTCAAATCATACATAATTCCCATGGAACCTAATTCTCCCTATGTAGTGAAAGGCAATCACTTGATGCAAATTATGATGTAGAGTGTACGTAATATACAACATAATATACCAATGAAATAGTACAACTCTCTTTCAGTAGATCTAATAGCTATCAAATTGTGTAGTAAGTGTTCTTTAATATCTTTGAGCATTTCTATAGAATAAAAAAATGAATTGTGATCTCTATCTATTCACTCACTGACATAGTTCGATATAGAGATGTTATATCAAGTTGATTCTATTAAACATGAATACATTGAACCTAATTTGAAAGGTATGATTATATGGGATCAAGCTTCTTTTGTTAGTGGTGATTTTGATACTTACATGCTCAATTGGGTTAAAAATGATCATGACCTTAAACCCTTGTACATGGTTTATGTTACTGATTGGAAAATTCATAGTACTTTACCACTGAAGACATTGGTAACTTTATAGTGTGGTTCTAAATTCAAATACCAAAGGAAAACCAAAGGGTAAGTGATCTCAATTATGCATTGAAAGGAGTTGTATCTAACTAGTGGGCAGTACATCACAATAGTAGTAAAACATGGGTAAAAATGTGTGAATTACTTATCACACAATTTCAATTACCCAAGGAAGTGTAAAAATAATGGACCATGTTCCATGAAGGAGAATGCCCCCAAAAACATATTCAGTAGTGCATCGAAGTATGGATGGCTGAAGAAATCAATTCAAAGTATTGGCTGAATTATTTTATCTACACATTAGGGGTTTTTACTACTACTCAGTACATTTACCAAGAATGCCATAGGGAGACACAACATTGGATTCATTTACAAAGTGATTTTATTCAAAATTTTATATTTGAAAGTGACAATCCACTTGTGAGTAGTGCACCATAAAAGATGAAAACATTTATATGTCATGGATGAGTGAAGGATATACATAATGACCATGATTTTTAGCTAGAATAAATGGAGGATCATGAACTTATTGATGTTATTATCATGGAATTCAAGCACACTCAACAAGATGCTTAGGATCTCATTGACACTATGACTATGGATACCCTATGTAGAGGAAAATCAAAGATGGAAATTCAACCTTGTCATCACATTCAAGAAGAGTCTATTGATGGCCTTAATTTAGTTGGTGAGGATTATTTATAAATCATAGAGTTTTTTGAGCCTAATCCTGATTATAAAATTTTACCTAAACTTATGGAGGAAGAAGCTAAAGAATACCAATTGTGATAAATACAATTTCTAGAATAAGAGGGTGAGTGGGCTATCCAATAGTCCATTATATAGGAAGAACACCTAGTATATCAAAAACCTCTAAAGGAACAAATTGTGAACATTAGGTTTGAAGCAACCCCAACATTGTCACATGTTGGTGACGATTGGGAATAATAGGACATTTCAAAAGCATTGCAATTTCTCTAGGATTATGCAGATGTGTTTCCAACTACTTTTTCAAAATTTATAGGGGTGGATCCTTCTTTAAGATAAATGCATATAAAACTCAAGGAAAGTGCATGAAATATTAATAAAAGGCCTTACCATCTCAATCATAATATGAAGATGAATGTTAGATATGAATTGGATCATATGAAAAATGTAGGAATAATATTTCTAGTGGAAGAAGCAAATTGGGTAAGTCATATGGTCGTACAAGCAAAGAAAATAGGCAAGATTCATATCTATGGAGACTACTATATCCTAAATGATGCTACATTAATGACCCCTTTTAAATACCATTTACTGATGAAGTGTTGGAAGATTTATCTATACATGAGGTATATTCAATCATTTATGGATGGAGTGTTCCCATGTTGCCCAATTCTAGAAGAGGCTTGAACAACCTCTTCTAGGGTGAAATATTTGGTGACAACAGTTATGGCATGCTTATTGGGACCCCTAGTTTCATAATTTAAATCTTATATATGTATATTTGAGTATATTAGAAAATTACAAAGTCTCATTTTTATATTTTCATACTTTTTGTGCCACCAATAATTGTCACAAGATCCTATGCAAAAGAGAAAGAGATAGATTTCTCTCAGCTATCTTCCAATCAATAAAGAAGAAGAAAGCCTCTCAGTCAAATCCTATACCTACACCTCTTGTTACTCATATTTAAGTCAATATTTTTCAACCAAACATTGTTATAAACTCCATAATTCTAATGAATATCCCTAGAAGGAAAGCATTTGTGCCATTTAAAGGTATTAGTCCTCTGAATCTAACTCAATGGGATGATATTCCAGTCTCAGCTTTAAACGATCTTCCTTATTTTATAGAAGAAAATCTAGTTACTCCTATATCACATATTATATATATTGCTAACCTTTATTTATTACATATTTCACTTGTGGATTAGCTTACAACAATCAAGATATTCAATCATTAATTCAGGGTGGATTTAAATTATAGGTTCCAGAAGACTTGGGATAGAAAACCTAGAGTGATCAAGCCTACACCCAAATATTCCTCTATGTACTATTTTAAGGCCCTCAATTTAGATGTACCTATGATGATTCAATCCAAAGGATGGAAAAAATCACGAATTTATGGTGGATTTCAACTATAGGTTCTAGAAGACTAGGGATAAAATTCCTATAATGATCAAGCCTACACCTAACTATGCCTTTTGTACTATTTGAAGGTCCTCAATTTAGATGTAACTATGACGATTCAATATATGGGAGGGAATACTCTACCTAAGGCTTTTGAAATAGCAATAAAGGCTGAGAATTTCCTTATATAAGTAGACAAGTTGTCTCCAAGGTCACCAATGCCTCTCTTTCTAGAGATCCACCCTCCTCTTCTAACTATTGCTACACTTCCATAATCAATAAAGTTTTATCAAATAGAAGATGACCAATATGATATATTTGGAAAGATAAAGAGTCTTCTTGAGATTCATAATAAAAAATTTTTCGTAATAGAAATATAACAAGCTACACCATACAAGCCATATCAAAATACTAATCAAAATTATCAGTTTAATAAGATATATTATTAGTCTAATAATCAAGGACAAGGGTAGAATCCTCAATCAAGGAAACACAATCCTAATGCTATAAGTAATTCTAGAGCTATTGTGCCAACTCAGAACAACTATGCTTAGGATGGGAAATGGAATAATCAGTGGGATTAAGCAAATGACAAGGTAATGGTGCCAACTAGTGAGAGCTCACATTAGTATTATATGTAGCATAGTTCAGCTCCTCCTCCACATGAATACCAATAAAATAAGGAAGCATCTCTACTACATAGAGACATTCCTTCATTTACTCAAGCAAAAGTTCCAAATTAATAAGGATGAGATGATGGTAAAGCACCTATTGAAACTAAAGTTGTGAAATTTTAAGAAGGTGAGGATTATTTTGAGCACATAGCTGAAAATTAAGGTCAAAATATGCCTAATGTTGATGATTCAATTTCATCCCATATTAGATCCATGAAAATGGAAATTATTGAGGGTTTGGGTCCTAATAAAGCAACCCCTTCTCCTTATCAACCACTATAAAGGAACACCACTCATGAGCTAATTAAAAAGACATCAACTCAATATGTTAAAAATCCAAAGGGGAAGAATGTGAAAGGGCCTTACATCCCTCATTTAAAAAAACATATAGGAACCCCTATTGATACTAAATTATAGTCAAGGATAGTTAACTCTCCACTTAGTATTGTAGATCATATGAAGAAAAATTTATTATCAATTTTATTGTGGGATACACTACTAATTATAGGATAAAATAAGTATCTATAAGAGGAGCTTTCAAAGCTCAATATCTATGATAGACCACTTGAAAAAGAAAGAGTAAGTTTTTTTCTAATGAAATATAATCTATTTGTTGAGCCTCAAGCTCCTAAGGTGACTAGTCCTCCTCCATTCTATCTTTCATTTATCATAGGATATTGTCTTATCCATAATTGTATGATTGATAGTGGAACTAATACTTCTATCATGCCTAAATACATAGCTAACAAGCTAGAGTTAAAGTATGAACCTCATGAGAAAGGAGTGTTACAATTAGATGGTTATCCTACTAAGATTGTGGTCATCCTTGAAGATCTTAAGATTTTACTTGTTGCTTGTCCAAAGTTCACCATTTCATAGGATATAGTTGTTGATTTACTTCTATACTTTGCACTATGCCTATACAAATATTTTACTACTATAATAGGAGGTTACCTTTATTCATATTTGTCATATATGGTTTTTAGAACTAGATATGAAACCAAAGTTACTATAAGGCCTGAGCCTATTTCTAAATTTCATCTTGAACCATATATGCCAAATATGTCTAATATGAATTACAGTATCTCAAAGGAAGAGGATGGTAATATTGATCAAGAACCTTCTAAGCCACTTGAAGGCATACTAGTTCTATTCTTAGATGAGTGGGATACTGATAGCGATGAGTATGACCCATAAAAAATTATTCAAGAAGCTAGTTTTGGTGTCTAGTACATGCATGAAGAAGGTGACTCATTACCTAGTCTCACCAACCCAAATCAAGATCAAGACGGAGTATGGAATCTATACTTTGATGGATCCAAATAAAATAATAAGAGTGGGGATAGTGAAATTTTAGTTTCACCTCAAAATCAAATGTATTACTCTTTAATTAGATTTTAGTTCAGTTGTACATCAAAGACTACAGAATATGAAACTCTTATTCATTGCCTTTAGTGGGATAAAAAGAAAGGTATTAAGCTTTTGTAGGTGAAAGGTGATATTGAGTTTGTAGTACAACAAGTTAGAGGTTTAAATTCAGAAAATAACCCTCTCCTAAAGGCCTATAAAAATAGATTTTGAGACCTCATGGAAGATTTCCTAGCATTTGATATCCACTCCATTCTTAGAGGAGCCAATCAAAATGTAGATAGACTTGCTACCATAGGAGCATAATATGATATAGTGGACCAGATAAAGGACAATAAATATCAAAACCAAATCAATTTTTTATTCAAGGCTTCAATCCCAAATAATGAGGTAAGTTGGTAAGTCTTTGATAGTGACAAATAGATAGCCTATTTCTTATAGAATGAGGCAGAATTTTGCTCAAAAAATCAAAATAAATTGCAACACCAATATGAAGATTATATTTTTAAATTGAGATAAAATAATATTCCTAAAGGTTTATTAACTTTGGAGAGAATTTTCAATGAATATGAACAACTTAGAAAGGACAAGGCAAGCATCTCTTCCAAGGAAGAACATTATGAGCAAGTTCACATAAATGAAGGTAAGCAACTCAAGTGGGGTAAATGAACACTAATTTTGAGAGAGTATATTTCATTTTATTATGTAATGAGTACATTGATTTTTTTTCTTAGGAATACCACACTTTGATAGGGTTTGACCCTAGATTAACACAACATACTATTGATCTTGAACGAGATGCAAAACTGGAAAGATAGAAGCAAAGGATGATCAACCCCAAGGTTGATATTCTCATGAGAAAGGAGCTTACCAAGATTATTGAGTCATGTATAATATTTCATATCAATCACTCAACATGGGTATCAAACCTTGTACTAATGATAAATAAAAATGGAGAGATAAGACTATGAGTGGATTTTAGAGATTTGAACAAAGTGTCACTAAAAGACCACTATCCTCTTCCCTCTATGGATTAAATATTGCAAAGGGTTTTGGGTTCACAAATGTTCTCCTTATTTTATGGGTACTATTATTAAAATAAAATATTGGTGAAAGAGCAATATTGGTATAAAATAACTTTCACAACCAAATAGGGTACTTATGCCTATCAAAAGATGCCTTTTGGGATCTCTAATGATGGAGCCATTTTCCAAAGGGCAATGGATGTTTCATTTCAAGGAATTTTGATTTAAATGGTATTAATTTATCTTTATGACATTAATATATTTTAAAATGATCCTAATGATCACCTAACAAAATTGAGAGTTATTTTTGATAGATGCAGAAAATTTAAAATTTTATTGAATCTAAAGAAGTGTATCTTTTCAGTGCACAAGGGGAGACTGCTTGGGCATGTAGTGTCCAAAGAGGGTATTTATATTTATATATATAGAATATAATAAATAATTGATCTATCCTTGAAAGAACATAAGAAAGGATTGTAAATCTTCTTAGGCAAGATCAACTTCATCAGGTGATTTATTTTTGGATTAGCAGAACTAATAAGGCCACTCACTCAAATGCTGAAGAAACATCAAGAATTCACTTGGAGTAAGGAGGGTAAGAGGATTTTTAAATCCATAAAATAATAAATAAACCAAGATCATAATTTTATTAATCTATATTTTAGTAAGGATTTACTTATTTATGCTTTTTATACATTTAGTACAATTTCAGCCATGCTTATGCAATAAAATAGTGAAGGATTAGAGTAACCCATTGATTTTTTCGATTAAGATTTGGAAGAATATGAGTAGAGGTATTAAATTTTTTAAAATAATGTGCTTGATATTATAATATTTTTAAAAAAATTTAGACATTTGGTTTCAAATAACAAGATTATACTGATGGTAGCTCATCTTAGTGTGAAGGATTTCATCCTCAATAGAGACTTAAGTGAAAAGAGAGCTAGATGGATCACTAAGTGCATGGAATATGATATTTAAGTGAGGGTAAAAAATATGGTATAAGGTAAAGGATTGTGTGAACATATTTTATAATATGTTAAAGAAGAGAAAGAAATTATCTTGACACTTCAAGACACCCAACAGGAAGTTGAAACTACTCCTCTATCCAACTGGACACAAGACATTTCTAGATTCTTTCAAATAGGAAAATGTACAATGGTATTATATGAAAAAAGGAGAATAAATTTTAGTCTAAAATTAGTACCATACATTCTAATTGATGGAGTGATATTCTAAAAGGACATTGGAGGTATGATTTTAAGGTGTGTTGAAGCTAATCAATTTGACAAGCTTTATGAACAATTTCATGATAGTCTTTCTAGAGGCCATTTTAAATCCAAGACCATAGATTAAAAAATCATTATAAATGGTTAATTTTTAAATAATTTATTTAAGGATGCATATGCATGGGTTAGGAAATTAAATACTAGATTCTATTCCATACTTATTCTGGTTGAACAACCTTTAATGCAATGGGGTTTAGATTTCATTAGGATGATAGATCCTCCATCTAGTGTTGGTCATAAATGGGTCTTAATAGCTAAAAAATATTTCACCAAGTGGGTGGAGTTAGTACCTTTGAAAGAGGCAAATGAGAAATCTATGCTTGAGTTCAATGACAGTCTAGTCACCTATTTTGGAGTACCTTCTACTATAATATCAGATAATTCTTCGGTATTAAATAATGTAAAGGTATGTGAATGGGATCTTGAGAAAGGTATTTATCTAAAATATTATTCAAATTTCTATCCATAGGGTAATGGAATAGCTGAGTCTACTAACAAGAACCTGATTTAGATAATCAAAATAACACTGCAAGATAATTAGAGTTCTTAGCATACAAAGAGGAAGACTACTTTATGGGCTGAGAGGATCACCCCAAATAAGTCCATTAGTCATTCACCTTATCTGTTAGTCTATGGAAGAGAATAAAGACTATCCATCTCATTGTAACTTCCAACTTTGGAACTTGCACACCAACTAGAGATTTTAGAAAGTGATGCAATGGAGGTAAGGATGAATGAACTGAGAGAATTGGAAGAGATAAGAGATGATGCCATGCATACCATGTGTTATAACTAGTATAAAGTCAAGAAGAATTTTGAAAAAATAGCTTCATCAAGGACATTATAGCAAGGTGACATAGTCCTTAAATGGGAATAAGATAGTGCAAATATAGGAAACACTTCAATTTTGATAGCCTTTAGAGTGGACCTTATGTCATCATAAGTTACAAGGAAAGAAATGCCTTTGAGCTTGATAAATTAAATGGAGATATCCTTCCCATCCTTGTTAATAGGAGGCATCTTAAGTTATTCTATTATTTTGACCTCATACTCTTTATACATAAGTAGGATAAGTCTTTTTTTCCTCCAAGTGATTTTGTACATTGGTTTATTTGTTGTTGCTTGGTCTATTTTATTGATTTATTATTGTTTGTTCCCCATTGCTCCAAAAAGTGTTTCCATAAATCAAGGAAAGTCTTTTTGTAAGTATCATTTCATTTGTTTAGTCATTTTGAACAAGCTTGATCAAAGTCTATGTCCCTTAACCAATAGGCTAGTTAAGCTAACTAAGTCACTAGACGTGTTAGCCATTTTGGCCCACATATCAAGCTTTGCCTACAATTGGAGAAAGAAACCTAGTAGGGTTCTAATAAATTAGAATATTCAATGGCTTAGAAAGGGGTCTAACAATGCAAATAGAGGGATCTAATTAGGTTCTCATATGTTTCAAGCATTTAGGGTCAAGGGAAAGATTGCATAAGCCTTAAATGGTAATTAAAAGTTAAATACTTCAATAAAAAGTCCCTAACATAAGCCTAAGTGAGCTAGACTATCATCAGGACATCATTTAGAACTAGATTGGATAAGTTCATTTAGACATTTTATAAATATGCTCAAAAAGCCTCACATGAACATCAGACCATGTGTGATCAATGTCTTTAGCACCAAGATCATCCTTTAAAAATTTCTTCTGAGTCTTCTATCTCAAGATCTAAGCCTTCAAATTTTAGATGTCCAATTTGAAGAGGCTAGGCCATCTTTCACATCACATGGAAACACACTGGTCAACTTGTTTATGCATTTTATAAATACACCCAAAAAAGACTCATGAGAAAAAATATTGTAGTGCCATGGATTTATTCATGGTAGACACATGATATATAATTTTAAATTATTTATGAGATTTTTATTTTAAGTTATGGAGCTTCAAATTTAGACCTACAAAGAAAGACATCTATGTGAGTGTTAAGTTTGAGCTCCATAAAGTAACTATTTGTGTTAAAAGGCCCTTAAAAGGTTTAAATTTGATCAATGTCTAATGTTATACATGAGATTTCATACTGACACATGAGATCTAATAGTTTTCACTTAGGTTAAACTAATCAAAAGGTCCTTGAGTTAAATGCCCTTAAAAAGCTACAAGTTTGACAAGATTTGACAATCTGAGTTCATCGAGTAGAGATCTGATGGTGCAATCTCAACTAATAGGAAAGTGGGTCTAGGTAAACTAAAGGCTGACATGGCTTCATACATTATGATCTAACAGTGTAAGATGGGTCAAAAGGTCAAGGAGCTCAAGAGGCCACCATGTGTCATACGAGTGTAAAGTAGTAGACTAACAATAAGATCTTGAGATTAATGTGTGATTTTTAAGTGGCATGAGCATGTTCAAGATGACATAATATTGATGGATCATGTTTAATTATACAAATCAAGATCAATGGAGTGAACAAGGTCAAAGAGGCAAGATCTACTAGTAAGGACCTATAAGACCAATGGGATTAAATATAGTTAGGAATATTTCAATTGGTTTGAGTCAATTTTTTATGGACAAAGTTGAACCAAAAGAGCTATTTTTGACCAAAGAAAATGAAGTCTTTCAAGAGTCATCCCATCACCATTGGATCTTGAATAAATGCCATTAAAGGGACATATTGATGTATTTAGGTTAAGGACATAGAGGGATCACCATTAAAGCTTAAAATGGACCTCTGGTTTGAGGATTTGTGTTATATAGGGTTTGTTCTAGGACTATGTTCACCATTGTTAGAAGGACCTATTTACATGATGCGTTCTTGGTTTATATCAATGTTCAAAGGTAAAAATGGGTATATTTAGACCTAATGGGATCAAAAGGGACATTAGTTTTTCATCTATAGTGGACCTATCAACATGGGAATGGTTTCAAGCATGATATACTTTAAACAAGAGATAAAATTTCAAAGGATTCCATTAAGTCATAAATGTATACTCCAAAAAATTCATCTCTAGAACCAACTGCATGAAAGGGATGCTTCCCTCTACTTTTGTACACCATAATAAGCCAGTTAGGAGAAGTTAACAATGAGAAAAAATTATAATAGATTGATCTAATGGTTGTAACTATATTGATGCCAGGAACCAACTTAAAACAACTTGATCCCACCATTACAATCATCAGAGAGCATCAGTGAAGGAATATTGTAACTATGTAATGAATTAAAATAACCTAGAAAAATAGTAATGAGAGGGATAAAATCAAACTTAGCTAGAGACTGACTGATATAACTGAGATAAGGCCTGATACTCACTATGTAGGACTAGGACATTATCATAAACTAAGATCTAAACTTCATTTTATAATTGGATAGGACAATCAAAATTGGATAAGAGTGACATCGATGATATAGTCTACCTCTACAGCTATTATCCTAAGGATTTGAGCTTTATGAGTTTTATTTGCTATGTCTGTGTGACCTTGTCTATGAAGTTTCAGTAGTTGGAAGTCTGTAGATCTCCTTGTAGAGTAGATTTTATCTTCAAACCCTATATTCCATTATGATTTGACCAATTTCCATAAAGAGGGGGTGTTAGTGTGTGCAAGATTCACTAGATTTGGATCTACACCCCTTGTGTAGGTTCATTGCCTGCATACCAATAATCCGAAGAGGGATCAAGCCATATGTAGTTCTCCCACTTGATGTGATTTATGAAATTGTGTGTATAAATATGTAGAATGCTAAACTAGATGTGCTTGAGGTCTTTAGGGATTGGTGTAAGGATTTAAATAAACTTGTAAGTGTATTAGCTAGTTGTATGCAGAGGATAGGGAATATTTCTTGAGTAGTCTTGTTTGCTTAGAGTAATAATTGCCAACCCTTTCCAAGTGATCTTTGAATGGGATTTTATAAGGATCTATTGGCCATGGATTAAATGTACTTGTGTTAGGTCTACAAGGAGATAGATGGGTAACTATAATAAATTTACCATTGGGAACAAAAATAGACTTGGATAAGAGCACCAAAAGTGGACAAGAGTGGCACTAGTGCTATAGTCCTAGTGTGGTGCTATTGTCCTGAGAAGATGGGACTTATGGGGGTAGATCTATCATGAAAAGAGGGGTCTAGATTATCTAAGATCAAGTCTAGATGGCTATAGATGAGTTGGAATCAATGAAAAGATGCTTATGAGGGTCATGAAAGCAAGCAAGAGGGACCTAAGGGTTGGGTGTCATTATCCATGCTCAAGTTACCAATTTTTGCATTTTATATGACTACATTTGCCCCCTCTTTATTCTAGTGATGTATCAAATTGAAATACTAGGATAAAGGAAAAATAAAAAGCGTACCTAAACCTACCTATAAAGGGTGAAGCTCATGAAGTTGTGTGATGCTGGGTGTGCATAGAAAGCATGCTTTGAAGAAAAACAAAGAATAGATTAATTTTTACTAGATGCACTATATCTAAAATAATAATGTATAAGGTTGGGTAAGAGAAAGAAGAAGAGAAAGGAAAAAATACACCTCATCGAGTAAGCAAACCAATAAAAAACCTATTATGATGTTGAGTGATGTTAAGTAATGCTAGATGATGATGTACTAAGAGTAATATCACAAATGGAGCTGAGTGATCAATTCCTCAATAATGGCTCAAGAATTCAAAGGTTTTCCCTTTGGCTCCATCATCAACCACTAAGTGAATCTAGGTAGTCATGCATGTGTTGATAAATGTTTGGATTGTGTGTCTAATCCCTCTGAATAGGTGGCTCAAGAATACAAAGAATATATAGTCCTTTGGCTCCATAATTGCCTTGTGAATTGAAGCTATGAACTTATATCAGTATGAAATGTATGTTGTATGAGATGGATCCTAAAGCCTATGAATGTATTGTGATTTTATAATGTTGGCATGGATAGCCAAATGTATGCTAAAAACTAGGCCACTCTTGGCCACTTTGAAAGATGGAGATTAGGATTGTATGAAAGCCACTCCAAACTAGTGCACTAGGCTTATATGAAATCCACTCAGGAACTTGAGAACTCAAGAAGCTAGGCTTGTATGAAATCCATTCCAAACTAATGCCAACTACATGTAGATGGAATAAGGCACACAACTACTGAGAATGCCTGGGTAATACTAAACTCAGAAAGGAAAAGAAAATAAATGTACCATGCACATTTCCCCCAATCATTAGTGTCTAGAATATAGATTTTAATTTGGAAGTTATATCAACTACCATATCTAAAACTCAAAGTAAGAGCCATCATGCCATGCATGATTCCCCTTATATCTAGATTCTTTAATCAAAATTTTATTAACAATTGCTAATTCTAAACTGGTCTAATTATGCAAAATTGTAGCTAAACCTACTTTTCTACCTACTTCTAGAATTTTTTTTTTGTTTGGATAGGAGCACTAAAAGTGGACACTAGAGGCACTATCACTGGAGTCCAAGTTGGGCACTATTATCTTGGGATAAATTTGGTAACTTTTTTGATATTCTCACTATCTACCTAGTCTATTCTAACTATTTTGATGTATGGTTTCTATTTTGGGTGTGTTGAATGCTAAATTTTTAAACCATTAGGAGCTCTGATCTTTGTGACAAAACCCCTATTTGTTTCCCCCTCTTTTGAGGGTAGGATTGAAGACCTTACAATGAATTACCTTAGAAGAGAGAGCCTTGCAAGTGTGTTATTCTACAAAGATACATGATATAACAATAGTAATTGACAAGAGATCTTAAGATATAACATGATTTGAATTGAGAGATTATTAGATCAATAGGGGTATGCCAAGATGGATTTAACAATGTAATAATGTGTATATTGTATTAAATTGGAAATTAAAGTTTGTTTAGTTATTAGTTGGAGGGATGGAGCATGATGTCCATCATGGCATCCAAGAAAGCAATATAAATATATGATGTAGATCATGTCATTACAAACAATGAGAATCAAACAAGAAATCAATCATACAAAGTAAGAAGCAAGAAGCATACAAAAAAGGCCAAGTGGCCAAGAAAACAAGGGACATGGGCACATGTCAGTCAAATGAGAAATCAAGCATACAAGGCATGTTCAAATGTTGCATATACATATAATTGAAACAAGTAAGCTTGGCATGAAAGCCATAATCATATAAAAGTGTACAGGTAAGGGACATTGGAAAATGTCTAAAGGCACACACATGAATAGAAGTAAGGACATTTAGTAAATGTCCTAAGGCACATATAGGAGATAAATAGGAACTTAGAAATGCAAACAATCTAGCTACGCTAAGTAAGAAATTAAAGCATGTAATAACTAGAAATATAATCACATCTAACTAATCCAAGTAAGAAGTGAAATTATAAAAGACATGTTAGTACAAAACTAGGTATATGATAATAAATACACAAGTGCTATATAATAGTGAGTGTTGATAGAATAATATATGTAAGCTCATAAGTAATGTCTATCAACATGAAAACTAGAGTGTGTGGTGTAGGAATGACATAACCTAGATGGTATAGTCATGCAGAAGATGTCCCCAGTGGGTATGTATATCGATGTGTGTCTCAAATGTAGAAGTAGGATGCCCCCTCAATAGATAGAGTGAAGCAATCAAATATTTAGATGTCAATATGCACACTTAGAGGAGATCAAGTGAAGCATGGTAATGTAGAAAAATTGAAAAAAAATAGCATAAAAAAACAAATATAAGTCTAGTATAGTAGTATAAATGTAAAGCATGGATAATGCATACAATTGAAATGTTTTTTGTGTTTTGAAAATAATTAAATGTGTTTCTGTTTTTGATATGTTGTATTATTTTTGTATTTTTTAGATTTTGAGCTATGGACAATCCATCATGAGGAAATTAACAATATTGAAAACTATGTACAAGTAAGAAAAAAGAAACTATGTACAAGTAATACTGAGAAGAAATGATACTAACTAATGATTTTCATGAGAGACTCCTTATCATGGTGTCTTTTATCGAAGAAAGGAATCATGCATCATTGTGAAGCACCAGGAATGGCTGAAAATATGATTTTAAATATTTTTTTTCATTGTCAGTATCTAGGAAATCATACTAACCTATATTATTCTACTCATCATTATCATCTTGATCTTGAACCAATAAAATGCTAGTGTTGACTTTTATTATATCTAGATCTTTTCCTTTGATAAATTATGTCTGTGAATGATTTGACTTAGGATGTTCAATAAATCCTAAACCTTGGTGAAAAAAATTATCAAATTCTAGAATAGGAGAAATGATGCCTTGAGCTTGCTTTCCCAACCCTTGACCTTGATAGTCAAACTATTGTAGATATTTTTGACCAAACCTATAATATTAAGAAAGTTAAGCCTAATTTTGGAGAGGTATATTTGCATCTTTTTCATGCTTTACATGTGCCTGTGGTACTATTCCTTGCTCTAATTTTTATTTTTGATCCTTTTGTTGTTCTGAGTTATGCTTTGGTAACCACTTTTATATTATTTTTGAATTTGACCCTTTGTGAATGTGTTTTTGTGTCACTATGTATTACTTGATGTATTTACCTTGTATAGGGTCCTAATTAACAATTATATATTGTATATGTTTTTTCAATGCAAAACATCAATCTATGTGATGCCCATGTATTCTATGATATGCACAATAATATTTGGATCTTCTCACTAGATGTAGAGGAGGTTGTTTGATCAAGTTAGATTTAATCATTTTACTTATTGCCTCACTTGAATTCTTATTTTACCTTTGAATTCTTTTTGAATCACTAGTTGTAGAGTTACTTTTTTTTGATTTCTTGTTTTGATGTGTAACATTGCTTGCAACCAATTGACTAGGTGAAGGTGCGTATACGTGATTGACATTAGGGTGCCTTTGAGGCTTTTGTATTATAATCTAATTTTCCAATTTTGTGATATTTTCATGTAATAACTAGTTTTGTGTATGTGAAGATGAAATTAAATTGCTTATACTATTTATTTGATCCCTTAGATTCTTATAAATGCAAACCCTAGCTGCTTCCAATTGCACATGTAAGCACATATGTTGAAGATGGTTTGAAGAAGATATAGGCTAAATGTATGCATTAGGAACAATAGTATAGGTTTCCTCACATTTTGGAGGGGTGATAAAATGGACCTGGTTAGAGGGAAAGTATCTATCACCCTCTTGGGGGAGAGGAGGATAATGAAATTCTTCCCTAATATGCAATAAATTGTCATGCAAAATTAGAATACTATGAGCATCTTTGTTATCCTTGAATGGAGTGAATGAATTATTTTCATTTGCAATATGAGAAGTAAGATTAAGAGAGTTATCATTTAGACATTATTTTTTCATTGTTTGAGATGACAAAGTAGATTTAAAAACATGGAATTCATCATTTTAACTATGCATTAAAATTTTGATTCTATTGCATTTATATTATTGTAATTTGAACATAGAAGTAACAAAAGAGTTATATGCATCTAGGTAAAAATCATGTATGTGGAATGAAATGCATGAAATTTGAATTATAAGTTGTATATAAATATGTTTATAAAGAGCATTCCACATGAGAGATAACAAGTTTGGGATAGAAAGCATGAATTTGTGCATTACTGCATAAGAAACTTTAGAATGTGCTATGCCATTTCTAATCTGTTTAGCATGATAAACTTGAATTTTTTTTCCATATGAGAGATATAAATGAAGAGATTAAACTTTGTATAGAGATATATCTTACTATGTTTATCATCCCATATTATGAAAAGTAAGCATGAAATGCAAAGAATGAAACTTTATACTTACATATGGTATATTTCATCATTCATGTACATGATAGGACCAAGTATGGCCTCATTATTATTTTCTAAAAATGAAAGAAATATTTGAAAATAAGTGAGATCCATTTTTGAAATCTGAGTTTAGATGTAAGGTGATACCTCAAGAAGCAAATAGGAGTTAGTACATACTATTGAATTTTGAAATTTTAATTGAATTTCTGATTTTAATATGCTAGTAAAAAATAAAAAAATTATAGGAAAAATACTAGGACCTAGTATGGGCAACTAGGGCTTGAAATAAAATTATTATAAAATTACTACAAAATTTTTAAATTTAATGCAATTTTTTAATTTTATTATGAAATTAAAAAATAAAAAAAATATAGGAAAAATTAGTAGGAAATTTGCCCTAGGGTTTTTATGCACAAATGAAGTAAGTTGGGTTTACCAAATGTTTTAGCAATTTTGGGAATATTGGTGTATTATTCCTAATTTAGTTAAAGGTTCTGATTAGTAAAATTAGTAAATAAATAGATAATAATTAATCTACTAATTTTTATAAATTAAATACAATTTAGACTTTTCTAAAAATATTAATAAGAGGGAGAAAATTAAACTTAGTAGGAAACTGACTAATATGATTGAGATAGGGCCTGATACTCATTATGTAGGACTGGGACACTATCAAAAACTCAGGTATAAACTTTATTTTTTAATTATATAGGAGCGTCAAGACTAGATAGGAGTGGCACCTGCACTATAGTCCACCTTTGCTGCTATTGTCCTAAGGATCTAAGCTTTTTGGATTTTTTTTTGTTGTGTCTCAGTGACCCTATCTATGAAGTTTCAATAGCTAGAAGTATGTAAATCTCCCTATAGAGAAGATTTTCTCTTCAAACCCTATGTTATATTGTGCTTTAACCAATTTTGATAAAGAGGGGGGGTTAGTGTGTGTAAGATTCGCTGAACATGGATCCACACCCTTTGTGTGGGCACATTGCCTACATATTAATACTTTGAAGAGGGATCAAGCCATATGTAGTTATCCTACATGATGTGCTTTGTGAAATTGTGTGTATGAAGATGTATAATATTAAACTAGATGTGCTTAAAGTGGCTAGGGATTGGTGTAAGGATTTAAATAAGCTTGTAAGTGTATTGGTTGGCTGTATGCAAAGAATAGGGAAGCTTGCTTGAGTTATCTTGCTTGTATTCTTGTTTGCTTAGTGATAATTTCCAACCCTTTCCAAATTATATTTGAATTGAATTTTATAGGGATTTATTGGTCATGGGTTGAATGTAATCACATTAGGCCGACAATGAGAAGGATGGGGAATGAGAATAAATTGACCATTGAGGCTAAAAATGGACTTAGACAAGAGCACTAAGGGTGGACATGAGTGACACTGATGCTATAGTCCGAGTGTGGTGCTATTGTCCTAAGTAGATGGGACCTAAGGGGATGGATCTATCATGGAAAGAGGGGTCTAGCTCAATTACGATCAAGTCTAAAAGGCTACGGATAATTGGGAATTAGTGAAAAGATGCCTATGAGGGTCATGAGAGAAAGCAAGGGAGATCTAAGGCTTGGGTGTTATTAGCCATGCTCAAGTTACCAATTTTTGCATTTTATATGACTAAATTATGTCATATGTCATTGGTGTCATAGGATCCTCTAGTCCATGTCATGACCATGTTTTTTATTTGTTAGGTTATAATCAAATCAAGTTTTCTATGTTTGTGTGTTTATGAGTTATTCACTATGATATTGTATGTGTGTGCTTATTTACATACATTAATGTATTTTTATATGGAAAAAAAATATTTTTACTATGTTATTAATGTTGTTATTTATATCACATATGTTTATACTATGTGCTATCAATTTCTACTTGATGTTTCCTTGATCTTTTTCATATATTTATTATGGTTATTATTAATGCATGTTTTATTGACATATATAGGTATATTATAATTATAACATAGAATTAAATGGGGAAAATTTAAATGACTATTTATAAAAAAAAAAGAAATGTTTGGGATTATTATTCATTTATCATTAGCACATCACATTCATAAAAATATTTAGCAAGTTTTGTATTTATTGTGTGCATACAAGACCCAATAATCCATCCAATTAACTACATGTTTTTATATTTACTAATATACATTAATTTAATATTTAGTTTTATATTAACTTATTTATTAAAGGGGGTGCCTTATTGGGATATGCATGCCCCAACTAACCACTAACAACTAACATAATAAATATGTTTTGGATCAAAATACCTTAAAAACCCCATTTAATATAAAGGGGACCAAGAGATGATTTGGATTAAATGATTTTGAATCCATCCAATAATATTTGATACAACCTTCCATCTAGCCCTATGTACATCTTTATATTGATCAATCAATGTCACTTCACAAAGTTAATGATCTAGAGACAAAAAAATTCTCATAAATCATGATCATATCATGACACAAAGATGACCATAATCATATGAATAATCAGCCCATTTAACCTTATATACCTTTAATATAGTATGAGTATCATCACAGATCAACCCCATGTATTGATGATAATTATGTACCTTTTTATGTAAAATCTACCATGATGCCAAACAATACTAACCACTTTTATCAACACTACTAGTGCTATCAACCCCCTATCAAATTTATAATCACCAATGATTGATTGAAAACCAATATAGAATCTCCTCCCTATAAAATAAGATGTAAGAAGATATGCAACACAAATAATCATCAAATAATTGGTTTTCTCCTCATCAATGATATAAAGTAACTCAAAACTAGAATTTAGATTGAAAACATTAGATTCCTATCAAACCAAAAATGCTTCTATTGTAAAACCTAATCTTATAAATAGAAACAAACACAATATGGGTGAGGTTTTGGCTTTGTCATCTGATTCAATCTTGAAGGACTTGTAGACCCAAGAATTCAATTTTGTATCCAACAACATCAGTGTTGAGAAATAATGTTACACTCATGGTTTAATCATAAAAACAATCTAATTTTAAACTTGGTGCAATATGAAGGTGTTATATTCAACCAAAAATGTACCCATGATACATTTTAACCTTCTTATTTCTCCACTTTTAATACATTTTTCTTAATAGTCCCAATGGGAGACCTCCATTTAAAAAATAAACTTTTATTGACTTAGAATGGGATTAAAACCTATAAATGAAGTGGTTACATGCCTAATTTCTTACAAAAATTAAAATTGACATAAAATAGCACGTGCATAAGAATTAACACTAAAAACTATGGGACTTTAAAAATAGATTTGCATTTAGTTGTAATGGAACACTTGACCTCTTATGCTCAGAATGTTTTAAAATACCATTTTTTTAAACTTTTCTTAACAGAGTCAAATAATAATATTGTGTCCCACTAGGCAGCCAAAAAATATAAAATTCAAAAATAAATAATAAAAAATACTTAAATTTTTTTAAAAAAATATATAAAAATGAATATGTACTACATTTTTGTATATATAAGCTAAAACACATATGTTTGGTTTAAATCAATGACCAAAACTCAAGATATTTTGAGGGGAGATTGGAAGTGTATGTGACCTATTTATGTGAAAAATGGGACATATTATTATGATTTGACCTAATGACCACTTGAAAATCAATGGTTAAAATTTTCACTTAACTCAATTTTGCATTCAAATTCTAGAAATTATAGTATATGCAAGCATGATTATTGAAATTTAGGCCTATAGGTTTTCAATGCCTTTACATTATTAATTTTACAAATTTTCCTATACTAATAATTGAAAAATAATCTCATAAAATATTATACATACCTTTTTTTAATGTGTAACCAATAAACAATGTATTAGTGAAAAAAAATACCAAACAATTTTAGTTTCTAGCAAGCAATTTTAACACATAAAATGAGACCCACTCAACATTAGGATAATTAAATACGTTTTTCTAAAATCAGAAAATTACTCCATTTCCACATGAAGAGTTCCAAATTCCACAAGAGTAGTTCCAAACACCACTTAGAACACCACATGAATAAATTTCAATGGGGTTTCATCCTTTTTATGTCATATTTCAACACCCTAGTAGATTTTTTAAAAAAAATCTCCACACTCAAACATCAAATCACATTCCCAAAAAATGTTTTTATCAAAAAAACAACCATCTGAATTATTTCAAGTAAATATAATGTTCCCAACAATTTTACACACAACCTTCAAGTTGGCAATCGTGCCCAACATAGAAACTAGAATATTTTAAAGCCATTCAACAACTTATAATGTTGTTTTTTTCTAAATTTAAATGTGATAGTCAAATTTCCAACTCCTTTTATTAGATTTAATAAGTCAAATAACACCTCACCATTAGTTAGAATGCCTAAGGATTATTCAAACTTCCTAACAACACTTCTTACTTCTTAAAAAAAATCTAACACCTTTATTTATGTAGTCCAAGGTTGAGATAAAACAAAAATTACTTTTGTGAAGTTATTAAAAAATATTCAAAAAATACTTCACCAAATAAATATCTCTAGGTGTCATGCATGGAACTTATATGACCTATTCCTCAATATCCAACACTACCATTATCTCTGATATCATTGATCTTAAATGTAACATGGAATACAATAGAGAAAAGTGATTTAGGAGCATCCCAGGTGAACCCTCAATCTTGCATAGCCTAAGTTTTGGAGTGCATGGATGAATAAAAGATAGGTGATTAAGTACAACATAAAAGGGCCTACTAATGAAGTGTGTGGGGGAAACCACTATAAACACATAATATGGTGCATTATAAAGTGAACAATAATGACATGCATATTACATCCAATTAAAAGAGTTCCAAGGGACTATAAAGGTAGACAATCTATAGAAGGGGATACCTACCACAAGAGGTCACACAAACCATTTAAATAAAAGGGTTACAATTTTGACCAAGGCATGGAGTGCATAAGGTAACCCTGCATAAAGGCATGAGAAGGTTTTAAATGGTGAAACCATGAATAGTTAAAGCTTGTACAAGAGCACAAAATAGATATCTATGAAAGAAGTTCACAAGAAAGAAGCTACACCAAGGAATGAGAACAAGGCCTTAAAGTATTGATTTTCAGGGTGAAGTTTAAGAAACCTAAATAATATATAGAATACATAGGTAGAAGACATAACATATCAATTTCATATTTTTTTGTAATAACATGGAGTATATGATGTACCATTTAGGACTATCAAATGAGGTAGAAAGTCAAACTAGTGCAAAAGGCAAGAAATATAATAAAAATATTTAAGGGGATTTGTTCTAATAATTGGCTAGGATTTTTACACCAACACATAAATTTTAATGTTTAAATATAGGAAAGTAGGAAAAATCATTAATGAATACCATTATATTAGTAAGGCTTTAAATATAGGCATCGACCCAACATTGGTAAGGAGGAGGGATCATCAAAAGGAAAAGTATGCTAGATTGTAAAGTGATAGAGTTTGGCCAACTTAGGGAAACTATACCAAATAGAAAACATAGAGAGAGTGAGGGAAGAAGAAGGATAATAGAATTATTTAAGTATAGGGATACTGGAGAGAATCCATTGATGTATATCTAAACATTCCTATAGCAACTCAATCTAGGCACAACTTGTAGACAATGCTAAGTATATAGAGAGAGATAGAGCAAGATCCAAATATGAGGATTAGATAAATACAAGGGATAAATTTTATAATATAAGGATCTTATAATAATTTTTACCCTATGAGGTGAATGAATGAGAAGACAAGGATTTGATTCCACTATGTTGTGTGAATCCTTTTAGTCTATGTTATAAGGCATCCCTTCACTAGTAACCCCTATTATGACTGTATCGATTAGTATCAAATCAGGTTGAGAGCCTTGTGAAATGTAGGAAGAGAAGATATTGTGAGAAAAAGTGTAGAGTGATGCATAATAATGGACTGGTATATCACTGACATATGAGGTAACTAATGATAAGTGTTGAGAGAATGTGAAGGCTATCAAATCATGATCATGAATAAACTAGTATAGGAAAGTTGAAAGAGAAGCAATGGTAGACATTGACCACTAGGTAACCAAATGGAGGCATTTTAATACATGTATACTCAATAAAGTTAACATTTAATGCTAAAATAATGTAATTGTGACCATTCCTTATGCACACTTAACCTATGCTCAATTTCATGGTTTTAAACCACTATTCTTATAATTCTATGTAGATGACCCTCTATCATTATAAGACTATGATAATTAACTATCTTATTCCTCATTCCAAGTATATTACACTCACTATTTAAATGACTCAATTCTTGTTTAAATATATTCATTCCTCAAATAAAACCACTCTTTCAGGACAATCTCACATACTGGTAGTGTCTGAATCTACTAGTTTATTCCTGACACTAATTTAATGACTAGTTACCCAAATCCAAATTCATCAAAATAAGTCATCCCACATGTTTATCAAGACCCATTTGAGTAAATCCCCCAAATGTCACTATATAAGAACATTTTCTATCCATTTTTCACTAGATGTCAAGAGGCTTACACTATTGTGAATTCTAGAATTATCTAACTACACTTTAAGATAAAATCACCTATTATTCCCATTCCTAAATCCATATAGTTTAATTATCCATAAGTTAAGTCTAAATACAAAACCAAGGTTATAAGTCATTATTCAAGCCCATTATTACACTAGGATTGCACCAACATATAACATTTCAGTACTATTTCACACATATTACTGTAGCATGGGAGAACTACATGAAGTTTGATACATATTTTAACTATTAGTATGTAGGTAATGATTAATACAAGTGGTGTCAAGGTTAAGCACAACCCCATCCTATTACCCTACTCTCCCATTTTACTAAATTTTCCCTCTTGGTCATTGAGATAGGGTTTCACATGAAGAATAAAAGACATAATAACTCCAATAATTAATTTAATGAATCTAATCATACTCACAGGAGCTATAGGTGATGGTGTATTTGATATAATTAACATAGAGGGAAAAACCCCTGAATGATGTTGGTGAATGATATAAATAATATCATAGGCCAACCTAGTCCAAAAAATGTAGCTTTGTCCAAGAAAAACATGGAGCCATGTTCCTAATTCATAGAACTATCACACAACCCTACAGTCAGTTTCAAAATCACTATTGTAATATTATATACCTAATTTATAGACAACTCATCTATTTATTAACAATTCCCATTTTAGTATATTTCTAAAAGTAGTAAGTTCTAAATCATTCATGTCTATTTATTATATATTTTATGCATTTTAGTTTACTCAATATTTTGTCTTAATTAGATTAATACTCTCTTAATATCCAATTTTAAATAAAAAATAATGGTAAGACCATTTATTGTTGAATATTTAAAAACCCTAATCATTCATGTTGCTAGGGTTTATTTACTTATGTTTATTGTTTCTAGTTATTGTATTAGGGTTTATAGATTTAGTAAAGTATTTATTAAAAATATTTCAAATTTGTATTTCATATTTTATGAAATATAAGAAAATTGTTTCTAATTCTATTAGAAGAAGTTATAGACTCAATGGTACTCAAGTTGAGCATAGTCATATTTATTTTTATAATGCACATAAGATGGATATTAACAAGGGTATATCAAGAGATTCAAATAATAAAGAACAAATTAAATATGTAGAATTTATTAATAGAGGTTCCTGAAAAACCCCATCTCAACATGGTAAATATTTTATTGTGTGATTTTTTATTTAAAGATGTAGACAAACATGGATATGGAATGATGATTCGTTATTTTAACTCTTTTCATTCATTCTTAGTGAATATTCATCTAAATGTAGTTTATTATCATAGAATGAACACCTTATTTTATATTAGTCACATATATTTGAATAGAATAGATAAAATAATGCATAAATAATAACACATAGAAAATGTTCAATAGAACCATCAAATGATCTATATTATCTCACTATCATAACTTTGAACTCATTTTATTTAAAATTGTGTCACATTTATGATCTTAAAAAGGATCTTTCACTTCACATTCCTAACCTTTAATTTATATCCAAAGAGGTATTTTGATCTTATTATAGAATATTGATATATAACCATGTGTTTAATACATACAAAATGACATACATTATGTTGTTCCCCAAAAATATTAGTTATTTTTGGAACAACATTTGAATTATTTTGGTCTTACAGACCAAAATTATCTCTTCCCTTTCCAAAATTTGTCTTGGGCATTCAAATTACTCATTTTTCAAGATTTTCAATAAATCTACAGACTCTACAGACAGGTTCATTTATACAGGTTCAAAGACTTTTGTAAGCAGTTTCAATCAAAAGAATTAGTTTTCAACACTTAGTCATTCTCCAAGATTGGTTCAGAGCTTTGGTTCAATTGAAAATCTCCATCGGCAAGCATCTGAGTGCAAAAATAGACTTGAACCACTAAACCATTGAACCATTGAACCACTTTGGTTCAAAGGTTCAATGAGTTCAAGGTTTAATAAGTTCAACGTCTTTGGCAAGATTTAATCACTTCATCAAGGTTCAAAGTTCAATCGCTTCAACGGTTCATCAGATTTAAGACACTTGGCCAAATCAAGGCAGCTTGAGCCATTGAACTGTTGAACCATTGAACCACTTTAGTCCAAAGGTTCAATGGGTTCAAGGTTCAATGGCAGGTTCAACCAAAGGAACAGTTCAATGGCTCAGTTCAACCAAGTAGTTCAACGCTTTATTTCACTCAGCGTCTTTTGGTTCAACTAAATAGTTCACTTAGTTGGTTCATTCCTTTAGTTCATCCTTTAGTTTAATGTCTCAAGGTTCAATAGCAGGTTCAAAGACATTTTTCAAAGCTTTGTTTGAACCGTTGAACCAAAACTTGGTTCAATGTCTTGGTTTAATGAATAGGTTCAACAATAGGTTCATTCACTCGATTCATCTGTTTGGTTCATTTAGTTGGTTCATTCAATTGAACCATCAACTTGAACCATTAGCTTGAAACATTTTGGTTCAAAGCCTTGGTTCAATCTATTGGTTCAACGAAATGGTTCAACTATTGGTTCAAAGGCAAGTTCATAATGTTTGGTTCAATGCTTAGTTCATCGGCTTGTTTCATCTAATTGAACTATCGGCTTGAACCATCGGCTTGAACCATTTTTGGTTTAACTAATTGGTTCAACATCTTGGTTCAATGGAATGGTTCATCACCAAATTTCAAAGGGTTGGTTCAATGCAAAAGGAAGATTCTTGAAGGACAAGTGCCCTTGCGGAAGACACTTAATCAATAAAAGCACCCTTTGGAAGGGTCATTTTTCAAGGAAGCTGAAAGGTAATTCTTTTAGATTTGTTTAAGGCATTTAAAATTGGCTAAGGCATAATTCTTTTAGATTTTTGTCTAAAGGAATTCCTTCAGACAAAAAGTTTGAAAGAAATCAAAGGAGCAAATGTGGGCAAAATCTGAAGACTTGTTCAAAGATTTGGCGAAATAAATAATTCTGCAGACTTTTTGTCCACAAGAATTTTCCCTAGGCTTTTTGTCCATGGGAATTTTGCCCGGGCTTTTTTTCCATATGAATTTTCCCTAAGGAAATGTCTACGGGAAACTTTTTCGCAAGGAAACATTCATGGGAGAAAGCGTGGGGATTTGTTCGTGGGAAATGCCAAGGCAAAGGGATGTCGAAGGACCTCAAAGGGCAGGTGCCCTTGTGGGGGACTCTCAGCGGCCAAAGTAAAGGGCTCTTTTCGACCCATTCAAGGATAATTTCTTAAGGCCTGAAAGGGCAAAGCCAAAAGCCAAAAGAAGACCAAGGGGTGATGTGCCTGAGGATGTCAAAATTCAAGACAGTGAACTAGCCATTGAGAGCACATCGATGGGCATGTAAACGTCAATTTTAAAGCCCATGAAATAGCTGTTGATCCTTTGAATTTACAAGCCCAAATGCATTCCCAGAATTCAAGACCAAAACTAGCTAAAAGCGAGGAAAGATAGAATAATGAATGAATCCAGGACTCGATTCAATTAACCAGAAAAGGAGGAATGATGAAGACAAGATCTGACCGCCAGGTGGACATTGAAAGTTGCAATCTTTCAATTGCATAACTTGTTTATCTACATTGAGAAGATTAAATGGGTAAAATGCCCCAAAGTTCTAGCCTATCTTCCTAACAGTTCCCAATGCATCATGATGTATTACTGTTCCCGAGTCCTTCTTGAAGTGGCTATATAAGGGACTTCCTTTCATTGTAAATATATCTCTTTTTTGAGAATTTGAATGAAACTCTGCCCAAATTGAGAGGCATCATTGAGACTTTGTGCTTAGTCTGTTAATCATATTTTGTTACTAAAATAAGAAAGCAAATGACTTTTTCAGACTTTGTGCTGTGATATCTTTGTTATTAAGGAAACTATTCTTATGTCTTTTTCCTTGATATATTTTCTGTTCCATTAATTTAACAAGTAGGATTAGTAAAATTAGTCAGGAAGGTGTCCTGAAGAATCAACTGTGGAGAGACTTTGTGCCCCCATAAATGTCTTCAGTGTGTTTTCTTTTCATTACTATGTAAATGAATTTGAAAAGACTTTATGCCCTCATTGTCCTTCATATATTACTCTTGAGCATTTCAGGTAGAGACTTTGTGTTGTGTCTTAATTTGCTGGTTACCATACCCTCAGTTACATTCTAATTTTATTTCCAAGAGTATTCTTGTGGCTGGCTGAATAGTTCTTCTGAAAGAAGAGGAGTGTTGTCTATCATTTCCCTTGAGTTTTTCCTTTATTTTATACACATCATCTCTGAAAATAGAGAGATGGATGGCTTGTCCTATCCTTGAGTATTATTTTCTGTTTATACATATATAAAGCATATCCATAGGGAACCTCCCCTTGATGAGAGGAGAGAGCAGTCTCCTTTTGATGTGATAAACTCACACATTTGGATGACTAATCTTATTACTTTAGCTAATCAAACCTATTTTGTTTACCAGTATGTTGATAGACAAAATATTCAACCAACAATTTTTGGTGACTCTACTGGGGACACAGTAATTTTGTGCAATTTGGAACCTCAAGTTTCATATTGAAACATCCCCTATGTCTTACCCATTATCATTGTCACCTTATCCATTATATAGTCTAGAAACTCCCATCTGGGTCTTACCCATTATCTATTTATAGCCTTACCATTTTCATCCATCTCCATTATATTATCTAGTCTACAAAACTAGAGCTGCTGGGAAAGAAAGCACAGTTTGAAGCCTCAAGATTTACGCTGAAGCAGGGCTAGTTTCTTTTCCATTTTTGTCTTATAATCTAGCAAATCTACTTAGATGTGTTATCCCTATTGTTCATAATCTGATCATGGCAGTTCGAGGCCCCTAGGGTAACTCATTTGGCCCACTTAATCTAACTCCACCCCTGCATGAGCTACCACTCAGTTCAAGGAAAAATTTCCCTAAATTATTTGGTGATGGAAGAGTCTACCCTGATGAACACATTTTATCCTTCACCATAGCTTGTGGTGTGATAGGGGTGGAATTTGAAGACGTGGTAGTCAATATTTTTGTGGAGACATTATAAGGTGCTACTGCAGACTGGTTTTACCATCTAAAGACTAGATCAGTGACTAGCTGGGGCACTATCAAAGCCAAGTTTGAAGCAAGGTTCAAACCTATAGAAGATGCTCATGCTGTGCTAGCCCAAATTATGCAGATGAAGAAGGAACCTCATGAGCCCATGAGGTATTTTATTGCAAAATTTGACAAGCTAAGAAATAGAATTTTCGTAGTTACTCAGCCCACACCTGAGAACCTCAAATGCTTCTTCATAAACTCATAGTTTCTTGAAGTGAGTTTTCTGCTAAGACGTGTTGGCCGCATAGATCTTGAAGCTGCTCAAGACTTAGCACTAAGTTAGAAGATGACCTTATCTTGGCTGGAAAGATAAGAAGGGATTCAAATAGAGGTGCATCATCCTCATTTTTTGATAACTCACCTAAAGCCACCACTGATCCAATGGTGCAGAAGCTAGCAAATGAAGTGCTAGCCCTCAGAAGACAAATGGCACAAGGGATGTCATCTGCTCCTTCATACAAAGATGTACCAAGGAGGACATTCCCTAATCAGGCACATCAAGGGCAACCCAATCGTCTTCCTCCCCCACAGAGGAACCTTACCATTGAAGCACCTCCAGCCAACTCAACAGTTGGGTATTTGGAAATAGAGCATGATTTCTCTTTCCAACATGAGTTTAATCAAGAAAATGATGTTGGTATCTTCACAGAGGATCAAGAAGAGTTAGCTGGTGACTCCCACATCGATTTATTAGATTACTAGGATGAACCCAAAAGTAAAGGTGGAGCATCCAAAGGATCATATGCTATGATCACCCAATCCCAAAATCAGTCAGCTCAACAAGATGATAAAGGAGAAATAGAGGAGCAACCTCATCCTATAATTTTGATTGCTAAGAGTGGGACCACTCTACCTATCTAGCTGAAGGACCTAGTTATTACTAAGAAAGTAAGTATCCCAAACATCTTTGTACCTTCTACTTTAACTTCATAGATTAGTCCTCCCACCCCTCCCATAAACAAAAAAGAACTCCCATCCCCTGTGCCTAGTCCAATCCAGCCATTTGACATAATTGATCATGTCAAATGTGTCAACACCCAAACGGCGGCCCATGCAGCCCAAATTTTGTTTGAGTCTTTAGGTAGGGATGAAATAGTAGAAGAATTGGTGGATTTTAGCATAAGTGTAAGCGAACCCTCCCTTCTAAATAAAGAAGAATCTGAGATATCTGAGGGGGACAATCAAGACATGTGCTGGGCTGAGCTATCAGAACAACAAATTATGGTACTAGACCATGCTGCTGCCCATCAAAATCAAGAAAAGGAACTCTTTGCTAGGAGAGTGAAGATTTGTGGTTTTAGGACCAAAAGTCAAGTCTTGCTATGGGGCAAGAGAAGAAAACCAAGGGGAAGGCACAAAAAAGTGGTTTCCTGGTGGAGAGTTCCATTCACCTATCACCGATTCTGGGGACAAAATGGTTTCCTACTAGTTTATCAAGATGGGATGCCATTATCATTATCTCATAATGGGTAGCATCTAAAGCACTTCAACTCTTGAAGTATCAGATCATTGCATATGTATACATGTATATTTGTACAATTTTTAATTCTATTTTGTTTTGTTTATTTTTGTTTTTGAAGCCTTTCATTTCTGGGTAGCATAACTCCATAACCCAATGGTACACATGAAGACACTAGAGATTCTGGATTCTACTCCTTTCAATTCTTTTTGCAATTGACAAAAGTTCCCCAACTGGAGCCAGCTGTTGTTCCCCAAAAATATCAGCTATTTTTGGGACAACATTTAAACTATTTTGGTCTTATAGACCAAAATTATCTCTTCCCTTTCCAAAATTTGTCTTGGGAATTCAAATTCCTCATTTTTCAAGCTTTTTAGAAAATCTACAGACTCTACAGATAGGTTCATTTATACAAGTTCAAAGACTTCTACAAGCGGTTTCAGTCAAAAGAATCAATTTTCAACACTTAGTCATTCTCTGGGATTGGTTCAGAGCTTTGGTTTAGTTGAAAATATCCATCAGCAAGCATCTGAGTGAAAAAATAGACTTAAACCATTAAACTATTGAACCATTGAACCACTTCAGTTCAAAGGTTCAACAAGTTCAAGGTTCAATAAGTTCAACGTCTTTGGCAAGAGTTAAGCACTTCATCAAGGTTCAGAGTTCAATCACTTCAATGGTTCATCAGCTTCAAGACACTTGGCCAAATCAAGGCAGCTTGAACCATTGAACCGTTGAACCATTAAACCACTTTAGTTCAAAGGTTCAATGGGTTCAAGGTTCAACAATAGGTTCAACCAAAGGAATAGTTTAATGGCTCGGTTCAACCAAGTGGTTCAATGATTTATTTCACTTAGCGTCTTTTGGTTTAACCAAATAGTTCACTCAGTTGGTTCATTCTTTCAGTTCATCCTTTATTTGAACATCTCAAGGTTCAATAGTAGGTTCAAAGACATTTTTCAAAGCTTTATTTGAACCATTGAACCAAAACTTGGTTCAACGTCTTGGTTCAATGAACAGGTTCAACAGTAGGTTCATTCACTCAGTTCATCCACTTGGTTCATTTAGTCAGTTCATTCAATTGAACCATCAGCTTGAACCATTTTGGTTCAAAGCCTTGGTTCAGCCAATTGGTTCAACTGTTGGTTCAAAGGCAAGTTCATAATGTTTGGTTCAATGCTTAGTTCATTGGCTTGTTTCATCCAATTTAACTATCGGCTTGAACCATCAGCTTGAACCATTTTTGGTTCAACTAATTGGTTCAATTGAATGGTTCATCACCAAAGTTCAAAGGTGTGGTTCAATGCAAAAAGAAGCTTCTTGAAGGACAAGTGCCCTTAAGGAGGACACTTAATCAATAAAAGCACCCTTTGGAAGGGTCATTTTTCAAGGAAGCTGAAAGGTAATTCTTTCAGATTTGTTTAAGGAATTTAAAATTAGCTAAGGCATAATTCTTTCATATTTTTGTCTAAAGGAATTCCTTCAGACAAAAAGTCTAAAAGAAATCAAAGGAGAAAATGCAGGCAAAATTTGAAGACTTATTCAAAGATTAGGTGAAATAAATAATTCCACGGACTTTTTATCCGCGGGAATTTTCCCTAGGATTTTTGTTTGCGAGAATTTTCCTTGGGATTTTTGTCTGTGGGAATTTTCCTCAGGATTTCTGTCTACAGGAATTATCCCCAAGGAAATTTTTGTGGGAAACTTTCATTCGAGGAAATGTTCATGGGAGAAAGCCCAGGGATTTGTTTGCGGGAACTACCAAGGCAAAGGGCTACCGAAGGACCTCGAAGGGTAGGTGCCCTTGCGGGGGACTCTCAACGGCCAAAGTAAAGGGCTCTTTTTGACCCATTCAAGGATCATTTCTTAAGGCCCAAAAGGGCAAAGCCAAAATCTAAAAGAGGACCAAGGGGTGACGCACCCAAAGACATCAAAATTCAAGACATTGAACTAGCCATTGAGAACACATCAACGGGCATGTAAACATCAATTTTAAAGCCCATGAAATAGCCATTGATCCTTTGAATTTATAGGCCCGAATGCATTCCCAGAATTCAAGACCAAAACTAGCTGAAAGTGAGGAAAGATAGAACAACCAATGAATCCAGGACTCGATTCAATTAACCAAAAAAGGAGGAATGATGAAGACAAGATCAGACTGCCAGGTGGACATTGAAAGTTGCAATCTTTCAATTGCATAACTTGTTTATCTACATTAAGAAGATCAAATGGGTAAAATGCCCCAAAGTTCCAGCCTATATTCCTAACAGTTCCCAATGCATCATGATGTATTACTGTTCTTGAGTCCTTCTTGAAGTGGCTATATAAGGGACTTCCTTTCATTGTAAATATATCTCTTTTTTGACAATCTAAACAAAACTATGCCCAAATTGAGAGGCATCATTGAGACTTTGTGCTTAGTCTGTTAATCATATTTTGTTACTGGAATAAGAAAGCAAAGGACTTTTTCAAACTTTGTGCTGTGATATCTTTGTTATTAAGGAAAATGTTCTTATGTCTTTTTCCTTAATATATTTTCTGCTCCATTAATTTAATAAGCAGGATTAGTAAAATTAGTCAGGAAGGTGTCTTGAAGAATCAACTATGGAGAGACTTTGTGCCCCCATAGCTGCCTTCAGTGTGTTTTCTTTTCATTGTTGTGTAAAGGACTTTGAGAAGACTTTGTGCCCTCATTGTCCTTTGTATATTACTCTTGAGCATTTCAGGTAGATAATTTGTGTTGTGTCTCAATTTGTTGGTTACCATACCCTCAGTTACATTTGTAGACACCAAAATTGTGTCTAACCGTTGTCGTCCTCCCCTTAACCCCTGTTGACCATTTTCCCACAAGCCTTGATCCTGGCAACATGAAAGAGTGAGTATAAGGCTAAAATTAGCCTCTGTCTCCATTCTGCATCTGCCGACACTGGTCACTACTTGATCGATGTCGCCGATGTCAGTCAGCCTTAAACTGCGTCCGTTAATTCATTTCTCAATCCGTTAGCTATTATTCAGTTGCCAATTGGTTTGGCAACCGGTTATTAAACCTACAGCATCAAAACACATTCTTTGATCAAACACAGCAAGCGATGATCAACCAGTCTTCTTGCATCCAACCAAACTGTCAACCAGTTTTCTTGCATCCAACCGAACGATCACCATTTTTTCTTGCATCCAATCAATCTGTGATCAATCTCTCGTGTCTCTCTCTCCAGTACAATAATTTTGCTTCGGTCATCTGGCAGCACAACGACAACTTCAATCATGTCTCTTATCATGTCTTCAGTGTGTAACAGGTAAGTATCTTGCTCTGTGTTTTCATTTTATTCTCTGGTTATTGTTTTTTGTTTACTGTCATCAACTCCTATTTAGACTTGGACTACAGCCCCGAGACCTTATTTCTTCTCATATCAACTCTGTCTACCATTCCAAAATATACAGTCACTCTACCTAGATCCCTGTAAAAACCCCCAAACAATCCTTCTGACTCTTAAACTGACCCCTTAACCCTCAAACACCATTCTGCAACCCTAAAACCTGTCCAGACCCTAACCGGACCCGACCAGACTCAACCAGACTTGTCCAAGAACTGTTTCCCTGACTGATGCCGGTCATTACCCTAACCGACACCAGCACTTTAATCGACGTCGGCACCCTTCCCTGACCGATGCCGGCACAGAGACCGACACCGACGACTGTGCAGAACATTCTGCTACATATCAGGTACACATTTCTGCTTTTTGTCTTTTATTTCATTCTGTCTTTTATTATTTCCATTTTTGGCAAATATTCTATTTTAATCAGTGGGTTGATATCCCTTAAGGAAGTCTTCGTACTTCAGGGATCAAGCGTTTACTTGACAGCCCACCATCTCTCCGTCTAACATTTTTTCATGTTTAGTCTATTTTTCTTTGCAGGTGTCATTCCTCCACAGCCAAAGAGGAGTACCTTCCAACGTCTAATTTCGGTGTGCATGACTATATCCAGGTATCTTCTAGCCTTGACCATCTTTTAGTTTCTCATTTTCTTCTTTGAATGTAGAAAGCGATTTAACGTAAAAACATTCTGGCACGCCCAGTGGGACCCTTAGGGCCTTCCTTGGGTTCTTTCTTTTTTTCGTTCATATAGGTGCATTAGGTTCCTTCCTTTTTCACCTCTTTCGTCTCTTCTAAATGACATCATAAGCAGGACTAAAAAAAAAAACTTTTCTTTTCTTTCTTGCACTTCTAGACTAGTCAAAACTCATATTCTTCGACTCTTTCTCCATTCGTCTTCATACGAACAAAACATTTTGACTTGGGGCATTAAAACACTTTGCATTCATTTCTATTTTCTTGCATTTCTTATACCACACATACTAATTAATAAATGCATATTGAATTAATCTATTCCACTTGATGTTACACGACCAAACCACTTGCACAAAACAAACATCATAACTTACCTGAGATAAGGCCCGACTGGGATTTCATCCCCCAACGGATACCTTACCCATCCCGGTGATCTTACTTGGATTTCATCACCAAGGGGAAAGCCCACTCCATTCTCTGGCGGAGTCTAATCTCTAGGGGAAGTATATTTTGGCTAAGTGGGCCCAGTTTATCACTGGACTCATGAAGTGAGGGGAGCTTGCTCCTTAGCACTAGGCCTTGTACGAAACCTAACACAGACTTCTTGAGCACCATAACTAACCCAAAAACATCCATAGACTACTTCTTCTAGGACTTGACTCAAAAGCCAATCTTCCTCTACACACATTATAAGGCATAAGCCACTATAATCCTAATAATTTACTCTTAGGGTTTTAGGATCTGCTTGTGTTCTTCATCTTTTTTGTTCTTATCTACTTGTTTGAGCTTGTGAGGATGTTATTTCTTGCCTTGAATGGTTCTGACTCATAGTCAAGCCAAGGCTCTAGTCGATCATGCGCGGCATCACCCGCTTCCGTCTACCCCGCCCATAACCAGCCCTATAATGGAGTTCAACTCGGAGACTGAAAGAACTTCTACTAGACCATCCCCGACCCAAATGCCTATTGTCCCAGAAGGGGACCAAGATTTTGCACGATTCTTAGACCTCAACGTCAAAGCCTTGCAGCACTATCTCACGAATAGTCGAACGTGAGACTCCTTAGGCAATCTAATTTATGGAATGCCGACCTCTTTTCTCAAAACTGTGACCGTATCAATAGCGTCCGTAGTTCAACCCTTAGACACCCAGGCTATTGTCTCGACCAATGACCAGCCTTTGACCAACCATCCAAGTGTGGCCTCTCCCTCCATTGTTGGGCCCACTTCCACTGGGTTTTGGCCCCCTATCAACCTCAGCCCACTCAACCACTTTCTACCCCCTTGTAGAATCTGGTTATCTCTATTCCACCTACCCTTGCTCCTATCAACACTAGGGTGGCTACCTATCCCTTGGCCCATGTTACCACTAACCAACCTCCCATGATGACATCGAACCTAGCCATGCCTTCTACCCAACCATCCTTAGTCTCCTCTTCTATCCCTACGAGTAGTCATCCGTATGTTGCGCCCTTACTGGTACAACCAACTATGTTGTATACCTCTTCTAGCCTCTTTCAAGTGCCTTACAATCTAGGGGGTGCTCCACCCGCCAATCCATCAGTAGATATCATCAAAATGCTGATGGATAAGATGTCCAACCTAGAGACCTCCATTTTCGGCTCACGCAATACTCTCTCATACGAACAAATTTGCAATGAGCCCATTCATCCTTCTATCCCAATCAAACCATATCCCAGCCAGTGGGAACTTCCTAAGTTTTCTCATTTTCAAAGCAAAGAAGACCCACAATAGCACTTACGGGCATTCAGACATGCCTGTTATCTTATCGCCCATGACGATGCGCTGCTTTTACGCACATTTCTTATGTCTCTCTCGGGTGCTGCGCTTGACTGGTACAGCTCCCTTACCAACCATTCCCTCTTCACATTCACTCAACTGGCCCAGCTCTTCCTTGATCATTTCTCTATCAACATCACCAAGAAGGTCTCAATCATAGACCTCTATTCTATCCGCCAATTCAAGGATGAATCCATTGCTGATTTTGTCGCTCAATGGAGGGGCCTTATCAATCAAATCTCATTTTCCTTACCCCAACCTGAGCTTATTGAACTTTTCTCCCAAGCCTACGCCAAACATATTTCTTCCACCTTGAGGGTTCAGACCTTCTGCACTTTTGACGAAGCCTTCACGATGGCCTGTAAACTTGAGTTACGTGCCATCGAGGAGAATAAAGTCAAGTTGCAGAGCAAGAATCCCAACTCCAAGACAAATGAGCCCTCTTCTAAGCCTTCCTCATCCAATCCTAAATCTAAAGCTTCAGCAAACACTATGGTCGTTAGATCTTCTTCCTCTTCACCTTCAACTACTCAGCCTAAGCCATCCACATCTTAGAGTGCCACCCACCAATTTTAGCAGAGATACATACAGCGACAATTTACTCCACTCGGAGAATCATACGTGTCTGTGCTGGAAAAACTCATCAAATAAGGGGTCCTCAATCTCCCCCAGATCTAACCACCTCCACAATTTGATCCCTCATGTGCCATCCCTGCGTGGTATAGGGAAAATGACTTCTGTAACTACCACCATGTTAAAGGTCATGACACAGGCAACTATAAAACCCTTAAAAACATAATCCAAGACATGCTTAAAAAGGGGGACCTCATCCTAGACAATCCCAATGCCCCTCCTAATCAGGGTATCAACATCTTCAAACAACCATTCCCCAATCATCCACCAACTTAAAACAATGTCCAGACCTTGATTGACAACACTCATGAACACAACATTCGAACAATCAATACGGTCTCGCCCTTCATCCCCAACCAACCTCAAGAGGTGAGTCCATCCATTAGTCCATCACATGTGGATGAACCTCTTTCTCCGGTTAGTTCTCCATCAACCTCTCTCATCTTGGAGGATGCCTTAACCTTACCACCACCACCGGTTTCACCATCCTCCTTCTTGCTACCCATGGAGGACCCGACATTTCCTACTCCTCGGCCGCAAGTGGAGGGCACCATCATCCCTGCCCTTTACCCACTTGAGGAGCTTCATTCTCCAGTTTCTTATCCACCCAAGGAAGAACCTACCTCTCCCTCGTCTCCAAATAAGGACAAACCTATCACGACTTCATCATGCCTTGGGGCCAAAACTACCACACCTTCGGTCCCACAACCGTCAACATCTTCTCAAGAACCCAAACCTCATCCCACATCTTCTCAGCCATTTTCCCGACTAGTGGAGAAACTTGAACTTCTCCCTTCAAGGAAAGTGGAGCATCAGGGATTGTGGGAGCATCTCACAGCTCTTCAACATGCCCGTGCCCTCTCATCTCATGCTGCTAATCCTTCCATGGCAGAACCTCCCAAGACTATCAATAAAAACCAGACTTCCACTGCTAGACTGTCTACATCTCCATCAATCACATCAAAACCAAAACCCTCATCTACCTCGCCTAAACCAATCAAGTCACTCAGCGTTCACCCTATCTCCAACCTCACTCATCCACAAGTGAAGGTGGACTTAAACCAAACTTTGACCAATAGTAGTCTTCAACCCAAATCACAGAAGACTACCAAACCACAGAGGTGAACGCCTCCTCTCCTGTCACCATTGCCCTCCATTTTGGGCCCTCATCCTTCAACCCTAACCAGAGTCCTTCCCACTTTGACCTCTAATCAAAACCAGTTGCCTCCTTTGCTTCCTTCACCTATTGCTAGCCTACCCTCTCCCAAAAGGGCGGTACCTCTCATGAAGAAAGTACCATCTCTGCCTGTTGCCACACCATCAATCTAGAAGGTGGTACGAAAACCTCCTCCAACTTTGCCCAAGCAAAAGTCATCGGCATCACATACATCGTGAGCACAGACCCTTTAGTGGGCTCATACTCTTTGATCTTGCATGGACTTTTGCAGACTTCCAACATAACTCTTCCACCCATCAAGCCCTTCCAACCTCTCGGGTCTAAGCCCTCCTGGTTCGACGACACGAAGATTTGCTTATACCATCATACGCCAGGACACGATACCGAGACTTGTTGTACCCTCAATGCTGTTATTTGCTGCTATCTGGAGAAAGACACTCTTCTCTTTGAGGACACTCTTGATCGACCCCTGACTCCTTCTCATAACCCTTCAACCTCTTCAAACCCATCAACATCTCATCAATAGGTTACAACCCCATTATCTCCTTCACCTCCCATCTTTGAAATCAATGCCATTCATATAACCACTAGGTCACAAAAGGACAAGGCAAAAGAAAAAGCCGCCATTCCTTGGACCTACCCTTTCGTCAATCCACCTCAATAGCCCAAGCCTAAGATTTCTATCCTTGGCACGCCTCAACCCTCTTCTTCTTCTTCTTTCGGACTAATCCATGACTCCATATTGAAACAGCTTCACCAGATGCCTGTGAAGATGTCCCTTTATGACCTCATCCAAACCTCGCCTCAACATCGTCAAGCCCTCATCCAAGCCCTATAGGTAGCGGAGGTCCAACTCGAGGACCCCCAACCACTTACTGCCCTTGTCCACTCTTTAGCCCCTATTGCCTCCATCACATTTAGCGATTCTAAGATTCCCACATCCAACATAGAAGATCAGGATGCCACCCTCTTCATCACTGCTTATGTTGATCAGACACGCATTAAACACGTTATGATCGATGGAGGTGCTAACATCAACATTATCTCCACCCATGCCTTTGATCAGTTGGCTCTTCCCAAGAATTGTGTCTCCAAAACTAATGCAATCTTGTGCTCTTTTAATGACACCACTGCCACAACCATTGGCACAGTCATCCTTCATATTCACGTTGGTCCACGCACAGTCCCGAAGCTCTTCTACATCATCAAAGGAGAGTTTCAATACAACATGTTACTGGGCTGACCCTGGATCCGTGCCATGGCCTGTGTCCCCTCCACCCTGCACCGTTGTGTGAAATTTGAGCACGATGGATAAGTCCACACCATTCCCACTGACCCTTCACCCTTCAAAACTTGCAACACCACCTACCATCTAAATGACATCTTCATTCCTATGAAGCCATCAATCCCGGCACCACCTCCATCCGTGGAAGCTTCGACCAGTTCACAACAGGAAGTCGCCCTCACACCTCCCCTTCAAGCGACGACCACAGATCCCATGGAAGACATCTTCCAAAGAATTTCATTGGGGGAATATCATTTTCTGACCTTAGACATGTTCCAAACTCCACAAGAGTATGGATGCCTTCATCACAGTCCCAGTTACGACCATCAGATCAGGATGATCGTGCCTTATGGTCCTCCTCACCTCTGAACCAACCTCATCTATGGGGGGCTCAATCAAGCTCCTACTAATGGTAATCCTCTTTCTTCACCTCAACCTTTCACATCAGACTTTTCATTTCTTGGCAACCCCACCTTTGCACACACTTACCTTTATAGGTGTGCATGGAAGGGTTCTGGTTTCAGACGCTATGAGCAGAGCTCCCATCAGCCTATCAAATCGCTCAACGATGATGATGCCAAGAAATAGTATGGCCTAGGATATCATGACCCCACTCAAGACCCTACAGACCTTTGTCCTGAACCAACCATTGACCAATCTCCTCCACACTCGCCTATTCTTCCTCCTTCACCTACGGAGTCGGTGGTTTCCATCCCTCCTAGTTTTTTTTTGCATAAACACAATCCGCCTAGAACCCCTAACTTATCAGCTCAATGGGGTGCCCAATTCTCTCCCTCTCATTTTTCCCAGCATGATCGAAGATGAGTCGGCAACCATTCACACTATCCACTGCATTGACGATGATGCCATTCTTTCTTACATGGGCACTGACGATTCTTTCATCCAGTGCTCCCTCCCTTATGAGACCCAGGTTATGTTAAATGAATCAACCATTGACATCAACCTTCCTTTTTTCGATGTTCCTTATGTCTTAAAGATTGGCCAATCTTTAGATGCTCAGGAGCAGCTTGACTATATCCAGTTCCTCTCCGACCATAGCAAGGCCTTTGCCTGGACTTACAGTGACATGCCTGGCATTGACCCCACCATCGCTACCCATAACATTGTCACCAAACTAGAGGCTAAGCCTATCAGGCAAAAGCTTCAAAAGATGCATCCTTACATTGCCCTCCTTGTCAAAGAAGAGCTTCAGTGCCTCCTTTCTGTCTCCTTCATCTAGCCCATCAATTATCCACAGTGGGTCTCTAACATCATCCTAGTCACCAAAGTGACTGGGGGGATCTGGATCTGCACGAACTATCGCAACCTTAACCTAGCCTATCCCAAAGATGACTTTCCTCTTCCCAACATTGACCAGCTTGTTGATCTTACAGCCGGCCATGAGATGCTATCTCTCATGGACGAGTTTTCAGGATACAATCAAATCCTGATCACTCTAGAAGATCAGCATAAGACCACTTTCATTACCCCATGGGGGACTTTTTGCTATCGAGTCATGCCTTTCAGCTTGAAGAATGCAGGTGCCACTTATCAGCGTGCCATGACCTACATTTTCCATGATCTCCTCCACAAAATCATGGAGGACTATGTGGATGACCTGCTCGGCAAGCCCAAGCTTCGCCATGACCATCTGACCATTCTCAAGATCATCTTCTCTCATCTTCTTCAGTACAATGTTCATCTCAACCCCAAGAAATGTGTCTTTGGGGTCCTCTCTGGCAAGCTTCTCAGCTTCATCATTTTTTTTCGTGGCATCGAGATAGATCCTGCCAAGATTCACGCTATCCTCGAAATGCCACCCCTGACCAATCTCAAGCAGCTTTGCAATTTGCAAGGGAAGCTCCAGTCCATTCACCATTTCATCTCACAGCTTTCTGACTGCTGCCAACCTTTTCATCATCTCCTTAAGAAGGATGTCTCCTTTACATGGGATAAGGACTGCCAAGAGGCTTTTGAAGCCCTTAAACACTATCTGGTCTCTCCACCAGTCCTCATTCCACCTAAAGATGACCAACCCTTATACCTTTATATCTCAGCCACTAATCATTCGTTAGGTGCCATGATCACGCACCGAGATGAGCATCACCATGAGCAAGCATTCTATTATATCAGCCGAACACTGGTCGACTATGAAACTCGATACACCCATACTAAGAAACTTTATTTGGCGTTAGTCTTTGCCGCTACCAAGCTCTGCCACTATCTTCTTAATCACAAGACCTTTGTCATCACCCACACCGACCCTCTCAAATATATGCACTCCAAGCCATATCATAATCAATGTATAGCTCGGTGGCTCATGCTACTTACTGAGTTTGACCTCAAATTCATCTAGCAGAAATCTATCAAAGGGAAAACTATCACTGATCAACTAGCAGATGCCTCTCTTCCTAACAATCAACCTTCACAGTGTGAGTTTCCTGATGAATTTATCATTATGCTCTCCACTGATGACACCATCTATCAGATGACTATGTTCTTTGATGGCTCCAAATGTCAACTAGGTGGGGGTGCTGGGGTCATTCTCATCCCACTCGAAGGGGAGCCCATGCCTCTGTCTTTTAAGCTTGACATTGATTTTACCAATAATATGGCTGAGTACGAGGCCTTAATTTTGGGACTTCAGACCGCCCTCTCTCTCAACATCAAGTCCATCAACATCTTCGGTGACTCGCAACTCGTCATCAATCAAGTCAACGGTTCATACCTCTATAAAAATGAAATTTTGCAAAGGTACAAAAACCGTGCTAACATTCTCCTTGCATCTTTCGACCATTACCTCCTGCAGACTGTTCCTCGATCCATGAATAAGTTTGTTGACACCATGGCTTCTCTCACTTCGTATATCCCATCTTCCTCATCTACATCCAGACTTTTTGTCATGGTGCGTCGTGTGCCGTTGCCTTCATATATCTCTCCTCACATTAATCATGTCAACACTATAGACCCTAGCCCACGAGATGCTTGGTATAAGCAACTTGTGGACTTCTTATCTTTTTCTATCATTCCTTCCAACCTCTCTAGCAATGCGCAATGAGCTTTTATCAAGTGTACCGCTCGCTATACCATGCTAGGGGGTCTTCTCTATAAGCGAGGCTTTGACGGCCTCCTTCTTTGTTGTCTCACCTCCACTGAAGCATCTCAAGGCATTAAGCAAGTCCATGACAGGATTTGTGGCGGACATTTCAGTGGGAATTCGGTTGCCAAGCGCATCCTTCATCTGGGCTATTATTGGCCTACCCTTCATCAAGACTGTAGTGACTATGTTCAGCGTTGCATCAAGTGTCAGCAACACTCTAACTTGCTTCATCTTCCTAGCCACACCTTACAAATCGCTCAGGATTTCTGGCCTTTTTCTCAGTGGGGTTTAGATCTCATCAGTGAGATTAACCCTCATTCATCTCTTCATCATCAATCCATCATCATAGCCACTGAATATTTCACCAAGTGGGTGGAAGCCATTCCTCTCGTCTCCACAAAAGCCGACAAGATCATCAACTTCATCAGCACCCATATCATCTGTCATTTCGGTGTCCCTCATAAGATCATCACTGATAACGGCAAGTCCTTCAAAAACAAGACTGTCCAAAAGCTATGCGACTCATTTGGCATCAAGCTTAGTTTCTCTTTGCCTTACTACCCACAAGCAAATGGGCAGGCCGAGGCTTCCAACAAAATTCTCACTAAAATTCTCATGAAGGTGGTCAGCGACACTAGAAGGGACTGGCACATTCACATTCCCTTCGCTTTGTGGGCCTACTGCACTAGCATTCAAACCTCTACAAGTGCTACCCCTTTCTCTCTCATATACGGAACAGAGGCTGTCTTACCTCTCAAAGTACAGATCCCATCTCTCTACATTTCTCTACATGACATCTTTTCCAATGATGAATTTCGTCAAGATCGCTTAGCTCAACTTGAGTTACTTGACGAGCGTCATCTTGCTGCCCTTAATCATCTCCATGTCTATCAACATCGCATCAAGCACGCCTATGACAAAAATCTATGAGAATGAGATTTCAACATCAGAGACCTCGTCCTCAAAGAGAATCAGCATGTGACCAATATGGAGCGAAGTAAACGAGGCAAGTTTTCTCCTAATTGGCTCAGACCTTTCATTATCATGCACAAGTATGGATCAGGGACTTATCGTCTGTCCTCTCTTGATGGACGACCAGAACCTGAGCCTCTTAATGCGTTGCATTTGTGACCATTCTACTGGTAGTTGAGTATTCATCCACTTGACACTTAACTTGGGCTCATCCCTTGAGCAATCCCCATCCTCTTAGTCCTAATTCATTTCATCCCTATTCCTCTTAACAATTCCTATAACCCTTTTATGATGTATGGATGCTTTGTCCTAGTAAAAGGGAGCCCTTAACCTTCTATAATCTTGTCCATGACTCATATTTTTGTCAAAACAAATCAAGATGTCAAAATATCCATAGTCACCATATCAATATCAAATCAAAAGGCAGACTACTCCCTCAAAGGACAGCTATACTATCATGTGCTATAATTAAATAGACTGCTCCCTCGAAGGACAGCTATTCAAAATCCCTTATATTAAACAAAATTCTAGACCACTCCATCAAAGGATGGTTATGACTAATCTGGAAATAAACAACATTATCTTAGAAGCTTCTCGCATCGATCAGCTTCACAACTGACCACCAAGCAAATGACATCTCTATGCAGACTTCCCACATTGATCAGTCTGCATCAAAAAAAAAAAGAGTCATGGACTTGACTTATAGTTGTCTCAGGGTCTCCTATAAAAAGGGGCAAAGTTATATCTGCTCTTAAAACGGGTTACCCTATTTCCTCCTCCTATCACCTGCTCAAGGGACTTTGAGCTCACTTTAATGTCCAAGTGATTCGATTACCGTTCTAACACAACATCTGGTCAACGACGTCATGCATGAATGGGACTCTTCGTTCTAATAACCCCTATCTATGCTATCATTTTGGTCCTTGTCAATGAAAGAGCAATATGCCTTTCACTTCTTCTACAGTTTGGTCAATTTCACCTTCATCACTTGTCAATCAACTCAACTCATCTCTCTTTTTCAGGCCACTCCTATAGCCTATTCACTCTAGTTTATATGGACACCAATACACATGGAAACTATCGACCAGATGCCATTTATGTTAAGCATAAACCAATACTTGCTGAAGCATAAATAGACCTCAATTCATTTTTAGCATACATCCATCACGAATATGGAAAATTACTAGGGATGAAAGACCCCTCAACCAATGTTGCAAAATACACCATTTGGCAAAGGCTGCACCAACATCTTCTTCCCCTCATCATTCATCATGACCAAGACCAATCTATCAACCATTTTGATCACCTGTCTACCACTCGGACCCTTTATCTGAATTACATTGGTCTGAGGCCCTATGACTTGGGCTATGTAGGCAACACTCAGATGATACGACATCATCTGGGGTTAGCTCGACCACCCTCGTTTGTTCATCTCTCTGATGGACAAACCTTCTTTCCTCCTTTTGACCATGACCTTGCCCTCAACCAAGACCAATTCCATCCCTTTGACCCTTCCTCCCTTCTAGGGAGAACTACATTGGCCTAAGGCCCTTCCACAGGGGCTATGTAGGCAGCACTCAGATCACATAACGTCTTTTGAGGTTAGCTCAGCCACATCCTTTCATCCATCCATCCACCTCGACTAATGACCATTGGATATCATGCCTATCTCTTCCAACTTTGACCCCTTCCAAGACAATGTTGCCTTGGTTGTTTTTGCATGTATGCTACCTCATGACTGGTTAGCAGAATTGTGCGCAGACTATTTTTAGACCCTCACAAGTATAGGATCGCAAGCCGGTTGATTTGCACTACTTGTGACTTTTTCATGTTTCTAAGAGCACTTCTTGAGCCTGGGATACCTGGAACACGATGCCCCATTGGAGCTTTAGCTTAGATTGAATAACCCGATCAACAGACGACTAAATGCTGGGGCCCGATTATTTCAATTTTGGCACTCCTTGACCCTCGACCTGTGACACTTTGGCCTGACCATCTCGTGTAGTGGTATGCGCACAATCATGACTTTTATAGCATTTACCCTCACCCTCACCCCTCTTTTTCATCTACTCTTTGTCAAATCAACACCTAATTCCTGGTTCCCTGCCTTCGACTCCTGCTTTGAGGGGGAATACCTCATCCACAATCGGGGCAATTCACCTCCTATTTTTGTCTTGAAGTTCATTCGAACAACCAACAAGACAAACTTGACCTTATCCCACACCTGGGGCAACCACCTCCTATTTTTGTCTTGCAGTTCGTCCAGAATAACCAATAAGACAAAAAGGGGCAAATGTAGACACCATAATTGTGTCTAACCCTTATCGTCCTCCCCTTAACCCCTGTCGACCATTTTCCCACAAGCCTTGATCCTGGCAGCATGAAAAAGTGAGTAGAAGGCTAAAATTAGCCTCTGTCTCCATTCTGCATCTGTCAACACCGATCACTACTCTATCGACATCACCGACGTCGGTCATCTTTTCGGCCAACATCGGCATTCCTGCCGACATCGGTCAGCCTTAAACTGCATTCGTTAATTCGTTTCTCAATTTGTTATCCGTTATTCAGTTGCCAATCGGTTTGGCAACTGGTTATTGGACCTACGTCATCAAAACACATTCTTTGATCAAACACAACAAGCGACGATCAACCAGTCTTCTTACATCCAACTGAATGATCAACCAGTTTTCTTGCATCCAACCGAATGATCACCATTTTTTCTTGCATCTAACCAATCTGTGATCAATCTCTTGTGTCTCTCTCTCCAGTATAAGAATTTTGCTTCGGTCATCTGACAACACAATGACAACTTCAATCATGTCTCTTATCATGTCTTCAGTGTGTAACAGGTTAGTATCTTGCTCTGTGTTTTCATTTTATTCTCTGGTTATTGTTTTTTGTTTACTATCATCAACTCCTATTTAGACTTAGACTACAGCCCCGAGACCTTATTTCTTCCCGTATCAACTCTGTCTACCATTCCAAAATATACAGTCACTCTACCCAGATCCCTGTAAAAACCCCCAAACAATCCTTCTGACTCCTAAACTAACCCCTTAACCCTCAGACACCATTTTGCAACCCTAAAACCTATCCAAACCCTGACCGAACCCGACCAGACTCAACCAGACCTATCTAAGAACTATTTCCGCAACTGATGCCGATCATTACCCCGATCGACACCAGCACTTTAACCGACGTCGGCACCCTTCCCTGACCGACGTCGGCACAGAGACCGACACCGGTGACTGTGCAGAACATTTTACTGCATATCAGGTACACATTTTTGCTTTTTGTCTTTTATTTCATTCTATCTTTTATTATTTCCATTTCTAGAAAATATTCTATTTTAATCAGTGGGTTGATATCCCTTAAGGAAGTCTTCGTACTTCAGGGATAAGCATTTGCTTGACAACCCACCGTCTCTCCATCTAACGTTTTTTCATGTTTAGTCTATTTTTCTTTGCAGGTGTCATTCCTCCATAGCCAAAGAGGAGTACCTTCCAACGTCTAATTTCAGTGCGCACGACTATATCCAGGTATCTTCTAGCCTTGACCATCTTTTAGTTTCTCATTTTCTTCTTTGAATGTAGAAAGCGATTTAGCATAGAAACAACATTCTACTTTTATTTCCATGAGTATTCTTATGGCTGGCTGAATAGTTCTTCTAAAAGAAGAGGAGTGCTGTCTGTCATTTCCCTTGAGTTTTTCATTTGTTTTGTACACATCATCTCTGAAAAAAGAGAGATGGATGGCTTGTCCTATCCTTGAGTATTATTTTCTATTTATAAATATATAAAGCATATCCACAAGGAACCTCCCCTTGATGAGAGGAGAGAGCAGTCTCCTTCTGATGTGATAAACTTACACATTTGGATGACTAATATTCCTACTTTGGTTGATCATACCTATTTTGTTTACCAGTATGCTGATAGATAAAATATTCAACCAACACATTATAAAAAAATACTACACATCACATATTTGTCATTCATATATAATATGAAATTATATACTTTGAGGTCTACTACCAACACTTTATCATACTTATATATTTGTATCCTCTTGAGACAACATCACATGAAATGTGTAAAAGTATTGAGTTGGTAGAGTTATGCATGATACACCGATGGGTTGGATCATAAATAATGATTTTAGCATTAAATTTAAGTGCCATATACTTTTTTTCTCATCTTATCCACTACTTAGCCACCCTTTTAGGTTTTTAGCATAACAACATACCAATCTAACACCCTTTGCAAGTTTTTAGTATATTGGAATAATATGAGGCCACCCTTTATGGTTATTCAACTTTCTTGAACACAATCCTAAATATTATAGCCTTACATATTTAGTACCTATAGATATAGAGGAGGCATTGAGTGTGTGACTAAAGTTGAATTAGGATGTGAGGATGGTGATGTTAATGGAACCATTTTAGATGATCTTACCACTAAATAATATGGTGTGTCTATATCTATTATTGATGATGATGTAGTTACTATAGATTTATATGTTTGAAGTGTTTTCTATGGTGGAGGTGCTTACTAGGTTATTTTTTCTACTTTATTGATTTTTAACACTTATACAAGCTGGATTGATAGAATGAATTGGGGTTCATCAATAATTATATTAATGTTGTTTTTAAAATGTGACAGGTCTAGATTAAACTACCTCCAATATTCTAGGACATCTTTAACCATGATAATTAATGTGTACAAAGGAGCTTGGCATTCCATAATAGTTTATATGTCTTCATCCTTACGATAACAATGATGGACCTATACGAAGTGACCTTCTACTAAATGTCTTGAAACATCACCTCCATCTTATTTATATGCAAAAAATTAAGATAGATCTATAACTTATTTAAATCAGTAAAATCCAAGATTGGATCACATAATCAACTAACATCCATTGCAATACATGTTTATATCAAGAGCATGACCAAATTGGATCTGCTACACCTAACCAAGGGATATATTACTACACAACACCAAAGGAGAGGGTTCAAAATCCTCTATGAAAATGATACTATGTAATAACCCTATCTAATTCTACATACATGAAATAAAAAATAATATAGTGATCACCAAAGCTTGTGGCATAAATGGGGGTAATAATAATAAAAAACATATAACAAGAAAATAAAAATTTACTCAAACTAATGTAGAGGTATTCCAAGAAAGGAGAGATACATCCAAATTATTATTTATAACAATATCTACCTATGAAATGAAATAACAAAGTTAGAGATACTTACCTTCAAATTTAACTCATCAAGTCTCAATCTCTCCCTTGGCCAATGGTGCTTTGTAAGAGGTATTTTTGGATTGGAAGGATCATAAAGATAAATAATATCTAGGATACAAGACCTACTATGCTCTAAGACTTCCAAAATATGAATATTATACTTCTCCAAGGTAATACCCTAAGGAATGAACTTTTAAAATGATATAATAAGTAGAATTTTGAAATGTAATGATGTGAGAGTGAATTTTCCTCTTTATTGGATTGAAGTGACCCATATATTTATAAAAATAGATAATCCTTAGCCCTTACATATTTTCATCCAATAATATTGGCCATATCAATCCCATCAGTTAGAGAAAGTTACCATTAATCTTTGAACTAAGTCGACTAGGCTAACTTAATCTCACATGTAGTTAATATTTTCTAACAAGATCAACTTGAATGATCTTAGTAGGAAAAGTGGGTGAACATGATCTATGAGTCTGATTTAGTATGAAAAATGGCTGACTTAGTTACGGTCTATTTTTAAAAAGGATTTATTAGGGGATGAATTCATGAAAGATGCTAAAATAGGCAAAATATAGAAAATAAATGTTTAAGTTTACATTTATACATGGACATATAGTTTCTTATACTTTAAGTTATATTATTTACATATATACATATACATACATACATACATACATGTGTGTGTGTGTGTGTGTAATATATATATATATATATATATATATATATATATATATATATATATATATGTATATATGTATATATATATATATATAACTTAAAGTATAAGAAACTATATGTCCATGTATAAATTTCAAAGTATAATAAATTATATGTTTGATTTAGGGGATATTTTAAAGGAGGATTTATTAGGGGATGAATGCATGAAAGGTGCTGAAATAGATAAAATATGTAAAATCAATGTTTAAGTTTACATTTAGACATGGACATATAATTTATTATACTTTGAAATTTATACATGGGCATATAGTTTCTTATACTTTAAGTTACACACACACACACACACACACACACACACACACACACACACACTTTAAGTTATATTATATATAAAAGTATATAAATTACAATGTCTTAAAGTATATATACACTATAAGATATATACTTTTATATATAACATAACTTTTGTGTGTGTGTGTGTGTGTGTGTGTGTGTGTGTGTGTGTGTGTGTGTGTGTGTGTGTGTAAGAAACCATATGCCCATGTATAAATTTCAGATTATAATAAATTATATGTCCATGTCTAAATGTCAACTTAAAAATTTATTTCATACATACATACATACATACATACATACACACTTTTGGGATGTTTAAGAGTGGTTTTAGACCTCTAAGAGCTATATTGCAAATTATAACTTTTTGAGGGTCCTACTAAATTTTAAATTTAGCCATATTTTCGGGTTTAGAGATCTTAGGGAGACATCATAAGAGGTGAATGGATAGATACTATAAACAAGTTTTTACTAATAATAGGAATGATACAAAACCATAATAATCTTTTGAATCACCAATGGTCTATCCATCCCTTTCCCAGTGCACCTTTTAAGACATGCACTTAGAGAGACTAAAATTCAATAAGTTTGTGCAAGAGATAAAGTATTTGTAAATGATCAAGTTTAGAAATATTGTGTGTATAAATATGCCCCAATCAAATCTTGTCAAGTGTTAAAAAAGTGTAACATAGGATGGTGACTTTAAAAACAACATAATAAAACATGAAAATGTGTTAACTAAAAAAGAAATATTGAAATTAATGCTGAAATGAAATGAAAGTAACTAAAAATAAAATCTACATACCTTGACTTACCTTTACACTAAATGAATGTATTCAAATATCAAATTATCTATTGTGAAGGGCATAGTACCTACATTTGAAAAACCCTAGGGATACAAGACTAAAAATAGAAATAATGTGTGCATATATAGGATGGTTAAATTAGTAATGAATAAATCTCAAAACTGATTAAATTACATAGAAAATTAGAAATATTGGATCATAAAGACTAATTTAGAGCTAGAATACCAATAATGTAAATGGAAAAATGATAACAAATGAAGTATAACACACTAAATCATATGAAAAAGCATGTAAAACATTGTAAGTGACATATCAATGTGATATATATAACAAACATATGTAAGCAAGTGAAAGGTAACCTCATGTAAGATAAACATGCCAAATCAAGACAGAAAAAACAAATAATTTAAAATGACAATTTAAATAAAAAATGTAAGATAAACATGTCAAATGAATCTTGAAGAAAAATAAGTAAGCATGTAAAACTTATTATGTAAGATAAATTAAGACCACAAAAATAAAACAAGAACATGATGGATAGATGAAAATTTAAAATCTCTAAGGAATGAAGACTCAAAATTTGTGTTTGTTCTAAGATACGATGTAGTAAAACACAATCATCTAATGACATGACTAGTATGATAGTGAGATGGTGTGAAAATTATATGGTTTAAGGGTATTTGTGAGGAGGGCATGGTCTTATCTAAGGTCTGACAATACAACTCATAAAATAGAAGCCAAAAATCATAAGAAGGAAAATGTGATTAAGGATGTGATCAGATAAAAGCAATACCCTTCATGGGGAATAAATGGAAAATATGATGAAAATAAGTAATGTGAAGCACCACATGGGTGATGTGAACATCCTTAGCATGAATGATACACACTAAATAAGTGAGCAATGCTAAGAACTATCAATGTCAAGGACTTATGACACTTTGATTAACGAAAACAAAGCTTGTGATAACAAGTGAAGTACATAAATTATCCCATAAATCCTATATTCATGAAAATTAAAATGGACCTACATCCCCACAATGTGTTCCCTACTCCTCAAGATCACTTATAGATCCATCAGTCTACTATGAATATTGGGTACTTGTGTGAGAAACTAGGTTGCACTATAAATATATGATATAATGATACCTCCTACTCCAGTTTACTAGCCTAATGTACCCTAATGGACCTTGAATCTATCATGAGGCTAACTATGGAGTTTGATATTTTAATAATATAGGAGATGTGCCAAAGATTACATCTTTTGGTGTGATATGACTTTTAAAATTGTATTTATATTTTAATCATTGCCTTTTATTTATTTTATGATTTAGATTTTAACTTTTTTAGATTTTTATATTCCTCCTCCATACATATTTAGAGAATCAATCATGAATGAAATATTTGATGAACACAAGACAAATTACACTTTTTCAATAGAGAAAATTACCTAAAGACCATAATGTCTAAAGAATCTTAGACTTGCCAACAAGTAGGTGTGTAATCTCAAAATTAACCTATGTGTGCCTCAAATGAAGGGAAATAAGGGAAATATGGGGATCACAAGAGGACCATCCATGTAATAATTGATACAATGATGAATATTTTTATAGCTAATCAAAAGGAGGTAAAATATTTCTATGAAAATTATGAGAATATGTTATGAGATTCATGTTACTAGGGAAGCTGTACTAAACTACAAGGGATATAACACAAACACCAATGAAAGTAGTATTCATACCAAAAGAAGGGGAATGGAAATAAGGTTAAAATAATCATAAAGATACTAAGGAAAAAATTATTAAAATGTGGTAAAATGAAAACAATGAAAGTTATACCTAATAACCATAAGGGAAATAAGGGGTGAAATAGAAATTCAATAAAACCAATGAACCAAAAAAGAAATAATGGTGCTAAAAATGTTGTGAAAATACCAAAGAACCAAAAAGGAAAAAGTGATGTAAGAAAAAATGAAATTAGATGAAATAAAATACACAAAAACAAAGAAACATGAGACAAAATAATGAGCAAAATCTATGCTAATGTATATATCAAATATGAACATGTGAAATACAAGTCTATGTGTCTCAGAAGGTTTATTGAAGTTGAATTTATTTGTTATTATACAATGTAGAAGAAGAGTGGGCATCATAGGATTCCCCAAAGGGTAGTTTGATATAGGGATGGAAATCAAAAAATTATCCAAATTCTAAAGTGACATGTGGATGGGCATCGTAAGATGCCCCAACATGTGATATGAAGTGAGGTGAAGTTGAATTGTTAGAATGAATTGCATTGGGTTAGTTGATGTAGTTTGAGATAGGTAAATGTGTTGATATGTTGGATTTTAAGGATGGTGAAATTAAAATGTGACTTGTAGGAGAGGTATGAAGAGGTCTACAAGGTAAATGAGGACCATTTATGATGCGCTTTGGAGTAGGCATTTGAACTAGGTGGTTCTTAGGTTCATGTGAACTAAGAGGTTGAGGTTTGATGAATGAAACAACCTATTTAAATTTTTTCATGTTAGCTATCCTTTCCTTGTTGGTACAATAATAAAGATAGAATTTGAGTTGGAGAATATTATTGGATGAGATAGAGGTATGGGGCGATTGACATTTATAATTAGCTAGTTGATGTTGATGTGATTGTGATTTTTTAAAGTATGTTTGTGAGGCTTTAATATATTCTTGATAATGTTATTTTGTAAGAGTATCAAGATTGAAATGTGGAAAAAACAAGAAGGTAAGGAGGAATAATTTAATGTTACAATAAGTCTAATGAGAATGACCTATCATAGTATTCTACCAACAAAAATTATCAGGCTCATATCATTTTGGAGGAGTTTTTGAAGGATCAAAGGCCATGGGTTAAAAGGGTGGAAATTTATTCTTAAGTTCTTATAGACTCAAGGGAGGGTGGGTTGGGTTAAATTTGGTTGAATTTTATGATCTATTTTGAGGTTGGAGAGGCTTATATGAATCAAAGTTATGATAAAATGATTGGAAATATTCCTTACTACTTGATTGAGGTTATTCAAATTAACTCATAATAAAGTCTTGCCTTTTTGTTTGGTTTAAGGCTTCTTCTAAAGTCTTTGGGAAAAAAATTGAACTTTGTATTTAAGAATGGTAACAAATAGTTTAAAATATTATCATCACTCATGTTATGATCCAAATTTTGAGCTATAGACTTCCATCATTTGATAAAAGTGTGAGCATATTCATTAGGAATTTGTTTAACATTGATGAAGTGGCTAAGGTTGATTTTAGTAATATAATTATGTTAAAATTCATTAACTTGGGCATTGAATAAATATTTTATTTGTGTAATGGAATGTCTAGATATTTTATTATACCATTCAAGTGCATCACCAATAAAGGTTTTAACTATGAGCTTGGTGGTATCAAAGGTGTTAGTTTGGACCCATTATTTATAGAGATTGCCAAAGATTTTAAGAAAGATGGCAGGATCTTTAGTCCTATCATATGTGAAAGTTGGGGAGATGTGTCTAATGTATATAGATATAATTAGTGAATCTAAAGGTTCGTTTTAAGGATATTGAAGCATTTTGCTAAGCATTATAGGTTGAGGGATGATATGCCCATTGTCATGTCTAAGAGTAGGAGGGAAACAACCCTGATTCAGTTGAGTCATGATGACTTGAGGTGGTTTATTAACCATTTGTAATATATGATATTGCATTTGAATCATTTTATTTCTATAATTGATTTATGTATTGGTTATTTGTTAAAGTATGTTAAAAAAACTATGTTACCCACCTATTGAATTGGGGGAAAAATAGGTCAAAACAAACTAGGTCGAACACCTATCGAACTAAGTCAACCACCTATTGAACTGGGGAAAAACATGCCAAAAAAACTAAGTCTACCAAGTCGACTTAGTTGATTGGCAGGGCAAACAAGCACAAAACTAAGTGAGCCAATTCTACTTAGTTGATTGTGATACAACTTTATATAACTTAAAAACATGCAAAAACATAATGGAAATTTATAATGCTAAGTAATTTTACTAAAAAATAAAAATGGTAAACTAAAATAATTGACGTAATTGAAGTACTAAGCTTGTTTAGAATGAACCTAAAAAATGTAACTAGGTTGACCATGTCAACTTAATTGGTGGACTAAAAATGTGATTCTTGATTGGGATATCCAAGCTTGATTTAATCATGTAGAGGAAAAAATATTTGAAACATAAAGGTTAAATAGGTTTGACTAGGTCAAATTAGTCTATAAAAAGCTAAAAACTAAAAAATAGTAAAATAAGACTAGATCAACCAACTTGATCTAGTTTGTTGAAAACAAAACAAAAAATAAAAAAATTAAACTAAAATATATCTACCAACTCAATCTAGTGGACTATAAGTGAAAATTAGAAAAGATAAAAATAAGACTAGATTGACTAACATGATTTAGTTGCTAAAATGAAATCCTATAAGAAAAATGAGAAAACTAGACCAATCAGTGTGATTTAATTGACTGTAGATTTTGGATTTGCAAATAGATAAAATATAAATTAACCAACTTGATCTAGTTGATTATATAAATAAAGCCTACAAATATAGAAAAATATTAGATCAACCACCCTGATCTAGTTGAAATTAACTAAAAAATTTAAAACATTCAAGGGTTAGATTTACATCATGTTCATCAAAATATATACAATAAATTAAGATAGATATATAAATTATCTTAGTATGATTTAAGATCGTATAAGGTAATCAACTAACATTCATTGCAATATATTTTTATATTAGGAGCATTACCAAATTAGATTTGTTAAATCTAAACAAGGGATATCTTAATACACAACACCAAAGGAGATTATTCCAAAGCCTCTAGATAAATAACACTATGCAATAACCATATCTAAGTCTACATATATGAAATAAAAACTAATCTAGTGCTCACCAAATCTTATGGCACAAATGGGGGTAATATAAATAAATAACATATAACAATCAAAGAAAACTCAACTCAAACTAATGTAGTGGTATTATAAGCTAGGAGAGATACATCCAAAATATTATTTGTATCAACATCTACATATGAAATGAAATAACAAAGTTAGAGATACTTATCTTTAAATTATATTCATCAAGTTTCAATCTCTCCTTTGGCCAATGGTGTTTTAAAAGAGTTTATTATGGATTGTAAGGATCACAAGGACAAATTATCTAGAGGCTAAAATATCTCTCCTATGCATCTAAGACTTCCACAAGATGAATTATTAACTTTTCTATAACTTCCATTGACAATATTGGCCAACTCAATCCCATTAGTTGGAAAAAACTATTGTTAGGCCTAAAAATAAGTCATCCACGCCGACTTAGTTCCATAACATGTACTTAATAATTTTAATGAAAATCATATTGATTGATCTTAGTATAAAAAGTGGGTGAATAGGATCGATTGGGATGATTTAGTATAAAAAGTGGCTAACTTAGTTAGGGGCTATTTTAAATTAGGATTGCTTGGGGGATGAAGGTATGAAAGGTGTTGTAATAGGAAGTGTGTGTGTGTGTGTGTGTGTGTGTGTGTAATAAACATTTAAGTATAAGTTGACATGGAAATATAGTTTCTTATAATTTAATTTATATTTTATATATACTTTCAGGATGTTTGAAAGTGGTTTTAGACCTCTAGGAGCTATAATGCAAATTCTAGGTTTTAGAAGAACCTAATAGATTTTAAACTTATCCATATTTAGGATTTTAGGTTCTGAGACTTATCTATCCATATTTTTGTGTTTTAGGGTTTCAAGAAGACATCATAGGAGATGAATGGATAGACACTCTAGATAAATTAGACTAATAGTAGCAATGATACAAATCCACAATAATCTTATGAAGCACCAATGGTCTCCCCACTCCTTTCCCAATGCACCCTTTAAGGTGTGCACTTAGAGAAATTGAAAATCAATAGGTTCTTGAAAGAGATAAAGTGTTAGTAAATGATCAAGTTTAAAAATATTATGTGTATACACTATTTTCATACCATTGTGTCTAAAAGTTAATGAACATGTTGTGGAAAATTTCATTTTCCCATGTGTGAATCCACTCCATGACATTATATATTGAGGCAAGAGACTCTTTTATCATAATTCCCATTTAATATGGTGTGGATGTTTCACCCTCCATAATTGATTTTACTTTATTTATCATATATAAGTCTAGATTCATTTTTTTATAAGTGTATTAAAGCTATTATTTCTAATCAAGCATGATCCAAGAAATTTATGTGGATTATTTAAAAAAAATGTCAAGGACTTGGTTATATTCTTAGAGCCATTCAAATATTATTTTTGTTTTAGCTTTCAAGTGATAGCCTTGTGCTTGGATTTATTATAGTTTATGTGCAAGCACCCAATCCTTTGTGAGTCATGAAAGTATATATGTTATTTGTTTTTATTTTGAAGTAACCTAGTCACCCAAAAATTGAACCACCAATAATAAATAAGTATCATTGATGATTTTATGGGCCTTGGTTAAGAATTCATGTAAATATGCATTTTTTCCCCTCAGCTAGAGTTTGTCTTACTCCATATTAGTTACCTTCTATGAAATTGACTCTTGAAATATGATAACTCCATTAATATACTTTGTCAAAGTGATTTGAGTCACATCAAGTCATGCTTATTGAGTTATCATGGCTAAACTCAATGATGTCTTAACATCTAGTGATAGTGTTGGTGTCAAATTTAAATGATAGAGAGTGTAAATTTCTTCTGTAGTATAGGTGATACTTAGTCATCATAAAATGAATGGCTACTAGTATATGGTTTGTATTGTGAGGTTTATTCTTGTGACCTTCTCTAGGCTGATCCTGATCCTTATGAAGTGTTGAAAAGTTAGTAAACTTTAGGAATCAATTCATTCTTCACCTCCTCTATCTATTGTGAAACTTGTTCTTATGGCTAGACATTCTAAGTCTCCAATATGACTTCAACCTTTTTATTCATTTAGAGCTCCTCCTTTACTTTACAATCTGCCTTTACCTCCATATTTACCTCTTTTTTGACTTCCACATTTTTTCACTTGTTCATCTTGTCTATATTATTCTACAACATCCTTCACTACTTGATCTTTTACAACCTTATTTTACATCTCCTCCTACTTACATAGGCATTCTTTATTTTTCTCTTTAGTTTCCTTGGTGGTTGTGTCAGCATCAAATTTCCTATTCTTCTCTTATTTTAGTCACATATCTTATTTATGTTTGTTACTGACAACTTTGGATAATATCTCAACCACTACCTTATTTTTCTATACATCTTGAACCTCATTATTTATTTATTTATTATTATGTGAAACTTCCTCTTATTATTTTTTCTTCTTATTTATGTATTCCTTCTTATTCTTCTCCTCCTCTTTCTTATTTTTATCTTTTTCCTATGTCTAGGCCTTCTCTAACTCATCATTTTCATTTCTTTCCTTTACTTTGATAGGTTATTCTTAAATATTTATATTTTTGATGCTTATTACTCTGTGATGTAAATGCTCTAATTGTTGTTGCACTATAGTTTGTTGTTTTGAAACTTATCAAATGGTCTCATTAATATAGGTAACTTGAGGTGTATTAATATAATATGGAGATAATTATGGTAAAGTGGGTGGAGAATAAAGTGGGTCATGTTTTGGAGAAGGATAATGGGACTATGAAAAAACCATTATGTGCTTGTTTATTGATAAATTTACATAAGTAAGTTAGACCAGAGTTTGATTCTTGTGCTAATATTGGTAAGACTAAATAATAGATTTTTACTCTACTAATTGTTCCTCTATAAATCATTCCTATGAAACCTCTTACACTATGAAAAAGGTTCCCATGTGTTTGATGTGTAGGATATGTCCTCTCAAATGGTCTCACTAGTCTAGGAAACTTTAGGCGTAGTTTGGGAATATGGAGATAATGATGGTGAAGGGGGTAGAGAAGGAAGTGGGTAATGTTTTGGAGAAGGATAAGGGGATTGTGAAACAACTAGTATGTGCTTGTTTAGCAACATATTTACACAAGTAAGTGGGATAGAATTTGTTTCTTGTGATAATCTTGGTGAGATTAAATAATGGATTACTACTCTACTACTTGTTCCTTTGTCAGTTCTTACTATGAAACCTCTTACATTATGATAAAGGTGACCATGAATTTAATGAGTGTAGGATATGTCCTTGTAGTATAATGAATGTGAGGTTTATCCATTAATGGTTGTTGAGGACTTTATTACTATGTTGTTACTTGTTTCATCCCTGTCTATTATTCAATCACCTACTTTAGTGTCATCAATACAACTGATTATCCCACACCTGATGTGCCTCTTTTAAATATGGATTAAATTATAAATTTACTTACTTCCTCCTCTATGAATCTATACATAATGATGGACTTACGAGTCAAATATATTTACCAATAGCACAAATGGAACATTGTTATGTAATTAGTAGGTATGCACTACCTTCTAGAAGAATAATTCCTTCTCCTCCTCTTCCTCATATAATTCCCATCCCATGTCATCTAAAACGGAATTAAACACTTCTTAATCAATGAATTACAATTTCTATAGGTCATATTATATTAAAATCTTCATCATACTCTCAACACTCAATCACATATTTGAGTTGCATGTCTTCTTATTTGGTGGTAACGATGCTCTACAAGTTAGATCTTTCATATTTATTCATACTAGTTGCACTAATGATTTAGATTGTTCTTATTATTGTGCATATCCTTTCCCTTATTATTGTAACACTAATTTTCCTATGTGGGGAGGCACAAATTATAGTGGTAACACTGATTGTGCAATCATATACTTTTGCCTTTATACCTCCACCTATCCATCTAGAATGGTGATGAAAAAGGAGAGTGATTTGATTGATGGATTTATGAGCTCATGGATTCATATATGAAACCTAATGTGAAAGTTAGTGACCATGAAAAGTGGTCCCAAGTACTAAAAAACATCAATAGGAACCAAAGGGTGTGAAGTAATAAATACTTTAACTTAGTTCCACCATTGGTTGAAATGGATAAGTTGCACCTAGTATTTCCATATTTATGTTTATGCAAGATTAGTGAAATTAGTGGAAGGATTAATATAATTTTGGTGTTATGGGTTGGTCATGAGATGTTTTCCATTTTATAAATCATAACAACAATACCAAAAACTAGTATTAGAAGGTGTGATGCATTAGTAAGAACCTTATCTATGTTGGTAAGTAACTATGTTACTAGAAACTCTGGATAATTGAATTAGTCCTGAAGTTAGATCATGTGATAGGTAATATTGATGACCCCTTTTATTTCTTGGTAGGAATTTTTTTTATTTTCTAATACCTCTTGATGATGCATTATATAGGAACCCTAACTATTACATTGTCCACTGAATCCATTTGGATGCCTATGGATGATTATTCATATTTATCCTTGATGTCTGAAAGGATTGGATGTCTCTTGGTATTATTAAAATTCAAGTAGCCTATGCCATTATGGTTGTGTTGATATGGATAGTAACATCCTTGGAAAAATATATTGTGCCTTCATTATAAAAAATAAAGAGATTCATCATCACTTCATATAACTGGATGAAAGTGGGTAACTTGATTAAGAATTTTGTATCCAACTCTCAAAACATATTTGGTATGGATAGGGCTCTTAGATGCAAGCCCAGGACATTTGATTGAGATAAAAAAGTGGTTTTAACTAAATCAATGAAATATAAAGGTTCAATATCATGATATATGGTCTGCCTGAGTGAAAACCCAATCCCCATCTCTTGCTTTTGTGAGTTAGTCAATGGGATGAGTAGTTACGACCTATACATTTTCTCTATTTTTTGGTCATACTTAGACACATCTATGGTTAGGTAGATAAATAAATCTTAATTCACAAAAGTATCTTCTTCTCTATGAATTGAAAATGTGTTTCACTCTATATTCCCTTATATAAATTTCCTCTCCCCAACTCATTTGACACTTTGCATTGAATTTATTGAGTTATTTTCACATGATTATACTTTTCACTTTAAATGACATTATTTTATATGATCTGACCTTGGTGTTTTGATGGATAGGTTCATTGTTTCATCTCATGGAATTTGGTGATTTTAGGCATTGTAGTGCATTACTTGAGTCTAACACATCTATTTATTTATTTATGAATGATGTAGTATTTAGAGTGCCTTGTCATTAACCATATTGATATTTACCATTTGATAGATATCCTCTATACCTTGTCATCAACACCTTGATCATGAACTTACTTTATTGACTTATGGGTTAAATGATTTGTGTCTTTTCGTTTATCTATTTATTCTTTATTTTGTGATTTTTATTTATAGAATATGTTTTTAATTTCTTGATATATAGACCACACACAACACAACCACACTAAAAACCCATAAAAATATAATTTTATTTAAATAAACAAAATTTTTAACTACATGGTGCTACTCAACACCCAATCTAATTTCAACATGAGATTCATAGAGATTAGTGGAAGTAGGGATTAAGCGTGTAACCATTTACTCATCCTAAAAAGATGGTTACTTAAATGTCCCTAAGAACTATAATTCCTTGTGATACTTCATGGATAACATGTGGTCCTTTCCACCACATGTGTAGCTTTTATATAAGCATCTAAAATATGTTATCATATAACAATATTATTTTTTATGGGTAAAATTATTTTGATTATAGGTTGTGACCATGCCATGCTTTCTAACTCTTTTTTCTTGTTTCCTATATCCAAATCACATTTTTTCTAGTTTCTTCCATGTGGGTTAAATCCAAAAACATTTCCCAAAGTTATTCCTAATCTCCTATTCATATTATCAATGCAATTAATATAATAGGAACCATGTATTTATTAGAATCACTAATTCCATTCCATAGATGAACTAAAAAGGAGTGAATTTAGTGACATGTTTTTAGTTGGTTGTATACCCATAAGATCATAGGTTTTTAATCTTCCTAGTTATATTTCTAGACATTACATATTTTCATAAGCATACTCTCAAGGAATTTGTTTGATTCTCTTGATCGCTCATTGGATTAAGGATGAAAAGTCATGCTATTATGGTGTGATATCCGAAATTAGTTAGTTAGAGTCTTAATGGTGTTATTAAAGAAGTGTATGTTGGAAATATGATTTTAATTGATGTCAAAAGGGACACTATGGATATCATTGATGTCAAAAGGATCAAGAAAGATTGATGAAGAGAAGATCATGCTTCACAGTTGCACTGTACAAAATTTTCATGCTTTTATAGAGACCATTTATGGATGTTTAAATTCAAATAGATAGAAGATCCATTATGGGTTTTTTATGTATAATCTAGAAATATGGTCCATAGGTTTAGAGGAGAAATAATGAGCTCAAAATTAAATTATCTTTACTCTTATATTGGATAGGGTTTCTTAGTAAAACCCTAAGGTTTTAAGTAATGGCATCAATAGGCACTTTCTATTTTGATGGTGATTGGATATAGCCTGGATATGGTAACTTAAGTTACAAATTAAGTCCATATCATTGTTAAGAAACCAACCCCTTAACCTAGCAATTACCAGCTCTGAGCAATGATCAGAAGACTTTATATTTTACTTAGTCTATGACTTAATATATATCCCAACTTGATCAACAACCCATGATTAATAATACATAGATGATCCAATGAAGTGAAACAAAGTCAAAGTGCTAAAGGCACCTCCAAGTGAATGTGTTAATGCCAAGTTTCATAAGCAAATGAGTATGTTAGATAGAGGACTAATAAGAATGAGACTATTAGAGTTAAAAGTTTGAGCTAGTTATAAGATTAATAGTTCAAACTTAATTATAAATTAGATATCTAATAGAGAATGATGAATTCAAATTGTCAAAAGGACCTTTGAGTGAATGTACAAGTGAAAAATGTCACATTCATAGATTTTTCTAGATAGAGACCCAATGAGTGTAAGCCTTTTAGAGTTAATGATTGAGCCTGTCAGAAGATCTGACAATGAGCAGGTAATCATGCAAAAGAGATCTAATAGAGTGAATGAACTCAAATATTATAAAGAGATCAACATTTAACAACTAGATAGAAGTAAAGATCATGCATATTTGAAGATCCAATGGCATGTGGAAGCTTAGATGAGAAAGATCTAATAGAGTGAGTGGACTTAGATAGAACAAATTGATTCATGTTTATTGACATAGTAGTAAGTTAAAGATGGAGTAGGTTCAAAAATATCAATAGAGTGAAAGCAATCCAAAGATATAAGAATAAAAGAGATGAGGTTAAAGTGTCAAAGATTAATGAACAAGTCAAGATAAAGAATGTGCATCTTTGGAAATCGAATGACATGCGAGAGCTTGAATTAGGGTGATTGAATAGATGTATTTTAAAGTTAAGACAATTTAATAGAGACCATTAGATCATGGCACAAAAGGAAAGACCAATGATTGAAATTTAAAGTCATGTCTAGACAAATGGTTGGTTGTAGGAACATGTAAGAACTTACGTATAAGCTTTATATCTTGACATAAACAATAAGATTAATAGATCCAACCAATAAAATATACATTAAAGAGTATATGCATCAAAATTTAGTCTAACATGTTTTATATATAGTAAATATACTATTAATTATGATGTGATGCATGAAATAAAGATGCAAGAAACTTACAATCCATATCATAATGAACTAGAGTCCAAAATTGGCATGATATTTTGTAGTATAAGTGTGAACACATAGAAGATATGAAACCCTAGATCATTTGTTTATAAATATTATATCTAAAACAAAGGAAAATTATGCTAGAATAATTGTATTTTCTATTGAGCCAAGTAAAATATAGATAGAAGCAAAGACCAACACACAACACTACACTATGTTTGAATGTTTGTAATATATAAGATGTTTATCGACATAGCGGTAAGTTAAAGACAAAGAAGGTTTAAGAATATCAATGGAGTGAAAGTGATCCAAAGATATAGGAAGTAGTGAGATGAGGTCAAAGTGTTGAAGTTTAATGATCAAGTCAAGATAAATAACATGAAACTTTGAAGATCAAATGGTATGCAGGATCTCAAATCAGGGTGGTCAAATGGATGTGTTTTAAAGTTGAGCCAATTTAATAGAGATAACTAGATCATGGCACCAAATTAAATATCAATAAATGACATTTAAAGTCATGTTCAAACAAATGGTTAGTTATAAGAACATGTAGGAACTTATGTATAAGCTTTATATCTCAACATAGATAATGAGATTGATCGATCCAACCAGTCAAATTTACATTAAAGAGCCTATGCATTAAAACTTGAGTCTAAAAAATGGTATAGATAGTAAAGATACCTTAAATTATGGCATGATGTATGGAATTGAGATGTAAGGAACTTATAGTCCAAGTCATAATAAACTAGAGTCTAGAATTGGCATGATGTGTTGCAGTCCAAGTGTGAACACATAAAAGATATGGAACCCTAGATCATTTGTTTATAAATATGATATCTAAGACAAAGGAAAATTTTTATAGAATAATTGAATTTTCTATTTAACCAAATATAATAAAGATATATGTATAAATCAAAAGCCAATGAGGTGTGTCAAATAGAAAATCATAAAGATATAGAACTAGAGGGGATAGAGAAGAGAAGAGTGGTTTGTGAAGCCAATTAAGTGTGTCAAATAGAGATATATCTAGACATAAGACTAGAGGAATAGAGAGGAGAAAAGAGGATGAAAAACACAAAGAGAATGTGTAGAGTATGATCAGTTGTAAATTGGACCTATAACAAAGAATAGAGATTTGGATTCATGTATGGATATGATTTTTAATTTGGAGTTATATCTCTATAGAAGATTCTAATAGGTTGGTACCATTAGATAACTTGAGTGGGTGCTTATATTAGGGAGTGGGTGATTCCTTATAGTTGGTGCTCTTAAATCATGGGATTGGTGTCTCCTTAGGATTGGTGTCCTCAAACATTTTAACAAGTGAGGTTTGCCAGTGAGGCTTTAAACTATGAGAATGGATTAGAATAGTAGTTTCTAGTAGCTATTCTCACCATAGTTTTCCCTTTGGAGTTTCCACATATAAATCTTGTGTCATGATTATTTGTGTGTGTATGATCTTTGCATATTTGATTTGATCTACATATATCTTTTAATCTATATAGAAAGTATTTAAATAGCTAGTTTTAATTAATATACTGGGTCACCCTCTCTCAATATCTAGTTGTGTTCTAAAAATTGGTATCAAAGCCTAACATTCCTTGAAAAAAGATTAATCAACTCAGGTAGATCTTGGAATAGTGAACAAAATGGCTAGTCAAGAAGGATCTTCATCAAATAAGGCACCTATCTTTGATGGATCTAACTACACATTTTAGAGCATAAAAATGGAAACATATCTATCCTCACTAGGGTTTTATATATGGATGCCTATGGAAAATGGATACACATCCCCTACTATAACTCCTACTGATCAAGCTACTAAGAAGGCATATGAGAGTAATGCTAAGGTAACAAATTCTATTCTTTATGGATTTTCAAACTCAGAATTTGTCAAAGTTATGCACTGTCAAAATGTACAAGACATCTAGAACAGGTTAAATGTCATCTGTGAAGGAGATGACAAGGTAAAGTATGCCAAGCTACAAACTTACAAAGGCAAGTTTGTGAGCCTTAAGATGAATGAAGAGGAAAATATTGCAGACTAACTCCTTAGGGTAGATGAAATAGTAAATGCAATCAGAGGCCTTGGAGAAAATATTAAAGAGTCAATCATTGTCAAGAAGGTATTAAGATATTTTCCATCAAGAGATGATTCTAAAATCTCTACAATAGAAGAAGAAAGAGATCTAGATAAACTCAATATTGATGAGTTACATGGGACCTTCACAACCTATGAGATGAGAATGAGAGAGACAAACACCTTCAAGAGAGAAGCTATATTCAAAGTAGCCAAGAAAGTAAAGTAAGAAACATCTACATCTGAATTTTAGGAGATTGATTTAGAATAATCTAACTTTGTCAAAAGACTAAAGAGAGGATCTAAAAAGTATAGAGGTAAGCTACCCTTCAAATTCTTTAACTATGGTAAAGTAGGACATTTTAATACTAAATGCCCTAATAATAAAAAGGATAACTCTAAGTAATTAGAGAGTAGCAAAAAGTTGAAACCCTACTATCATAAGAAGCATAACTTCTTCAAGAATAATAAAGGTTTATACACAAAAGAAGATAGTGACTCAATGAAAGATAGTGATAATTCAAATGATGATCATGCCTGTGCTTTTGTGGCTAAGGGAAATGAATCCCTATTTACGATATTAGAATAAACTTATATAAATCTACATCAAGATGAATTTGAAGACTCAGATGAAGAAGAATAAGGAGAAGTGGACCTAGAATGTGAGCTCATATGTGATCTAGATGAGATTGACAAGCTGAGAAAAGAGAACTCAAAATAAAAGAAGCTTGGACAAAAGAAAATTGAGAAAATATCTAAAAGTCTTGAGAAATTTTATTAGATGGTAATTATCCTAAAGACACAAGTTGAAGAGGGTAAAAGAATAGAAAATGTAGTCAAAATAGAACTACAATCTAAATCTAATGAATGTGTGAAGCTTGAGGTATAAATAGTGGATTTGAGAAAAGATCTTGAAAAAACCAAAGGTCAACAAAATAAAAGTCTAAAGTTGATAGGAGGATCAAACATTCTTGATGAACTAATAAACTCTAAAAATCCCTCAAAAGAGAGATCAGGTCTTAATTATGAGAAGGGAAAAATTTCCTCAACTAGTACATCTACTAACCTATATGAAAACTTCAAAGTAGAAGGAGAATCAAAAGTAAAGAAAGAGAAAGCTTGCAAGGATATAAAGAGATAATCAAAGACATCTGATGTGAAGAAAGATGAACCTAAAAAGAAGCTTGAAGAGAAAAAGAAGACAAAGGTAGCTGATGCTAATGGATACACCAAGTTGAGAAACTTGAAGAAGCCACAACTTAGAAGAATTCATCAAGATACACCAAGAAATGCTATGACCCGATATTCCTCATCTTTTTATAGTTATTATTATAGCTATAATAATTTTGGTCATAAGGCTAGTAATTGTAGAGTTGTAACTATAAGGAAAATCAAAATTTTAATCAAAAATTCATTTACACCCTTGGTAGATACAAATATAATGTGTTATAATTACAATAACTTTAGTCACATAGCTAAACATTGCAAAACTAGATTTATAAGATCAAAATTACATAATGTAAAGAAATACATGCCTCCCAGTGTGAATAAGGGTTCACAAGTTTCTAAAAAGAAGCTAAAAAAAACCCAAGGATGTGTGGAGAGTGAAAAATCAATCCATGATTGCTTAGACTACACTCCATGCCAAGGAATAGAATTTGTGGGTGATAAATAGTGGCTGCTCAAAGCATATGACTGGTGACAAGATCAAGTTCACCAAATTGAGAAAATGTAAGGAAGGATCCATCATCTTGGGAGACAACATAATGGTAAAGATTAAAGGTAAAGGAACCTTAATCACAAATGGTAAACTGCCTACATATGATGTCCTTTATGTTGAAGGATTGAAGCATATTCTACTAAGTGTCAACCAAATGTGTGACAATAGATAAAAGGCCACATTTGATACAAAAGGTTACAAGTTAAAGAGATATATAAGAATAGTTTTAGAAGGGAAAATGACTAAGATAAATATCTACAATCTTGTTGAAGTGAATGGTAATAGATACTTGATTGGAAAGATTGATGAGATTTGGTTATGGCATAGGAGAATGGGTGATGTCAACTTTGATAATCTAGTCAAAGTGAGCTCAAATAAGTGTGTAAGACACATGATCAAGATAACCAAACCTATAGATACTACTTTCAAGGAATGTCAACTAGGCAAAAAAATAAGGGTTAGATTTCAAATAAAGGAGTATTCAACTACAATCTACGATCTTGTTAAAGTGAATGGTAATAGTTACTTGATGGGAAAGATTGATGAGATTTGGTTATGGCATAGGAGAATGGGTCATGTCAAATTTGATAATCTAGTCAAAGTGAGCTCAAATAAGTGTGTAAGACACATGATCAAGATAACCAAACCTACAAATACTACTTATAAGGAATGTCAACTAGGAAAACAAACAAGGGTTAGATCTTAAATAAAGGAGTATGCAACTACAAAGCCTTTACAATTAGTTCATACTGATCTTTGCAGTCCTACCAAGATAAGAGGATCTAAAGAAGAGTGGTACTTCAAGTTATTTGTATATAAATATTCAAGAATGACATGGGTAACCTTTTTGAAGGACAAATATCAAGCCTTTGATAGATTCAAGATATTTAAAACATGATTGAAAATGATATTGGAAAAAAAAATCAAATGCTTAAGATCTGATAAAGGTGGATAATTTACCTCAAATAAATTCATAGATTATTATGAGAAGCATGGAATCAAAATGCACTACTCTACAACAAGGAATCCATAACAAAATGGAGTTGTTGAGAGAAAAAACGTAACAATCAAGGAAATGGCCAGAATAATGATAAAGGAGGCCAAGTTACTAGATGGATATTGGAGAGAAGTAGTCCAAACAATAATATACATCTTAGATAGAGTTAAAATAAGGGTAAATAGTGACAAAACTCCCTATGATCTTTGGTATTTAAATCTTGCCTCTATTAAGTAATTTAGAGCGTTTGCAAGCAAATTCTATATCAGAAGAAAGGAGGAAAAACTAGGAAGCTTTGAATCAAGATGTGATCAAGGAATATTTCTTATTTATTCCACTCAAAGCAAAGCCTATCCATGTTATAATAACAGGCTAAAAAATATGGTGGAGAGCATAAATGTCAAGGTTTAAGAAGGCATAAAATATGTTGAACCTGACAAGGAGATTGGTAATGAAGAGATAGATATTTAAGAAGAAGTAGATAATGAAGAGGATGAGGAAAAGAATGAAAAAGCAACTCTAAGATTTGTTCAAAAGGATCATCCTATAGAGTAGATAATTGGTAATAAGAATGAAAGAGTTTAGACAAGGAGAAGAGTTGTAATGAACAAGGAGCAAGTAAGTTTTGATCTAATGTATAAAATTAAGCCTAAGAGCTATGTTCAACATAAGAAGGATGAGAGCTAGCTAAAATCCATGAAAGAAGAATTGAGCTAAATAAAAAAGAACAAAACTTGGCAATTAGTTCCAAAAACCTCAAATAAGAATGAGATAGGAATAAAATGGGTCTATAGAAACAAGCTCAATTAAGATGGAGCTATTATAAGAAATAAAGTGAGATCAGTGTTCAATGGATATGCATAAGTAAAAGGCATAGACTTTTATGAAACATTTGCTCCAGTTACTAGATTGTATAATAATGTTTCCAGCATTCTCTATCTACAATAAGTTTAAATTCTATCAAATGGATGTAAAGTCTACTTTCTTGAATGGGAACCTAGAAGAGGAAGTCTATATTGAATAACCAAAAAATTTTCATTTTTCAGATGAAGAAGATTATGTGTGTAGACTAAAGAAAGCATTGTCTGGTCTAAAATAGGCACCTAAAGCATGTTATTCAAGATTGGACCAATATTTGCAACAATAAGGTTTCAATAAAGGATGTGCAGACAATAATCTATACTTCATATTAGAAGGTGAGCATATGTTGATTATTTTTGTTTATGTAGATGACATCATCTTTGGTGGTAGAAATAAAAAAATGTGAAAAGAATTTACTACACAAATGCAAAGTGAATTTGAGATGTCTATGCTATGAGAAATTTCTTTCTTCCTTAGCCTATACATAACACAATATGATGAGGGGATATTCATATCACAAACCAAGTATGCAAAGGACATGCTCATTAAATTTAGAATGGAAGATAGCAAACTAGTTAGTACTCCCATGATAAATGGATGTAAGTTGAGCAAAGAGGATGAGTCCCTTGATGAAAATTAGACTATGTATAGATCAATGATAGGTAGATTGTTATACCTAACTGCATCAAAACAAAATATCATGTAAGTAATGTACAAGGTTGTTAGATTTTATATTGCTCTTAAAGAGTCACATGTCAATGCAGTGAAAAGAATATTTAGATACATCGAAAGCACAATTGACTATGGCCTATGGTAACCTACAAGTGAAGATTTCACTCGATAGTATATACAAATGATGATTAGGTAGGTAGTGTGGATGATATAAGAAACACTAGTGGTGGTGCATTTTTCCTTGGAAATAGGCTTGTTTCATGGTTGAACAAAAATCAAGACTCAGTTACTCTTTCTATAGTAGAAGCAGAGTATGTAGCAGTAGTGGCATGTTGCAATTAAGTCCTATGGATGAAGCAAACACTCAAATACATCAAGGTTGAGTATAAGTAACCTATTTATATTCTTTGTGATAATTCAAGTACTATAAATATATCAAAGAATCTAGTGATTCATTCAAAAACCAAACACATATCAATCAAGTATCACTTCTTAAGAGAAAGGGTTGTAGATCAAGAGGTCATAATGGAATATGTGCCAACTAATGACCAGATTGTAGAGATATTCACCAAAACTCTTCCCAAGGAAAAATTTGAATATCTAAGATAGAAGTTGGGAGTGGTGGCTCTTACACCACATCACTAAATCACTAGTGATAGGCATGAGTCTAGAGGGAGTCTCATGAAAGCTTTATTAATCCCTATAAGAAGAGAAAAAGTCAAATCAGGTATGTATACTTCTAAAAATTACTAATGAGTTTAAATTTGATTATTGAACAAACTCCTTTATCTAATAAAGGGGGAGAAATATTTAGACAAACAATTAGTTAGAGTCCCTTTTCCATTGATGTCAAAGGGGGAGAAGAAGGTGCAAATGCTCTCTATAGGAGAAAGAGAAAAATGTTCTTTGAAAAAGTGTAAATGTCAAAGAAAAAGAGAAAATGTCCAAGTTGGGTATTAGGAAAATGTGCCATTGCCTAAGGGGGATAAATTTTGGTATGAACAACTTTAGTTCATACTCATCAGAAGCTAATGCAAGAAATGATAGAGAAGGTTCAAATTATTAGATCAGAATATTAGGTTTGCATTAGAGAATTTAGTTTACCATTAATGATAAAGGGGGAGATTATTGGAAATATTATTGTCATTTATGTCAAAAGGGACACTATAGATGTCAAAAGGATAAGACAAGATTGATGGAGAGAAAAGCATGTTTCATAGTTACACTATGCAAAGTTGCCATGATTTTATACAAACTATTTATGTATGTTTAAAATAAAATATATAGAAGATATGTTATTGGTTTTTTATATACATTCTAGAAATAGGGTTCATAGGTTTAGAGGAGAAGGAATGAGCTCAAAATTAAATTATATTTTCTCTCAGATTGGATAGGGTTTCTCAATAAAAATCTAAGGGTTTAAGTCATGGAATCAACAAGCACTTTCTATTTTGATGGTGACTAACTATAGCATGGACCTGGTAACTTAAGTTATAAATTAAGTCCATATCATCATTAAGAAACTAACCCCTCTACCTAGCAATTATCGGCTCTAAGAAATGATCAAAGGACATTATATTTTCCTAAGTTTAAGACTTAATATATGTCCTAGCTTGATCAATAGACCGAGTTTAATCATACATAGATGATTTAATGAAGCAAAGTAAAATCAATGTGTCAAATGCCCCTTTGAGTGAATGTGCTAATGCCAAGTGTCACAAACACATGAGTCTATTAGATAGAGGACCAATGAGAGTGAGCCTGTTAGAGTTAAAATTTTGAGCTAGTTAGAAGATCAATGGTTTGTGCTTAATTAGACATTGGAGATCCAACAAAGTATGATGTATTCAAATTATAATGAAGACCTCTAAGTGAACATGCAAGTGAAAAGCATCACATTCATAGAGTTTACTAAATAGAGATCCAATGAGTGTAAACCTTTCAAAATTAATGATCAAGCCTATTAGAAGATCTGATGGTGAGTGGGTAATCATGAAAAAGAGATCCAATGGAGTGAATGGACTCAAATGCTATAAAAATCTTGACATTTAACAACTAGAAATTAGTAAAGATAGTGCATATTTGAAGGTACAATGGTTCAAAGAAGCTTGGATGAGAAAGATCCAATGGAATGATTGGACTAAGATGGAATAGTGATCGATGTTTATCGACCCAGTGGTAAGTTAAAGACCAAGTAGATTTGATAAGATCGATGGAGTGAAAGTGATCCAAATATTTAGGAAGTGATGAGATGATGTCAAAGTGTTAAATTTTAACAACTAAGTCAAGATAAATAATGTGCATCTTTAGAGATTAAACAACATGCAAGAGTGCAAATCAGGGTGATAAAATGGATGTGTTTTAAAATTGAGACAATGTAGTAGAGACCATGATATCATGGAACCAAAGGCAATATCAATGAATGACATTTAAATTCATGTCCAAATAAATGGCTAGTTGTAAAACATGTAGGAAATTATGTATAAGATCTATATCTCAACACAAATAATGAAATTGATTCATCCAACCAATCAAATCTACATTAAAGAGCCTATGCATCAAAAATTGAGTCTAACAAATCCTATATATAGTATAGAGACATAAAATTATGGCATGATGTATAGAATCAAGATGTAGAAAACTTACAGTCCAAGTCATAATGAACTAGAGTCTAGAATTGGCATGATGTGTTACAGTCCAAGTGTGAACACATGAAGATATGGAACCCTAGACAATTTGTTTATAAATATGATATCTAGGATAAAGGAAAATGTTGCTAAAATAATTGAATTTTCTATTGAACCAAGTCAAATATAGATAAAGGCAGAGAGCAAAATCTAATGAGGTGTGTTAAATTAAAATCATAAAGACACAGAACTAGAGGGTTAAAGAAGAGCAGAGTGGTTGGTGAAGCCAATGAAGTGTATCAAATAGAGAGATATCCAAACACAAGACCAAAGGAATAGAGATGATCAAAGAGGAATAAAGGCATAAATAAAATGTGTAGATTATGATTAGTTGTAGATTAGACCTATAATAAATAATAGAGATTTAGATTCATGTTAAAGGGATTAATCCAATTCAAAAATAGCAATATATGGGTTTTTAATAATCTCTACTTCAAATATATAAAGGTTTCTTGACATTCAGTGGTCCATTTGAACCTTGTATCCTTGTGCAGTAGTTTATCCAATGGAGTATATATAATTGTATACCCCCTAATACTTGAAATAACACCTAATATGTACTAGGAATGATCCAACTTATAAAGAATGAATATGATGTATAAATCCCATAATGACTATGATTTTGGCTTGGTCAACCAAAATATCATCACTACATACTACATGTCCCAATTGAACACCAAAAGGTATATAAAAATAGTTCTTCAAATTTAGATCAATGTAAAAATATTGAAATATTTATAACATATGTAAAAATTTGGAAATGTGATCTTTGAATAAGTAAAACACAACCCAATCATCTAGATAAACTTCCAAAAAATCTTGTATGAAGTCCTTGAACATAATGACTACATTTCTAAAAAAATACGAGGGGAAGTTTTTAGACCAAAAGGCATTACATTATACAAAAATAAACCCCACTATGTTGTAAAATTAGTCTTTGTTTAGTATTTTATTGTGATTATAATATGATGACAACCACTTAATCTATCTTTAAAAGAATATGATTCATGTCCTATGACCAACTCAAAAAATTTGTCTCTTAAAGAAATTAAAAATGTATCATTAATGTATAAATAATTCAATTCCCTATAGTCACCACAAAATTTGATATCTCCTAACTTCTTGGGTTGAACCACCATAAAATTTACCCAATCCATTTTCTATACTAGATATATGATCACTATTTATTTCATTTGGTCAATTTCAGGCTTGAATTTTAGCTTTGTATTGGGATTTATTTTGTAGGGGAATTTATTGATAGGTATTGTGCATTATTTTAGTTCTAAATGCATTTCCCCTAATGAAGTTTTCTATACCCTTGAATTTTAAAAACTTCATGGGGAATAAATCTTATTAATCTCAAAATAACTAAACTATCTTTGAGATTTGCTATTATGTCTAGTAATTGCCTATTGTTGCCAGATTTGGTACCAAGACTATACCAATGTTTTCCATTGCTTTGCATACTAGTTCTTGATATATCTTCCTTGGAAACTTTGGAAGATATTTTCTCAGTGACCTTTCCCTTTCATATTCCTAAATATTTAGATTTAATATATGTGTATCATCTATTTCTTTATGATGTTGGATCTAGGCTCCTATATCTAAGTCGTAGGATCAAATAATCCATTTAAGTCTAAATCATCATCATTCTCACTGGATTCTACCTAATCTACATTTTATAAGATTCTATAATGTGTTTTCAATAAAAAAACTTATTTCTATTTATTTACCTTATAATTTTTTGATATATTTGATCAAGTATTTGTCTTTTCTCTCTTATGAAGTTTGATCATGCACAATTATTATGTCTTCTGCTAGTCCATGACATAAAAATGTATTCAAAATTTGTAGAGATTTATGTACTATTTGATTCTCATCCTAAAATAAGAATGTTTGTATAAAATCATGTTAGACTTGTGCCCAATTATTAGTCATATACCTCTTCTCATAGTGCATATACCATACTTGTGGCAAAGGTGTTAGAGTATGCTATAAAATATACATCTAACATATTAGTTCCACACATTATGAAGGCTATATATTAAAAACTTATAAATATACAATTTAGGCTAGTAATCTTCTTAGAATAATGAACACTAGTAATAGATCATATACACTAATTCGAACTAATCTAACATCAATTTGGAGGCTTATTCATAGTGTAATTTATTGGAATAGTGAACTACCCACCATTTCAAAAAAACACCTTTGAGCACATAGTTCAATGTACTGACCCAAATATCTACATTAGGAACATGGTTCTCAAACTTGGAAATTAATTTCGATAAATCCTATGTTGTGAATATTGGGGTAGTTATTTCTTGATATAAAAAATCATAATCATTGGTCTTACCTCATGGTCTCCTCATACACAATTTAGAAAATGTGTTTCTAAATCACTACTAACTAAAGATGCAACTTCACATGGTAGAGTACACTAATGAGTGGGTTTAATGTAGTCCATATATTTTAGAGTCCACTGGTACAATAATTCCACTTCTGATCTCATGGGGGGTCCTAATTATGGAAACTTATATTCCTCCATGTGGAAATGGAGGGACTTAATCCAAATTTTCTATAGATCAATATGAGAATTAATTTTTTGTTACAACTATAAAAAATATTATGTATATTATGTGAATTTGATAAATCCTCTGATGCCCAAAAGTTGTATTTTGGTTATCTACCTACATCAAACTAGTTTTATTCTCCATAGGCATATGGTGATGCAGGTTCTTTAGGAATGGTGTAGGTTCACTTTCATATTTTTTCAAGGGTATGATGATGATATTTTCTCCTTGATGAGCCTCCAATTGATTTGATATTATATTGAAGGTCATCTAACTGTCATAGGCCCACTATTTACCATTAACTTAGGGTAGTGTGTTTCATCAATATTCCTGTCAATAACTTCAAAATCACCTCAGTCTTAGATAATTTTTTTTATTTCTATATATTACAATATTCAGATGGGTTCTACCCTTCCATAATATTGAAGACCCATGTAACTAGAATGTAGATATGATAAAGTCATCTAATGGCCTCCCATGTAGAACACCATCATGTTAACTATACTCCCAAAGTTGAAGATAAAATTTGGGACTTCATATACAACAATTTCAATATCCAATCAAGAATAAAAATCACATGGATTCTTGGTTATCACATACTAGATTGCCCTTTCCATCCTTTGTTGATCTTTTTTTATGGAGTCCAACATATTGTACAATAAGTGAGAGATATTTTTTGACATTTTTTTATTTTGTAGAGTACTCACCTAATTTAGAAGTTTTTTCAAAGCTGTAAATAATTCATATTCTCATAGTATGTGAACAATCAACCCAAAAATTTTTTTATTTATAATTATGACATCTCTTTCAGAAAAATTCTAATTTTGTATATTTTATAATAACTACACTACTTTAGACATCATAACATTATATTTTATAATAATAATAATAATAATAATAATAATAATAATAATAATAACAATAACAATAATAATAATAATAATAATAATAATAATAATAATAATAATAATAACATTATATTTTATAGGGTTTAGACACTTATCTTGCTAAACCTTCTTGATTAGAAGATCCTATGGAATATCTAAGGGTGGAAATCCTTTAATCTCTATATTGGTTTTGAGTAACAAATTACATATATGTAGGGTATTTCAGTTGCACATTTACCATATTCATTTTTTTTTAAATTTATCCTTTCTAAATTTATCTAGGACTAGAAAATCCTCTACATGGTGATACCTAGATAATTTATAATAAACATAACAGGTATTATCTATGTATTTCTGGGATAATCTCATGTGATGTGATCGTATGCACTACACATGTAGTAAATAAGAGGTTGTTTACCATGTTTGTTATCTTGTATATGATTTTAGTTGCCTCCTTTATATCCTCTATATCTTCTTTATTACCCTACATATCTTTGGGGAGGACCCAAACCCTATTGTTTTTTCCCATCATATATTTCATATTATCTTTAGGGGGAAGGTGGAACCCTTCTTAACTATTGTAGTGGAGACACAAAATTCTAAGGTTATTGGTACTAGTGGAATGGATGTGTCCATCCATCTTGGTACTAAGGTGACAATGATTTACATATTATAAGACATTTTAAATGATATTGAGGATAATTCATAGTTGGGAACTTTGGATATTGGGGTATCCATCAAATATTATCTTTCATAGCTAAGGTCATATCTATATTTAGATTTTGGACTCCTAGTTTCATAGTTGGAACTTGCTACACAAGTACTACCAAGACATTTTTGGTGATGTCCTCCTTCAAATCCAAGAATGCTATAAAACTCTTCTCATCATGATTATGGGATTTTAAAAGTCATAATACATGTTATGTGGTTGTTGTATGTATTTTTGAAACAAATAACATTTAGTAGTGGGATGGACCACTATATGACACATCTCACAAAAACTATGTCTTCTTGATTTTTGGACAATCATTCCTATGATTTCCTTCTCACTACACTCTATGCAACATATAGAAAATTTGGGCATATTAATCTTATGTAAATCTTCCATATTTCATATAAAAACAACTATATTAACATCAATTTGTAAACTTTATCCATATCCTTATTTTTGTTTAACTCAGATCACAATAGATCAAGCATCAACCTTATATGGGAATTGTGTTTGTATGATAGAAAAATAGATTTTTTGTCATAATAGTTTGATTAAACACACAACTCTCTCTATGTTTGAGAACTAGAAACTCACTCACTTTATAACATTTGAGAATTGATGTTCATAATATTAGGTTAATTCTCTTATTTAATGGTGAATCTCCTTCAAGACTTAAATAGTTTAACTTACACATTTATGCATCTTGAACTTACTAATCATTTTATTATTGGCATCTTAAAAATCCATTTTTTATGGTTTTTAGTATATATAAAGACTATAACTCTGCTTGTTAAGGCTACTATGAGCTCTCACTTCTTTGCATCATCAATGATGACATCTTTAGCTTGTCATTTAATTTTTAGGTCAAAAAATACCATTTGGGATTAGTTAAACCATAAAGAGCTGTTAAAGTGACATTATTATTGGATTTAGATCCATGTTTCCTATGATTTCACCTAAAAAACTAGTTATTCTAGATTAAAATTTACTATTTTTATAGGATTCACTACAATTAGCTTGGTAGAACTATTCTTTTGCATTACTAGTAAATCCTAAGTTTATACACTTATCTTTCCAAAATTGTTTGTGAAATGGCGAAACAACTTAGTCTACCTCTTAAACTATATAGTTTTAAATCCTATTAATAAATTATGCATAGGGGATACATCCCCTTTGAATGAATGATCCTTTCCTAAAGTACTTTTGTCACTTGAATTTGAGCCTAAATTTACTTTGTGACTTTTCATCGATTATTCAAGAGATTGTCCTTCTTCTTCTCCAAATAATATCCTCCCCTATAAATTCTTCCTATAACTACCCTATATATTTTGTAATTTCAATATCTCTAAGAATCTGAATGAAACCATTAGTGTTTGGTAGGGTGATAAAATAAACCACTAAGAGTCTAGAAGGCTTAAGGCTTATATGGGATATAGGATGTCTATAGTGGCTATATGGTTTGTTAGCTTACACCATGTTATAGATATATTTATGAAATAATTTTGTGCTATCACAATCAGACACCCAAAGGATGTAATTATATCTAGTGGATCCAACCATGGTAATATAACTAGCTAAGACTAGACTATTGATTGCATATAAATTATGGAAACAACAATACCAAATAAAGAGAGCTAACAAATAAAATGTAAATATAGATGCTAAGGAAATTTAAAGCCAAATGAAAGATGTTTTAAGACATAAATATGTTTTCAATAAGAGGTTCAAGAGCATGCCTAGTCTAGGTTTGAGCTGTCTTTCGAATTCAACACTATTATTTTCTAACAATGCAATGTTCTAGTTTAACAAGAGTGGGAGATTATTTGAGTAAGTTGTCTAGTTCATTTTAAGCATCTAGAGTACTAATATGTAATATATATATTTCCAATATAATAATAACATGTAATGGTAAATATTTTAAGCAATAAAGATATCTTGTAACCACCTATGAATTCATAAACTTTAGAAACTATTCTAAATAATGCACAAAACTACTAAATCACCAAAAAAAATCAAACCCTAGCATATATACTAAAAAAAATAATGGAGTTTCACTTTGTATAAAAAAGTGACCTTAGATCAAGCTTAAAGAAGATGTGAAAATGTTTTACCAACCAAGAATCTAAGCTAGGAATCAATGTAAGAGGAAGACCAAGCTATGTGCAAGCTAAAGTCCAAACCAAAATCCAAGAGTAAAGGAAGAGGTGAAGTGAGAACTTGAAATGGTGTAACAAATTAAAGAAAGTGCACAAATCAGGTGCAATGCCAAATATAGAATCTAAAATCATGCCACAAGGAACAAGGAACAATTGATAGTAGCAATGGAGTCTTCAAGAAAATTTATAATAACATATGGGATCCTTTGTCACCAATCAAGCTCAAGATTACCAAGAATGAATCAAGAGAGATTCAAGAAGTTATGAGAGTTAAGATAGGGAATAATAATAAATATAAAGTGTGAAGAGAGGAGAGAGAGGATAAAATTAATGATAATGAGACATAGATCCCAACCCTAATCCACCAAAATACCTAAAACTAACCATTTTTTATCGTTTAGGTTCATGTTGGTACTTTTGCACACATTCTACCTAGGCCATGGATTTTGTAATGGAAACATGCATCATAAGCCATGGGTTTCCTTCACAAAAGCTATCACCTACATTAAACAAGGGTTTATGTTAGTCATCAAACTCCTAAAAGGCCCTAGGGGCTCTTTAGAGGGCCTATCTTGCATGTAAAAGTGCCAAGATGGACCAAGGATGCATGAAGGGTAAGAATACAATTCAAGAGAGGTTGAAGTAGGTGGTGGATGTATCAAAGTGGGATGGCCAAGGTCAATAGTCTACATGTGAGATGATGTGTAATCATAGGGAGGAGTAGGGTCTTAGGATGTGTGATTACATATGCCCTCAAGGTACAAGTAGTCAATGTTCAAATGAATAAGGAGTGTTATGCAGTACCTAGAAGCCACACCAAAGCAAAGGAAAGAAAGAATTGAATATATAAAATGAAACATTAACTTCACTTATAGATAAGGATGGTGGTAGATGAATTTGATGACATGATCCATAGGTGAGAATGCAAATGTTACATAATCCAAAATATAACTATAGTTATATCTTTATCTCCAGCTCTAGCTCCTACAAAGAAGGGACATAAGTGATATCAAATCAAATCATACTATCCAGAATGACATTCACTAGGGCATCAACCCTAGTATTCTCCCTATGAGGGATATGTGTGAACTAGATGACCTTGAATAAAGAGAGAAAATCCTACACCACTTCAAAGAGGAGTAGTAGCTTAGAGCTAAGGATAGACCATACACCAGTGAGTTGAGATATGACTAAGAGTGACTTAAAGAATAATTGTATATAACACAAGCTTAAATCATGGGTTTTGGTTAAGGTACTAATGATTATGTGATAATGAAATTATTCATCTCACTAATAAGTAAAAAACTAGCTACAACAAGCTCATGGCCCCACAAATCATAGATAATCCAAGCCATAGCTATTGGTCTTGGATTTACCTGACTACCACCATCTATGTGAATCACTAGTGAGAGGTACACCATGATGGGGGTTGAGAATCCAGGACTAACAACTACCAAAATTTAATCTCAAATTGAAGTGATGTGAGTTATAAAAGGTAAACAAAAACTAAATCCAAACCATAATTATAGTGGTTGACCAACACTATCCATGGTGAGAGGTAACAAGGGAAAGTGGGGGTAATTTTGAAGAAGATGAAGACCAATTGGTAAGACTAGAGCAAGTCGTAAATCACTATATATAACTGATAACCCTACCTATAACCACCATGAACAAGAGAGAGAGAGGGAGTTAAAATATATTAACTACAAAAAAGTAGAGAAATGATTAACTAAAAGAAACATAGTGAGTAACTTCTATCCCTGGGTGCCCATGAAATGGGGCATAGGCTTAAGAGGTTAATGGTGATCTGAAAGGGGTCTTAGGGAATAAAATAGGGCTAGATCAAGCCCAAAAAATCCTTATATTAAAAAATGGAGGTTGTTAATATGATCAAAATGCACCAAAAACTTTAAGATTGAGGTTTGATTATATGAAACACAAAAATGGGTAAAATACCCACAAAAAGCAAGAAAAAGGGCTAAAAAGTGGAAAATAGAGAAAATTCAATCATTTTCACTCTTTTTTTCACTCTGAGAGAGCCAAAGGAGAGCCCATGAGCAACCAAATCCCAAGTGGAGTAAATGAAGACATAGAAGAATGTCAGAGATGCATAGGATGGTTTGAGTAAGCTCTATAAACGAATTTTTGTGAATTTATTCATTTTTTGGGGTTTGGAAGGCTCTAGATGTGTTTTGACTCATTTTGGATGATTTGGTGGGAAAATAAAATGAAATAAGGACTAAAAACAAAGGCTATGTGAGTTGAAGAGAATGAGACCAATATGGGATCACTTAGGCACTACCAAGCCATGGCCTGGCTTACTCAAGCCATAACTTTGTCTAGAAAACCATGGCATGGGGTAGAGAATCCATAAAAAAAGGGTCTACGGAGCTTGGAGGAGCTTAAAAAGTCTTAAAAGGGGCTAGAATAAGAAGGGAGAAAAAATTAAAAAATCTAGATAGATAAAAAATGTTTTTTGTACTTACTTTTGCTCATTTTTTGGTTAGTAGACTAATCCATTTTCTTATTCACTTACATGTGTAGACATGTGGAGGAGTTAGCATACTAGAGGATGGAGGACCTTCATAGGTAAGAGAGTGGCCAACATAATCATATGGGCTATGGGAGATGACCAACCAAAAGAGATTCCTAATATGGTTGGCAAAAGAGGTAGATGATCTACCTATGGTAGAGTGGGATCAACTATGAAGTGCAAGACTTTGAAGACTAGTATGTGTTACCTCATTGAATTACTCAAAGGACTTGGTGAACATATTGGTGACTATATGGGAACTATAGAGGCATGTGTTTTAGCTAGGGCCCAAGCTAGAGGTCATCCTTAATATTAAAGACATCTATTAACTCTATAAGGTGGAGCTAATGGATAAAGGGATAGAGCTACCATCAGTATCAGATATATAAACAATAGAGCTCTAATTAGTGGGACCTTACCCTCAGTGGAATAAATATGGAGTGCATATCACATAATTATCATTAGGGGTACCCATTCTTAGGATAATGATAGCAAAGACCATGGTTGGGAGGCTCTATGCTAGCTAGAGTATAGGGTGACTACCACTCTCATAGACATGAGCTATCCAATGTATGGAAGGAGGATAGAGATATGTCTAGGCTAGTATATCCTAGGTGGATTATACTAGTCGCTAGATAACATATGGTGCATAAGGTTAGGTAGATTGATACAACCTAGATTTTTCAAATCTTAGGCTTACAAAAGGTTCCTACTAACATAGTTAAGGATGCCATATGGCAGTCATGTGTACCCTACACTAGAGGAGGTAATGACATAGACTACATGGTTCATAGATAGGGATGGGCCCATGTGAACTACCTTAGATTTGGATGTAGTGGGTAACTACATCTATGATACCTACAAGTCTACAACATGGCTAAAATATGTTGAGGTAGATCCCTACATGGGATATGGGGTACTCTAAGATCTATATGGGTCATACCATCATCTAGGGAGATAGGCTCTAGCATGGTAAGAGAGACTAGCATATCCCAAGCTAGTTGGGGCTAATCCAGGTAGGTAGTTGAGATAGATTGAGGGGTTGGTGATGGAAAGAGGTAACCACGATAAGGACCATCGACATCAAGAGGAGTATGACCTATATAAGGGATATAAAGGCCACCAGTGTTACCAGGTAAGATAAGTATATTTTATAAATATCACTTTATTTTTGTACTCATCCTTAGTGAGAGCTAATATGTGACTAATACATATGCTTTATTTATGTGTATAAGAGACTAGCCTAGATATATTGAATCTAAGGTGGATCTACTACTAAGGGATTTATTCCTTGATATGGTGGAAATACCCATAATGGAGTGGGTACCACATTTACCAATGGGGATAGAGCCACATACTCACTTCTGGTAGGTGGGTGCATGAGCCTCACTCAAGCTAGTGAGGTAATGACATTAGATACCATAGCTAGAGGTAGAATCAAAATGATACAAGTAATCAACAAAAAACTAGAGGGTAGATATAATGGAGGTTGAGGTGTGACTAAATAGAATAGAGGTTGAGATCAATTAGTTGTGGGTTGAGCTAGTCTGAGAGCAGGCTAGAGGAGCTAAGGTATCGGGAGTGAGGGTAGATTGGCTAGCTACACTAAAGGAGACCATATCTCAATTGGTCAAGAGTTAGATATCAAGATCTCCACATGGAATATAACTATCATAGATAGCACCCAGTCATAGGCTAACTAAGATATTCATATGTAACCATGCATGTGGTAGTTTTTGGGGATTATGAGCCTAAGATGATAACAAGCTATTTGATGTACCTAGAAAAAAATGTATTTTTGGTGATATATATATATATATAGTGGTTTTCTCATTATTAGCACATGTGTGTATATGTTTTTATGTGTGAGGTGTATGCTTCATCTGATATACACTAATAGATACATGTGATTAGATAGTAAGAACTACTAATAAAGAACCCATGTGCACACACATATACTAGTGGGACAGAGGTTAGCGGTGATAGAAGAGAGGAAAGGCTCACCTTACCATGATAAATGACTTTCTTAGAGGGCCACGTGGGCCCTAGACATGAAATGTATTGAGGCATAACCCATTGATTAGGTGCCATAGGGGCTTACCTTCAAGGGTCAAGAGATGAAATGCCTCATTATCTAGAGAGGAAATGATGAAAAAAAGGATAAAACACTTGTGTGCAAGTTTTCCCTTCTTATTATTCTCCTTATCAAAATGAGGACCATATCACCTACCTTGAATTGATGAGGGTGTACCAAATTCTTGAATTGGTGGTATTGATGGTGCTGGTAAGTGTAGTTGTAATCAAGAGTGGCCAATCATCGATCATCTAATTTCTCAAGATTGGCAAGGTGAGTTGTGTGTTCTTCCTCATAAAAAAGAGATTCAAATGTTTTAACCCACAGTGAAGGGATTAATACCTCTAAAGGAAGGAAAACCTTGGACCTATATATGAGAGAGTATGGGGCTACTCCCATGGCCATTTAGAAGCTAATCTGATAGGCCCAAAGTGTAGGATGGAGCATGAGATGATAATTCCTTTTGTATTAGGTAATGGTATAGAGAAGTATCTTCTTCAAACTTTTATTTAAATATTATACTTTCCCATTTACTTAGGGGTAATGGGTAAAAGAGAAGTGGAGCTTGAACCCAAAATGTTCAATGATCTCATGCATCTCATGGATTTGGAAGCCCAAAGCATTGTTGGACATAATCATAGTAGGAACCTTGAACCTATAAATAAGTTTGTTTAGGACAAACTTGGTAATGGTCTTCTAACACATGCCACTAAGAGGCATGGCCTCAACCCACTTCTAAAAATAGTCAGTGGTGGTGAGAAACCAATAATGGCCATTAGAAGAGGTGGGTTTAAACTCACTGATAAAGTCAAGAGACCAAAATGAGAAAGGCCAAATGGTATAAATAGAGTGTAAGAGGTTAATAGGGGAATTTATGAATCCCTAGTGAATCAACACATCTTACACTTCTTGGCATATTGGAATGCATCCTTAACAAGAGTGGGCTAGTAGTAACCCATCCTGATAATAAGCTAAGTAGTGGCTTGCCTTCTCAGGTGGCCACCACAAAAACTCCAATGAAACTACTCAAGCATGAGAGGGATATCCTTAAGGGAAATGAATTCCATCAACACACTATCAAAACCCCTCTTAAACAAGATGCCACCAATGATGACATATCATATGGAGAGCTAATAGATCTGATATCATTCTTATGAAGAAGTGATGATGGGATAAGATTGATCCTCAAGGTAAAGAATAATGTCTCAATACCAATCAAACTTAGAAACCTCAATCTGGTTGACTGACTAGACCATCCCATCAAGAAAGGCATTATCAACTAGTTCCACATTAGGGTTGGGTAGTGGGCACTTAATGAGTTGGTCAGCCACAACCAAGCCCTTGGTGTAAAGTTGGCTAAATATGTAGAGGTTGAACTTATAAATAAGCATGATCTATCTTGAAGTCCTACCAGTAATATATGTCTTGCTAAGCAAGTAGTGAAGTGGATTGGACTAGATAATCATGTTGGTAGTCTAGCATAATATGTAATGTCATAACTATATATATCAAAGATGAGGGAGAGGCACTGATGCTCAATAATATAATAGTTGAGTTTAGGTCCAACCATCATGTGAGAGATGCAATAAATATCTCTCTCCCTATTGATGTCATCCTTTTGGCCCAACATGCCCCCAATGGAAAGATCAGTGACATAGGTATATAAGATAAAATCATGCCACTAAATGGGTGACATTAAGATGAGAGGGATATGAAGCATATGATTTAATTTCTTAAAATCCACTTGGAATTTAGTAGACGACAAGAACAGAATGTCCTTGCATAAGAGACATGTGAGGGTTATGGATTTATAAGCATACTCCTCCGAGAAATGTTTGAGAAAGTTTAATCTTCCTAGGAAGGACTGTAAATAGATGAGGTTATGTAGGGGAGGCATATCAAGGATCACCTAGATCTTGTAAGGATCTAATTCAATGCCCCTCTACAAAATAAGGAATTTTAGAAGCTTTCTAATTGAAACACCAAAAATGCACTTCTTAGGGTTGATTGATTTGATAATCTCATAGATTCTCAAAGATGATCATGAGGTCTCACACATGCTCATCTTTCTTGTGGGATTTTCCAAAGAGATCATAAACATAAAACTGAATGATCTTATGGATAAGGTCATGTAAAACATGAGTCATGACACTCTAATACATGTCCCCAACACTGTTTACACCAAAAGGCATGATGATGTAGTAGAAGGTACCCCATGGGGTAGTGAACATCATCTTGTACTAGTCTTCAGGTGCATTCTATATTTTGTTTTACCCAAAGAAACTATCCATGAATGACATGATCTCAAAACCAAAGGTGAAATCAATAATCTAGTCTATCAAAGGAGTAAGAAGTTATCCTTTGGGTAGGCCATATTAAGATCCCAAAAGTTGATGCAAATCCAAATAGCTGAAATCTTCTTGAGAATGGGAACAATTTTAGAAATCCATCAAAGATAGTTGAAAACTTGGATAAAGCCAACTTGGATGAGTTTCTTAATCTATGATTTGACCAGCTATGAGACTTTAAGAGCTATTGGCCATTGATTTTAGTGAACGGGCCATGTTCCATTATCTATAATGAGGTTACGGATAACTATGTTGAGATCCATGCCCTTCATATTAGTGTATTATCAAGTGAATACATCCAAAAATTCATGCAAGAAGGTGACCAAAACATATCATTATTTAGGAGAATGGTTAGCAATGATCTTGATAATCTTAGGCCTTGATGAAGTGCCAAGGTTGACATCTATGGATCCTTCAATATCCATAGCATTAACTTCCTCAAAACACTCAAGAATGGGAGGGAGCGACTCATCTAACACCTCATAAGATGCACATGCTAAAAAAATCATTACAACTAGTTAATTTTGGCCTAATTTATTTAAGGATGCACATGCATGGGTTTGGAATTGTGCAAAATGTCTAATGTTTGCAAGAAAGAAAATACTAGCTGCTATGACATTAAAGCCTATTGAAACTGAGTATCCCTTCATGTAATTGGGTTTAGACATAATTTTCATGATACATCCTCCATGTAGTGCTGGTCATAAATGGGTCTTGATAGCTACAAACTATTTCACCAAGTGGGTGGAAGTAGTATCTTTGAAGGAGGCAAATGAGAACTCTATGCTTGAGTTATATGAGAGTCTAGTCACCTTTTTTAGAGTACCTTCTACTATAATATTATATAATTATTTGTAATTCAACAATGTAAAGGTATGTGAATGGGCTCTTAATCAAGGTATTTATTTGACATCTTCATCAAATTACTATCCACATGGTAATGGACTAGCTAAGTCCACTAACAAGAACTTGATTCATATCATCAAAAGAACACTGGAAGATAATTAGAGGTCTTGGAATATAATGATGAAGAATACTTTATGGGATGATAGGATCACCTCCAATAATTCTATTGGTCATTCACCTTATCTCTTAGTCTATGGAAGAGAAGCAAGGCTGCCCATCTCATTGGAACTTCTAGCTTAAGAACTTGCACACTAGTTAGAGCTTCTAGAAAGTGAGGAAATAGAGGTAAGGATGAATAAACTGAGAGAATTGGAAGAGATAAGAGATAATTCCATACATACCATGTCGTCTAACCACTATAAATTCAAGAATAATTTTGAAAAATATCTTCATCAAGACATTCCAACAAGGTGACATAGTCCTCAAATGGGATGAGGACCGTGAAAAACTAGGAAAACACTCCAAGTTTGATAGGTTTTTGAATGGACCTTATGTCATCATAAGTTTCATGGAAATAAATGCTTTTTATCTTGCTAAATTTTATGGATAGAGCCTTCCCATCCCTGTCAATGGGAGGTATCTTAAATTCTGCTATTAGTTTGACCTCATGCTCTTTGTACATAAGTAGGATAGGTTTATTTTTATTCCAAGTGATTTTGAACATTGATTTGTTTATTTTTGATTGGTCTATTTTATTTATTTCTTTTTGTTTTTTCCCATTTCTCCAAAAAGTGTTTCCAAAAATCAAGTAGAGTCTTTTTGTAAGTAGCATTTCATTTGTTTAGTCATTTTAAACAAGCCTGATGAAAGTCTAGGTCCCTTGACCAGTAGGATGGTCAAGATAAATAAGTTTCCAAAAGCGTTAGCCATTTTATCCCATATATAAAGCTTTGTCTATGGTTGGAGAAAGAAGCCTAGCAGGTTCCTAATAAAGTAGAAGATTCAATGGATTAGAAATGGGTCTTGTAATGTAAATAAAGGGATCTAAGCAGGTTCACATATGTTTTGAGTGTTCAAGGTCATGAGAAATCTTACACAATCCTCATAAGATCATTTTGAGCTTCAAAGGTCCAAGAAAAAGTCCCTATCATAAGCCTAAGTGAGTTAGACCATAATCAAGATGTTATTTAGAACTAGATTGGACTAGTTCACTTGGACATTTTATAAATATGCTCAAAAGGCCTTGCATGACCATCATACCACACATGATCAATGCCTTTTATGCCAAGATAATCTTCTGGAAGCTTTATAACTTGATGAGTCTTCTATCTCGATATCTAAGGGGCCAAACTGTCCTACACATCACATAGAAACACACTAGTCAACTTGTTTGTGCCTTTTATAAATGCACCTCAAAAATCCTCATGAGCCAAAATATTATATCACCATGTTGTTATTTATGGAAAGAATATGTTCTATGAATTTCAATTCCATGAAAGCTTTCTAGCTTAAGTTATGGAGCTTCAAAGTTAGACTTGTAGAGAAAGACATCCACATAAGTGCCAAGTTTGAGCTCTATACAGTAACCATTTGGGTTCAAATGGCCCTTAAAAGGTTTAAAATTAATCAAGATATATTGGTCCATGTGAGCTCACATACTAACACATGAGATATAATGGTTCACATTTGGGTCAAACTAGTCAAAAGGTCCCTGGGTTAAAAGCCCTTAAAAAGCTACAAGGTGGATAAGATCTATTGGTGCAGGTTCATCGAGTAGAGATCTGATAGTGTGAACTTGATTGATATGAGAGTAGGTCCAAGTAAATCAAATGCTGGTGCTTATTCATAAATTATGATCTAACAGTATGAGATGAGTCAAAAGGTTAAGAATCTCAAGAGGCCACCACATGGCATAAGTGTGTAAATCAATAGATTGACAATAGGTTCCTAAGATTAATGCATGATTTACAAGTGGAATGAACACATTCAAGTTGGTAAAATATCGATGGAGCATGTTTAATTATACAAATTAAGATCAACAAAGTGAGCAAGGTCAAAGAGTCAACATCTGATAGCAAGGATATATGAGGTCAATGGGAGTAAATATATTTAGGAGCATTTGGATTGGTTCAATTTAGTTTTTGATGGATAAATTTGAACCAAAAGAGCTATTTTTTACCAAGGCAAATGAATTCTTATAGGGGTCATCTCATCACCATTAAAGATAAACTAAATGCCATTAAAGGGGCACATTGATGTAGTAATGTTAAGGACATAAAGGGATCACCATTAAAACTTAAAATGGACCTCTAGTGAAAGGATTTGTGTTATATAGGGTTTGTTTTGTGATTGTTTTCACCATTTTTAGAAGAAGGACCTATGTACATGATGATTTCTCAGTTTCCATGGATGCTCAAAGGCAAAAATGGGTCTATTTGGACCTAATAGGATATAAATGGAGATTGGTTTTTCCATCTATAGTAGACCTATGAACATGGGGATGGGTTTGAGCATGATCTAGTTTGAATAAGATCTAGAATTTCAAAGGATTCCATGAATTCATACATGTAGACTCCAATAGATTCATCACTAAAACTAGCTACATGAAAGGGACACTTCCCTCTAATTTTGCACACCATGATAAGTCAGTTAGGAACAGTTAACAACAAGACAAAATTTTAATAGATTTATATGATGGTTATAACTACATTTATTCCAAGACACATCTTAGAACAACTTGATCCTAACATTACAACCATTAGAGAGCATTAGTGAAGGAAAATTTTAACTGTGCAACAAAGTGAAATAATTTGGATCAATTAGGAAGCTTGAATGAGCATAAATGCATAAATAGTTGTAACTATGGTTCAAATATATTTGTGCTCACTTTGATTCCTTTTTCAATGCCAAACTCCCTCTCTTTTTCTCCCCTTTCTTCTATAAATATGGCCTTTGAGCTATTATTAAACATCCCTCAGGTTGGTATGACTAGACTCTACTAAACTTGTATTTTACACCTTTTAGAGTAATTAATAAAGCATTCTATATTTATTTTCTAATCTACATTAAGTGTCTGTTTAATATGAAAAAGTGGTTTTTATCTTCCCTTTATAGGTCCAAGATCAACCTAAGTTCTATCAAATTTCTTTTCAAGTCATATATTGTGTCTTAGCATTGATCTCTCAAGGATATAGTGGACTATCAAATGTAAGTCTTCAACTAGACCTTATTTTCATTGTTCCCTTTCCTAAGTGCTTTAAACTAATCTCTATATAAAATATTATTTCATATAAACTATAGTAAGCATTAAATTATCTTCTTTCATAGTCCACTAGTGTGTTAAAGAGTCCAAGATTAAAAGTGGATATGACAAATTCATGGTACATCACCACATATTATAATAGTTTTCATTTTATGAAATGTCTTGACTCTTTTCACCCCAACTCATTTAAGTATTATAAAGAAAGGTCCAAATTATCATATTTAAAGAACTAGCCTCATAAAAAACCTATAGATTTGGTCTAGATATAGGCATCCCACAACCTTAGATCATTCCCATGTTAGTCTAGGTATGGGTCAAACTTGAAAAAATATGACCTCAATTGGTTGCCATCTAGATAGCTAACACCTAATCCTCCTTATGATTACACATTGGCTCATGTGTAGACTAATAACCCAAGTCATCCCACTTTGAGACATAACCCACCTACTTGGACCTCTCCCACATTGTGTTCTTACCCTCTATACATCCTTAGTCCATCTTTTCCATTTTGCATGCAAAATAGGCCCTCTAGAGACCCCTTAGGACCTTTCAGGAGCCCGTTGACCAGCCTAAGCCTTTATTTGACCTAGCTTTCAACTTGTGTGAAAGAAACCCATAGCTTAGGCTGCACATTTCCTTCATAAAATCCAAAACCTAGGTAGAACAGTGTGCAAAATTACCAAGATGAACCTAAATGGTAAAAAATGGCTAGTTTTAGGTCTTTTGATAGATTAGGGTTGGGATATATGACTCATTCTCATTCATTTTATCCTATCTCTCCTCTCTCCACACTCTCTCTTTATTATTCTTCCCTCTCTTAACTCTCATGCCTTCTTGAATCTCTCTTGATTCATTCTTGGCACTCTTAAACTTGATTTGTGATAGAGGATCCCATATGATGCTATACATTTTCTCAGAGACTCCATTGCTACTCTCAATTTTTACTAATTCCTTATGGCTTGCTTCTATCTTATAAATTTAGCATTACATGTAATTTTTACACTTGATTGGAGATCTTACACTATTACAATTTCTCACTTCACCTCCTCCTTTTCTCTTGGCTTTTGGTTTGGACTTTAGCTTGCACATAGCTTGGTATTCCCCTTACATTACTTCCTAGCTTGGATTCCTTTTTTGTAGAAAATTTTTAAATCTTATTTGAGCTTAATTTGATGTCACTTTCCTATGTAAAGTGAAACTCCATTATTTTGGGTAGTATATATGATAGGGTTTGATTTGTTTTGGTGATTTAGTTGTTTTGTGAATTGTTTAGAATAGTTTTTTAAGTTTATGCATTCATTGGTGGTTACAAGATATATTAATTGCTTTAAATATTTACCATTTAGTGTTATTCTTTCATTAGAAACATTTCCATTATATAGTAGGACTCTACATGCTTAAAATGAACTAGACAACTTGCTCAAACAATCTCCTTCTCTTGCTAAACTATAACATTACATTGTTAGAAAACAATAGTGTTGAATTCAAAAGATAACTCAAACCTACACTAGAAATTCTCTTGAACCTCTTCTTGAAAACAACTTTATTATTTGAAACATATTTCATTTAGTCTGAAAGTGCCTTAACATCTAGATTTACATTTCATTTGTTAGTTGTCTTTATTTTGTATTATTGTTTTTGTAATTTATATGCAATCAATAATCTAGTCTTAGCTACTTATGTTACTATGGTTGGATCCGCTAGAGATAATTGCATCCTTTGTGTGCCTAATCATGCTAGACCCAAGCTAGTTCATAAGAATTAATATATCTTGGTGTAAGCCATCAAACTAGATAACCACTATAGATCACTTGTAGCCCATAAAATCTCTAAGATTTATATCCTCTTAGTGGTTTGATTTAGCACCTTACCAAACACTGGTGGTTTCATTCTGATCTTGAAGCTATATTTGGGCCTACCCAATGGGACCTCACATATAGTTTCACATTAGTTCTATCCTATTTATAACTCTCTTATTGTTATAATGATAATATGCATACAAGGTGCCATCATAACCTAAATTCATGTCAATAGGTTTTAGGGTGCTATCACAACATAAAGACATGTCAGCCATCTACTTGGTCATCATACATGGGATACTTACTTAGTAATTGTATTCCATTATAAATATATTGCATGGATTTATGGTTTTATAACTAGAGAAGCCTATAATAATGTTATATTTTTTTAAGATTCAAAACATAGTATGTTGTAACCATGTGCCTAAGATAGGGAAAGTGAAGTATGTATACCGGGAAGTTGTGAAGAGTTGAGGAGGGTTAGACATTGAAGAATTAGATTATAGACCCATGTACTATAGACTTCTTGTATAATTATAGTGTAATGAGTTGATCCTTGTTGAATAATTATCAATTTCTATGATTATGTAATTAAATTTGTTTTGTAAGATTTTCATAGATTTTTATATTGTCTATGATAATATTTCACTATATATAATATTTTCCAATTATTTGGCTATCTAAATTATGTAATAGTTGATGAATCTATAATGTTATCTGAAAGAATTCCTATGATAATCACACTAGTCTGAATATCTATATTTTATGGTAATTTTATTATAGGTCCTTAGGGATATGTGATTATACTAATTAAGAGCCTGTTACATCTCCCATAGTTATCATCATAATTATAATGTTTTGGGAAACTAGAAAACTCTATTAATAATTGTGTGATGTGTGTGGAACTGTTATGGGTTACTAAAGAAAGGATATGCTCTAGTTTTTACCAAGTCAAAGGGATTTAGAAGATTCATGGGATTAGAAAATATTTGAGTTTGCGTAGAAAGAGGTAAGAAGGATAAGGTGCATTGAAAAGGAACTCATAGAGCATAATCTATATGGTGATGTACATGAAATATTTTGGTGTGAATTTTTGAGCCTACTTGCTACATGGCTGGCAAGATTAGAACATTTTTTGTTTCCAAACTAGATATACATATAAAATTTAGTGGACTGATGATCTAATTGAACAATTATAGAGCCTTCAAGTTTTTTGGACCTATGAGATTGATCACTAGATAAAGACCATTATAGATGGATATATATCAGAATTTATAGTTCATGGTTATATTGCTTTTGACACCACACAAAATTTATTTGTGGGGGGGACTAGAGGAAAGTTTCTATAGTGAATGCAAATTCTTATTAAGATGTTAGTCATTGAAAAATACATAGTGGCCTACCCATTCATGATGGAGTAGTCTTTTGGGTACTATGGGATGTGTGAGGCTAAGATGTGAGAGGGTGCAAAGTGGATTAGGAAAGTTAGCCAGTAGAAATTGGATGAAGATACTAGATAAAGATTGTGTATACAAAGTGAGAACTATGATAGAAAAAGAGGTGGAATATATCAAGGACTTCATGAGTGACTATGAGTAGAGGTAGAGGCAAAAATAAGAGTAGAGGTTGAATAGTTGTAGGGTATCAAAAAGAGGAAGAATGAGTTGATGAAAGGATAGGAGAGAAAAGAGTCAATAAGCAAGGACCTAGGATTAGTGAGATCAAAGAGAAAGTAAAGTAGGTAGAGGATGATGATAAAGGAAAAATCATAGAATAAGGTAGTTTATAGATGGCATTAGATTATAATCACTCAAGGAGACATTTTTCACTTTCGTAAGAGATTTGCCTAATTTTGAAGGCATGGTTAATCATAGGCACAATACTAGATCAACTTTCCACATAAGGAGAATTAGACAAAGATATTTTTCACCTCCTTAACACACATCAATTAAGACCATATTTTATATAAAGAACCATATTTACATTAAGCCATAGATATTCAAAATTCAGAGAGCAAGAAATCAAGGAATCAATAAGTATCAATTTTTTGAAAGAACCACGTAATAATTCACAAAATCATAGAAGTATTATTTAAGAGAGGTAATGGCTAATTTGACTGATCCCTTTTTAATTAAACATGTTATTGATTTGGTGTCATAGATTGAAATGTTTACTAAGGAGAATATAATGCAAATAGACACCATTACAAAGACCGAAGATGAGTCGGAGGCATTTTATTTACTTGAGAAAGATCTATCCCCTCTGTGATCTTAGGAATATTTTCTATTTTTGAAAGGTTTCAAATTTTTGATAAATACACTAGTACTTAGAGATGGTCTCAATGGGACTGCAATACTATCACCATAAACATCACCAATGATCACTCCTCCTTAAGTGACAACATCCATTCTGACACCAAGCAGTTCTTAGGTATAAATTATATAAATTATAGTATTGTTACCACCATTTAGAGGAGTACAAATAATGCTTCCTTTATAACTAACCCTATGTAACATGGCTCTACAACTAGGAGCCTTTATCACACTGGCACTCTATGATGGAACTATAGATCTGGAGAAATACTTGGTTACATGTTATATGAAATGGTACGATAAAGGCATTGTAGATGAAAATATTAATAAGAATGAGCTTATTGGTGCCTTGTCCAAAATATCATTTGATTTCATGTTCCATAGAGAATCAAGAACAAGTTTTGATGATGTGTGAAAATGGTTAATTATAGAGTTCAAGGTTAATAAAAACATGAGACAAACCATACAAGACCCAAAATAAATCTAATAAGGTCTAAGATAAACTATTCATGATTATGAATACATATTTTTGATGTGGTTAAGAATTTCAAATTTTCCTTAGAAGATAAAGATAAGGTTGTTTGGTTCATTGAAGGACCATGACCAGAGATCTAGTTTGTGATAGCACAAAATAAGTTTACCAATAAAGTAGAATATAGAACAACCATAGTAATAATGGAGAAAATATAAGATTATGGTATCCTAATAGAAAGAAAAACACATTTAGAAAGCACACTCCAAGATACTTTGTAGAGGTTAGAGGCTCTGTAGAATACTACTGAGTGACCTAGAATCAATCTCTGGTGTATTAAGTGTAGAAAGGAAGGCCACCATATGAATGAATGCCTAAAAGTATGTATAGATTTTTATGAAATATATCACATATTAAGACACTCAATATATCATTTTCACTTGTTAAAATAATATGTAAGAAGTCCACAAAGCATGTACTATAAATTCTATAAATCTACTAATCATGAAGATAAGGATTATAGGGCTCTACAAGAATTAAAGGAAGACATTACTAATAATGTCTTCATATTAGATTCACAACAAGTTCTAGTGACATCACAATATTTTATGAGATTAGAAACCACTCCCACCAATGTAACAATTCTAAGATGGCATGAGCTTAGAATGCATAATTGTTTCAACCATAAGGATTAGCTAGTGGAGTTCAAGCTGTGAAACCACTACAATATGCTTATCAAGATACCTAGAATCATACACTTTCTTAGATACAATAAGCTATTTGGGATTCACATATAAATCAAACCTAATATTGTGGTTATGATAATCAATAGTACTAATAGGGTTAGAATATACCATAAGACACAATAAACTTTGGGGCATAACAGGCAAATAGCTGGGGATATCAAGGGAATAGAGGTGGATACCATGGTGGTACATAACAAGGACATGGAAATGGTCTTAGAGGCCCTATTATATGATATTTTTGTGAGGACCCAATCACATACATTGGAACTACCCTACAAATTCACAACAACAAGCCTATTTTTCATACTACTGAGTATCTAAACAACATGATACTCATGACTATCCTATTTTAGAATCACAATGTAGAGGTCGAGATATGTGGAATGTAAATTGAGTTGGTTGTAAGCCCAAATATAATGAATTTATGTAAGTATTAACAATAATGTAATACACACAATAAGGATTACCTCCTTTAGAGATGCCAATAAATTTTGGCATATGAAAAGCTAAAGTAGATACCTATCCAAAATAGTAAAGGAGAAGGGACTCATGAAGGAAGCCATGCAAATTCTATAAAATATTCAATAGCAAGGTTCAACTATAGTATATGAAGCCAAACTTGACATATATATGTATGGGTAAATTGTGAAAATCATGAAACAAGAGGGGGTTATAACAACATTGATAGACTTGATAAAATTGCTTAATACTCTACGAAATAAAGATATATCAAACAATATCACTAATCTCTTGCACAATATGATTGAATGTGCATATAAGGTAAAGGAAAGAACTAATAAGATGTTTTGGTATGTTAAGATAAAGAAGCCATGGGATTTCAATGCTAGGGTTGATATAGAGATAACAGGGTATGAGATACCAAACACTGCATTTGATTTTGGGAGCGCTATGAATATGATCTCACAATATACTTGGGAAGGTGATTGGCAAACCATATTTGAGTTACAACCCCTTAACCCTTAGTTTGGTGAACTATGGTAGGATAGAGCCCATAATAAGATTTGAAGATGTGGAAATTTAAGTTGTAGAGTTAACTCTACATGGTGATTTTGAAGTAATAAATATGAAGACAAATGAAACACACTACACAGTTTTACTAGTAAAAAAGTGGGCCTATGATCGATAGATGACCATAAATATAATAATGAAAAAAATAGAGTCACTCCAAGATTACCATATAATAATCATCCCTCTTCATAGAGATGTCAAATCATACATAATTCCCATGGAACCTAATTCTCCTTATGTAGTGAAAGGCAATCACTTGATGTAAATTATGATGTAGAGTTTACCTAATATACAACATAATATACCAATGAAATATTACAACTCTCTTTCAGTAGATCTAATAGCTATAAAATTGTGTAGTAAGTGTTCTTTAAAATCTTTGAGCATTTCTATAGAATAAAAAAATGAATTGTGATCTCTATCTATTCACTCACTGACATAGTTCGATATAGAGATGTTATATCAAGTTGGTTCTATTAAACATGAATACATTGAACCTAATCTGAAAGGTATGATTCTATGGGATCAAGCTTCTTTTGTTAGTGGTGATTTTGATACTTACATGCTCAATTGGGTTAAAAATGATCATGACCTTAAACCCTTGTACATGGTTTATGTGACTGATTGGCAAATTCATAGTACTTTACCACTGAAGACATTGGTAACTTTATAGTGTTGTTCTAAATTCATATACCAAAGTAAAACCAAAGGGTAAGTGATCTCAATTATGCATTGAAAGGAGTTGTATCTAACTGGTGGGCAGTACATCATAATAGTAGTAAAACATGGGTAAAAATGTGTGAATTACTTATCACACAATTTCAATTACCCAAGGAAGTGTAAAAATAATGGACCATGTTCCATGAAGGAGAATGTCCCCAAAAACATATTCAGTAGTGCAGCAAAGTATGGATGGCTGAAGAAATCAATTCAAAGTATTGGCTGCATTATTTTATCTACACATTAGGGGTTTTTACTACTACTCAGTACATTTACCAAGAATGCCATAGGGAGACACAACATTGGATTCATTTACAAAGTGATTTTATTCAAAATTTTATATTTGAAAGTGACAATCCACTTGTGAGTAGTGCACCATAAAATATTAAAACATTTATATGTCATGGATGAGTGAAGGATATACATAACGACCATGATTTGTAGCTATAATAAATGGAGGCTCATGAACTTATTGATGCTATTATCATGGAATTCAAGCACACTCAACAAGATGCTTAGGATCTCATTGACACTATGACTATGGATACCCTATGTAGAGGAAAATCAAAGATGGAAATTCAACCTTGTCATCACATTCAAGAAGAGTCTGTTGATGGCCTTAATTCAGTTGGTGAGGATTATTTATAAATCATAGAGTTTTTTGAGCCTAATCTTGATTATGAAATTTTACCTAAACTTATGGAGGAAGAAGCTAAAGAATACCAATTGTGATAAATACAATTTCTAGAATAAGAGGGTGAGTGGGCTATCCAATAGTCCATTATATAGGAAGAATAACTAGTATATCAAAAACCTCTAAAGGAACAAATTGTGAACATTAGGTTTGAAGCAACCCCAACATTGTCACATGTTGGTGACTATTGGGAATAATAGGACATTTCAAAAGCATTGCAATTTCTCTAGGATTATGTAGATGTGTTTCCAACTACTTTTTCAAAATTTATAGGGGTGGATCCTTCTTTAGGATAAATGCATATAAAACTCAAGGAAAGTGCATGAAATATTAAGAAAAAGCCTTACCATCTCAATCATAATATGAAGATGAAAGTTAAATATGAATTGGATCATATGACAAATGTAGGAATAATATTTCTAGTGGAAAAAGCAAATTGGGTAAGTCATATGGTCGTACAACCAAAGAAAATAGGCAATATTCATATCTATGGAGACTACCATATCCTAAATGATGTTATGTTAATGACCCCTTTTAAATACCATTTACTGATGAAGTGTTGGAATATTTATCTATACATGAGGTATATTCCATCATTTATGGATGGAGTGTTCCCATGTTGCCCAATTCTGGAAGAGGCTTGAACAACCTCTTCTAGGGTGCAATATTTGGTGACAACAGTTATGGCATGCTTATTGGGACCCCTAGTTTCATAATTTGAATCATATATATTTATATTTGAGTATAGTAGCAAATTATAAAGTCTCATTTTTATATTTTCATACTTTTTGTGCGACCAATAATTATCACAAGATCCTATGCAAAAGAGAAAGAGAGAGATTTCTCTAAGCTATCTTTCTAATCAATAAAGAAGAAGAAAGCCTCTCAGTCAAATCCTATACCTACACCTCTTGTTACTCATATTTAAGTCAATATTTTTCAACCAAACATTGTTATAAACTCCATAATTCAAATGAATATCCCTAGAAGGAAAGCATTTGTGCCATTTAAAGGTATTAGTTCTCTGAATCTAACTCAATGGGATGATATTCCAGTCTCAGCTTTAAAGGATCTTCCTTATTTTATAGAAGAAAATCTAGTTACTCCTATAGCACATATTTTAGATATTGCTAACCTTTATTTATTACATATTTCACTTGTGGATTAGCTTACAACAATCAAGATATTCAATCATGAATTCATGGTGGATTTAAATTATAGGTTCCAGAAGACTTGGGATAGAAAACTTGTAGTGATCAAGCCTACACCCAAATATTCCTTTATGTACTATTTAAAGGCCCTCAATTTAGATGTACCTATGATGATTCAATCCATAGGAGGGAAAACTCTACCTGAGGCTTTTTAAATGGTAATCAAGGCTAAGAATTTCCCTATACAAGTAGACAGGTTATGTCCAAAGCCACCAATACCTCTCTTTCTAGATATCTACCCTCCTAATCCAACTATTATTTCTTTGAGGTTAAGAGTGACCATATTTAAATTGTGGAGTATCTTATAACAATCAAGAGATTCAATCATGAATTTATGGTGGATTTCAACTATAGGTTCTAGAAGACTAGGGATAAAATTCCTATAGTGATCAAGGATACACCTAACTATGCCTTTTGTACTATTTGAAGGTCCTCAATTTAGATGTAGCTATGATGATTCAATAGATGGGAGGGAATAATCTACCTAAGGCTTTTGAAATAGAAATAAAGGCTAAGAATTTCCTTATACAAGTAGACAAGTTGTCTCCAAGGTCACCAATGCCTCTCTTTCTAGAGATCCACCCTCATGTTCTAACTATTGCTACACTTCCATAATCAATAAAGTTTTATTAAATAGAAGATGATCAAGTTGATATATTTGGAAAGATAAAGATTCTTCTTGAGATTCATAATAAAAAGTTTGTTGTAATATAAATATAACAAGCTACACCATACAAGCCATATCAAAATACTAATCAAAATTATCAGTTTAATAAGATATATTATTAGTTTAATAATCAAGGACAAGGGTAGAATCCTTAATCAAGGAAATACAATCCTAATGCTATAAGTAATTCTAGAGCTATTGTGCCAACTCAGAACAACTATGCTTAGGATGGGAAATGGAATAATCAGTGGGATTAAGCAAATGACAAGGTAATGGTGCCAACTAGTGAGAGCTCACATCAGTATTATATGCAACATAGTTCAGCTCCTCCACATGAATACCAATAAAATAAGGAAGCATCTCTACTACATGGAGACATTCCTTCATTTACTCAAGCAAAAGTTCCAAATTAATAAGGATGAGATGATGGTAAAGCACCTATTGAAACTATAGTTGTGAAATTTTAAGAAGGTGAGGATTCTTTTGAGCACATAGCTGAAAATCAAAGTCAAAATATGCCTAATGTTGATGATTCAATTGCATCCCATATTAGATCCATGAAAATGTAAATTAGTGAGGGTTTGGGTCCTAATAAAGCAACCCCTTCTCCTTATCAACCACCATAAAGGAACACCACTCATGAGCTAATTAAAAAGACATCAACTCAATATGTTAAAAATCCAAAGGGGAAGAATGTGAAAGGGCCTTACATCCCTCATTTAACACAACATCTAGGAACCCCTATTGATACTAAATTATAGTCAAGGATAGTTAACTCTCCACTCAGTATTGTAGATCATATGAAGAAAAATTTATTATCAATTTCATTTTGGGATACACTACTAATTATAGGATAAAATAAGTATCTATAAGAGGAGCTTTCAAAGCTCAATATCTCTGATAGACCACTTGAAAAAGAAAGAGTAAGTTTTTTTATAACCAAATATAATCTATTTGTTGAGCCTCAAGCTCCTAAGGTGACTAATCCTCCTCCATTCTATCTTTCATTTATCATAGGATATTGTCTTGTCCATAATTGTATGATTGATAACGGAGCTAATACTTCTATCATGCCTAAATACATAGCTAATAAGCTAGAGTTAAAGTATGAAACTCATGAGAAAGGAGTGTTACAATTAGATGGTTATCCTACTAAGATTGTGGTCACCCTTGAAGATCTTAAGATTTTACTTGTTGCTTGTCCAAAGTTCACCATTTCATAGGATATAGTTGTTGATTTACTTCTATACTTTGCACTATGCCTGTCGAAAGATTTTAATACTATAATAGGAGGTTACCTTTATTCATATTTGTCATCTATGGTTTTTATAACTAGATATGAAACAAAAGTTACTATACGGCGTGAGCCTATTTCTAAATTTCAACTTGAACCATATATGCCAAATATGTCTAATATGAATTACAGTATCTCAAAGGAAGAGGATGGTAATATTGATCAAGAACCTTCTAAGCCACTTGAAGGCATACCAGATCTATTCTTGGATGAGTGGGATACTGATAGCGATGAGTATGACCCATAAAAAATTATTCAAGAAGCTAGTTTTGGTGTCTAGTACATGCATGAAGAAGGTGACTCATTACCTAGTCTAACCAACCCAAATCAAGATCAAGATAGAGTATCGAATCTATACTTTGATGGATCCAAATAAAATAATAAGAGTGGGGCTAGTGAAATTTTAGTTTCACCTCAAAATTAAATGTATTACTCTTTAATTAGATTTTAGTTCAGTTGTACATCAAAGACTATATAATATGAAGCTCTTATTCATTGCCTTTAGTGGGATAAAAAGAAAGTTATTAAGCTTTTTTAGGTGAAAGGTGATATTGAGTTTGTAGTACAACAAGTTAGAGGTTTAAATTCAGAAAATAACCCTTTCCTAAATGCCTATAAAAATAGATTTTGAGACCTCATGGAAGATTTCCTAGCATTTGATATCCACTCCATTCTTAGAGGAGCCAATCACAATGTAAATAGACTTGCTACCATAGGAGAATAATATGATATAGTGGACCAGATAAAGGACAATAAATATCAAAACCAAATCAATTTTTTATTCAAGCCTTCAATTTCAAATAATGAGGTAAGTTGGTAAGTCTTTGATAGTGACAAATAGATAGCCTATTTCTTATAGAATGAGGAAGAATTTTGCTCAAAAAATCAAAATAAATTGCAACACCAATATGAAGATTATATTTTGAAATTGAGATAAAATAATATTCCTAAAGGTTTATTAACTTTGGAGAGAATTTTCAATGAATATGAACAACTTAGAAAGGACAAGGTAAGCATCTCTTCCAAGGAAGAACATTATGAGCAAGTTCACATAAATGAAGGCAAGAAACTCAAATGGGGTAAATGAACACTAATTTTGAGAGAGTATATTTAATTATATTATGTAATGAGTACATGGATTTTTTTTATTAGGAATACCACACTTTGATAGGGTTTGACCCTAGATTAACACAACATACTATTGATCTTGAACGAGATGCAAAACCGAAAAGATAGAAGCAAAGGATCATCAACCCCAAGGTTGATATTCTCATGAGAAAGGAGCTTACCAAGATGATTGAGTCATGTATACTATTTCATATCAATCACTCAACATGGGTAGCAAACCTTGTACTAATGATAAATAAAAATGGAGAGATAAGACTATGAGTGTATTTTAGAGATTTGAACAAAGTGTCACTGAAAGACCACTATCCTCTTCCCTCTATGGATTAAATATTGCAAAGGGTTTTGGGTTCACAAAGGTTCAACTTATTGTATGGGTACTATGATTAAAATAAAATATTGGTGAAAGAGCAATATTGGTATAAAATAACTTTCAACACCAAATAGGGTACTTATGCCTATCAAAAGATGCCTTTTGGGATCTCTAATGATGGAGCCATTTTCCAAAGGGCAATGGATGTTGCATTTCAAGGAATTTTGATTTAAATGGTATTAGTTTATCTTTATGACATTAATATATTTTCAAATGATCCTAATGATCACCTAAAAAACTTGAGAGTTATTTTTGATAGATGCAGAAAATTTAAAATTTTATTGAATCTAAAGAAGTGTATCTTTTCAGTGCATAAGGGGAGACTGCTTGGGCATGTAGTGTCCAAAGAGGGTATTTATATTTATATTTATATATATAGAATATAATAAATAATTGATCTATCCTTGACAAAACATAAGAAAGGATTGTAAATCTTCTTAGGCAAGATCAACTTCATTAGGGGATTTATTTTTGGATTAGCAGAACTAATAAGGCCACTCACTCAAATGCTGAAGAAACATCAAGAATTCACTTGGAGTAAGGAGGGTAAGAGGAGTTTTAAATCCATAAAATAATAAATAAACCAAGATCCTAATTTTATTAATCTATATTTTAGTAAGGATTTACTTATTTATGCTTTTTATACATTTAGTACAATTTCAGCCATGCTTATGCAATAAAATAGTGAAGGATTAGAGTAACCCATTGATTTTTTTGGTTAATATTTGGAAGAATATGAGGAGAGGTATTTAATTTTTTTAAAATAATGTGCTTGATATTGTAATATTTTTAAAAAAATTTAGACATTTGGTTTCAAATAACAAGATTATACTAATGGTAGCTCATCCTAGTGTGAAGGATTTCATCCTCAATAGAGACTTAAGTGAAAGAGAGTTGGATGGATCACTAAGTGCATGGAATATGATATTTAAGTGAAGGTAAAAAATATGGTATAAGGTAAAGGATTGTGTGAACATATTTTATAATATGTTAGAGAAGAGAAAGAAATTATTTTGACACTTCAAGACACCCAACAAGAAGTTGAAACTACTCCTCTATCCAACTAGACACAAGACATTGTTAGGTTGTGGAGATAAAAGCTTCAACCCTTTACAAACTGAGGAACAGAAGGTTTCTAAGATCCAGGATCACCGGTGTTGGCAATAGGACCGACGTCAATCGTGACCAGTGCAGAAGGCCATCGACGATGACAGGGAGTCGGCCGACGTCGGCAGAACCAAACAAGTAGGGACCGGCGTCGGTCGTATGTGTGTTCCAAAACTACTCATTGCACAGATAGTTAGTTAAGTGAACGAAGATTTTGCATGTTAAGACCAGTTAGAGTCTTGGGTTGCGAGGATAATTGTCTAAATTAAGAGTCTAAGTTATTGTTTAAGTTAGGGATCTATTTATAGACCCATTGGCATGTATTGTTTAAGTATGAGATAGAAAGGAAGAGTTCCTTCTAGTTGTAAGATCATTGAGTTGCAGGTTGCAGGTTCATGGGAGATCAACTTGAAGTGCTATAGAGTGCTTGGTGTACCAGTAGGGTTATTACTGACTGGTTGGTGAGGTGAACACCAATTCTATGTGTGAGTTGGTTGTTTGGACCCTTTTTTGTGTAGGAGAGTGTGTGTGAGAAGAATTACTGTACACTTGAGGCGTGGGAAACCTCTGTAAGGTGGAAGAGTGTGGTGGCTCTTTATTGTATTCTTTTCTGTAAAGTGTTAATACAAGATAGTGTATTATCTCTCATATTCTGTGCTATTGGTGAATTTTAGTTACTTGTGTTTCTGGTTATTTCCGCATATTCAATTGCTTATATTTGGTAATCATACTATGCTCTTTTTGAGGAGCAAGATCCTAATAGGTGGAATCAAAATAGTGTGTTTGTTCTTGGATTCCCCACCCCCTAACAACTGGTATCAGAGCTTTTGGTTGGGATACTAATAGATTGGTTTAGATCTGGGTAGTGTGTTTTGATTACAGGTTACTCACAGTGTTTCTGTTTGAGTGGGAGTTGAGCAATGGTAGAAGATAGTAAGCTACGAATGGAAAAATTTAATGGCAAGAACTACCAATTATGGAGGATGTAGATTGAGGACTATCTGTATCAGAAAGATTTGTACTTACCGTTGGGTGGGGTTGCTAGCAAACCCTCGGATATGAAGGATGAAGAATGGGAGGTTCTTGATCGGAAGGCTCTGGGATCTATTAGATTGAGTCTTGCATCATCTATGATTTCCAGCTTATCACAGTGTAAGACAACGGTGGAGTTGATGGAATCTTTTGCAAATTTGTATGAAAAACCCTCAGCTTCTAATAAGGTATTTCTTATGAAGCATTTATTTAATTTGCAAATGTTGGAAGGTGGATCTGTTCATAGCCATCTTAGTGATTTCCATGGTTTGGTAAACTAGTTAAGTTCAGTCAATATTGTATTTGATGATGAAATTAGAGCTCTCTTAATCTTGTGTTCATTACTTGAAAGTTGGGAAGGTTTGGTAATGGCAGTTTCCAATACTGTGTCTCCTTCAAAAGTCTTAAAAGTGGATGATGTTGTGAGTGTGATCTTGAATGAAGAGATATGCAGGAAAAGCATAGGTGAATCATCAGGAGATGCTTTGAGTGTTGAAGGCAAAGGAAGGCCAAGAGAGAAGATAGAGTGTGGGAGATCAAGGTCGAAGACATGCAGAAGATCCAAGTCCAGGTATGGCAGAATAACCTACTAGAAATGTGGAAAGCAAGGGCACTTAAAGAGAGATTGCAGATCGGGTGAAGATCAGCATGAAGGACATGGAGAAGAAGCAGATGTTGCGGATTACATTGCATAGGATGCTCTGGTATGTTCTTTGGATAAAGTAAAATCTTGGGTTTTAGATTTTGGTGCCTCTTTTCATGCATCCCCACATAGGGAATTTTTTCATGAGTATGTCCAGGGAGACTTTGGAGAAATTTGTGTAGGGGATGGTAAGCCTTGTCAGATTGTTGGCAAAGGAAAAGTGAAGCTGAAATTGCAGACAGGTGACACATGGGTGTTAAAGGAGGTCATGCATGTCCCAGTTCTGAAGTGAAATTTGATTTCTATTAGAAGTTTGGGTGATGAGGGTTGCACAATAACTCTCACAGCGGACTCTTGGAAGGTTACCAAGGGTACACTTGTTGTAGCTAGAGGTAAGAAAGTAGGTACACTTTATCTATCTACTTGTATTACTAATTCTCTTTCTGGGTTATCTACTTCAGCTATAGATTCAGAGATGTAGCTTAATAGGCTTGGTCACATAGATAAGAAGGAGATGCTTATTCTTGAGTCAAAGAGTATGCTTTTAGATTTGGAAGGCATGGATCATGGTTTCTATATGCAGAAGAAGAAGGTGACATTTCTTGAGGAATCTGATGTTAGTGACAAGAACAAGAAAGCCTTGTTTTTCAAGGAGAAAGTGACAGACAGAATTCAGCACAAGATGCAGAGGAATTCTGAGCAGAGCAAGGGTGATTTGGACAAGGGTTTGATCCAAAAGGAGCTCATGGGAAAAAGTTAGGTCTCACTAGAAAAACACAGAGACTGATGTCGGCAGGAAAACCGGCGTCGGTGTCCAGATAGGGACTGATGTCAGCTATGTGCAGCCCAACGTCAGTGACTCAGGGCAGATTACGACCAACGTTGGCCAGGGGAAACCGACGTCGGCAAGGCGGCAATCGCAGGGAACCGACATCGGTGGGTTGCAGACTGAGATGTGACCGGCATCAGTCACTGAGACAAATTTTGGGTGGACAGCTAGTTGTCATGGAGTCTCAAGCACCCATATGGAGGACTGAAGGTGTAAGTAAGTTCTTAAATTCATCATTTCCCTTCTTTACACTACTTGTTGCTCACTTATAGCATAGAACCAGGAAGTTGTTAAAGAAGCAGAACAGGTAGATCTAAGAAACAGTGGGAGCTTGGCATGGATGAGGATGTGATTCCTTAGAGGAGAACCAAACAAGTGTTTTCGGTAGAGTTGCTAGCTGGAAGAAAGCACTGAGAGATGAATGGATGTTCAGGATGAAGAAGAGCGGAAATGGATACGTGAGATGGAAGATTAGGGAATATGATCTTGTATTAGCTGCAGGGTAATGGAGGTTTGATCATTGTGTTTCTCTTTACCAGGTTGGATAATATTAGCTACATTATCCTATTTCTGTATGATGTGCTTGTTGCAGGGTTACATATACAAGTATTGCTGAACTAAAGGTAAAGCTAGTTTAGATGTGTATCATGGAGAATCTGGGAGCAGCAAGATTCTTTGGCATGAGTGTGTTCTAGAGACATGGAGGTCTTGTTGACTTTGTTTCAGGATGATTGTGTGAGACCGGTTAGCACGCCGATGGTTGGATAGTTCATAGAACAGGTGTCTTGATTCACATAATGAGGTTGAGTGCATGGTATGTACTAAACCTGAGTTTTCCCAAGCAGTGGGAGTTGTCACAAGTTTGGAGTCAATCCAAGAAAGTAATATTGAAGGGCAGTTCAGTGGGACTAGCAGCAGGTGCACATGCTATGCAGGGTCAAGTTCTTTTTCTACATGATTGTAGATGCGGATGTGGCAGGTAATTTGGATGACAGGTTTTGCACTATAGGGTTTGTGGTGGTTGGTCTTCAAGAGTGATCTTGAGGAGGGATACAAAGCCAAGGGAACAAACTAGACGGAGTATAGGTACAAGTACAGGTTGTAGCTATTTATCTCCAAGTGGGAGATTGTTAGGTTGTGGAGCTAAAAGCTTTAACCCTTTGCAAATTAAGGAATAGAAGGTTGCTGAGATCCAGGATCATCAGTGTCGGCAGTAGGACCGACGTCAGTCGTGACCAGTGTAGAAGGCCACCGGCGATGGCAGGGAGTCAGCCAACGTCGGCAGAACCAGACAAGCAGGGACCGGCGTCGGTCGCTTGTGTGTTCTAGAACTGCTCATTGCACGGATAGTTAGTTAAGTGAATGAAGAGTTTGCATGTTAAGACCAGTTAGAGTCTTGGGCTATGAGGATAATTGTCTAAATTAAGAGTTTAAGTTATTGTTTAAGTTAGGGATCTATTTATAGACCCATTGGCATGTATTGTTTAAGTATGAGATAGAAAGGAAGAGTTCCTTCTAGTTGTAAGATCATTGAGTTGTAGGTTGTTGCAAGCTCATAAGAGATCTACATGTAATTTTGGTCTTTGAATTGTAGGTTGCAGGTTCATGGGAGATCAACTTGAAGTGCTATAGAGTGCTTGGTGTACCGGTAGGGTTATTACTGACTGGTTGGTGAGGTGAACACCAATTCTGTGTGTGAGTTGGTTGTTGGGACCATTTTTTGTGTAGGAGAGTGTGTGTGAGAATAATTACTGTACACTTGAGGCATGGGAAACCTCTGTAAGGTGGAAGAGTGTGGCGGCTCTTTATTGTATTCTTTTCTATAAAGTGTTAATACAAGATAGTGTATTGTCTCTCATATTCTGTGCTATTGGTGAATTCTAGTTACTTGTGTTTCTGGTTATTTCCGCATATTCAATTTCTTATATTTGGTAATCATACTGTGCTCTTTCTGAGGAGCAAGATCCTAACAGGTGGAATCAGAATAGTGTGTTTGTTCTTGGATTCCCCACCTCCTAACAGACATTTCTAGATTCTTTCAAATAGGAAAATGTCCAATGGTCTTATATGAATAAAGGAGAAGAAATTTTAGTCCAAAATTAGTACCATACATTTTAATTGATGGAGTGATATTCTAAAAGGACATTAGAAGTATGCTTTTAAGGTGTGTTGAAGCTAATCAATTTGACAAGCTTTATGAACAATTTCATGATAGTCTTTCTAGAGGCCATTTTAAATCCAAGACCATAGATTAAAAAATCATTAGAAATGGTTAATTTTTGAATAATTTATTTAAGGATGCATATGCATGGGTTATGAAAGTAAATACTAGATTCTACTCCATACTTATTCTGGTTGAGCAACCTTTAATGCAATGGGGTTTAGATTTCATTAGGATGATAGATCCCCCATCTAGTGTTGGTCATAAATGGGTCTTAATAGTTAAAAAATATTTCACCAAGTGGGTGGAATTAGTACCTTTGAAAGAGTCAAATGAGAAATCTATGCTTGAGTTCTATGATAGTCTAGTCACCTATTTTGGAGTACCTTCTACTATAATATCAGATAATGCTTTGGTATTAAATAATGTAAAGGTATGTGAATGGGATCTTGAGAAAGGTATTTATCTAACATATTCATCAAATTTCTATCCATAGGGTAATGGAATAGCTGAGTCTACTAACAAGAACCTGATTTAGATCATCAAAATAACACTGCAAGATAATTAGAGTTCTTAGCGTACAAAGAGGAAGACTACTTTATGGGCTGATAGGATCACCCCAAATAATTCCATTAGTCATTCACCTTATCTATTAGTCTATGGAAGAGAATAAAGGCTATCCATCTCATTGTAACTTCCAACTTTGGAACTTGCACACCAACTAGAGATTTTAGAAAGTAATGCAATGGAGGTAAGGATGAATGAACTGAGAGAATTGGAAGATATAAGAGATGATGCAATGCATACCATGTGTTATAACTAGTAGAAAGTCAAGAAGAATTTTGACAAAATATCTTCATCAAGGACATTATAGCAAGGTGACATAGTCCTTAAATGGGAAGAAGATAGTGCAAATCTAGGAAACACTTCAAGTTTGATAGCCTTTAGAGTGGACCTTATGTCATCATAAGTTACAAGGAAAGAAATGCCTTTAAGCTTGCTAAATTAAATGGATATATCCTTCCCATCCTTGTTAATAGGAGGCATCTTAAGTTATTCTATTATTTTGACCTCATACTCTTTATACATAAGTAGGATAAGTCTTTTTTTCCTCCAAGTGATTTTGTACATTGGTTTATTTGTTGTTGCTTGGTCTATTTTATTTATTTATTATTTTTTATTCCCCATTGCTCCAAAAAGTGTTTCCATAAATCAAGGAAAGTCTTTTTGTAAGTATCATTTCATTTTTTTATTCATTTTGAACAAGCCTAATCAAAGTCTATGTCCCTTAACCAATAGGCTAGTTAAGCTAACTAAGTCACTAGACGTGTTAGCCATTTTGGCCCACATATCAAGCTTTGCCTACAATTGGAGAAAGAAACCTAGTAGGGTCCTAATAAAGTATAATATTCAATGGCTTAGAAAGGGGTCTAACAATGCAAATAGAGGGATCTAATTAGGTTCTCATATGTTTCAAGCATTTAGGGTCAAGTGAAAGCTTGCATAAGCCTTAAATGGTCATTAAAAGCTCCAATACTTCAATAAAAAGTCCGTAACATAAGCCTAAGTGAGCTAGACTATCATCAGGACATCATTTATAACTAGATTGGATTAGTTCATTTAGACATTTTATAAATATGCTCAAAAAGCCTCACATGAACATCAGACCATGTGTGATCAATGTCTTTAGCACCAAGATCATCCTTTTCTTCTGAGTCTTCTATCTCAAGATCTAAGCCTTCAAATTTTAGCTGTCTAATTTGAAGAGGCTAGGCCATCTTGCACATCACATGGAAACACACTAGTCAACTTGTTTATGCATTTTATAAATACACCCAAAAAAGACTCATGAGAAAAAATATTGTAGTGCCATGGATTTATTCATGGTAGAAACATGATCTATAATTTTAAATTATGTATGATATTTTTATTTTAAGTTATGGAGCTTCAAAGTTAGACCTACAAAGCAAGACATCTATGTGAGTGTTAAGTTTGAGCTCCATAAAGTAACTATTTGTGTTAAAAGGCCCTTAAAAGGTTTAAAGTTGATCAATGTCTAATGTTCTACATGAGATTGCATACTAACACATGAGATATAATAGTTTTCACTTAGGTTAAACTAATCAAAAGGTCCTTGAGTTAAAAGCCCTTAAAAAGCTACAAGTTGGACAAGATTTGACAATCTGAGTTCATCGAGTAGAGATCTGATGGTGCAATCTCAACTAATAGGAAAGTGGGTCTAGGTAAATTAAAGGATGACATTGCTTCATACATTATGATCTAACAGTGTAAGATGGGTCAAAAGGTCAAGGAGCTCAAGAGGCCACCATGTGTCATAAGAGTGTAAAGTAGTAGACTAACAATAAGATCTTGAGATTAATGTGTGATTTTTAAGCGGCATGAGCATGTTCAAGATGACATAATATTGATGGATCATGTTTAATTATACAAATCAAGATCAAATTGAGTGAACAAGGTCAAAGAGTCAAGATCTACCAGTAAAGACCTACAAGACCAATGGGATTAAATATAATTAGGAATATTTCAATTGGTTTGAGTCAAATTTTGATGGACAAAGTTGAACCAAAAGAGCTATTTTTGACCAAAGAAAATGAAGTCTTTCAAGAGTCATCCCATCACCATTGGATCTTGACTAAATGCCATTAAAGGGACATATTGATGTAGTCAGGTTAAGGACATAAAGGGATCACCATTAAAGCTTAAAATGGACCTCTGGTTTGAGGATTTGTGTTATACAGGGTTTGTTCTAGGACTATGTTCACCATTGTTAGAAAGACCTATTTACATGATGTGTTCTTGGTTTATATCAATTTTCAAAGGTAAAAATGGGTCTATTTGGACCTAATGGGATCAAAAGGGACATTAGTTTTTCATCTATAGTGGACCTATCAACATGGGAATGATTTCAAGCATGATATACTTTAAACAAGAGATAAAATTTTAGAGGATTCCATAAGTCATACATGCATACTCCAAAAAATAGATCTCTAGAACCAACTGCATGAAAGGGATGCTTCCCTCTACTTTTGTACACCATAATAATCCAGTTAGGAGAAGTTAACAATGAGAAAAAATTCTAATAGATTGATCTAATGGTTGTAACTATATTGATGCCAGGAACCAACTTAAAACAACTTGATCCCACCATTACAATCATCAGAGAGAATCAGTGAAGGAATATTGTAACTATGTAATGAATTAAAATAACCTAGAACAATCAGGAAGCTTGAATGAGCATAAATGCAAAAATAGTTGTAACTATGGTTCAAATGGAGTTGTGTTCACTTTTATTCCTTTTTCATCACCAAAATCCCTCTCTTACTCCCTTTTCCTCTATAAATATGGCCTTTAATATATTATTAAACATCCCTTAGGTTAATACGACTAGACTCTACTAAAACTATATTATGCAGCTCTTGGAGTAATGAATAGAGCATTTTATAGTTATTTGCTAATCTATATTTAGTATTTTATGTTTGTTTGATATGTAAAAGTGTTTTTTATCTTCCATTTATAGGTCCAAGCTCAACCTAAGTGTTATATACTTTCTTTGTAGGTCATATAATGTGGATTAACATTGATCTCTCAAGGATGTAGTGGAATACCAAATGTAAGTGTCTTCAATAAGACCTTATTTTCATTGTTCCCTATCATGAGTGCATCAAAATAACCTCTATATGAAAAAATATTTCATAAAAACTATAGTAAGAATTGCATTATATTTTTTCATAGTCCACTAGTGTGTTAAAGAATCTGAGCTTAAGAGTGGATATGACAAATTCATGGTGCATCACCACATATTAGAATAGTTTTCATTTTATGAAATCTCTCAACTCTTTTCACCCTAACTTGTTTAAATCTTAGAAAGAAAGGTATAAAATATCATATATGAGGAAGTAGCCTCATTAAAAACCCTAGAGGTCTAGTCTAGATATACATCCCACAACCTTGTATCATTCCCATGTTAGTCTAGGTATGGGTTAGACTTGAACAAATCTAACCTCTATTGGGTGTTAAATAGATAACTAATAGTTCTAGCATGCCCAATGGGATCAAGTCCAAGAGAGTGGAAATATTATTGGTGTGTCTTTCCTCTAATCATCTTTTGGAAGAAAATAACCTAACACCAATGGAAACTCCAAATGATAACTTCTACTTGTAAGCAATTTAGATATATATTTGAAGTTGAACTCATTTGATTCCCCTTTGGACATCTCTTTTCCCACTTCTTTCTCAAATTTTATAAGTAGCTATGATTTTAGCCCTTGTAAAAATATAATTCCACTCCATGTATGGAAAAGCCCTACTGGAATGATGTCATATTTTACCTTTGAACATAAATTTAAATCTGATTTTGAGTTCTTGAATAATTTTTTAAGTGTGAAAGTGATGTATGGTGATGCAAAGTGATAATTATCTATCCTTTTTTCCCTTATCCTTTCATGTTTGTGCAAGAGTTCTTATTATAACATGACATATGAAGTGTTTTCAAGTGTATGAGCCTATATTTTAAGTGTAAGATGAGTGTAGTAATATAAAATTTCAAAATTGGTAGCTTGAGTGTGGCTTCTGATACCCAATCCATAGGTCCTTCTTACATGCTCTTATGACATTCCTAAACACCTTTATGCTCATTATCATTCATTCATAGCCTTTTAAATAGTCATTTTAGCTTAGCTAGATTCTATTTCCTAGGCCAATCCTATCCCCCCAAGTTCTAAGCTTATAGGAGGAGCACCATACTTGGATAATAGTGTTGGACCCTAGGGTGTTCTATTTTGGATGCTCCTATCTAATCATATTTTGAGCCCAAATGGTTATTTCTATTTTATTTCTATTTTTTATCATTTTTGCCTAGTATAAACACATTTAACCCATGACCAATAATTTCCTAGAAAAGCCCATTCAAAGCTCATTTAGAAGGGGAGGTGACAAATCTTACAAAGCAAGCAAGAATACAAGCAAACTATTAAGGCAAATTTCCCTATTCTCTACATATAGTCACCCAGCATAGCTACAAATACATTCAAACTCTCACACCAATCCCTAGTCGCCTCAAGCACTCTTAATTGGTATTTTAACATCTACATTAAACTATTGCACAAATCACATCAAGTGGGAGAACTACATATGGTTTGATCCATGTTCAGAGTATTGGTATGTAGGTAGCATGATCACACAAGGGGTGTGGATCAATATTTAGTGCATCTTACACACACTAACCCCCCCTTTCAAGTGATTCAAATCCTATTTATCAATCATGATGGAGGGTTATGGTTTTAAGATTAAAATATATCTATAATAGGCTTCATCAACATTCAACTCTTGAAATTTCATAGGTAGGCTCACATAAGAACATTGTAAAGAACCTAGAAAAATTAGGTCCTTATGAGCATTTTGGACAATAGCGATAAAAGAAGACAATAATTTCAGACCCTAAGGTGTCCTATTTTTGGTGGTCTTATCCTTTCATAAAACAAAACATAGATTATGATTTACAACACTATCCCAATATTGACAACCAGTTTTAGCCTCTATCTCAACTGTCTCAATCTAATTTTAAGCTAAATTGTATTTATCCTTATTTATTGCTAATTTTAGAAAGGTTTAAAAGAAACAATAAATTAAACAAATTAGTACTATTATTATTTAAATATTATTTACTAATTTATTATTCCATGCCCTTAGCTTAAATTAGGAATAAAACTCTAATATTCCTAAAAGAATTAAATCATTTGGTGAACCTGACTTACTTCGTTTGTGCACAAAAATGCTAGAAACCCTAGGGTAAATTCCTTACTGATTTTTCCAAATTTTTTATAATTTTTTCCTACATATTTAAATCATAATTTTCCATTTATTTTTCAAAATTTACCTTAGTAATTTTAAAAATAATTTCCTTTAAAATCCTAGTTGCTTATACTAGGTCTTGATATTTTTCCAGTATTTTTCTAATTTTTTTTACATATTTAAATCAAAATTTCCCATTTAATTTTTAAAATTTACCATATTAATTTTGAAAATCATTTTATTTCAAACCCTAGTTGCATATACTAGATCCCATACTTTTGAAGTATCACTTTACATGTTTGTGAGTTTCGTATCCTTTTTATGCATATTCCAGTTCATTATTTAGATTATATTTATTTAATCTTCTCTTTCACTATTCAAGTTATATTCCTTATGCCATCTAAGATCCTTGAATCTCTTCCTTTGAGATAAAGTTTAATACTTAGTTAAAACCCTATTGAATTCACCTAAATTACTTTAACTCATTCATATACCATGGATAAACAACCAACTCAACTTCTTTTTATAGATTCTACACATCTAGATTACACTAATTTTCATGAAGATAATTTCAACAATGAACAATATGAGAATAAAAATGATGATACACACACCAATGTTCATGACCCACCACATCATACTCTTGATCCACTTCCATCTATTATTGATAATGAAGTTGACCTCAATAAAGATTTGATTCTACTAAATTTTAGAGAAAGACTCAGGGAAAAACCCTAAGATCATACTCTTATCTTACAATCTATCATGAAAATTAAAAAGGTTAAGCAAGTAAAATCTTCCATTCCTTCAGAGAAACCAATTACAAATAACACTATAGGGGAAACCATGTCTCAACAACCCCTTATAACAAGCTAACCTTCCTATGAAGTACCATAAGTTATGGCTAGTATATCTTTGTCTCTTGATGTGGCTACTCTTTTGCAAGAGATAAAATATATTCAATCTAAGGTGTTACATCTTGAGCAAGGTGTCTCTAGACCAACATAGGATTTGGATTATTTTTCTCTACTTCATACATTATTAGCACATCATAATGCTTCTACACCCTTACCACCAAGTTTTGTTCGACCCAAGCTCACTTTATATGATGGTAAGGGTGATCTAGAGATGTAATTAAGATATTTTCACATAGCATGCTTGGATTATGTGCCAAATGACTGGTTACTAACCAAGCTATTTCCATGAAGTCTAAAGGATTATGATTTACAATGGTTCTATAGTCTACTAAATCAGTCAGTCAACACATTCAATCCTTTATCTGACATGTTCTTATCTCCCTTTAGAATTAACATTGGTGACAAGGTTTCTTATGCCCAAGATGCACAATAGAAACAAAGTTCAAATGAGCATCTCATAGACTATGCTATTTGATATAAGACCACCTTGGCTAAAATGACTAGCCCCATGGCTAATCAAGAATTATAGGATCTCATCAAATAGAGTCTTCTACCAACTTTACATGAGTCAATAGTGTTCAAAATATTCTCTTCCTTCACTGAGTTATGTCATACACTAAAGGAAAGGGAAGTAAAATTACTTTCAATGGGTAAACTCAAGTATACAAGAATATCATAAACAATAAACAAGAGTAAAAACAAAGTCCCATACAAAGAAAGGGTTAATGATAACAAAATTCAAAATCAACCTATAGTTAATGTGGCTTCAGATCCCCCTTAACACATGGTTTTATCAACACTTTCTTGATAAACCTTTACTAATCTACCAATATCTCCAGCTAGAGTCTTACAATAGTTATTGGATTGTAACATCATATCTCTCCCTCCTATTTGAGAAGTTGATATAATAAATTCTCTTTCATGGGGATATGATCAAAATGTATTTCTAGATTTTTATAGGGCACCAAGCCACATAACAAACATAGGTATTAGTTTGAAACATAAGATAGAGGATTTGATAGATGGAAATTTTATTGATCTTTGCACTTTATTTGAGCCTCCTCAGGCAAAGAAAACACAAGACAAGGCTCTAAAATTTTTCTTAGATCCTTTCCCACAACATTCTAAATAAGAGATAGGGGATACATCAGGTGTTCACCATGCATATCATGTACACCCTCCACTAGCTACATATCAAGCACCTTTAGTTGAGTCACATCCTTTGAGAAACATGATTGGTATGTATAAATATCTATAGTTTTAGCTAGACCTTATATCTCCTTCTTAGAGCAAGAGATAGTTGAGGATGATTCAGATTACCATGAACTCTTTATTAGAGCATACATTAAGCATCATCTTATTCATAGTATTCTCATAGATAATGGATCCAGTGTGAACATGTGCACTATGACATTACTACAACATTTAGGATATTTAGATCAAGATATTACCTTGATAAACACAATTATCAATGGATTTAGTGGTCCCATACAGAGTTAAGTAGGTGAGATTGTACTTCCTCTATAGGTTGGTCCAACACATGTGGCCACACCATTCACTATTATTCCTAGTGTAGGATTTTTTGATATGTTGCTTGGTCAACCATGGATTCAAAAACTTTATACAATTCCTTTTATAGTTCATAGATGCATGAAATTCATTCAAACTAATCAAGTTATTATAGTTGGTGGAGTCCCATATGAGTTACCTCTCCTCACTTCAAAGCCATCTACTACTCTATAGTCACCAATTCCATCTTCTCCACCAGTTATAGTTCTTTTTCTAGTTTAGATTTAGCCATAATCAAGGCCTTGCTTTCCAACAAAAAGACTTCATACACTTATATGAATGCCTCTTTTAGAGAAACCATATTTTTAAGATTTTAGATAGTTTTTAGCTATAGTGTTCACATCTAGGGTAGTATCATTGACGTCTCATGACTCTACACATAGAACACACTTTTAGAGAGGTTATTTTATTACTAGATGGGTTCCTAAGATCCCTATAGTGTAATCCACTTTTTAGGGTGATAAGGGGGGCCCAGAGTTAGTTCCCACTATAGACATTTCAAAGCACTTACAACATACACAAATTTTAGAGGCATAGTCTCAGCCCTTCCATTATGCTTCACGATCATGCATGATCCCTCTCCTTGATATAAGAAACCATGATAGGGAGTCTCTTATGGGACTCATTGGTTAGTATCATTTATTCCCAACTTACTTGTGCATATTTTACTTTTGCTTACTTTTACATAGTTTTTTTATGATTGATTGTACATAGCTTATTTCAAAAATACAAAAACATTCAAATAAGTCAAAATACAAAAAAATTAAAATATGTCAAAATACAAAAACATTAAAATAAATAAAAAATACCAAAAACACATTAATTGTATGCTTTATCCATGCTTTACATTTCTACTACAATGATAGATTTACATTTTTATATTTTATGTTATTATTTATCTATTTATCTACATTACCATACTTCACTTGATCTTCTTTTAGTATGTGCAATGACACCCAAATCCTTGATTACTTCACTCTACCCATTAAGGGGACATCTTATTTCTACATTTGATACATACAATGACATATCTACCCATCGAAAGCATCTTCTACATGACTACACCATCCGGGTTATGGAATTCCTACACCACACACTCTAGTTATCATGTTAATGTACATTACTTACTAGCTTACATGGATTATTATATCAACACTCAATAGTATATAACACTTATGTATTTATTAGCATCTACCTAGTTGTGTACTCCATGTATTGCATACTTTCACTTCTTTCTTTGATTAGTTAGATGTGATTGTATTTCTAGCATTTACATGCCTTCCTTTCTTGATTTGCATAGCTAGATGTGATTTCATTTCTTATTTCCTATTTTATCTCTTATGTGTGACTTAGGAAATTTTCCATTTTCCTTTTCTTCTATTCTTGTGTGTGCCTTAGGACATTTTCCAATGTCCTTTGCTTGTACTCTTCTATGTACTTATGATCCTCATGCCAACATTGCTTATTTTTAATTGTATGTGTATGTGTAATTTTAACATGCTTTGTATTATTAATTTCATAGTTTGAGTGACATGTGCCCATGTCCCTTATTTGATTGGCCCCTTGGCCACTCTTGTATACTTCTTTCTTCTTACCTTGTATATTTGTTGCTTTTTTGCTTCTCACTTTTTACAATGCCATGATTCACATCATGCATTATCTTGCTTTCTTAGATGCCATGATGGACATCATGCTCCATTCCTCCTTGAAAAATAATAATTAACAACTAAAAACTAACTAGAATTTTTAGTTTTAATTTAATATATTACACATGATATTACATTATTACATCTATCTAGGCATACCCCTATTGATCTAACAATCTTCAAAATAAACTATGCTATATCATGAGACTTCTTTTCGATTATCATTACTATATAATGTATTTTTTAGCATAACACACTTGAAAGGATATTTATTCTAAGGGAAGTAATTGTAGGGTCTTCATTCATATCCTCAAAAGAGGGGGAAATAAATAGGGATTTTGTCATAGAAATCAGAGCCCTCTACGGTCAAAAATCAATTTTTAGAACACTCAGAACAAAAATTAGAGTTTAAACCAGGCAAAATAGACCATAAAAATAATGATGATTATAGATCAGTGGTCAAAATTAGTAAATAACAAGAGTTACAAACCTAGGAAATAGCATTGGACACCAAGGTGTCCTATTTTTGGTGCTCTTGTCCATACAAAAAAAAACTTAGATTTTATAGAACCTGACAAAAAGGTAAGTTTAGTTACAGTTTTATCACCTATAGTTTAGGTTAGATTAAATAGTTTTTGTAAAATTTTCCTTGGAGAATCTAGATATAGGGGGCCCATCATGTATGACATGATGGCTCTTACTACTAGTTTTAGATTGGGTAGTTTGTACAACCTCTAGATCAAAATCCATGTTATAAACATCAGTAATTGGGGTTAATGTGCATGAAACATTTGCCTTCTTTTTATTTTTAGTTTATTGAATTACCTAGTTATTCTTAATAGTTTCATGCCTTATTCCATTTTTAGCTATTTGGCATCATTCTCGAGTGGCTTCCATATAAGCCTAGTTCCTAGTTTTGGAGTGGCTTTCATACAAGCCTAATATCCACCTCTTGAAGTGGCTAAGATTGACCTAGTTTCCAATACACATTCAAATATCCATACCACATTATCAGATTATAGAGCATTCATGGACTTCAAGATCCATCTCATATGACACACATTCATACTAGTATTAGTTCATAGCTTCACTTAATGGGAAATGATGGAGCCAAAATACTAGCTAACCTTTGTATTTTTGAGCCACCTACTCAGAAGGATTGGACACATAGTCCAAACATCAATCAACACATGCATAATCACATAAATTCACTTAGTGGCCAAGGATAGAGCCAAAGGGCCAGCCTTTATATTCTTGAGCCACTATAGGGGAATTGAGCACTCAACTCTATTCATGATATTACTCTTGGTTTAGCACATACCTAGCATCACTCAACATCACTCAACACCACAATAAGTTTTGTATTAGTTTTCATACCCAATGAGGTGTATTCATTCTTTTCTCTTCCTCTCTCTTTTACCTAACTTTTGCACATTTTTATTTTAGACATAGCATGTCTTGTAAGAACTAATCTTCTTCTTGTTTTCTATTTTTATATTTACACTTCATAATGTTTTCTCTCTATGCACACTTAAACATCACATATCTTCATGGGCTTCACCCTTATAGGTAAGTTTAAATTCATTTTCTATTTTTCCTTTATCCTAGTATTTCACTTTACTGCATCACTAGAATAAAGGGGAGGAAAATGTAGTCATATAAAATGTCAAAATTGGTAGCTTGAGTGTGGCTTATGATACCCAATCCATAGGTCCTTATTTCATCCTCTTGTGACCTTTCTAAACACCTTTATGATCATTTCTAGTCATCCATATCCTTTCAAATGATCATTCTAACTTAGCTAGATTCTATTTCCCAGGCCAATCCTATCCCCTAGGTCCTAAGTCTATAGGATAAGAGTGTTATACCTAGACAACAGTGCTAAACCCTAAGGTATCCCATTTTTAACTCTCCTATCCAATCACATTTTGATCTAAAATAATTATTTACATCCAATTCCTATTATTCATCATGTCATCCTAACACAAACACATTTAACCCATGACCAATAGTTTCCTATAAAATCTCATTTAAAATTCATTTAGAAGGGGAGGTGACAAATCTTACAAAGTAGGAAATAATACAAGAAAACTACTAAGGAAAATTTACCTATTCTCTACATACAATCACCCAACATAACATCAAATACATTCAAACTCTCACACCAATCCCTAACCACTTCCATCACTCTCAATTTGGAATTTTTACATCTGCATTACACTATTTCAAAAATCACATTAAGTGGGGGAACTATATATGGCTTGATCCCTCTTTGGAGTATTGGTGTGTAGGCAACGTACCCACACAATGAGTGTGTTTCACATATTTAGTGTATCTTACACACACTAACCCCCCCTTTTAAGTGATTCAAATACCGTTTATCAAGCTTGATGGAAGGTTAGGGTTTGAAGATTAAAAAAAATCTATAGTGAAATATGTTAAAATTTAGTACTTGAAATTTCATACAAAGGCTCACATAGGAATAATATAAAGAACTTAAAAAAATTAGGTCCTTATGAGCAGTTTGGATAACAATAGTAGAAGAGGATAATAGCATCAGAACCTATGGTGTCCTATTTTTGGTGGTCCTATCCTTTTATAAAATTAAATATAGATTATGATTTATAAAACTATCCTAGTCTTGCACAACCATTTTTAGCCTCGGTCTCAATCATCTCAGTCCAATTTTAAGCTAAGTTGTATTTCTCATTTATTTCTATTTTTAGAAAGGTTTAAAAGACACAATAATTATAGAAATTAGTACTATAATTATTGTAATATTATTTACTAATTTATTATTCTAGACCCTTAACTAAAATAGGAATAAAATCTAATATTCCCAAAAAAATTAAATCAATGAGCCTTAGTACCTGCAACTAGCCTATGGTTCACTTACCTTAGATAGCTCTCATGCATCTCACCTCCATATTGAAATACTCATGTTAGAATCCATAGGACTTTGAATTTAGTTTGTGTACCTTGTTTATTAGTATATGAAAGTATGATGCTAATATGGAAGACATCTTAATGTATCACCCCCTTATATTAGGTTCTTTTCATGCAAATTCTAACTCTTTCCCCCATAAGAAACTAGTTAAGTAGGTGTGAGTATTTCAAGATACATTTAGGGATATAACCCTTAAATCTATAGGCTCAATTATATTATAGGTGCACCCACATATCTATAAGTGTTCCCATGTTGCCAAAATATAGAATAGGCTTGAACAACCTCTTCTAGGGGGTGAGATTTAGTGACAATAAGAAGACCCTACAAGAAAGTACTTATCTTTCAAAGATTTATTGTAGCGGATAGAGTTGATCGAGTCAAATTTTCTAAGTGGATGAATATCAAAGTGTGAGACTATAGTTATTATTCATGAATATTTATAGATAAGTTCTATATTTTAGGTGTACAAAGTTGATATTCCAATTTGGCAAGTCACTAATAGACCTAGTGGTGTAGATAGTAAGGAAATCAGACAGAAGTAAGATGATGTTTATTGATATGTTTTCATATATGAGTAATAAATTAAAATGCATGATTATGTTTTTTGGGTCTTGAATGATATATCCATGCTTTGAAAAATCTTGGAATTTTGAGTAAGAGGTTGAAACATTGAATACAAAATGGCTTATCTACCTGAGTAGATATTGTGAAAGAGAAGGTCAAAATATTGGTCTATAAGACCAATAGTTTTCATTAGATCTCATGATCTGATTGATTGAGGTCACTATGAGGATATTATAAGATATTATTAATGCATTGAAATACCTTGAAGATATTCAATCATATATCAAATGTTTATGTTTCCTTGATTGTGTTTTAGAGTCAATTGGCAATTCTAAGTGAACATCTTATAGAGAAATATTTGAGTCTATTTACTCTGAGTTGAAACATAAGATGAAGTTTGTGATAACCATAAGGTAATGAGGTTTATAAATATGTAATTTATTTCCATGTTTGTTTATGTTTAATTGAGTTTATGAATCAATTGCTCAAGACAAAGTTTCTATATATGTGTAGGCCTTTTATCTACAGTGATTTGAGAAAGGGTTCAAATGGTGATTAGACCTAAAAGGTATTATAGACCTAAAGTAAAGTTTGATAAGGTTTATTGGAGTGGTGTATGATATGTTCCTACTATGTGAGGTTTTTTGATATGATTCAATAAATACCAAAGGGTAATGTGTTGTTAAGAAGGCCTATTAGATATCCATAAGCCTAAAAGAAGAGTAAGGGTTAATTGATGTATGGCTGACCTATTGTAGTTATTTATTAATGATTAAGGCATGTTATTTTCAAGATTAAAATACCTATTCATATCCAACCTAATTTATTTGAATATGTAACAAACTAAGAAAGATATGATCAAGTGACTTGTATAAAAGAAAGGTAGTTTAGGCCTATTTGGTATGCCTAGAGGATGCTAAGTATGGGAGAGCAAACGAGGATAAGAGAATTATATAGATAATTAGTGAGAATAAGGAGGTCATGTAGACCATAAAATAATTTTTATGAATATATAATAAAGGTTTTCATATGATTATCAAGGTCATAAGACCTAATTGAGCCATAAAGAAGGCTAGTTGAGTATAGAAGGCTAAATGCCAGTTTGAGAGGAATAAGAAGTGAGAAAAGAGATGAAGGATAATATAATCATATGTTATATGAGAAATAAATTATTATTAAGGTTATCAAGTCTATCAAGTGGTTGACTTGGTGCTGAGTCATCTAGGAGGTTGGTGCCTCCTTGCAAGTGGGTGCTTGTTAAAGCCTAGCTGAGTTGATGTTGAGCTAGTTGAGGTTGGTTCTCCATGAGAATTTGGTGCTTCACTAAATATTTATGTTCATCTTATATGAATATAGTATATTTTCTTAATCAATGGGTTTTTTATCACTAGAGGGTTTCCCATGTATATACTATGTTCATGTGTTTCATGCTCTTATGATTGTTAAGATGTACATTCATATTAGAATGGTTCATACATAGTTAGGTGGAATTGAATGAATAGTTTTGAAGACTAATTCACCCCAATTTTAGTTATATTATTTCCAACAATGGTCTCTTAGAAGTCACCTATAGCTGGCTAATGGAATGAACTAGGCTTGGGACTAAGTAAAGATACTAAGGGTTTTGAAAGGTTTTTAAACCTAAATTAAGACATAAAATAAGTCAAGTATTTGAAGAGATAAATGGTATTAAGGTAAATTCTAAACATACCTTATGAATAGTCAAATGACCCCAATAAAATCAACTACAGGTTACCCTAGTGACAGTTGGTCTTAATCCTAATGAAGAGGTATAGAGGTTAAGATATTCTCTTGAAACCTATTTGGGACTTGAATATAGGTTTATTAACTAATGAGGAGGTTAATACTAGTGTAAGTTTGAGATCTTGATACCCTAAACATAGTCAGCATAACCTATAGGTCTATTTTTGAGTGTTTTATTTATTTTGAGAAAGGTGAGGACTATGAGAGGTCTATAAAAGGTTGAAGATTCTTTGATTTATGACTTGGTGATGAAATAAAAATATGATATAAATAATTATACCTAATCATGAATTTCAAATCATAGTCTAAAATAGCAAAATTTAGTCTAAGCCTAAAACCCTGCAGTCACACTCACAGACTTTGCCTACCATGATGGAAATGGTTGTGTTGAGGCCTATAAAGGCATGACCATGCCTTGAAAATTGGTGAAAAGGGTTTTTTTGAGTTTAATTATACATACATAGTCTCATTGAAGTCATAAAAATAGTGTAATTACTCATTTTTATGTCTCAGACTTTGGCCACTCCTCAGGCAAGGGGCAGTCAAGAGACTTAAGGGTCCACTCAAGCTCAAAGGCCATGAAACAAGTTAACATACCTCATGAAGGGAATATAATGGAACTGGATATTCATATAATATATCTACATACATTCTCATGTAGAAACAAACTTCAATGTTCACTCCAAGGTCCTTGAAGGCTAGCAAGAAGGAGATAAGTCTTAAACCCCAAAACCCATGACTAGTATAATAGACTGATATAGATTGGTAATTAAATATTAAAAATAATTTGGAATAATTTATATGTATTTTTAAAAGGTTTATTAACTATTACAAATAATATAATAAGGTTCTAAGACTCAAAACTCAAAATAGACCTATCTCCTGCTCAAAAAACACTAAACAAACCACTCAAAGAGTAACTTCAGATGCTCATACCATTTATCAAACATTGAATGGGATTATGACATTATTTTAATATTTTAATGGTTATAATAATAATGTTCTCCAAGTGGAAGGAGGTTATTTAACGATTTTTTCTTTATGAACAATAGTTAAGACCCCAAACTGCTCTTAAACCTCTCTTAAACCCTAATAGTGACCAATCATAGAGAAAAGGCCTAAAATGAATATATAATGAAATATTTTTCTCTTAAAAAATATTTTATGTTTTTTATTACTCTAATTAGGTTACTAACATGTACTTTGATGCTGACATCACGTGTACAGATTGGTAGAAATAACCTATTTTTGCTTGTTTTGGTGTTTTATAAGTGTTCTGAGACAGGGAGAGATTCCAAATCATGGGATGGGGTAATTTTGGAATTTTAATATCCATTAAAGTCAAAAAATTTAAAAATATATTATTTAGGTGATTAAAATAGGCCCATTTTTCAAGGTAGTCTTAAACAGGCTCAAAATGAGACTAGGTGGTAAGGCCATTTCTTAGTTTGCTTACTTTCACAAGGTCTCAAGACCACAAATTTGACATGGAGGTTAGTAATGGCATAGGTAAATTTTATAAAATTATTGTGGGTGATTTCACATGTGTGTCATAATTTTGGAGAAAGAAAGTAGGGTCCAAAGCAAGGAGGCCTAATTAAGGCCTAAAATAAGAGAGACAAAGGTATAAAAATAGGTGTTCACTCAAATTCTAAAGATTAAATTTAGAATGGATATATAAGGCCATATAAGGTCCTATATATTCCCTTAGTTTTTCAATATAATCCATACAACTCCATACACAAGCAGTATTATAAGAAAAATGGTTACAAGGAAACTAGGCCTAGTGAAGGCTTAAGGAGAAAAATGAGTCCTTAGGATATGGTCCAAGAACCAAAATGGTGTGTTTCAGAACTGATAACATATTTTAAGAACATTCATGGAGTTTTGATGAGATATATAAGGTTCACTTTAGTTTTGGGCCACTTGGACAAATCTAGGTATGGGAAATGATGAGTTACAAGACACCTATGCACATGAATGATGGAATGGTAGGTCAAAGGAGTTTTTAAAGAAATTTAAGATGTTTAATAAGTGTTTTAAGATAATTTAAAGGTGAATTAATTGTTTTAAGTACCATTTATCATTCCTTTCATGCAAAAAAGGGTAATTTCCAAGATGTTAGTCAAGGTATCAAGCAAGTTTATAACCCCTATGACACTTAAAAGGTTGGAGATGCTTTAGGAGTGAGACACATGAAATTTGAGGTATATTGGAATGCCTCATAACCCCTCTTATTTTTTAAAATATAATGTAAATTTTTCAATCTTATTCAACCACCTCTCTCTCTCATCACCATTCTCTATAAGAACAACTACTTTTGGCTAAGTTTATAAGATCCACACCTAGTATGGCAAAGCCCTACTAGTTTGAATACTATATTTGAATTTAAAATAAAGATTTATAATCTTATTTTGAGTTCATAACTTCTTGTCTAAGTGTGTGAATTAGTGGGTAGTTGAATGACAAGTGATATTCATCTATCATTGTGTTCACTTTACTCTTTCATGTTTTGTGCAAGTAGTCTACTATCTAATAGGTCATAGGAAGTATAGTTAGTTCCCTTGTATATCTATAATTTTAAGGAATAACATTAGTTTATAATAAGACCTCTTTTTCATTCACCTTGATAACTAAAATACATATCACATTCATGTTTGAAAAACTTATGTTAGAGCACTCTAGGATGTTGAAGCTAGTCTTGTGAGTCATCTTTCATAGTGAAAGTATATTTTAATCTTGTGGAGATAAATTTTGTACATCACCTCATTATAATATGTTACTTTAATGTTATTTTTATCTCTTTTCATTCCAAGCAAGCAAGTAGTGTAGGTGATAAGATATCAAAGACAAATCTAGGGAGTTAGCCCTTCAATCTATAGGTTTGCCTCTATTATAGGCAAACCATAGGCCTATAGGTAATCAAATGTTTCACTCAATTTTGAGAAGGATTTAAATACCTCTCCAAAGGTTCAAAATTGAGTTACAATGGTAATTTCATTATTCCTAACCAACATGTGCAAGATATTGAATCGAAAGATAATCATATGATTTGAATGAAAATAGTTAGTGGTTATTACCCCTATAAAGGGCATGAAGGGATGAAGGAAATGGATGGGATATTGAAAAAAAATGAAGAATCTAGAATGGAAGAGAAAATTAACCTGTCGATAAGATTATGCCACTTGAGCTAAAATTTTCAATCTATGATTTTGATGATGATGAATTGATTTTACCCAAATAAGGCATAATTAGAGAAGGATACATTAATAAAATAATCTACACACTTTGAATTCCCAAAATAGAATGAATTTGATTTGATGTGAGCATGGAATGATAATTGACTCCAAATAGGGAAAAATTTATTTGCTTTGCCCCAAACAAGGTGGATTTGATTTGATGAATAAATAGTGACTTATTGGCAAGCATAGATCAGGGATTTAACTTGTTTTATAAATTAATGATGATATTTGATAATTTGACACAAATTTGTGTGTTAATGGTATAATGAATTTTTGAAGAAGCCATAAAAAAATAATAGACAAGAATACTCAAAGTGATGAAAGACTAAAGAATGAAAAAATAAGATAATGAATTATTAATGATATGATCAGATTGGAATAATATGAATTCTAATAAGAAAAAACCAAGGGTGGATGAAATGACCTCATAAAATGATTGGTACTAAACATTTCCTTCATAGTTTAAAAAGACCTTAGGCTGATGTAGTTATCCTAGAAATTGGGAGAGTATGATGAAGAATGGGCTAGATGATTATAATAATAATAATGATTGATTAATGTGTATGACTCTCTTTTACATGACTATTTGAAGATTAATTTCTAGATAAGCATATATGTAGCAAGAATGTTTAGGTGTTTTGATTTGATCAAGAAAAAGGGATGATGTGATGTAGCCAAATATGACTAAGATATTTTGATTGGATAATACATGATGATGTGAGAGGAGATACTACCACTATGACATTGCCAATTTATAACCTTTGGAACCATATTTTTAATTTTTCACATGATAATATACATCATGATATAAAACACCATGATGAATTATCCATAATGTGTGTTAGGACTAACCCCCAATCCAATATACAACTGATAACAATGCACCAATGATAAAAACCATGATGACATTGTTAAAGTATGCCAACGGATGGACTCAATAATAAGTGAATGACAAGGGACATCATAATGATGACCTTGTTTTCACAATGTATTTATGCAAGGAAACAATAGAAAAGTAAACAAGTAAACACTTAAACATGAAAACAAAACATAATAGAAAGCATTGTATGATGAATCAAGTCAAAATCCACATGATAGGCTCAATGATAATGATGTTTAGAAAGGATGTACCCATGAAAGGATATATGTAATGGGAAGAAGTGGGAATATAACATCCCAAAATAATATGCATGCTTAAAATTTCCCTAAATATGTTAGGATTAGCTAGATTGAATTAAAACAATTTGATTTGACTTTACCCCAACTAGGGCAGATTTGGGAAGGACACATCCCAATGGTAGTTTATTTGATTAGATTAGGGTTGATCAAGGATTATTGAATAGACTTCAAACAAGACAAATTTTTTCAGATTTTGTGTTTATATATCATTTTTTGGAGATTTTGGCCTTTTCTAATTTTTAGGATGTTTTAATACTATGAATGTTTATGATTTTAGAAAATTTTGAATGTTTTTGAGTTTTTGGCATCTAAATTCAGCGGAGAATTAGAATATGTAGAATTATTTGACTAAAAATATGGTGAGAATTAACATTTAAGGGTGGTTGATCTGAATTATAAAAATAAGTGCTACTTACATAGTCCAAATAAACATTAATCCATTGTAGTTCAATGAAAACTGAGAGTATAATGTGATAAGTGTGAAAAAAGAATTAAAGATGATTAATGTGAACGTGACTGAGATTGGATTAAATTTTATGGATAATGTGTAAATAAAAAAATGGTGAGATTATGTAATTATAATTTTTATGACTTTTTGGATCATTATACCCACAAAGGATCACTAGCAAATGGAAAACCCTGTTCTAGCACTAGGATGGGATTTAATAACAAATGGTAGGATTGGAATGATTAGATTGGATAATAATGGATAATAAGAAGATTAGGAATCTCCAAGTACCATGTCATGTGGGAAATAAAATGTTAAGTCATCAAAATGTCACTAAAAGGATATGTCAAGAGATTTTACAGAACGAGGCTCATAATAACTTCCACTATATTATTAAGATCAAGATGGCAAGGAAAAATGGCCTAGGCTAAGACTAAAATAAATATTTTTTGAGATAAGGTAAAATGGTTAATATGATAGGAATATAACAAATGTATTTGTAGATAATGATGCCCCCAAGTGTCAAGGTACTTGTAGACAATAAATTATTTACACATGATGCTAGGAATCTAGTTTTCATCATGGTACTTAAACAAGGTGTTAGAATTATGGTTTTCACCATTGGATGAACTATTTTTCTTCTTGTTTTGATTTAATATTGATTTTTGAATTTTTGGCATCTCAACTCAAAGGAGGAGGATGAGATGCATAATTTTGAATACTTGATCTTTAGCCCATACCAATTCTGGATAGCTTTTCCATTATAATTTTTTTTTTGATGTGGAATTTACTTATGCTATTATCATATTCATTGATTTTTGATTGAGTTTCCTCTAAACCTATAAATAAGGTATATTCATAACCTCTATCAAATATAGTTATAATAAGGAGGGTAAAGTATGATAAACATTGCATAAATGATTTAATTTGATTGGGGAATATGGGGTTTGGTTTAATGATATGATCATGAAAGGAGGGATAATGGTTGAAAGGCCAATAAAAATTGGGACTTTTAATCATAGACACCATTATTTATGATAATGAATGCGATATGATTTTGTATGTTTCAGGGTTAGTTGGTCCAATATTGACTTTAATAATGTGTTCATTAAGTGATATAAAATTGATTTTGTCATTTATTATCACCTCAAAAAGATTTTTCCTAACTGAGTCTTCTTGACTATTCTAAATTTTATTTTGTGATAGTACCTCAAATAAGGTTTCACTAAAGGATGTTGACAATTCATTTATATTTTCCCTTAACAACTTAAACAAGGTTTCACTAAAGGATGCTTATTTTAGATTTTAATTTTCTAAATTATCCCATAGTGCCTCAAATAACGGTTCAATAGGGATATTTACTTCTAACTAAATTGATGCCATTGATATGTCTCTCTGAAAGAAATCCAACAATGTTTGATTATGTAAATCCCAAGTGATAAGTGAAGGAAATTAGATGTTATGGTAATGAATTGGATGGTTGACATGAAAAGGATATGGAATAATAATGGAAGGATAATAGGTTGTACCATCCTCATAGAGGTTACTAGGAGAAATTACGTCGATGTTGAGGGAAAATTTCTCAAAAACTATAGAAGAATCATTGATGGCTTTAAATTGATATTCAAGAGGATTGTAGATAAGATTACAATATCCCAATTTTGACATTTGTTCCAATGTTAAATATGATGCTGATACTAATGTTTATCCTAATTCTAATGTTAATTATAAATATCATCATTTTGATTATAAATATGATTCTAAATTTAATGTTGATCCTGATTGTGATTCAACCACATGGATGAATTATAGGATTGAGTTATCCATAAGTAATTTTTTCACTTCTTATTGAGTAATGAATGATTTGGTATGTAAGAATTTTAAGGAATGGGGAATTTTTGGTAATGGATGGAAGATAGAATGATGGTTAATAATGCATTCTTTAAATTTGGGCTCATTGAAGAAGGGTTCTTAAAATATAGGTGAACAATCATAGAGAGGTTCATCAAAGTAAGGCTCATCAAAGATAGGAGGATGGTCAAAGGGTGACTCATCAAATATCAATGATTTTTATTGATCTATATTTGGAAGTGGATTAGTATTATTATGATTTAAAAAATGATCTTTAAATGTTCCTAGTGAGTGATTCTTAGATTTGGGTGCACTTGGATCCTTAGTAAATGATGGCCCTTGGAGTGATAATGATAAGACATAATTGGATGGCCTAATTGAATATGACCCTAGGTCAAATAAATAATAGACACAAAGTAGATAGGTTTTGGCTAAGCTAAAATAATTGGTCTATAACATATTATCTTATAAATGGGCCTAGACTTGACACTTAACATGATTGTTGTTGCTTAAAATACATAGAGTCACTAGATAAAGGTGTCAAAATATGTTCCCCTTTGCTACTATGATCATGATCAAGTGGGTAACTAGTAGATGGGATGCTTAATAGATGTCACTATGAAATGGTGTGACTACTCCTACTTAGGACATAATCTAGGTTTAATGTATCAAAATCCTTAGGTAGTTGAGCACCTATTTCTAAGGGTCATAAAATGAGTTCATCCTTATTTTCAAACATATATAGATCAAACGCTCTATCTTGATCTAATGTGAATTCCATATAATTGAATGTAAATGTAATATAAGACTAATTTAAGGATTCCCCTAAAAAAGGATACATGTAAGGGGAATGATTGAATTGTAAGTTTCCCTAAGAAGGGAAAAATTGACTTGATTGAAATGGAATTATCCCTAAGCAAGGCAAAATTGATTTGATTGGATTGGGCCCAAAATAGGGTCTAACTTATTATAAGTGTTTTCATTATATTAGACCCTAAAAGAGGAAGAATTAATTATAAGTGATTTGATCTAGAATATCCCCAAGAAAGGTGATCTTGATAAGATGTGTGAATGCAATTAGAATTTACCCAAATAGGGAAAACTTGAGTAGATTGACAATGATTAGCTCCATGTAGGTAAAATTGATTGGATTATTTTAAGCTCATATTAGAATTTGATGTTGGATTGGATTCAAATAAGAGAAAGGATGGATGTCATGACTTAGTCACTCCCAAGAACATATGTAAAAGATTTAATGGAAAGATAAGGATATGACTTGAATGATTTAAATAGGTGGACCTTAATCAAAGCTAACTTAATTAGAATGTGAATTTGTTTAGGTTAGCGTGAATTAGGTTTGGAGTTGATTTTAAATAAATATTGAAATTTGATTTGAAAAATATAATTGAATGTTTGGATTGAATAGATTTGACATCAAATTAGTTTGGCTTTGAATAGTTAATTTTGAGCAAAGTTGATCATATTAAACCTAAATAGTTTAAGTAATTTGAAATATATTTAGAAATTTGGTTTGAATTTGGAATTTAGAATTCAATTAGAATTAGGGATGAACCAGAATGGGTAGCATAATGACCTAATTTTAGACAAGAGGGGTATGTGTTAAGACAAATTTTAACATGAGATCTAGAAGTGAATAATTTTTAATTGAAAATTAGGTATAGTAACACCTCTTTGCAAAGGTGTATGTGGAATATGTTTGAATATATGACAATTTTTGACACCACAACAAAGAAATCAATCATTTAAGCTCATGACCCTACTATAGTGAGTGACATAAGAGTAATCCACATTAACCGATTCCTTTGATATAATCACCTTGAGAGAGGATTATAAATTTCAATATTCTTAAAGTAATTAATTTAGTTATTGGTGGTGTTTTAATCTCACCATTATCTCAAAATATTTCTATGTGAAAGACATATTTGGATGAAGTTTCCTTTTCAACCCTATGCCAATTAATGTTCTTTGGTAAAAGGTCTTATTCTAAATTTTTCATGGGATTACTAGATGGTCCTGATATACATTACGATATGTGGGAATAAAAAACCATCAATTTGATGTTGAGATTTAATGAGATATTTATGAGAGGGTCTTGTCTCTTAATTACCACTTCATCCATAGTATATTAGTGAAGTGCTACCAAAATAATAAAGATTTGAGGGACATTTTAACTAGAGTACATTTTATGTAACCTTGATTTATATACCCCACTAAATTATTAGGGTTGATAGGAATGTTGGGTAATGACATCTCAGTCACCATGCCTTAAATAATTGCAATAAGGAAATGACACCCCAATCATGCAACCAAAAATAAAAGGAAATGTATTATTTTTATGATTCACATTAATACCATTAAATGAAAGTAAAGATAATAATAGGCAAGTCTTTTGGGATAAAAAAGTGATCACCTCCATGGTTTTGAGTCACCTTACTGTTAGTCATTTTAGCCCTGCAGGCCAAAATCATTCTCCTTCCCTTATTGTTCTGAGCCAATTTCAAATTTGATTTTTGCACAAGTCTTTCAACAAAAGGAGGAACTAGTTCAATGGTTTGATGTTGGGGTCCAATGCCATGAGCTTTCCAAAAAAAATTGAACTTGAACTTTGAACCATTTTTGGTTCAAAGGCTTGGTTCAACGGCTTGGTTCAATGACTTGGTTCATCAACTTGGTTCGACGGCTTAGTTCAAAGGCTTGGTTCAATGTTTGGTTCAAAGGTTTGGTTCAATGGCTTGGTTCATCAGCTTGGTTCAACAACATGGTTTAATGAGTTGGTTCAAAGGTTTGGTTCATCAGCTTGGTTCAACAGTTGGTTCAATCTCTTGCTTCAATCTCTTTGAACTTAGAAGTATTAAACCATTAAACCATTGAACTATTGAACCATTGTTAGTTCATGTAGTTGGTTCAAGCAGTTAGTTCAAGTGATTGGTTCAAGTGCTTGGTTTAATCACTTTGAACTTGGAAGTATTGAACCGTTAAACTGTTGAACCATTGTTGGTTCAAGCAGTTGGTTCAAGCGATTGGTTCAAGTGGTTGGTTCAAGCAGTTGGTTCAAGTGGTTGGTTTAATCAGTTGGTTCAATCAAAGGGTTCAATTATTTGGTTCAAAGTGGTTGGTTCAAGCGGTCAAATGAAAGAGCAGAATATAGTATTGAACCATTGAAATATTGAACCAATTATTGGTTCAATCAATTGATTCATTAGAAGGTTCAAGGGAGTCTCCCAAAGCCAAAAGGACAAGTGCCCTTGTGGAGGGTAGGGAACACTTGCAAAGGGATCAAAGAAAAGGCTAAAGGATCAACCAAATGGTGACGGGCATGCGAACGTCAACTTTATAGCAATGAAATAGCTGTTGATATTTAAATAAAAGGTGCAAACTCAAAGGAATTCAAAGGCTTAAAGCCAGATGGAATAAATCATCGAGAAAGGAGTCCAAAGAGCCAAATAATTAGTAGAAGATAACCCCTAAAGGACAAAGGAACCAAAAAAGACAAAGCTAGGAAGAGGCAAAAGAGCCAAGTGCCGAAATGGATAAAATAGTCCAAGTGGCAAAGGAAGGTGTCGACTCAAGGAGTTACTCTAGAAGTTGACACAGTATTTGATAAGTGGTCATCAAGGGGTGTGAATAGTGAACATCATGACCCATTTTTATTCATTTTGTATTGATGAGTAGATAAACCATGTGAATGCATTGAAGGAGGGGTCTTGTTTACAGATAAATGATGTGGCCCATAATTTCACATATGAAATTTAATATATCTTAAATGCCTAAAATCAAAATAGGAGCTGACACAACATTATCTATCAAGCAGCTTCCTCTTGCCAATGCTTGAAATGCACATGGGCCATTTGTAAAATGGTGCCAAAAGACCTCTTTCTTCCTATATATATTGAAGCTTCTCATTTTGAGAAAAGATATCTCTCATGTTGTAAGGCAAAGCCCTACCAATTTTCACCTAGAATAAATAAAATACACATTTTTTACATCTATTCTAGTTGGATATATCTCTGAGTGTGTCTGAGTGTTACTTGTGGTCAGTCATTTCTTTCTTAATGCTTTCACGGGCTTGATACCAATGCAACTGGTATATACAAAGTGTCATTCCTATAGGTGACAAAAAGAGTTGTATCTGGAGTGTAGAGGCAGAAGGAGGTTACTAGATAGTGTGCTTTTCCTACAATGCCTATGGTATGTTTTTTTCTATGTGTTTCCATTAAAGCCTCCCTATCAAGCTCCCTACAGCCTGGTCTTTTTACCATTTAAAGTGTATGTATGTATTCTTATGGTTTAGAGTGTGAGTATAAGTAGATCAAACTTGTTTGGTGCATCACCCTCTTAGGTTAGGTTCTATCTTTCAGTAATTCTTATCCCTTTTCAACCCCCTCATTATATATATATATATATATATATATATATATATATATATATATATATATATGTATAACAAAATTACTAGAATAACTTAGATGCATCAAAGGGAGCTAGCCTTTATCTAGAGAATCTCCTCTTAGTTTTGCTAGACCCACAGGCAAGAGAGGAGTTTCCATTGTGATGCATGGAAGACAAGAGCTCAGCCTCCTGTCAAGGGTATAATCCACTGTGTCAATAGTTTTTGGCATGCCTAGTGGGACTAAGTTTTAACACTCAATAAAGTTATAAGATTGATGTTGGTCTTGTTACAATAAAATCAACCATTTTTAGCATCTAGTGACTTCACTGGTAAGAACATTAGTCTTTAACCAAAGACTAGTCTGACCTCCTATGCCTAAAATCACCACATGACCTACTACTAAGGATGTCCCTTTTGAATTCATGGAATTGCCTTTGAACTCAGCAAAGTGACTGAGGTTTGGAAAAACTCATCCTTATTTAGCAAATCACTTTCCCAGACCTGCTATAAGATACACCCATGTAAGAAGGCCCCAGTTGAATCATGTCATAGCCATGGCTTTACCTTTTGTGGCCTTTCATGGTTAGAGTCCTTTGAATCTTTAGCATTATGACATAATTCTAGGGGTAGTCCTTAAAAGTGTGCTTCCCTTTAATAGAGAAGGGCCCATTACTGCTATCAAACACATCATAAATATTGCTAACCTCTACAATATTCACAATGTCACTAAGGAAAACATTGCGATCAGATTGTTGGCATTATCTTTCAAGGGCAAGGTTCTGGACTGGTATGGGACTTTGCCCATGAATTCAGTCAATTCCTAGAATGAATTTAACACCCTCTTAATGAATATATTTGGGGAGAAGAGCGACCACCTCTCACTTGCCGAGCTGCTGACCACACATGAATTCATGCAAGATTTTAACACTCATTTTTAGAAGACATGGGATAGAATCCCCATTTTGGTAAGGCTAACTCTGAGCTATGATTTCCTCTATTATTTGAAAGCATTGACCAATGACATCACTATTATGATACAGTCCATGGGAGGACATGTGTTGCTTGCTACCTATGACATAGCTATAGAGGCTGAGAATTTCGTGGTATAGGCTGGAAAGATAGCCCCTAAGCCTCATATGCCACTCTTTCTTGAATTACTACCTCTAATATAGACTACTTCACCAACCTTGCCTCTTTTGCCTAGCATAGAAAATCTAGCTGCTACTTCATCCAATGACCTCCATGAAGTCAAAAGCCTATTACAAAGTGTAACAAATGAACTAGTGGCTCTTAAAAGGTAGCAAGCTCAAGGAAATCAACCAAATCAAGGATATCAGTAGTATGGGAAAGCAAACATGCCCCCTTTCTAGAATTATAACCAAGGGAAGGGTTAGTTTACATAGGCTAGACCTTTTCAAGGCTACAATCCAGGCACCCTTTCATCATCTAAGGCTCTAGCACCCGCTCAAAACAATTTGGTACAAGAACAACCTAGTTGCTCAACCATGGGATATGGTCAAGATCAGGCTATTTATACAAATGAAATGTTGAGTCACTACACAAATGCACAAGATAATCAAGAAGCCACCCAATTCTCAAGCTTTGAGGCTTCAATGCAACCTGACATGGGCAACAGTCAGACTCAACCTGATTCCACTGTCATGAATCACTTGGAGGGTGAGTTTTATGCAGTTAATTACGTGGGTAGTGTGAATAATTAGGGCAACTATGTCACAGCCAACACAAGGTCAAAGAGGAGTGTAATGGAAGAAGCTCAAGAAACTACCCAAATGTTAGCACCACCTTCTTCATCACATGTAAACCAAAAGGTTCCAAACTTTAGACCTCTAGTTGTACCTTTAGCTCTTTAGCTTGTACCTCAGGCTGTAAGTAATCCTAAAGAAAATTTGAAAGAAGGCAAACCTCAAGTCAATGTGGTAGGCCAAATGAATAAGCTGCACATGAACATCTCCTTGTGGGATTTATTATCAATACCAAGAAAAAAAGACATAATGCAAAAGGAATTGCATGAGCTGAATGAACAAGCTATCCCAACAAAAGCTGATAATGTCCTAATGATGAATGGACAACATTCCACATCAGGATAGGTTAAGAAAGAGGAAAAGGTTCCCCATTTTTATTTATCCTTGGTCATAGGATATTTCTTGGTGCATAATTTCATCATTGACAGTGGAGTAAGCACCTCAATAATGCCTAAATGCATAGCTGATAAGCTGGGGATAAAATATGAAGAAATGACTAAGGGAATCCTATAACTAGATGGAACACCAACAAAGCCACTTGGGGTGGTGAAAGGTTTGAGCTTGATGCTACATGCCTGCTCAACCTTCTTAGTTCCCCATGATGTGGTAGTGGCAGATGTCCCTCCTTACTTTGTTATTTGCTTATCCAGGGATTTCACATCCAAGATAGGCAGCTACCTAGCAATAAATTGGTCTTATCTAGTTTTTAGAACCAAGTATGGGACTAAGGTTAAGATTAAATCAGAGCCACTCCATAAAGATCATCTGGAACCATACTCGCTTAAGGCAAAAAATGTCAGCTATGCCATTATTGATCAGGGAGAATTCCCAATAGATTAATCTCTATCCTCTGCCCTTGAAGGAGTTGCTGATCTACTCTTAGATGAATGGGGAAGTGACAACTTTGAGCATGATCCTTACAAATTCATAGAAGAGGTAGGACTTGGGATTTATTACATGCACAAAGAGGGTAATTTTATACTGAATCTGATGAAAGCAAGCCAAGAGAGCTCAAGTTTATGGTAGCTATTCTTTGATGGCTCAAGAAGTAAGTTGGGAGCTGGTGGCAGAGTGGTGCTAGTTTCTCCTTCAAAGGATAAATACTTTTCAACTTTTAGGTTTCAATTTTCTTGCATGATAAATGTTGCAAAGTAAAAATCCCTCATCCATGGTTTGGAGTGGGTGAGGAAAAGAGGAATCAAAGAGCTGCAAGTTTTTGGTGATAGTGAGCTGATTGTGAATCAGTTAAGGAGCCAAAATTTGACAAAGAATTCTTTGCTTAAGTCTTATAAACATGGGGTATGGGAATTAGTGGAGAATTTCCTTGATTTCAATGTTACCTCCATTCCTAGAGAGCATAACAAGAAAGTAGATAGGCTGGTAGTAGTTGGTGCCCAATTTGATATCCCTAGGGAAATAGGCCGAGACCATAGTTCATACCACTTGAAGGTAGTAATCCGGCCCTCTATTCTTGACAACATCACTAACTAGCAGGTGTTTGATAGTGACCAAAAAATAACACTCTTCTTATAAGAAGAAGCTAAGTTTGCTGCTAAAAACTAGGCTAAGCTACAACAACAGTATGGAAGCCAAATTATTCAACCAAAGAATAATAAACTTCCCAAAGGCTTGGTCACTCTCGAGAGTATCTTAAATGAAGATGACCAGTTGAAAAGTGATAAGGCAAGCATCACAACTAAAGAGGAGAACTATGAGAAGGTTGAAATATTCAAAGATAAGCTACTTACACTTGGGAAAGTGTGCATAGACCATGAAAGGTAGGCCTTCACCATGTTGTGCCAAGAGTTTGATGATGTCTTCGCTTGGGAGTATAGTTATTTGAAGGGTTTCAACCCAAGTTTGGCCCAACATACCATTAAACTGGAAGAAGGCACCAAGCCAATCAAGTAGAGGCAAAGACCTGTCAACCCAAAGATTGAGCCTCTCATGTGAAAGGAACTCACCAAATTGATTGAGTCTAGGATAATATTTCTAATCAAACACTCTTCTTGGCTAGCCAATCTTGTTCCTGTCTAGAAAAGGAATGGGGAGATCAGATTATGTGTAGATTTTAGAGACCTCAATAGAGTCTCTTTGAAAGAACATTATCCTCTCCAAAGCATGGAGCAGATCCTTCAAATGGTGATAGGTAGCGAGCATTTCTCCCTCCTAGATGGGTATTCAAGATATAATCAGATTTCTATGAAAGACTGTGACCAGTACAAGACAACCTTCACAACCAAATGGGGGACATTTGCTTATAGGAAAATGCCATTCAGACTATCTAATGTTGGTGCCACCTTTCAGTGATCCATGGACATGGCCTTTCGAGGCCTAATAAATAACACAATGCTGGTGTATCTTGATGACATGATAGTATTCTCCAAGGAAGCGGGCCAACACATGAATCATCTCAGAGAAATATTTGAGAGGTGTAGAGAGTTTGGTATCTCTCTCAACCCAAAGAAATGTGTGTTTGATTTCCATGAGGGTAAACTCTTTGGCCACATTATTTCAAAAGAAGGCTTGACCATTGATCCAGAGAGAGAGTTTGCTCCATCCTGGAGGTGTCCTTGCCTAAACACAAGAAGGGCCTACAGAGCTTCTTCGGCAAAATAAATTTCATCTAGAGATTATTCCAAATTTTGTGGAGGTAGTCAAGCCATTGACCTCTATGCTGAAGAAAGATGAGAAGTTCATGTGGATAGCACAAAGGAGGGATAGCTTTGAAGAGATCAAGTAGGATATCGCCCAAGCTCCTACCTTGATTAGTCCTAACTTCACCAAGAGTTTCAACCTTTATACCTTCAAAAATGAAGAGGTAATCTCCACCATGCTTACCCAAGTGAATGGTGATAACCTTGAGTAACCACTTGCATTTTTTAGCCAAGGCCTAAAGGGTTCTAAGGTCAGGTAGACATATGTGGAGAAACAAGTCCTTACAACCATATGGACTCTAAATAAATTTAGGCATATGCTATCCAACAGTAGAATTCACCTCATGGTTCCACATCCTGGCATCAAGGATTTCTTAACCAACCATGACCTAAATGAAAAGAGAGCAAGGTGGATCAGTAAGGTAATGGAATACAACATGGATATCAATATCACCAAGATGGTAAGAGGGAGAGGCCTATGTGAACACCTTGCTATAGAATTTAGATAGCAAAAGGAGAATAGTTTGCTAATTCATGATGTAGCTATAATAGAAGAACCAATTGTTATGAAGGATTGGACATTAGACTTGAGGCATGACCTTCTCACTAGTGAGTGCCCACAGGGCCTTGATAGGACCAAGAGGAGATATTTTAGACTCCAATCTCTCCCTTATGTCCTGATTGATGGAGTGTTGTTTAGAAGGGATCTCTTAGGAGTACTTTTAAGGTGCATAGACCCAAGTTAGGCTGACAGGGTGCTGTCTGAGTTCCATGATGGGCTAGCTAGTGGTCACTTTGCTCTTAGGCTTATAGATGTGAGAATAATGAGAGCTAGTTACTTCTATCCTACTTTATTCTGAGACACTCATGCCTAGGTATGAAAGTGCCATAAGTGTGCGCTCTTTGATGGGAAGCAATGACTAGCTGCCATGCCTTTACAGCCTATTTAGGTAGAGCAACCATTCATGTAATGGGGCCTTGAATTTATAGGGATGATTAACCCTCCCTCTAGTGCTGGACACAAGTGGGTCCTAACCACCACATACTACTTCACAAGATGGGTAGAGGCTATCACTTTGAAGGAAGCCAATGAAAGTGTAGTCTTAGATTTTTATGAGGACTTAGTGGCAAGGTTTAGGGTTCCAACTACCATCATCTTAGATAATGCTTTAGCTTTTTTGGGAACTAAAAAAAGTAAATAGGCATTGAGATATGGTATTTATCTTAACACTTCATCAAATTACTAACCACAGGGGAATGGGCTGGCTGAGTCCACCAATAAGAATCTGATCAAGATTATCAAAAGAACAATGGAGGATAATCAGAGAACTTGGCATGCCAAGTTGAAAATAGCCCTATAAGCAGATAGGGTCACTCCAAAGAGAGAAATTGGTAATTCACAATACATACTCATGTATGGAAGGGAAGATAGGCTTCCTATTTCACTTGAGTTACCAGTCTTATACATTGCTCACTAGCTGTAGTTATAAGAAGGCAATATCATGGAGGTTAGGCTATGCGAGTTATGGATCTTCAAGAGACAAAGGACCATGTTATGGCTTTTATGGCCAGCTGCCAACAATAGATGAAGAAACATTTTTACAAGAGAACTTCATCAAAAAGTTTCTCTAAAGGAGACATCATCTTGAAATGGGATGTGGACTGAGCTAAACCTAGAAAGCATGATAAGTTTGATGCCATATGGAGTGGTCCATACATCATCACTCAGTGCAAGCAACATAATGCATTCCAACTCTCCAGGTTGGATGGTGAAGAACTATATATCCTAGTAAATGGGATACATCTTAAGAATTATCACTGAGCCCCCTCCCATCATGTATATATTTTTCCTTGTTTTTCTTTATTTTCCTTAAGTGCTTTTTCACAAGTAGTTTTCTTAATCTTGTGTGTGTTTCATTTCCTTTTGGGGTAAGAACTTCGTGATTGATTCTTGGATATCTCAAGGTAGTTGATAACTTTTAAAGCTGTGTTCTGACTCCATGGCCAATGGACTTTGAGGCTACTAGTTTCTAAGCATATCAGGCATGCTTCCCCTGGGACTTGCCAATTTGTTAACCATTTTGGCTCTGTAGGCCAAAATCATTCTCCTCCCCTTGCTGTTCTAATCTAGTTTCAAATTTGATTTTTTCACAAGTCTTTTGGAAAAATGAAGAACCAGTTCAATGGTTCAATGTCGGGGTCCAATGCCATGATCTTTCCAAAAAACTTTGAACTTGAACTTTGAACCATTTTTGGTTCAAAAGCTTGGTTTAATGGCTTGGTTTAATGACTTGGTTCATCAGCTTGGTTCAACGACTTGGTTCAACATTTGGTTCAAAGGTTTGGTTTAATGGATTAGTTCATTAGCTTGGTTTAATGGCTTGGTTCAACGGCTTGGTTCAATGACTTGGTTCAAAGGTTTGGTTCATCAGCTTGGTTCAATCACTTTAAACTTGGAAGTATTAAACAGTTGAATTATTGAACCATTTTTGCTTCAAGTGTTTGGTTCAAGTGATTGGTTCAAGCACTTGGTTCAATTGCTTTGAACTTGGAAGTATTGAACCATTGAACTGTTGAACAATTGTTGGTTTAAGTAGTTGGTTCAAGTGGTTGGTTCAAGCGATTGGTTCAAGCAGTTGGTTTAAGTGGTTGATTCAAGCACTTGGTTCAATCAGTCAGTTCAATCAAAGGGTTCAATCAATTGGTTTAAAGTAGTTGGTTCAAGTGGTCAAATGAATGAGTAGAACATAGTATTGAACCATTAAATTATTGAACTATTGAACCAATTATTGGTTCAATTAGTTAGTTCATCAGAAGGTTTAAGGGAGTCTCCTAAATTACAAAGGACAAGTGCCCTTGTGGAGGGTAGGGAACACTTATAAAGGGCTCAAAGAAAAGGTTGAAGGAATTGACCAAATGGTGATGGGTGCGTGAATGTCAACTTTACAACAATGAAATAGCTATTGATCTTTAAATAAAAGGTGTGAACCTAAAGGAATTCAAAGGCTTAAATCTAGAAGGAATAAATAATCGAGGGAGTCCAAAGAGCTAAAGAATTAGAAGAATATAGTCCCTAATAGATGAAGGAACCAAAAAAGACAAAGCTAGGAAGAGGCGAAAGAGCCAAGTGTAGAAATGGACAAAATAGTCCAAGTGGCAAAGGAGGGTGTCAACTCAAGGAATTACTCTAGTGGTTGACACAGTATCTACCAAGTGGTCATCAAGGGGCATGAACAGTGAATGGTGCGACCCATTTTTCTTCACTTTGCATTGATGAGTAGACAAAATGTGTGAATGCCTTGAAGGAGTGGTATTGTTTGCAGACAAACAATGTGGCCCATAATTTCACATATGACGTTTAATATATCTTAAATACCTAAAATAAAAATAGGAGTTGACACAACATTATCTATCGAGTGACTTCCTCTTCCCAATGCTCAGAATGCACATGGGCCATTTGTAAAAGGGTGCCAAAAGACCTCTTTCTTCCTCTTTATATTGAAGCTTCTCATTTTGAGAAAAGATATCTCTCATGTTGTAAGCTGAAGCCCTACCAATTTTCACCTAGAATCAATAAAATATGCATTTTTTACCTCTATTCTAGTTGGATATATCTCTGAGTGTGTCTGAGTGTTAAAACTATGTTCAATCATTTCTTTCTTAATGATTTCATAGGCTTGATACCAATGCACCTGGTATATACAAAGCACCATTCCTGTAGGTGACAAGAAGAGTTGTATCTAGAGCACAGAGGCAAAAGGAGGTTACTATACAGTGTGCTTTTCCTACAGCACCTATGGTAAGTTCTTTTTCTATGTGTTTCCATTAAAGCCCCTCTGTCAAGCTCCCTGCAGCCTGGTCCTTTTACCAGTTAAAGTGTATGTATGTGTTCTTATGGTTTAGAGTGTGAGTATGAGTAGATCAAACTTTCTTGGTGCATCACCCTCTTAGGTTAGGTTCTATATTTCAGTAATCTTTCTCCCTTTTCAACCCCCCCATTATATATATATATATATATATATATATATATATATATATATATATGTATGTATGTATGTATTAGCAATATTACTGGAATAACTCAAATGCATCAAAGGGAGCTAGCCCTTATCTAGAGACTCTCCTCTCAGTTTTTCCAGACCCACAAGCAAGAGAGGAGTTTCCCTTGTGATGTATGGAAGACAAGAGCTCAGCCTCCTATCAAGGGTGCAATCCACTACATCAACACTTACCAAGGGTAGAGCATACATGTGAAGGGATCACACAACCACACAATCAAGTCCTTAAGTAAAGAATTAAAATGATGAATATAAATGAAATTGTTTTATTTCACCAACTCAAAACATGTTTTTAAGAAAAAAATTAAAATAAATGTGAATGAATAATATGTGTATTGAATGGATCACCATGCCCTTTTGGAATCTAAAAGAAAAATAATATGAGTAGATTTTCTTGGTGGGTCTTTGATAAGTGATGTTTTATTTAGCTAATAAGTGTCTTACATAAAAGAGTTAGTAATTTGATGATGAAGAGATAAATGATAAAAACATACACAAACATACTTGAAAAATAAACCAAAAAAAATTGTAAAAACCAATGTTAACAAACTTAACATGTAAAAATTAAAACATGGATTGTGATAAATTTGTATGTTAAATTGAAAAAAATAAAATAGGTTTCTACCAAAAAATAGTAAATACAAATAACCCATAACTTATTTTGACTGAAATGATGATTTCTACATTCTATTATAAATTTATTGTGGTAAGTAAAATTCAAATTTCAACAATAATGTAAAATTATTTGTAAACCAAAAATAGGTTTCTGTAAAAATTTCAAAAATAGAAATAACCCTAAAGTTTATTTGAGAGAAATGATGATTTCAATGTTATATACTAAATTTACTATAAATAAATTCAACATACACTAATTTAAGCCTAAAGAGCCATATTATGGATACATTTAAAATAAGAGAAGGAGAAATAATAATAAAATTTGAGATAATTTCTAAATGTAAGGAATAGTAAAATTCTTATTCAAAGAAAGTGAGGTTTGATTCCCACTGGGCATGCCATTTGTATCTATATGAGTACAAAACATTAGTGTTTACTTCATTAATGAAATGTAAAAATCAAACAAATGAAAGAAACTAACTTACCTAGGACCTCATGAGCCAAAGCAAGGATGAATATAAAACTAAATACATAGAGCAAAATATGCAAATTTTAATTTACTTTTTGGATTCTTCACCTTGTCAAATGCAAGTATAATGTGGCTTGGATGTAGTCTTAATAAGTCTTTACTAATGCTATTGTCATGAAATACATCATCTAATCTTGAAAACATTAAGTAATTGAATTGATAAGAGTGTAATTTTATGTATAATCTATCTTCATAAATTGACAAAGCTTTGTTATTAAACCTAAACAAAGAAAATGAAGAGGGGTTCCCCTTTATTTATAGGTAGAGTGACTGAATGTGATCCCTCCATGTTTCCTCCAAAATTTAAAGTGGAGAATTCAACCCAAAGCATCACATGGATCATGAAATGGATAACCAATATTAAACCTTCATCTTTTCTAAGATGAAGGGTGAAGGATGTTAGTTAAAATATCCCAAGGGGGATTAAAATTAGCCTTCCATTTTTCATGCAAGATGGAGGGTGGATAATGCTCCTCAAATTATCTCAAGGGGAAACAATGTGAGCTCTTCATATTATTTCTAAGATGGAGGGTGGATAATCCTTCTCAAGAATATATTAAAATTTGGAATGAGAGCCATTCACCTTTCCTCCAAGATTGAGGGTGGAAGATGATCCCTAAAAATTTGATTTTGATATTAGAGGTGGGGTCATAAAAGAATATTCCATGGCATCTTGAGATTCCTTTGGAAGGCAAGATGTATTTTGATTGAGTGGAAAAATGAATAATAAGTAATTCAAATGAAATTATAAATCCAAATCTAAATCCATGGAATTATAATTAGAAATAAGACTAATTAAACTAATCAAAAATATTAACTTAATGAATATAATGTGATATGAGGGCCCTCCATCTTGTATCGAAGTTGGAGGGTGGATAATACTACTTGGAAAGTGGTGCAAATGAATAGATTAAATTAAATGCAATTAGAAATTTTAATTCCATGTAATTTATAATTAGACAAAGGATTGATTAAACTAATCAAAATGATTAATTTAATTAATATGATATGAATATGAATTTGTTTGATTTGATTTCAATAAGAGGAATTGATTAATTGACCAGAGAGATGGAAATGACTAGTGGTGATATGAAACATGTCTAGAGTGGTAATTTAATGATCTAATATGGTGAATTACCCATTTGAGGATGCCCCAAGGTGAATTCAACCTTGTACATTATATTAATGGAGGAATTTGGTATTAACAGATGATATTATACTAGTTTGCATATAATTTATAAGAAGTCATTCCATTTTATAATTTTTACATGTAAAGTGATTAAAATGGAGTGTCTAAATTTTTCCCTTGTTTGAGAAGGCATTGAGAGATAGTAGATTAAACAATGAATTTTCAAATAATGAAAATTTTGAAACAAAGAGGATAAAAAATTAAATGAATAAATAATGGATGATGTAATTGCATCATTCCCAACTGATAGGTGTGGGAGATTGAATGGAAAGATAAGGATATAATTTGAATGAAATTAATTAGGTATTATACCCCCTTGAGATGTAATTCAGGAATGAAGGATGTGGATGGGCCCTAAAAAAATAGAGGAAGAACCAAACACAGAAGAAAATATTATATCATAGATAAGATTACGTCACCTTAATTAACACTTACATCATGATGATGATGATGATGATGATGATGATGATGATGATGATGATGATGATGATGATGATGATGATGATGAATTGATTTTACCCAAATAGGGCAAAATTAGAGAAGGATACATTCTAAAAATAAGATACACACTTTTAATTACCCCAAATAAGATGAAATCTATGATCATCGAATGATAACTTTACCTAAACAGGGCAAAATTGTTTTGTTTTGCCCCAAATAGGGTGGATTTGATTTGATGAATTGATAGAGTGATTGATTAGAAAGCATAGATCAAGGATTTAACCTATTTCATAGATTAATGATGATATGAATGACTATAGTCAATAATTTGACATTTTTTTTTACTAATGGTATAATGACTTTTTGAAGATGAAATGAAAGCCACCACACAAGAATGCTCAAAGTGATGAAATATTAAATAATGGAAAAAATTAGATAACGATTTAAGAATGATATAATCATATTATAAGAATATGAATTTTATAAGAATAAAACAAGGGTGGTTGAGATGACCTTATAAATCAGTTAGTATTGAGCACTACCTATATAGTCTAAAAAGACCTTAGGCTAATGAAGTTCTCCCAAAAAATAGGAGAGAATATGTTGAAGAATGGAATAGATGATTAGAATAATAATAATGGTTGAGAAATGTGTATAACTCATTTTTACATGATTGTTTGAAGATGCATGTGTATATAAGAATATATGTAGCTAAAATGTTTAGGTGTTTTGATTTTATCATGAAAAATGAGATGATGATGTAGCCAAATATGACCAAGATAATTTGATTGGGTAATAGATGATGATGTGAGGGGCTATGATGCCTCTATGATATTATTAGTTTAAGACCTTTATTACTTGATTTTTAATTTTACACATAGAAATATACATCATTATATAAAACACCATGATGACCTAGCCATAATGTGCATAAGGACTGACCCTTGATTCAATAAATAATGCAATAATTCAATAATGATAAGAAACTTAATGTCATTTTTGATGTATGCCAATGGATGGAATCAAGTAAAATTTCATGACAAGGGAACCATTATGATGACCTTTTGGGCACAATGGACTGAGTCAAAGCAAAAATAAAAAATCAAATAAATAATCAAACAAACACATAAACATGGAAAAAAAGTAATAGAAAGCATCGTGTCATGAATCAAGTCAAAATCCACATGATAGACTCAATGATAATGATGGTTAAAATTAATGTCCATAAGAAAGAATACATTCAATTCAAATAAATGGGAATAAAACATCCTAAAATAAGTTACATGCTTGAACTTTCCTAAACAAGGTAGAAGTGATGAGCTTGAATTAGAATAATTTGATTTGAATTTGCCCCATACAAGGAAAATTTGGGAATGACACATCCCAATGGTAGCTGATTCGATTGGATTATGATTGATCGAGGATTATTGACTAGAATTGAGACAATATAAATGTTTCTATATTTTGTGTTTGTGTATATATATATATATATATATTTTGGAGATTTTGGCATTTTTTATTTTTAGGATGTTTTAATGCTTTTAATGTTTAGGATTTTAGAAAATTTTGAATTTTTTTGAGTTTTTTGCATCTATACTCAATGGATAATTATGAGATGTAGAATGATTTGATTCACAAAATTTTGAGATAATACATTTAAGGGTGGTCGAGTTGACCTCATAAAATTGAGTGTTGCCTACATAGTCCAAATGGATCTCAAGCCATTGTAGTTGAACCAAAATTGAGATTAAAATGTGATAAGTATGAATAGGGAATGAAAGATGATTAAGATGATCATGGTTGAGATTGGATTGAATTTGATGAATAATGTTCAACTCGCAAAATGGTGAAATCATGGAATGAGAATATTTATGAGTTTTTGGATCATTATACACACAAGGGATCACTAACAAAGGGTAAAACTTATTCTAGCACTATGATGGGATTTAATAGTAAATAATAGGATCAGAATGATAAGATTGGATAATAATCAATGATAACAAGATTAGTAATCTCCAAGGATCATTTCACATGGGAAAAAACTTTCCAATCATCAAAATTTCACTAAGAGTATATGTGAATATATTTTCCAAAATAGGGCTCAGAACAACTTCCACTTTATTATTAAGATCAAGATGGGAAGGAAAATTGGACTAAGGTAAGATGAAAATAAAGGTGGTTCAGGATAAGGTAAAATGGTAAATATTATGGAAATGGAATAAATTTCATTGTAGATAAGAATTACCCTAAGTATCAAGGTTATTGTGTATAACAAATTATCTACACATGATGCTAAAAACATAGTTTTCATCATGGTACTTGCCCAAGGTGCCAAAAGTATGATTTTCACCATTTGATGAATTATTTATATTTATCTTTTGATTTGATTTTTATTTTTTATTTTTTGGAATCTCAAATCAAAGGAGGATGATGAGATGCATATTGTTGAATATTTTATCTCTAGCCCATACCAATTCTAAATAACTTTGCTATAATTTTGTTACTAATGTGGAAGCTTCTATGAAAGATAGTGATGATGAGGAGGGTAAAGAATGATAAACATTTTATAAATTATTTTATTTGAAGGTGTATTATGGGGTTTGGTCTAATGATATGATCTTGAAAGGAGGGATAACAGTTGAAAAACAAACAAAAAATTGGGACTTTAAGTCACACACACCATTGTTTTTATTCTAAATGTAACATGATTTTGGATGTTGTAGGGCCGACTGGTCTAATATTAACTTCAATAATGTCTTCATAAAGTCTTGTATAAATTATTTTCTCATTTATTGACACCTCAAATAGGTTTTCACCAACTAATTATTCTTGATTTTTCTAATTTTTATTATTTGATATCAACTCAAATAAGGTTTCACTAAAAGATGTTTATAATTCATTTTGATTGTCCCTTAGTACCTTAAGAAAGGATTCACTAAATTATGTTGATTTTAGACTATGATTTTATAAATTTTCCCATAGTGCCTACAACAAGGGTTCACTAGGGAACTTTGCTTCTAACTAAATTTATCCTATTATTATGTCACTCTGAAAGAACCCCAATAATGTGTGATTATGTGAGTCCCAAGTGATAGGTGAAGGAAATTGAATGTTAGGGTAATTAATTGGATGGTTATTGTGAAAATAATGGGAAATAATAATGGAAGGATAATATTTTGTACCATCCTCATAGAGGCTACTAGGATAACTTGTGTTGATTTTGAAGTAAACTTTCTTAAAAATTATGGAAGGATGATTTACTGCTTCAAACTGATCTTTAAGAGGTATGTAGCTAAGATTAAAATATCAAAATTTTGATATTTATTATAATGTTAAATCTAATGTTTATACTCATGTTGATCTTGATTCTGATGCTAATGGTAAATATCCTGATCTGATTATATATATTATAATGTTGGATTAAAAAGTAGGTTAGTTTATATGTTAGTAAGTAAAACTAATAATAAGCATAGAAAACCTAACATGCTAAGCCCACTTTCTCAAGGGGAGGTGTTAATTAAATCAATAAAATAATGAGTAAAACAAGACAATCAATACCTTCTCATAGTGGCTCTCCTTCAAAAATGGACCATAAATGTGTTCATGCTTGGATTTGGTGCTCCAAGTCTTTATTAATGTGGTTGAGAAAGCACCTCTATCATCTCTTCTATAACCAATGTATTTGGATATTTGATTGATCAATTTGGGGGATTTGGAGAAGCTTATTCTATCAATATTTTTGTATAGGTTGTTTGCACTAAAAATCTTACCTTTTTGTCTATGGTAGCTCATGTGTTTATGCTTTTCTAAAAATGTTGAGAATTAATTATGACCTTATATCCTAAGATCAAGATGTGTGGCCAAAGAGTAATTAAATTTTGGAGGACAAAGTAATTAATATTTTAGAATAAAGGGAACAGTAATAAGGCGTGGGTGGTCTTAAATTTAGTGTTTATCTCCATTAATGCCTAGTGTTTGACACCATTTTTATAATGTCATGGCCTAAATATTTTGAATTATGAATTTCAAATAATAGATATTCAATTAATTTCCATCAATTTTACACTTAAGTTCTTAATCTGATTTGATTTGCTTAATGATTTTACATAGTATTTTCTAATTGTTGGAAATTGGTCACATGTTTAATCAAAATGGTTTAAAATGCCAATTTACTTGATCATAATTTGATTGGAGTTAAATTAGATAAAATTGATGATTGTGTATAGGTTAATATCCTAATTAGGATAATTTAAACATGAGTCAACATATGCAAACAAATTAGAGGATTTTAGTGGTCTAGAACATCATTTTGTTTGGTCATAATTTGACTCAATGTGAATTGGAATAAGATAACACTTGCATAAAATGCATTTCCCCATTTAGGGATACATGAGTGCAAATTTTTACCTACATGTGATGTGTGCAAATGAATTAGAACATTTCAATGATTTTGGTCTAGATTGTGTATTGTTGGATACTTTCATTCATATTTGCAATTTTAGCACAACAGTTATAAGAACTAGATACATTTTTATCCTATTTGAAAAGGCATGGTGAGACATTCGATTGAATCAATGAGTTTTAAAAGAATAAAAAGGTCACTTAAAATGATTATAATTAGAATAAATAATTTCATTCCTAATTTTTACTAAATTTTTCATGAGTCACGAAGAAACAGGGTTAAAAAAAATGCCCCAAACAATGTTTGGGCAGCCCATGATGCTCCTCTAGTGGAGTATAGAAAAATCAAAATTTTGATGGGTTATCCCTTGATCAGAATAAAAATAAGCACGTAATTCAATAAATGAGGATAAATATGGAGGAATTAGAATAAAATGGTTTTAAAAATGGATAAACTAGGCTTAAATAAGCACCTAAATAAAATAAATGGGGGAACAATAGGCTTAGGAGGTGAAAATTTTGAAAATTTTACTATAAGTTTACCCCTAAGGGATAAAAATTAGTTATTTTCACCTTCTACTATTACAATCTAGATATTTGATATTTGTGCATGAGTGCATTAAATAAAATGGATAATATCCTATACCAATAACACCTTGGGGAGTGAGTGAAAGATTAATAATGACCAATAGGGAGTAGAGAATTGGTAGGTACCTTTTTGGGTTTTTATTTTTTGCATTTAATGTATTCATTACTAGGTAGAAGTATAGGTCCCTCTAGGGGTTACATAGATGGATGAGGTAGTGGGTGGGAAGGATACAAATATGGGTGAGGCAATAGATGGTGATAAGGGCCACAAGATAGGGACATGATAGGTTGGGACCTCGAGTACATTGATAGATATATGTATGGAGAGGTAGGCCCCTCCAACACAGGTAGGTCCATATAAGACTAGGATTTGATTGATAGGATATAGAGGGATATTTTTGCATGATTATTATAGATTAAAGGCCTATAGAGTCATATAGATGGATTACATGTAGAGTTCGACATTACATAGGGTGAGACTACCTAACTATAGGGACTAATTATATCTAAGGATGCTTAGCTTACTACACTAAGGGGATAGGTGGCCTAGTTAATAGGTGTAAAGGCCTAGTTGAATACCTAAGATGTAGAGCTTATGATAGTGATCAATAAATGAGATAAAGTTTGGGGTGATTAAGAGCAATTTATATCTCAAGTAGAGAGGCTGGCTAAGGATCAAGATGAGACTCGATGAGATATTATAGATGGTAGCTCATCTAGAGACTTGGTCGACGCGATTGTATCCAAAAATGATGCTTTATGCATGAAGGATGATGTCATATGTGTTAAGGATGAGATAACATACTACTACATGTTATATGAGGTTATATTCCTAGTAGAGAGGAGAGATCCATCATTTAGAGACTAATCAAAATCATAGTGGACTAGAAAGACATTTAAGTCTAGGAATATGATAGAGTCAAATCATTCAGTGGCATATCTAGCTTCACAAAAGGTAGTGATGGGTCCACCATCACCACGTCCACCACCATCACTAACATCATGCATAGGCTAGAGTTTTTAGTAAAGTCCCTCGAGGGAAAAATAAGATCAGATTTGATTGACATCTTTATATTGTATATGAGATGTATATATATTATCTTGATGTATAAAACATGATTTTGATATATATATATACATATACATATGTATATATATATATACATATACATACATATATATGTGTGTGTGTGTGTGTATATACATATATATACATTTATATATACTTATATATACATATATATAAAGTAGCTATGAGCCAAAAATGAATGACATATATATATATATATATGTCATTCATTTTTGGCTCATAGCTACTTTTTCATGGACTGTTAATATTATTTATGTTTCATGATGTTATTTTCTCTTATTATGATATGATGATTTATGCTAGTGTTAGGAGATGCATGTCCTAAACCAATAATAGAAATGGATAATATGAATCAATGTGTATGTTAAGAGATGCACGTCCTACATAGATAATCTTTTTCTTTCTAATGTTTGGCCTCCATTGTGTTTATGATGTTATGGGTATGCCCTGGATATGGGGGATAGTGTAGTCAAATATGTTTTATATCACATTAACTTTTGGAGCTGGAACACTTGGTGTTTACTTTGGCAACTGAAATTATGCATCATAAGTATAGATAACCTAGAATAACACTGTATTTCAATTGTGAATAGACCAGTTCAAATGTGAATATTTACAACTAAATATAATGATAAAAAATACCAAAACTAAAGTTTCAAGAATTTACAATTGAATAAAAAATAAAGAAAATAGAAAGATAAAAAGAGACGTCAAATACAAAATGTAACCAACTTAAAATCAAGAAATGAATTATCAAGACTTAAGCAAGAACAAGAATGTAATAAAACAAAAATAGGTTATAAAATAATTAAAATACAATTTTAAATAATTCAAGACCAATTTAATTCCAAACTCAAAATTTTTACAAAATGTATTCAAACACAACACTCAAAACAAGCTAATAACCTTATAAGTAAAACACATAAAAACACAAAACAATAAGATAAAACACTCAATCAATTAGAATGTAAGTATTACAAATCTAAACAAATAATAAAAAATAAAATAGTGGTTAATCATAATTTTAAGACAAACAAAAAATAGATTGTTTATGTATGTGTAATCGAGGTGTAACTCTTGGAAACAAGGTAACCCCTAAGCTAGGCAGAAAAGACATCGATACAATAACACAAGGACAATTGGAACAAGTTTAACCCCATACTATAGGGATATAATTAAATAGACAAAAAAAATGGGGGGGATAGAAGAAAAGGAAGGGGTAGCTGAGCTAACTCTAGATGCACTAGGTAAATGGATGTTGCCTACATAGTTCTATGGATGCAAGATCCAATATGAACTTCAAGACAAATATAGTTCTCTCAAGATATGGGATAAAATAAAATTGATTATAAGTAAACATGATGGATGTGTAGAGGAATATGGGAATGGTCCTACAAAATAATGAAAGTGTAAGAAAAGCTAAGGGTATAGTAATGCATCTACTTTAAATGAAAAACACACATAATGGTGACTCATAAAATAGAGACAATGTATAACCAAGGCCAATAAGGATAAGGAGACTAAAGGATAAGTGGTAAATTTTTATATAGTATAGGAGTCCCAGGATCCTTAAGGCAAAGAAGGGGTTGAAAAAAAAGGGAAGGTATGATCGAGCTAATACGAGATACCCCATTTATCTAAGTGTTGCCTACATAGTCTATGCAGACCTTAAGCCAATATAGTTATCCCATAAATGGGAGGAAAAATACCAAGGTGGTCTAAAAATAAACTAAATAAATAAGATGTCCCATCCCAAAAAAATTTGATGACTTTATATCTCGCATGGAAATTATAAGCAAAGTTTCAAGATTTTGTGATTTTTAGGATTTTATGACAATGCTTAAATGTTTAGGGGTTTTATAAGCACCTCAAATTAAATAATAATTATGAGATACCAAATAGTTTAACTCACAAAATGGAAAGAGTATGGTTTGGAATTCTTGTAAAATGGTAAAAGTGTGGTTTAAACCAAGGGTGTAGTAATGCATCTATTTCAAATGAACAATGCACAAAATGGTGACTCACAAAATGGAAAGAGCATTTAGGATCAAAATGACTAGAAATGAACGAATATAATTTAAGATCATAATAAAAATGAAATCCACCTAGAAGAGTAGATGACTATATAACTCCCATGGATGTTGTAAGCCCATCTTCACAAGTTGGTAATGTTTCTAGTATTTTGTTTTATCAATTCTAATGTTCTTGTGTTTTTGGGATAAGTAAAAAAAATTCAATATGAAAAAAGGTATGAGGAACCACTTATTAGAGGAGATGCACATCCACAGGTAAGAGTTTAAATGACAGCTTAACTAGCTACAACAGTTGTATAGATGACCATATTAAGGTAGTAGTGAATACCAAGTAGTAGTAAAATAAGAATAGAATAGTGTATACTATAATACAAGTCTCAAGGAACCATCTAATAAACAAAAACCATATCCTGACATACCATGTATACTTTTCTAAAAAATAATCTATAAATACTAATCAAGTGAAACTATCTTGTAGAATGGTGCTTGAATGTGTATAAAATGTTAGTGAATCATAATCAACATCATAATTGGTTAGGGCACAAAATTAGAGTAGTCCAAGTAAGATCAGTCTAGGTACAATGTGATAGAAATGGTCTAGGTTACAATGGTCCAAATTAAAATTGTATAGATTACAATGGTTCAGATTAAAATGGTCTAGGATACAATGATTTAGGTTATGATCATTCAAACTATGATGGTTTAGGTTAAAACAATCTAGATTACAAGTATGATGGAAATTAATCAATTTCAGCACATGGTACCCCCAAGTAACGGATTTTATAGACAATGTTTCAAAAGGTTATCAAGCATATAAATTCTTGAGATGTACAATGTTTATTGGTTATAAGAGTTATTCACCTTTTAGAGTAGCCAATTGGTATACCTATGAACCATAGTTTGTTGTAACCACATATGGGCCCAAATAATTGGGCTAAAACTTACCATTATTTTAATATTTAGCATTGGTGCTCTTTTGATTCTCTTTAAGGACCAAGTCACAAACTTCAAACTATTGAGGGATAATACATTTGTTATAATTGCAATGTAACCTATTCTGATATGCTTTTAAATTGTCCAAGGTAACTAAATACTTGCCATCAAGAAGTTTTATCTCTTACAATTTATACATTATATAGTATTCATCATTAAAAATATGTTGTAAAGATACCTGCAATGAAGGTAACTCGATCTAAACTAGGATAATATCCTCTATTCCAAACACTAGGGAATGTAGAGTGGCTCCTTTAGTGGTATGATGACTAGTATGGTAAGTCCAGAGGGTAATAAATATTTTAAAGTGATAATTATGGAAAGTGTCATTGATAATATTCATAAGGATTATGACAATGGTTTTGTTGGATGCCTCAGCTTGACCATTGCCTTGTGGGTTGTCTAGTGTGAATTTCTTGTGTTTTATTTTGAACAAGGTACCATGAGATTTAACATCTTTGTTCAAAAATGAACTACTTATACACACATAATATTTTCAAACTTTTATTGATTATTGACACTTTGTATCATATAGGAACCCATCGAGTCTCAATATCTCTAAGTGTACACCTTAAGGGGTGCACCAAGAAAGGTGTGGGTAGACCATTGGTGATTCGTAAGATTGTTGTCCCTTTTTCCACTTTCCATATAAAAAATTATCTCATAAAACCATTTACCATAAGACCATTCTTTTTTTTTTACCCATTCCAAACATTTGTCATATCCTTATCCTCCTTTTTCTTGCCTTGACCCCCTTTCGCCAGATGACTATACTAGGTCGACTAGGTTGACCTTGTATAGTTTTTAGACTTTGAATAATGCATAGGGTCAACTAGGTCAACCATATACTATTTAGGGATATTTTTCACTTTGATTTTTGTTATCCCTTTAGTTAACCTAGCTCAGGACCTAGTGATTTATCTCCCAAAAACATATAGGGTCGATTGGGTTGACCCTATACAACTGACATATTCAAAAGGATTTAGAGAAAGATCCACCTATATATACAAGTTAGTTTTCAACCATTTGAGAATAGAGAAGTGAATAATAATAAGCATTAACAAACATCTAATTATTAACCATTATACTTGAGGAATAAAGCTTAGGGTTCCATACTTTCTTTGGAGATATGGATCTTGTCTTGTGGATAAGTATTTTGGATGTATAGATAGGTTCTTTATCCTAGAAATGATTTGTATTTTTATTCCTATATGCCAAAAAAATATCTTGTGAAACACCTTGGCCAAGGGAGAGATTGAGGTTTGATAGGTTCATCTTCAAGGTAATTATTCCTAACTTTATTTCTCATTTGTAAGAGTAGATAGATAATGTAGTTGTGCTTCTCTTCTATGCATTAGGATTCCATATACATTGATGTGAGTATATGTATCCTATGCATGTTTAGTTTAGTTTAGTTATATTTGTAACCCAAAATTTATTCCATAAGCTTTGGTGAGCACTAGATTAGATTTAATTTCTTGTTTATTAGATATAGAGTGAACATTAAACCTAAGACTCTTTTAGGGTTGTTGAGAGATTATGTTAGACTATAGGCTTTGGAACCCTCCCTAGCATGGTGTATTGTTACAAGTGATCCTCTAATTAGTTTTAGTGGATCCCCATGTTGGTCATGCTCCTGCTTAATAAATATATTCCCAATTGGAAGTGTTGGTATTCTCTATGTTCTTTGAGCTAAGATTGATTTATAAACATGATTCATTTCTAATTGCATACATTCTAGTGAACCCAATGTGAAATAACCCTTGCAATATTTGTACACTTATTTCATTCTTTTCATCATTATTTTTATCATATATTTTTCATACTTTTCATACTTTTCAAATTAATCTTCAAATTAATTACAAAAATTATCTTTTTTCAATTCACAATCTATTATAGGTTTTCTAATTTTCCTTATCTATTATACTAGGTCAACCTAGTCAACCTTGTACATTTGTATAGCCTCTGTTCATTATACTAGATCAACCCAGTCAACCCTATACTATTTATAGACCCTATTCACTCTTTTTCTAGCCTCTATTTACTATACTGGATCGACCCAGTTGACCTTGTACTATTTATAGGCCCTATTTTCTATACTAGATTGATCCAATCTCCCTATATTGTTTTCTACCTTCCATATTTACCAATCATCCCTATTGTTTATTCTAGCCTTATGATATCCACTCCTTCTTGGAATAATGAAGATTCTTATCAAATTATTTCTTGATAGTCTCAACCCATTCTGAATGTACATGGGTTGTTCTCTTACCCTACCTATCTACCATAGAAGACAACTCTTTATGGTATAACTCTTCATCATATGGCTCTAAATCTTTTCAATATTGATCTACCTCATACCATATAGTATATCTAGATAATCCTATTAGATAAATCTCAAACCATGATAATCATGTACCTTATACCACTTTTACATCTTCTAAACCTAAAATTCATAAACTCATCAACCCATCTACATCTAATGTTGGAACCTCACATTATGTTCCACCTATTAAAACCAATGTTCACAATCCTCTTGTTACACCCATAACAAGAGCACATAGAATTATCACTTCTGAAAGTAACATGGTTTAAACCACTCAACTTTTATAATATAGATTATTCCCAACTATTCAAAAACCTTGATGATAATACTATGTACACTCCTCACAAGAATGATGGATTTACCGAGCTTGCTTCTTCTTCTACCACACTTAGACCCTTTAACATATTCAAAATGAACCTTTAGACCCTTTCATTTCATCCATAGACATTGGAAATATTTCTCCAACTATCACATATAATTTGACTAAGGACCCTACTCTCTTTCTTAAGTCTTTTGGTAATCTCTATAAGGAATGGGTACAAACTAACACATTTACTACCACTAAGCTCTTAGATAAAACCTTTGTTGGTAATGCACTTTAATGGTACAACCAACTTCCTAAACATTCCATCTCACAACTAGATGATTTAGTCAATGCTTTAGTTAAGGAATTCCAACATGATGACCTTCCTAAAAATTACATTAGCCATTTTTTCAATGCCAAAAATCTTCCTAATGAATCTACTCATACTTTCATCAAAAAATGGAAGTCTCTCACTCATAAAGTGGATCATAATATGAATGATGATACTCTTTTAAAATTGCTTGTTACTACTCGTAAACCTCCTCTTCAATATAAAGTTTGAATCTTTTCACCGCAAACTTTAGACGAATCCTTGGACTAAGCAAAAAGGTAAGAATTTATTATGAATCAATTTGAAACACCTCAAGCAACTAATAAAGCACATTTTAAATAATTTTCTCATAACATTGATTCATCAAAACCTTCCTAACCTCAAAATGGAGCATCTAATTCAACCAATTTTAACCCTACCCACCCACCTTTGAGTCTAGAACAACAAAAGAATAAATTGCCACCCTCTAAACCCATGAACTTTGATCCTTCCAAACCTCCTCCAAAATGGTACAATCTTGATAAATTTTATTGGTGTCATGCTACTATAGGTCATTCTCATGATCTTCATCGATTTCTTCTTTCTTCCTTATTTGGTCCACATTTCAATTTTGATACTTTAATAAAACAATGTTATCAAGATTATCTTTAAGATTCTCAAATTTAATCTCAAGAAAAAAAATCACATCAAAATCAACTACCTAATGATAAACAACAATCATCCCATACCGACACTTCATATGCTAATTTTTTTCAAACCAAAGTTGATCCTTCTTCCTATACCAATAAGGAAAGGATAGCTAACATGAATGACTTTAAACATATCATTATATCCATTGAACCTTAACCTCTTAGGTCACATAAACTAAAGGAGTTATTAGTTAAAATGACTACTCATATCCATATCATACATGGTATTACTTTACCTCCTTTACCTCTTCATACCTCTCCTACATATCATATGTCACATTCAACATTCCTAAAATATAAAAAACTAACACATTTATCTATCTCCAAATATACCTACCAACCCAATGCAAACCATTTTTATAGTTCAATGTTACCTCACTCCACCTCACATGTTGGGGCATCTTTTGATGCCCATCCACATGTCTCTTCAGAATTTAGGGCATCTTGTGATGCCCAACCTTACAACCACTTACCTATTGGGGCATCTTATGATGCCCACTCTTATTCTATAATGCATAATAAAAAATAAATTCAACTTCAAGAAAACTTTTGAGACTTATAGAATTGTATTTCACATGCTCATCTTTGATACAGATGTTATGATAGATCTTACTTGTTCTTTTTATCTCATGTTTTTTTTTCAATTTATTTCTTTTAGTTTCACTTTACTAGCATCATTATTTTCCTTTATGTTCTTTGGTTTTATTACACATTATATTTGGAATTTGCTTTTATTTTTGTCCTCATATATTTATTTTATATTTTTATGTTATTCTTTGCCTTAGTATATTTATGATTATTTCCCCCCTTATTTAACATTCACCTTCATGGGTTTATATTTTATGAGTTTTTAGTATAAGACCATGGATAGGACCTAACCCTCCTCATAAAATACCACCTTTGCTTCTTTTCTCATTTTATTGTTTCACATGTTTATTTTTGGCATCCTCATGGGTTTATATTTTATGAGTTGTAGTATAAGACTATGGATAGGACCCATCCCTCCTCATAAAATTACCATCTTGTCATTCTTTTCTCTAGAATACATTTTTCAATGGTTATAATTTTTGTATCTTTTTTTCTCAACTTTATCTTATAATTATTTTGATATATGAAATTTGCATAATAATGTATGTTAGCAGGTTTTCCTATATTTACCTCATTCTTATAATAAGTAATCACACTTTACTATCATTTTATCCCATTTTTACCCTTTGTCACATTTTTTGTTATTTGAAGTAATTCAAATTGTTCCATGTGTTACTCCTCTTAATCTCCCCTTTATTTCACTCCACATTAGATAAAATAGGTCAAAGTCAAGATAACACTTTTATTTCACCTAGATTTTTGTGACTCTTAGACCCCATGCTCTTTAAAGTTTCTCTCTCTTATAAACTAGGTCCCAAGTATTCAAATGAAATTAATATTTAACACCCATGTTTGGTTTTCCAAATCCATATGGAGGAGGAATAAAAAAAGCCATCAAGAAAGTTAAAAGCCAAATAATTTGAAACAAAGGCAATGATATACAAAAGGCAACATATAAATATCAAAATTCAAAATCACACCAAAATATTTGATTCCAAGTACATCTCCTATCTCTAATTAAAGATCAAATTCCATAGTTGGCCTCACATAGAGCTAAGGTCCATTGGGGTGTGGTAGGCCAGTAGATTGATATAGGAGAATTCAAAATTTTTTGTGGTGTTATCTACATTCTCACACAAGTGCCCAATCTTCACAATAGACCAATGAATCTATAAGGGGTCCTAAGGAATGGGGAACACATTGTGGGAAGGTAGGTCCATTTTATGTTACATCCATATATCCTTCATGGGATGATTTATATACTACATTTGTTGACCTAATACTTGTGTGGCTAAGAGAAGTTCTTCATAGTGCTTAAGGTCAAAAGTCATTTTGTTTTCACAAACCTAATTTAAGTGTCTTGACTTCGATAAAGAATTCCTCTACCTTGGTTTTTCCTTTATTATCCCATCCACCCATTTCATTTCCCCCCTTTATAGACAAATCATGATTCTAAATCTATTTTACCTCTTCTATTATTATTTCTTCTTCACCTCTTAAAAAAATGATAGCATTACTTTGTTTCAGTTTTATCTATCCTTAGATTAAAAAACATGTCTAAGAAACTATGGATTACACCGTTACATCATTTATTTACGTCACCATCTCATTATCATCCTAGTCATGATATTAGGTGGTTATGTTTTCTTACTTTGTATCTTAGAACAAGCATTAAGTTTGAGTTTTCATCCTTTAAAGTTTTTGATTTTCATTTCTCCATCATGTTCTTATTTGAGTTTTTTAGACTTCACTTATCTTACATATGAAATTTTCCATTATTACATGTTTCTCTTTATGTATGCCTTCTTCTTATTTGTCTCACATTTTCAATTACATTGCATTTTCTATCTCTAAAGTTTTTATTTTTGCCTATCTTACATGAGCTTACTTTTCCCTTTCTTACCTATCTTTGTTCAAGTTGTCTTGCATGGATATTTCATTTTTCATTCATGTTTTACATGCTTCCCAATGTGATTTAGTATGTTCCACATTACTTTTTTCTATTTATGTTTTGTGTGCTTTCCAATATGATCTAATGTGTTTTAAAATCAATTTTTATTATTTTTACATCATTTTTACAATTCATTTTCCTTCAATATTCTATCCTTCCCTTAACAATCCTAATTTTCCAAATTTCCTACAAACTTTCTCTAATAACCTCTATATGCCTATCTTCCAAAAAATTCAATTTTTGGCTATTTTTTACACTAACTTCTATAGGTTCACCTAGTGTTATTCACATTGGATGCCTTCACTTTATCTTATAGTATACTTTTTTATCTAAAAAACTAAGGTAAGTAAAAGTATGTGTTTTTAAATTATATCCTTTTATTTATCTTATTTGTTGCTTAATAACTTTTACTTAGCATTAACATTGTGTGTTATCATGTTCTTTTACCAAAGCACCATCTCGAGTTGCACTCATGTGACACGTGATGTGATTAGAGTGGGGCATATGTATACACATAATATTTTAAAAAATTTGTTGATTACTGACATTTTGTATCTTGTAGGAACCCATTGAGTCTCAATCTCTCTAAGTGCATGCCTTAAGGGGTACACAGAGAAAGGGGTGGGCAAACCATTGGTGCCTCAAAATATTGTTGTCCCTTTTTCCACTTACCATCTACATACTTGTATCCTAAAACCATTTACCCTAATATTATTATTATTTTTTGTACCCATTCAAAAAAATTATCATATCCTTATCCTTTTTTTTCTTTCCTTGACCCCCTTTCACCCATTGATTGTACTAGGTTGAGTAGGTTAACCCTGTACAATTTTTAGCCTATGATTACTATACAGGGTCAACTAGGTCAACCCTATACTATTTAGGGATATTTATAACTTGAAATTTTTTTAGACCTTTAGCCGACCTAGCTCAGGACCTAGTGATTTATCTCCTTAAAACATATTTTTGATTAGGTCAACCCTATATAACCAACATATTCAGAAGGATTTGGGGAAAGATCTGACTATATATAAGTTCATTTCTAACCATTTTATAATAGAGAACAAAGAAGAATAAGTGTGAATGAACATCTACTTACTGACCATTCTACTTGAGAAATGAAGCTTAGGGTTTCATACTTTATTTAAAGATATGAATATTGTCTTGTGGAGAAGTATTTTAGATGGATAGATAGATTTTGTAGCCTAGAAATGATTTATCTTTGTTATCCTTACATACCACAATAATATTTTGTAAATCACCTTGGCCAAGGGAGAGATTGAGGCTCAGTGGGTTCATCTTCAAGGTAAGTATTCCTAACTTTATTTCTCCTTTGTAAGAGTAGATTGATAATGTAGTTGTGATTCTCTTTCATGCATTAGGATTTTGTATACACTGACATTAGTATATGTATTCTATGCATGTTTATTTTAGTTTTGTTTATAACCTCCATTTTGTGTTAGTAGCTTTGGTGAGCACTAGATTAGATTTACTTTCTAGTTTATTAGATATAGAGTAAACATTAATCCTAGGTCTCTTTTAGCATTGTTACATGATTATGTTAGACTATAGGCTTTGTAATCATTCCTAGCATATTGTATTATGACAAGTGATCCCCTAATCAGGTCTAGTGAATCCCCATATTGGTCATGTTATTGCTTAACAAATGTATTCCTAATCAGAAATGTAGGCATTCTCTATCTTCTCTGAGCTAGGATTGATTTATAGACATGATGCATTTTTGATTACATACACTACCATTATTGGATATAGTTCTACTCAGAATACCATAATGATAGATGATATGGTAACATATAAACTTGAAAATCTGCTTCCTAGTTACGTAAGTGAGAGAAATGGCCTCATCCACTTACTGAAATATTTTCTAGTGGTAAGAATGTGTTTATGGCCATCAGAGGATGTTGGGTTTATTTTAATGATAATATTGAGACCCCATGTATAAAATAGATTTGGTGTAGTAATCAATTATAGTGGTAATGAAGGTGCATGTATCAAATTGCCATGTTACTGGTAAGTAACACACTTATTGAAATATTTGTAAGAATCTATCTCCATCTTGAGCCATTAGTATCCTATTTTGAGGAGTTTATGGGAAAGAGCTAAACCATAGGTGTGGGCCCCACACATTCCTTCATAGACCTTGTTAAGTGTTAAAGTTAATTATCTTAAAGATAAATAATGAAGAATAATTCTTATTATAACACAAAATTTCACCCTGTGAGAGTGTTATTTAGGCTCTCTCACTCTTGGATACAAAATGGGATCATCCCCAGTCTATGGGTATCCTGTGATGGGTTTGAACCTCAATAAAAGGCTAGTTCATCTTGGTAGATCACCTAAACTACTAGTTTTGACTTGGAAAAGGGTAAAAGGGATGCAAGGGATAACTAAAATCATACAAAGGGTGATACACCAAACTTAAAGACACTCAAAATTGCTTGAAACTAACACTAAAGAAGGTCAAAGATAACCCTCACTCACACAATCTATCAAATTGGTCATTTTACATTAATATTTATAAATTAGGCTCCCTAAACAAGAGATGAAGCATGGAGGAGTGTCAAAACTCACACTATACCTTCATAAGTGGTCAAAAGAGTAAAAAATCATACCTAAAAACACCTTGAAACACTTGTAAAAAGGCAATAAATAAGGACAATCACCAAGGAAGAATACTCCTCCACAAGGCAATCATGCACAAGCTAACTAAAACACTATATGTAGGAAAAGATATAGGTAAAATAAGTTGTCTTACTACTTCAAGAGGATATTTTTACAAATTTTGATAGATTTTTTCTTTGTCAAATGATATTATATATTTACAATGGAGAGGAAGAGGTATATATAGGTGAAAAGAAAAGGGAGAAGAGAGGAAAGCTTTCAAAAATCAATAAATGCTACTCAACCACCCTCCATGGAGTTAAAAAAAATAATATGAAGAGGTAAATGAGTATATATAACCTCCAAACCACTTAGGCATTGATATCACTTAGAAAATTAACCCTCCAAGGTTTAAAAAGTTCTTCAGGCTCTCCTATTAGCCTAAAAAGGTACTAGAGGACAACATTTGCTTTAAGGAAGATGACATCATGATACATGAAATTTAAAAAGGTCTTAAAACATATATAAGCTTCATTAAATACTCTAACTTGCTCCTCAACGCTACAAAACTCCTCCACTTAATTTTTACACCCCATCTCCACTTTACTTGTAGAAACAACTTGGCAATATGGCTAGTCACCTTGACATTTGATGCTTGCACTAACTTTGAGGGTTAAATTTGAGTGATTTATTTTTTTATTTAAATAATATTTTCTCCTAAAACCTAAAAAATTCACCATGGAACCTGAAAATCCCTTAGAATTCATTAATGGAGGTCTTCAAGCTCAAGCCATCTTTAACTAGTTGTCATAGAACTTGCTTTCAAGGCCATTTTATCACCATGAGAGACAATTTTGGACATGTATAAGGCTTTTATGCATCCATATAATTCCTATGAGGAATAAAATGAAGTTTTATTCCACCTTCAAGACCTAAAACAATGGTGGAAATCTCCATTAAACCTGCAACCATTCATAAATCATTACAAAACTTGAGTTTTTGGCTTTTAAGCTCTGTGAATCATTGTAGAAACCCTTAGGAATGAATCCTAGTGACATATAAAGTGATTCATTTCCCATTAGTCTTATTCCATGTATGTATACAATTGTTTCCTTTGAAGACCAAAAAAAATGGGCATTTTAGGCCATTTTGGGCTTCTTAAGCACCCACACATGCTAATTTATTCTTCAAAATAGGTCAAACATGAGCTTGAGAGAGTCCCATATATGATCTAGGTGGTTTCCAAGTTATTAATATTGGAATAAATATTAGTGAGAGGGGTGTTGAATCAATGTACTTATAAAATTTTATTTTCACTTAATAGATAAGTTAATCATTCATCAAGCAACATCATCATATGAGCAATATCAATAAGTCTAGCAACATGAGAATATACACATACTAGGTATGAACATATCATATAAGTGGGAAAACCTAATGGAGAATATAAAAAATTTAAAATATCATGGATAACAATTTATATAAAGTAATGAATCAAATTCAATTGAGTACACACTCAATTTGGAGCACCAACTTGATAGAGTCTTTAGCAAGTACCCACTTGCAATGAAGCACCAACTCAACCATATCTTGACCAAGTACCCACTTATCAAATTATAATTTTTCCTTCCATATTTTTCATTGTTTCAATATTCAACAAATGATGGTCCTCTTATTTATTTCTTCACACACTTTTATTCTTTTCAAAGATGCCTCTAGGTTTCATCACTCTACTAGGTCTCTTCAAGACTGATTAGGTCATAAGACCTTGATATCCATAATTAAAAATCATATTATATATTAATTAATATATATCTACACCCATATTATGGTATAAATTACCTTATTATACTCCTTAATGTGTTATTTTATTCACTTACACTCTACATACATGCTCACACATAATTTGTCCTAATTAATCTTGCACTTATACAAGTCACTTGATCTCACATACCTTGGTCAGTGATGCATAAATTAATTATTTTATTACCATTATAATAGGTATTATAACACATTTAAAAAATTAATCAAACAATACAATAGGTTGGTCATAGCATATAGGACCAAAACCTCTTTTAGGCCTTAAGGAGACCTATTCCCATTATGCCTTCATTAAAGCATGTTACACTTAATCATTATTGGAAAGCTTAAAAAATTCACATACATAAGGTTAAATTCATATATTAATCAAATATACCTTACCAAACTTCACTTTAGGTACACAACACCTTTTAGGTCTAACTACCACTTGATCCCTTTCTCAAAACATTGTTCACAATAAGCTTATGCATACACAGAAAAACTATTTTGAATAAATAAAGTATAAACACAATTTTTATGAACATAAATGGAAAAAATAACATATTAATAAACCTCATTACCTCAGGGTAACAAAAAACTTAATTATATTCTTTAACTTAGGGTATATAGGCTCAAACTCTTCTCTATAAGATGCTTAGTCTGAACTGCCAATTGGGTTAAAAACACAGTAATGGAACCTTGAAATTTTGAAACATAAAGATAAAAACTCAAGTAATTAAAATTAATTAACATGTTATTAAAACATCCTAAAAACAAACCTCAACAAATATATCATTTTATCTAATGCAAACTATTAGTCTTGCAGACCAATCTATTGACCTTCTCTCTCACAGACTTTACTCAGCCAGATAAGCCATTTTGGATTAAATGTTTCAACCTATTAAAATTATTCTAAATCCTTATACAAAAAATTTATATTTCATATATTTTCCAAAAAAATAATAATATTAATTAGACACTTCAATTCAATAGATAAGGTTTTAAACTCATCATGGTTCCTTGTTCACTAAGAACTACCAGTCATGGTGAATTTTGAATTCTAAAACATATGTAAACAAATTAAAAGACTCTTTATTAAATATTATTATCCTTATATATCTTCATAACATCTCCAAACACAAAAAAACTAAGGTCTAATTGCAAATGTTATACATATAGACTGACCTTTATACCTCTCTATACACAAACCTTACTGAGTTAGACAAGTCAACTTGAGAGAAACTTTTTGCTATATAAAAATATATCCAAAACTTATATCTAACATGAACATGTATTATAGGAATTTAAAAATTTATTCATGAACTTGGATCCATCCCTAATCCATGATAACACATCCCTAATCAACTTCTCACTTCTGCCTAGGTTTCTCACTATTTACACCATTAGGCCTATTAGTGATAGGTCAACTTGTATGATAGGCTTAGAAACCATAATGGATATAATATAATCATAAAAAACCATGTACATGAGTTAAAAGTCTAAAAAATTTTCCTCTAATGATTTATATAATTTGACTTGGTCAACTATATTTGGTACAGTAATTTTTTGAAAAATAAGGCCTTTCCTATAAGGTCCACTCACTCACCTGAAGACTCAACACACCTAGAGGCACTTGAGAGATTTTAATACATGATTAAATCACTTATCTATCCATTTAAGACAATTATAGGCTATTTTTAATAATATATTTCACATTGAGTCATTTTTAGGGTACTTTGAGGGTTTAAACCATCTTTCAGTCTTAATGATTATTCATAAAGCTTAATCCTTCATTATAAAACCCAATACCTATAAATTTGAGATATAACCCTTCCAAATCTACCATTAATATTTTAGGTCCTCATGTAGATGCTACACATTCTAACAAACACTTTAAAAGCCTTCTTGGGTAGACATCTCTTCATTTTGTGCATTTGAGATACCTTAAAACCACTTTTCAAGCCTTTTCTTACAAATCATTACCTAAAAATTCATACATATTATTATAAAAACTTGAATTACCTTTTTCAATTCTCACCTATTCACACATGCCTTGCAAATTAGTCCTGATATGTCATTAGGCCATGCTCTCACCATCTTGTTTTACTATACCTGAGTATTCACACCTTATTAGTTATTAAACTGACCTTCAAAATATTTCCATGTCCTCTCCACCTCACTTACATGCTCACACAACATCTCACATGCTAAAAAAATCTCAACCATCCTTCATATGCCTTGACAGCACCTCATGACACCTCATTAGGTCAGGTAGGGTCTAGAACTAGTCTAGTTGTAGACTTGGGCTTAAGGTCTTACTCATGTAAGCTAACATTGAAACTCTCCTAAGTGATTTAATACATTATATTCATGTCTAAGAAACATTATATATACTCTTATGCCTCTATGCATATATCTCACCAAGACACTATTATCAAACCTCCTCACTAGAAATTTACATGTCATAACTAGTGTTAGGTTGCTCAAGTATTTGACCTTCATGACTCCTTTCATGATATCAAAATCTCACTTTCATGACATAAATTTTTTTACCATGCTCATAAATTGACATAAATATTCTCACATATATGAGACCACTCATCTCATCAATAAACCAATCCCATGCCTTCATAAAAAGTCTCTTCATGCCATGACTAAACCATGACAAGACTCCTCAAGATATCGATACTTGACACAAGGATCTACTTCTCAAGCACTTATCCTAAAATACATAAATTTAAAAACTTATAAAGGCTTCTACACCTAATGATCAATCTAATAAAATTAAAAATAACTTCTAATATACGTAGGCTCACTCACTTCACCATGCTACCTACACATACCTTCTCACAAGGTCTAAATAAGGCTTTGCAAGATACCTTAATGCCTTGACTTATTCCTTCCATGTCATGAACTTAACAAAACATAAACTAAGTAGATATGAGACACATGAACCTATACATTTTTTTATTATGTAAATCAATACATACCTTTAACACTCATAAGTTTGTCATAACATATACTACCAACTAGCCTTGTTCATTTAGACACCATGCTCATCTAGACATAAATGGTTGGAGAGTTATCATGATGATGTCATGGATATTATATGGTGAGTGGATGAAGTGATTTGATAGTCTAATTTATAATTATAAAGTATGTAATGTGCTTGTTCTTGTGTGATAAAGTGTGCAATGTACTTGCTCATTTATGCTTGAAGGATGATTAGTTGATCTTCAGTGTTGACATGGCTAGAGATATTCAAGGATGAGTATGAAGTATTGAGAATGTGATAGAGGTCCCTAATATGATATATATGCTTTTAAAACTTATGTGTAAAAGTGAAATTCAATTGTTTGATCATAGTTTTCATCTAGACATTTTTGGTCTAGTGGCATAACATCTGAGTTGGCAGTTTGATGACATCACCATTGCCATATGGGAATGAGTCAAGGGGAGATGGTCATATGTTTGTGATCATAGTATTACCTAGTTGTTATGTGATATATATCAAGTCATGCATTGAAGATTGATCAAATATATGAGGGTACAAAGTTGGCTTCTTAGTCAAAATTCATTATTTTCCCATACTTTGCCAAATTTTCAATATAGTTAGAAAGAGATTAGTAATCATGTTGATGAGGTTAGAATTTGCACACGTGAAGGTGTAACAATAAAATTATCATATGGTTTTGTTAATTTTTTGACCTAGTTTATTTATGCTAATTTTTAGATCATGAAATATAGGACGTCAAAAAATATGCATATGTAAAAGTTGGGCTCTCAAGTAGTTTGACTATGTTTTCCTAGACTTAGCCAATTTTGTAGTGTGACAGAAAGAGCCAAGTGAGAATTTTTATGGTGTTATATCTTACATGTGTGAAGCTATAAAGAGAAACTGATCATATGGGTTTTTTCATTTTTGATCATAGATTATTTATGCTAAATTTGAGATCATGTGCTAAAGCATAACAAAAGTTATGATTTCCCGAAGTTGGCCTTTTAGGAAGATTTAGACATAGTTGGATTTGTGATAGAAGTTTTTCAGAAGGAATTTTAATCGCATTATATATCACACATGCAAAAAAAAGTATCTATATTTCATCCATATATTTTAAGAGAAGTAAAATTTTCTCATGCAGTAAAAATCAAAGATGAATATGACTCCATGGCACATCTGATGAACCTGATTTGAGGATCTAGATTGAGTATAGTCAAAGATATTGAGCCTAGAAGTTAACTATGTGTTCATGATTATTTTTCAAGTGAAATGATAAGGATATTTGAGCTTGTACTTATGTTTTTTTGATGTCTCATAATGAATTAGATATTAGAGCATGTTGTAGACTCCATGAGGATACTTTTTGTGGATTTTGGAGGTGTGATCAATCTATGTTGAGTATGAACAATGCTTAAAAAGTTGACTGTGTGTTCATTCATGGTAAATGTGTACACCAATTTAGAATTTGAGTTATTTGAGCATATATAAAGGTGAGATAATTTGATAATGATCATTTAAGGATGTTGAAAGGGACATAAGGAGTGGACCCATGTATTTGAAAGTGGTCCTATGTTCCTATTTTACTCAAGGGAATGCTAAAGGAGTGAATGGGTTCACATAAGACATATAAGGGCTATAAGGGCCTTAATTAAAAGGTGTAGTTCTATAAGGGTGACCCATAGATGCTATGGCTGACCTATGAAGATTTTATTGAGACATGTATTCATGTGAAATATGCCTTAAGGGATAAGGCATGCTTAATGTCTAACCAAGGTAGTGTTATCAAGATTGCTCTATAAATAGTGGAACTAGAGATGATGGGTTCTATATTTTGTATAAGATACTAAGGAAAGATTAGATAGAGGATTGTGTATTTTATGGACAAAAGGAGGGGTAGATTTACCTAAGGTTGAGATGAAGAGAAGATCAGTTTGAGGATTGTTTTTATGACATGTAGGACATGTTTCTAAGGTTAGAATATTGCTCTTGAAGGTTGAACATGAGTGAAGAGGTTTAGAGTGATCCAAAAGGATGTTTTGGATGTATTGAGAATGAGTGAAGAATTATTGATGGTTATGTGATCTTGGTGGTTGATATGAGAGGTAAATCAGTGTGAGGACTATGCGTATGACCATTTGGTTATGTTGTTGAAGCTATGACAAAGTTGTTGCTATAAAGGATGCATTAAGTGTATAAAGTTGAAAAGTGGGGATAGTTGGGATATATAATGTGTCGTAATTGATCTTTGTGTGTTGGTTCAATTATGTAATGTGATTTGATCAATATGGAGTATTATTGTGATAGAATTGTTGCTGAAAAGAATAGAGTGGTCCAAATGGTGTCTTTAGATGCATTGAGTGTGCATAGTTGAAGAGAGATTATATACTTTGTATCTCTATTAGATTGGTAGGGAATAAATGTTGAGGATATGTCTTCATAGGTGTTGTTGTGGGTGCTCAACATTTAAGGGGGCTATTTCTTCCTTGCAAGGTGAAATTTGATAAAAGTCTAGTTATTATGGATGCTCAACTAGATAAGTGTAGTAGCTCCTTGTGGGATTGCAGTCTCATTAAAATCAAGAATGGTGATTCTTTGATCAGTATCTTTATGGTATAAATTAGTTCTTTTTATTATAAAATAGTAGTCTAATTACACTTTCTAGTGGGTTTTATTCCCCAAGAGGGTTTCCCATGTATGTCATGTGTTATGTGATTGATCTTGTATTGTCTTTCTTATTAATTTATATGAATTATATATATGCCCCATGAATGTATGTGTTGATGCCTTAAAATTTCACTTGATTTTAATCAACAACAATGGGAAGTTTCAAGCTATGGGATGATGTAGCTTGAAACAACCTCCAGATTTTAGAGAAGCTGGTCTCTTCTTTTGTATCGGGTATTGGAGAAAAGGGATAAGAGATTAAACAAAAATGCAAATGCAAGAATTGAAACCTAACTATGGAAATGCGCCTAAGTGTAATCCTAATCCTAACTTGAGCATAGAAAAACTATTATATGATTCAATTACATTTAAGAGCAAACAGGTGTATGATCAATGTAAATGATTGGAATAACAAAAACAAAGGCTCACAATAGGGAAGTCTTTTGCTGAGATACATGAATTGTCAACAAAGGAATAATGTTAAATCTTATTAATAGAACCCTTCAATCACATAAGAGGTGCAGAAGTCACGCACAGTTATGTATAACTTCAAATTCCAAAAAATGAGACAAAAGCAAATAACATTTCCAATCACAACACTAGCAAATATACAGCATAGACTACTGTGTAAATGACACATGTAATACCAACCAAGGCATGGAGCTTAAATTTCCTTAATTCATTCAACCACATAAAGGGCACATAAACATGCATGATTATATTAACTTTTACAACTTCAAGGAATCAAGACAAGAGCAAATGACATTACTGGTCAAAATTACAAGAAGTTTAAACTATCAGAAATCTTCCCCCCCTCTTTTTTAGATTTTAAAATCCTTCTTATATAGCCTTAGGTGTCTCCTTTGATTACTCCCCTTTCCCAACGATCTTCTCCATCCCTTGCTCACAAGTGACAAATAGATGGCACCTTCAATGCTATAGGGGGCTCCAAAAATCTACCAGATGAATTATTCCATCTACTTGAATTAATTCTAGCTGATTTTCCCTCCATTTCACTTTGTGGCAACAGATACACGGAACACTCCATTATGTTTGAAATGGGAGAGGACACTTAGTCAATTTTATAAAAATCCTCCAGGCATTGGAAAATGACACTTGGCACTCTCCACTAGGTTTATCGAAGACACGTGGCCCTCTCCCTTTCTTTGGCTGTGATGTAGTTTTATTCGAGACTCATAACAGACTCTTACAGATGGTGACACCTAGAAAATTTTGTAGACTTTGAAGTAACTCCTGAGGTCCACCACAATCTTTATTCAGTGATGACACTCAAAGATGATCTCTCGAGTGATGACGCATGGAGGATTTCATGGCTTCTAGGAAGATACGTGACATCTTCCACTTCTCCTTCTAGGTTTATGTGGCATCCTCTGCTTTCTCTGGGGATGGAGTAGAGAGGGACCTCAGACGGTGACATGTGGTAGTCTCCGCTGCACTTCTATACTTAGCAAAATGAAATGACACCCTTTAGATGAAAGCATTGAACCAAAGTCCCAAAAATGATGACATGTGGTGGCTTCCACTACTTCTTCAAAAAGGAAGTTTAGGGCCTCTGCAACTACCACCCAGCACTTTCCGAGCTCTCTATTTCTTAGCTTATTGAAAGTCTTTGAATGAAAAGTGGATTTCGATATGGGACTCAGATGCTGACATGTGGTGCATTTTGCTTAACTACTACTAGGTACATGGCACATTCCACTATTCTCCCAAAAGTTACAAAAGGTGTTCAGGGAAATCTGGCTGCCCAACTTCATTTCCCAGAGATTGACACTTGGCGACCTCTGCTCAAATCATAATTTAGGCCAAGAATGAAATGAAAGGAAACAAAATGGGAAAAGGACCCACACTCAAAGGGTAACACTTGGTAGCTTCTGCTGCACTTTGATACTTAGGCAAAATGAACTAGCCCTCTACTTCAAAATTCTGCTACCTTGCCCAAGGTGCACAGGAACCAAAATTGTGGTGCTTGACTGAGAGTTTGAATGCATCGTAGAGTAAAATTTACTCTACAGTTATTGGTAACCATTAGGAATTTTGAGCCTTCTCAAAAAGAAAACTCCACCTCCCACTATATCAAAATTGTGAAAATTACAGCTTCAAAAAGGGTCATCAACCAATGTTTAAAACACTTATTCAAAAGCAAAGTAGGAAAACAATGAAAAAACAATGCAAATAAGGGAAATTATTTAACTATAATACATGAGAGACTCAAGTCAATTGAAATGTTTTAAATAGATTTTGTTTATAAGAATTTCTTTAGGTTCTCCTTCGATCGACTCTAGCTCAAAAGAATTCTCTTGCTTGCACACTTGAATTCTATATTGGAATAGTCCATAGTGCTTCAAATTTGGTATGCTGACCTGGCTTATCGGCCCTTACATCCCATTTAAAGACAATCGAGCCTACTTCAAAATTAGGATTTGAAGTCTTTTTATCAAAATAATTTTTAACCATTCCCTGGTGCTTGATTAATGAATCATGGGATATGTCGCTCTTTTCCTAAACTACCAAAAGTTTTGTGAGTCTGACTTGCATGGGGCCATTTTCTTCAATCTCAATTTGTTTAATCAATTGGAGAGTAGGGATTTCCAAGCTTAGGGGAATCATGGTAGACTTTCCATACACCAATTCATATGGAAATGCTTTGATCACCTGCTTGGGCATGATTCTATCAGCCCATAGTGCCAGATTAAGCACTTTGTGCCACTCTTTGTGATGACTAGCCCCTATCCTTTTGATGAGTCTTATCAGGTTCTTGTTGGTGGATTCTGCCAGACCATTACCTTGAGGATAATAGTTAGATGAAGTTTTCAGATATATTCCATGTCTCAAGGAAAATTTAGATACTTTAGACCCCAAGAATGCTTTAGCATTATCTAAAATGATGGTACGAGGCACCCCAAAGTGAGTAGTGATATCCCCTAGAAAATCTAGGATCACATTCTCTGTTGCTTCTTTAAGTGAGACTCCTTTGGTCCATCTGGTGAAATAGTTTATGGCAGTCAATATCCATTTGTGACCCATACTGGACACTGGATTTATCATCCCAATGAAGTTAAGACCCCATTGAGAAAAAGGATCATCCACAACTATAGGACTCAGTGGCATGGCTGCGTTCTTCTGCATCCCCACATAATACTGGCAGGATTGACATTTTCTAACCAGCTAATAACAATCTGTAAATAAAGTAGGCCAAAAATATCCTACCTCACTTATCTTTATGGCTGTGGTCTTTGTAGAAAAATGTCCTCCTGATGTTCCATAATGCAATTCATGTAGTATCCTTTTGGCTTCAGCCTGTTCTACACATCTTAACAATTTCCCATCAAAATTTCTTCTAAAAAGAACTTGTTCAATTAAGACAAAATGAACTCCTTGTATCCAGTAATACCTCCTCTTGTTTTAAGGGACTTCTCTTGGATAAACCCCATTTTTCATAAATTGAATCCTGTTTGTGACCCAAGATTCCTGATCAATCTCTTGTAACTTTAGCACCATCCCTGGCTCTCCTTCTAAATTTGTTCCTTCAGGTAACATCTTTTCTAGCTCTTGAGTTATATATTGGCACAGTCCCCTGCCTTTAAATAGCTTGGTGGGTCTGACCTCTACATCGTATTCAAGGATATTAGTGATCTAATTGGCTCTTTTCTTAGTAATCTCCCCTTCCATGATATATTCCCTGACACTTGGGTGAGCTATAAGTATCAAAATTTTGTTCCCTGATATCATATGCCTGAATTTGTTGAGGGCTTTCACCATGGCATAGACTTGTATTTCCAAAAAATTATACCTGGTCTCATAATCTCTAAGATTTCTTGAGAAAAAGGCTATTGGGTGCTCCCTTCCAGCCTATCATTCTTTTGAGTCAAGACAACAACAATACTTGATTCCCCTCCATAGACATACATCACGAAGGGCTTGGAAAAATCTAGATTCTTGAGCACTGGGGCTACTGAGATGGCCTTCTTGACCCCCTCAAAAGATTGCCTTCCTTTCATATACCACTTGAAGTCCAGGTCCTTTTTAAGCAAGAGTGTCATTGGTCTGACCAAGCCTGCAAAATCAAATATGAATTTACTGACAAAATTGATTTTCCCTAAAAAGGATTGGACTACCTTTTTATTTTCTGGAAGGGGTAAGTCCATTATAGCTGTGATCCTCTCGGGATCTATAGAAACTCCTTCCTTAGATACTATGTGCCCAAATAGTTTACCTTGAGGTACAACAAAAATACATTTCTTGGGATTCAATGATATCCCAAAATCTTGACATTTCTTGAAGACTGATTCCAAATGATCAAAATGATCATTAGCATTATTTGAGAAAATAGTGAGATCATCCAGATAAACCAGGATGACCTTATTTATTAGCTCACCAAAGGCTATATCCATAGCTCATTGAAAGGTGGCTCCTACATTTGATAAGCTAAACAACATCTTCATGTAGGAAAATGTCCCCCATTTGGTAGTGAAAGCAGTCTTATACTGGTCTTCCTCAGTGAGCTAGATCTGATTATACCCAGAAAAACCATCAAGTAAAGAAAACCTCTCTGATCCAGCCACAGTTTGTAGAATTTGTTCTATGGAGGGAAAGGGATAGTGGTCTTTTAGATATGCTCTATTTAGATCCCTAAAATCTACACACAGTCTCATGTCTCCATTCTTTTTCCTAATTGGGACCAAATTTGATACCTAGTTTGAGTGTTTGATTGGGAATATTATCTTTGAATCTAAAAGCTTTTGCAACCCATCTACCATTAGAGGCTCAATCCTTGGATTTACTAGCCTCTATTTTTTCTTTATGGGTTTGGATCCTTCAGTCAACTCTATTGTATGTTGGATAATGTCTCTGTTGTATCCATGAAGGTCGTCATAGCTCCAAGCTATGACTCTATCATATCTCTGATACAATTCAATTAGTTTTTCCTTTTCCTTTTGAGTTTCAAAATTCCCAACCTTTAGTTTCTTCCTAGCACTCACCTCTACCTCAGAATAGTCTGCCTCATCTACCTGGAACCTTTTCTTTCCTAGGCTTACATCTTCTGGATCAAACAAATTTTCTAAGGTGATCAATCCTTTGGGGAGCTTATTAGTCCTTAATTGAATAACTTGATCACCATATGCCTCTTCAATTTTAGTTTGCAACTACTTTGCAAACTCATCTGATTGATGAAAGAAAGAGACTACCTAAGCATCATTTTCAAACACTTGCCAATTTTTATCATTGTCTAGGATGGTTGGCCTCACTATAACTTTCACTGACTCATTGTTAACCAATAGGCCAGTCGCTGGGTTAAACTGTGAGCCAATTTGAGCCATCCTATTAGCCTCAGTGTTTTGACTTCTAGGAATGATTTCAATATTGAAGGCATCAAAATACTCTATCAAATCCCAAATCCTATGCCTGTAGGACCTCATTCTCACATTCTTGGCCACTGCCTTTTCCCGTATTTGCTTCACCACTAATTCTAAATATCCTCTTACTCTTAGGTTTTTTATCCCCTTTTTCTTGGCTAATAGGAACCCATGTACTAGAGATTCATATTCTGCATCATTATTAGTGCAAGCAAATTGAAATTGGATAGCCCTTAAAATTTTATCACCATTTGGAGTAGTAAGACAGATTCCTGCTCTAGCACCATGTTTACTTCTAGCCCCATCAAAATTCAAAGTCTAGACCTCTGAATCTTGAGCAATAGGTGCCTCTTCACTTATAACATTTGGGATCACCTGATCCTCATCAAAAATGACATACGTGCCCAAGCCAGTAGAATCATAGTTCCCATATGGGTCGCTATGCATCATAGCCAACAACTGACTATTTTCTTCTTCTTGATCGTGCTCGGTCCAGTCACCCAGTTCTTCAAAAAAATTTATTTCTTATTTATTTATTATGGCATGATATGCTTCTAATCTTATTTTTGGCTCATTGGTGATGTGGTCTTTGGATTGTGGTTTAGATAGAATCTTCATTTTTGAACCATATCTGGTTTGCAGGATGAGGTGAGACCAGTCAAGAGACATGTATCCTCCTATTTTTGCTGTAAAGTCTCTGGATAAACATAAACCAAAGACATGAGGGATACCTATGACAACTATATCTTGGTTGACAATTACGTTGGGACATGTGTATAACTGCAAGGGGAGTTATTTTATTCTCCTTATGGTTTGCACTATTTTGCCATCTAGCTGCATAACTCCTTTTGCAAGGGGTTCATAATTTATTTTCAAGGCATCAGCTATTTGTTTAGGCATCATAGTTGTGATAGCTCCTGAATCTATCAATGCATTATGTAGAAGTTTCTTTCCAACTATTAGAGTCAAATAGAATGGCTCTGGCTTGGATTTACTTACTTGTGCTGGATTGTTCACGAAGGCTGTTGTCATTGGAGGAACCGAGTCTTTGAGCTTTTCCTTTCCAGTAGGTCTTCCCTTGGTAACAATATCTTTAGGCACTATTTTCCCTTGCAGATCTTCTTGTAGTAATGTCTTTTTCTTAGGGATAGCCAAGATATCCCATATAGATACTTGTGCTAGAGTCCTCTTTAATTGGTCCACTACATTGACCAACACCAAAGACTAAGTTTTTTGGAAATACGGATACCTTGTATTTTCTTGAATTTGGATAGTGATCCCTTGATCTTGTACCGGTTGAGGTACTTCTTGTATAAAAATGAAATTCTTTTGCCCCTGAGATGAAGGATTATTCTTGACTTGACCACTTATAATCTCGGGCTGCTCCACCATTCTCCTCTTTGACCTAGTATAGTAGTCAGTTTGCACTATTGGCCTTTGGGAGGTGGATGCTTCGTTTAAAAATACTATTTCTTCATCCTCAACCCATGAGAACAAAGCATGTTTTAAGGCTATCTCTTCCTCCTATTGCAAGGACATTCCTTGCATCTGAGCCAGTAGAACCAAATTTTACATGTCGAGAGACTGGTATGCTTGACTGCTACTGATACTAACAAACTGGCCATCCATTCTCCTCTGCTCAGCTACCCTTTGCTACAAGTTGCCTGTAGGACAATATTTGGGTGTGTGAGCATCATTGCAAGGAAAACACCAAGCATTATTATCATCCACATAATTATTCTGACCTAGAACCATTTCCCTATTTGAGTTGGGGGGAATGGTCTGTGAGGGTGTGGGAACAACAACTAATTGATTTGTTGTTTGATTGTTGGTTTACCTTAGAGGGCCTTGATACTAGTTTAGTTGGGATGAAAACCTATTCCCTTGATAGCCTTGATAAGGAGGCTTAGGGAAAGTGTTATGTTGCCTCTTCATATTAATCAGCTCATTGGAGAGTGTCCTTAGCATACTTTTGATATCATCCATCTCGGATGACTGAGCAGGGATCAGCTACTTCATAGATGATGAGGGGTAAGTATACATAGACACAGGGGGGATGATAGCTTTTGGAACCTTTTGAGGTAAAGGCAAGGAGATTTTTGGGAACATAGGCATGGGAGGCCTTGGAAGTAGCTTTCTGGCATCAATTAAATGATTTTCAGCTTTGACCACAAGGTCATAGGCTGTCAGCAAAGTGTGTCCTCCCAGTGACTAAATCATGATAGATATATCTAAATTTAAAGCCTTGAGATAGAATACTATGGCCATACCAGGTGGTGGTTTAGCCACAATAGGGATTCTATCCCAAGTTTTCTAGAATCTGGTATTGAATTCAGTCATGTCCTCTTATGGTCCCCTCTGAATAGTGATCAATTGCTGTAATGGGGAAGATTTATCACCCTTCTCTACAAATATTTCAAAAAATAGATCTCCAAGCTGGTCCCATGTAGAAATGGTGTTTGGGGTCAAAGACCGATACCATTCTATTGCCTTTGCTTTGAATGAGGCTGCTAACAATCTTAAGGCCACATTTTGCTCTGTGACACCATGTATGACATAGACATCTGATACATCTTAAAGATGCTCCATGGGTGTCTTTGATTCTTTCCCACTAAATTTGGGTAGAGCTTTTAAAGCATTTCCTAGAATAGGATCCCAAACAGCTAGTGATGTTGGGAGGATTAAGGGGCTACTAGTGTTCCAGCTCACATAATTTCTTGGAGGGACATTGGCTCCCATGTTTGGTACTAGTAGAAATTGGTTATCTCTTCTTCTTAGACTAACTACTAGAGGTGGAAAAAGAATACCTATACTTGTAGCAGATTATGATCTAGTGACTGGTCCATAGCTCTGACTCCTTGTAGTTCTTTGGTTCATGTGGTTTTGATAGAAACTTCAAGACTGGTCCCATCGGGCATGCCAAAAACTATTAATGCCTTAAAATTGCATTTGATTTTAATCAATAACAATGGGAAGTTTCAAGCTATGGGATGATGTGTCTTGAAATAACCTCCAAATTTTAGAGAAGATGGTCTCTTCTTTTGTATCGGGTATTGGAGAAAAGGGATAGGAGATTAAACAAAAATGCAAATGCAGGAATTGAAACCTAACTATGGCGATGTGCCTGAGTGTAATCCTAATCCTAACTTGAGCACAGAGAAACTATTATATGATTTAATTACATTTAAGAGCAGATAGGTGCATGATCAATGTAAATGATTGGAATAACAGAAATAGAGGCTCACAACAGGGGAGTCTTTTGCTGAGATACATGAATTGTCAACAAAGGCATAGTGTTCAATCTTGTTAATAGAACCCTTCAATCACATAAGAGGCACAGAAGTCACGCACAGTTATGTATAACTTCAGCTTCCAAAAAATGAGACAAAAGCAAATAACATTTCCAATCACAACACTAGCAAATCTAAAGCATAGACTACTGTGTAAATGACACAGGTAACACCAAGAAAGGCATGGAGGTTAAATTTCCTTAATTCATTCAGCGACATAAAGGGAATAGAAACATGCATGATTATATCAACTTTTACAACTTCAAGAAATCAAGATAAGAGCAAATGATATTATTGGTCGAAATTACAAGAAGTTTAAACTATCATAAATCTTCCCCCCCTCTTTTTTAGATTTTATAATCCTTCTTATATAGCCTTAGGTGTTTCCTTTGATCACTCTCCTTTCTCACGCGATCTTCTTTGTCCCTTGCTCATAGGGGACAAACAGATGGCATTTTCAATGCTGTGGGGGGCTCCAAAAAACTACCAGATGAACTATTCCATCTAATTGAATTAATTCTAGCTGATTTTCCCTCCATTTCACTTTGCGGAAATAGATACACAGAACACTCTATTATGTTTGAAATGGGAGAGGACACTTAGTCATTTTTCTTAAAATCCTCCAGGCATCACAAAATGACACTTGGCACTCTCCATTGGGTTTATTGAAGACATGTGGCCCTCTCCCTTTCCTTGGCTATGTTGTAGTTTTATTCGGGACTCATAACAGGCTCTTACGGATGGCGACACCTGGCAGCTTCCACAGACTTTGAAGTAACTCCTGAGGCCCACCACAATCTTTATTTAGTGATGACACTCGAATATGATCTCTTGAGAGATGATGCATGGAGGCTTTCATGGCTTTTAGGAAGATACGTGGCATCTTTCACTTCTCCTTCTAGGTTTATGTGGCGTCCTCCACTTTCTCGAGGGTTGAAGTAGAGAGGGACCTTAGACGGTGACACATGGCAGTCTCTGCTACACTTCAATAATTAGTAAAATGAAATGATGCCCTTTGGATGAAATCATTGGAACAAAGTCCCATGGATGATGACATGTGGTGGCCTCCACTACTTCTTTAAAAAGGAAGTTTAGGGCCTTCGCAATTGCCACCCGGCACTTTCTGCTCTCTCTACTGCTTAGCTTGTTGAAAGTCTTTGAATGAAAAGTGGATGCCGATATGGGACTTGGATGTTGACATGTGGTGCATTCCACTTAACTACTACTAGGTAGGTGGCATGTTTTGTGGTTCTCCCATAAGTTACAAAAGGTGTTCGGGGAACTCCAGCTGCCCAGCTTCATTTCCTGGAGATTAACACTTGGCGACCTCCACTCGAATCACAACTTAGGCCAAGAATGAAATGAAAGGAAACAAAAGGGGAAAAGGACCCACAATTGGAGGGTGACACTTGGTAGCTTCCACTACACTTTGATACCTAGGCAAAATGAACTGGCCCTCTACTTCAAAATTTTTTTGCCTTGTCCGAGGTGCGTAGGAACCAAAATTGTGGTGCTCGACCGAGAATTTGAATGCATCATAGAGTAAAATTTACTCTACAGTATGTATTAACTGATTAAGAGTTTTGAAGGATTAAAACTAAATTTGAAATATCTAGGCTCACTAATTCACCCCCCCTCTTAGTGATTGTACCTAAAATGAAGGTGATCTTAAGTAGGTACAAAGATGGTTAAACAGTTGAAGAAAGAAAATCAATAGTGGAAGGCTATGATAAAGGCACTTGAATAACATATATGTAATTTGAATAAATATGCTAAAGAAGATGAGAATATTATAAATGATATCAAGGTTTAGTTAGTAAATTCCAAGATAAGTTTGTGTTCAAAAGAAAAGGACATCATGTGTGATGAAGAAGCTTGTCATAATAGTAGAGAAGATGACAACAAAGAAGAAGTTGATCTAAAAGATGAGCTCATGAGTGCACTTGGTAAACTAAATGAACATAAGAAGAAGAATCATAAGATGAGAAATTTGGTCAAAGGTCTTGAAGTAAAAGTCAATTCTCTTGAGGGAAGTTTGATAGAGAAAGCATGTAGAATAAAGGATGACATGGCTAAAGAAGCTAAGAGTGATAAGCAAACTATCCAAGTTCTCAGAGGTTAGTTAATGGATGCAATTTCAAACATAAGAACTAAAAAGGATGAGATTATTCAACTGGAAACCAAGGTAGGATCATTGATGGTTGAGCATGATAAATTTATTGTCAAGATAAGCAAGCTTGAAGAAGATCAAAATAATTCTAATTAGGTCAAGAGCAATGAAAGAAGGTCTATTAGATAACCAAATGCTTCAAGGTATGATAGTTTATTTCATGTTCATTACTATACTTATAATAAGTATGGTCATATAGATAAGGAATATAAAATGAATTAAGTAAAGTTTGGACATTCATGGAGCTATGATAGAAGGATTTTTAGCCTAAGATTGATCACAGTTCAAATCTATCAAAAGGTATGAATGATGTTATTTGTTCCAGTTGTCATAAAAGTGGACATATTACTAGATTATATCCAAATAGTGATAAGAGGTCTTCAAGGAATGTGAATGGATATATATCTCCTAGAAGGTTTGAAAAAGGAGAAAATCAAGTATGGAAACCAAAGGTAATCATTGCCAATTCTTCTAGTCATAAGGTTGATAAGAAAGTTGCTCTAGAAGGATATGTTGCAAATTAGGATAAGCTCAAGGATGTAGTAGGTAAGATGGCTGAAAAAGATAAGAAGGGTAAAACTATGGTATGGAAACCTAAGGTAGTAAAGAATAAGAAGACTAACCTTGTTGATTCTAAGAGTTTTAATGGATTGTTTGCCAAGGTGGAAAAATAATCAGAGATGGAGAGTCAAGAGTTTCTATTGACAACATTTATTAACAAATCTAAAGAAAAGAATGAAGTTAAGGATTCGTTAAAGTCAAACAAGATTGAAAGTTAGAGAAATATATGGAGATATGGGAGTCTCTTAAGTTTTTGGACTTTTAGTGTCTTTATTTCAAAGGGGTGTCTCTTTCTAGGCTTTAATGAGACACTTGTCAGTCAGAGGAAGCTCAGTGGCTATCAAATATTGTTTAGTAAGAAGGTATAAAAATAAGACATGTCTATGCATTACATATATATATATATATATATATATATATATATATATATATATATATATATATATATATATATATATATATATATATATCTGTTAGAGAAAATAAGTTTGTGAAGAATCTCAGTGGTCCTATCTTAAGAAGGAGTTAGTTTGTTGATCATGGTTTGGATGTACTGGTATAAAGGTGAGTTTCAAATATCTATTTACATATCAATTTGTGGTAGATGTTAGTTGTGTATGCCATGAAATTTCACAATGTTTTGATGATGAGGTATCTCTATATGAGTATTGATTGTGACTGGACAGTATTTGAAGACTTGTTAAAGATGTCATGTTCTTGATGAAGCATGAAGTCAAGGGGATCTTTATAATTGATCAAGTCCTAGGTTCAAAGGACTGAGTACTTAAATCTAATTAAAAAGGTATGGAGAAGCATGTGTGTGTGCTGAAGATGATAATAACAATCAGAGAAGGTCTTTTATTAAGGAGGAACAACAAGATCATGGGCTTATTTCATAAATTTGTGAAGGAGCTATATTATAGGGTCAAAATGGATTGTTCTTGATGGCATAATGAATTTTATGCCATGACAAGAATTTTTTGGTGCCCAAAAAGGTATATGAATTTATTTGTGATATACTCTATGTGCTTTTGTGGTCTGAAGTTTTTGGCTTAAGGGCAAGCATGCCTAAAATGGGTTATAGGAAGTCTATGTTCTTAATGGTATGAAATATCAATTTTTTGGTCTAGAAGTGTGTGATGGGTGTCTCCAATTGTGAAAGTAGTTTTAGAGATGTGCATTGACTAGAAGGAGGTTTGTTGACCCTACTTGTTTTGATATTTTAGGGTTTTAGGCTATGCTATAAAAGTAGTTTGAATTATGAGTTAAAGTATAAGGATTTTTAATATGTTGAATGGTCCAAATGGGTGGTAAAATCAAGATTCACATAGAATTGAAGGTTTGTGGTTCTCAAGTTATTCAACTTTTGTCAATATGGAGGGTTAATTGGCTAGTATGTTTGTGAAGGAAGTTTATTTCAAAGGATGATCTTGGTGATGAAAATTGGTATGCTTGAGGGGACATATGAGAGTACTCTAGATATGGAATTTTAGGTACTGAAGATATCTCTACTAAAAATTGTGGGATCTACAAGGTTCAGGTAGGGCTATAAGGAGGCTAAATAGGCCTAGTTTGGAAGAATGCCTTTTGCTCAATTTATCAAAAAGAGAAAGGTATTATTATTTCAAGGTATGTTCTCATGTTATTTCAGTGCATGTTTCCTATTTTTGTATAGTGCAGATGTAGAGTTGGTGGCAATGGAAGTGTCTTGAGAAAGAAGGATGGTAAGCCTTCATGGGGGTTCATCATGGTGTGTAGAGATCTGAAGATGTTTAGAAGGTGCAATTTCTTAGAGTTATACAAGGGAGTCCCTCTCATATGTTTATTTATGTGTTATTTCAATTTTATGTGGTTTTGTATGTTCTTTCTACATTTATTTTAGTGTTTGGTTGAATAGAGTGTTGGCATGGAATAAGAGGATGTTTTCAAGGGAAGTTGAAGTAGGCTCAAGGTAAGGGGGAGTTTGTATCATATTTATAAGATGGTCCTTTTCTATTTGATATTTTTTTTATGTCCTTAATATCATTGTGTGCCAACTTTATCATTTTGTTAAAGGGGGAGAAATTTCTTGTTGGGGAGAAAGTTCCTATTGTAGGAGTGCTTTGAGAGAGAGAGAGAGAGAGAGAGAGAGAGAGAGAGAGAGAGAGAGAGAGAGAGAGAGAGAGAGAGAGAGAGAAGGTGAGTTATATATTTTAATATATGATGGGTGTTGACATCAATGAAAAAAGGGAGATTATTATGGAATTGTCATGGTGGTGTCATGGAGATGCTCTAGTGAGTGGATGAAATGCCATAATAGTCTAAGTGACAATGGTAAAGTGTGCAATGTGTTTGTCCTTGTATGCCAAAGTGTGCAATGTGCTTGTTCTTGTATGCTTGAAGGATGATTGGTTGATCTTAAGTGTTGACATGGATAGAGATGTTCAGGGATGAGTATGGAGTATTGAGTATGTGTAATAGGTACCTAATATGTTATATATGCTTTGATAACTTGTGTGCATAAATGGAATTCATCTATTTAATCATAGTTTTCATCTAGATACTTTTGGTCTAGTGTTAGAAAATTTTTGTTGGAATTTTGATGACATCACCATTACCACATGGGAATGAGTCAAGGGGTGTTGGTCATATGGTTATGATCATAGTAGTCCCTAGTTTTTATGCACCAGATCTCAAGTCATGCATCTAATCATGGTCAAAGATATGAGGGTGCAAAGTTGGCTTCTCAGTCAAAATTCATTATTTTCCCATAGCCAAATTCGTAATATGGCTAGAAAGAGTTTAGTAAGCATGTTGATGAGGTTAAAATTTTCATGCATGGAGGTGTTTAGATAAAATGATCATAGGGGTTTATTCATTTTTAGACCTAGTTTATTTGAGCTAATTTGTAGATCATTTGATGTAGTACATTAAAATATATGCATATGCAAAGTTGGGTTCCTAGTTAGTTTGACTGTGTTTTCCCATAGGCAATTTTGTAGTGTGTTAGAAAGAATTGAGTGAAAATTTTGATGGTGCTATATATTTCATGTTTGAATGTGTCAAGATAAAATGATCATATATATGGGTTTGTTTAGTTTTGAGCATAGATGCTTTACACTAAATTTGAGATCATGCGATGAAGTGTGGCAAAAGTTATGATTGATGAAAGTCGGCCTCTCAATAAGATTTGGACATAGTTGGCTCTATGACAAAAGTTTTTCAGAAGGAATTTTAATGGTGTTATATCTTGTATGCACAAAATTTATAAGATAAGTATGTCACATGGTTGGATTCTACTATGAGAGGAGATCATCTGGTCTAAATTTGAGATCTTACATCAGATCACATAAGAAGTTATTAAGGACAAAAAATGGCTACTTAGGCATATTGATAGGGTTCCCATAGTCATTTTTGAAAATTTTAAAGCTCAAGCAAGATTGATGGTGCATGTTTGCTCCAAGGAGTCGAGGTAGCAAGATGAGGATATGTACATGATGTTTAATGACTGAGTAAAGGTACATGATAATGATCCAATAGCAAGAAGGATTTCATATATTTGATCGAATGGTGAGAATTGTTCATTAAATACCTAACTAATCCATAGAGATCGATGGAGCACATTGATTTAAAGTTCCTAGATTGCATGAGATGAGGTTAAAGTGATAGAGGTTTGATGTTTGGCTTTGGTGGTCTATACATTAAAGCTCATACAAGATTGATGGTGTGTATTCAATATGATTTGAGAGTCCATGATATTTGAGCATTGTGTTTGAAGGTTAACCGTAACCGTTGTTATTCAAATATTTGAATTTAACACAAGAAAAACCATATATATATATTTCATCCATATATTTTGATATAAGTAAAATTTTCTCATGTTGTAATAAGTAAATATGAAGAGGAATCCATGGTGCATCTAATGAACCTAATTTGAGGATCTAAAAGTGAGTATAGTCAAAGATATTGATCTTAGAAGTTAACTATGTGTTCATGCTTGTTCTACAAGTGACTTGAGAAGGATATTCAAGCTTGTACTGATGTTGTTTCAATGTCTCAAGATGAATTAGCTATTGGATCATGTTTTAGACTCCATGAAGATGCTCTATGTCAATTTTGGAGTTGTGATCAATCTATGTTTAGTATAAAAAATGATTAAGAAGTTGACTGTGTGTTCATTCATGGTGACTATGTGCACTAGGTCAGTGTTTGAGTTGTTTGAGCATATGTAGAGGTGATCTAAGCTGATAGTGATCATTTAAGGATATTGAAGGGGAAATAAGGACTTGACCCATGTATTTAAAATTTGTCTTGTGTTCTTATTTTGCTCAAGGGAATGTTAAAGTAGTGAATGGGTTCACATGAGACCTATAAGGACTACAAGGGCCTTATTAAAAGGTGTAGTTCCTTAAGGGTGAGCTATATATGCTATGCCTGACCTATGAATATTGTATTGAGCCATGTATTCATGTGAAATATGCCTTAAGGGATAAGGCATGCCTAATGGCTGACTAAGATAGTGTTATCAAGATTGCTCTATAAATAATGGAATCAAAGATGATGGGTTCTAGATTTTGTATGAGAGACTAAGGAGAGATTAGATAGAGGATTGTGTGTGTTTTATTGAGTGAAGGAGAGGTAAAGTACCCTGAGGATGAGATGAAGAGAAAATCAGTTTGAGGACTATTTATATGACCTATAAGTCATGTTTTAAAGGTTAGATTAGTGATCTTATATATTAAGGATGAGCAAAAAGGTCTAGAGTTATCCAAAAGGATGTTTTGGATATCTTGAGAATGAGCAAAGAATTTATAATGGTTATGTGAGATTAGTGGTTGATCTGAGAGGTTGATCAATGTGAGGACTATGTGTATGACCATCTAGTCATGTTGTTAAAGCTATGACATAGTTGTTGCAATGAAGGATGCATTGAGTGTTAGAGTTGAAGAGTGGGGATAGTTGGGATATGTAATGTGTCCTAACTGATCTTTATGTGTTGGTTCAAGTATGTAATATGATTTGATCAATAGGGAGTTTTGTGGTGATAGAGTTGTTATTAAGAAGCACAGAGTGGTTGAAAAGATATATTTGGATGCATTGAGTGTGTAGAGTTGAAGAGAGATAATATAATTTATATCTCCATTATATTTATAGGCAATCAATTTTGAGGAGATGTGTTCATAAGTGTTGTTTCCTCCTTGCAAGGTGAAACTTGATAAAAGTCTAGTTGTTGAGGGTGCTCAACTAGACAATTATAATATATCCTTATGGGATTGTAGTCTCACTAAAATGAAGAATGGTATTTCTTTGATTAGTGGCTTACTAGTATAAATTGGTTCTTATTATTATAGGACAATAGTCTAATTATAGGTTACAATGGGTTTTATTACCCAAGAATTTTTCCCATGTATGTCATGTGTTATGTGCTTGATCTTGCATTATCATTCTTATCCATTACTATTAATGATGTCTATGCCTCATTAATGTATATATTGTCTAATTAAGAGTTTGGAAGGATTGGAACTAAATTTGAAATATCTGGGCTCACTGATTCACCCCTAGTGATTTTACCTCTAACAAAATGACAACACACTTTGACATTAATGACATCAATGACAATACTATGCCAACAAACTCCCCCTTTGTCATTGATGTCAAAACATTCTACAATCTGATAATCAATCACTCACATCTTCCCCAAACTGGTCAACCTTCTTTCCTAAACTTTATCCCCCTTTGACATTAATGGCAAAGGGTCTTCCACAAACTACCATTTGGAACCACACCTTCTTGTAACACAAGTTATGAAGTATCACAGGAAAATTATCCCCCTTATTTCATGCATACTTCCTCCAAATTAACTCACAATATAATACCATACATATTGCCTTTGAAATGAATGATATGACTTAGACTCACTAGGATATCTAATTTGTTCTTATCTAATAAATATCTACAAATTGACTCAGGTATACAAGACTACTTACCTTCCTTTATGAACCTTGATTCCATAGAGATGAATAATAACCAACATCATGATTCTGCGTACATTTTTTTTACTACAAACCTACTCTTGCAACTTATGAACTATTTGATTAGCTCCACTTGGGCTAATGCTAACTCTCAAATATATTAGATGATAAATATTATTACAACCACTCATGATAGCCATTCATAGAACTTATCCCTAATATGCCATTAACCATTCACACACTATAAAAACAATCTCTTATGATAATCCTTGAGATCCATAAGCCATATCTGATCTATTTATATCATGACAACCCTTCTTATATTAGTTCATTTCTCATTAGGTCTATAAGATACCTAGTTCACTATCTACCACACTTCTATCTTACTTGATCACCTTCACCTTACACAACCAAGGCATACTAAGCATATAGACATGTGATACATGACCCAAAGGTAATATTCAAATTCTTGTAGCAATCACACTCAATTCCTATAAGCATAAAACATGCCTGAAATCAATGCTTTTACACCATGCCTATTATGTTTATTTACAATCAAAGATATTGTTCCAATGGAACAATCTAGTCCTCCATGCTAGAAAAAATATTAATCATGCCATGTCCATATGGTACCTTAGATGTTATTATTACATTAATATCTCTCCTTGATGTTTCTTATACCACCATAGAACATACCTCATCATGACAACTCTTTCATGAACCTAATCACTGTCAGCTACACTCTGCTAATTATCTGTATTCACCTTTGATATTTACCATATGCAAGATGCATATTCAGAAGATGATCCTTGATATAAATTATTTATTACTAACTAATAGAGAAGACAATGTTCAACAAACTCACCTTGAAGATATCACTAATATCACTATTATCATACTCTTTCCATGCCATGACAAAACTCAAGCCTCTAATATACCTAAACACTTTTAACATCTTGACCTATGCCTTCCATGCTCATACCACTTATGACAATTCTTATCAATGTAACATTTTTATGTGAATTGACATAACTTACTCCCCATTGAACTGACCTTGATTTTACCTAGATGATAGTCTTAACACAACTAATTGACAAATAAATATCATATAGAACTACACAACAATATATCAAAAACTTACCTCTTGACATGTGAAAAGATCACACTTCTATCTCATATTCAATAGATATTCAACATGTCTTCATACCATACATCACCTATCTAATTTCAATAAGTATCCACCATGCTTTCACTTATTGATGAGTGTATCCATGAAGCCTAATGGAGTCACCCCTTAAATAAGTCACTAGAATAACACAAATTTATGAGATTCCCAGATCTCCATACCCTCAAAATATTCAAAATTATTCAATGTCCTAGACTTGACTGTCAACTTAGGCTTGACCTTTGACTTGGCATCTACATAGTCCTTTTGAGCTAGCAATGAATACTCTTGACATTTTTTCAAATATGACTTATGTTCTATCATAGCTAAAAACCCACCTTGGTTTATAAATTGATCATGACTCAATTTGTCATCCATTTTCTTCTCATTCAACTCTACCATTACCATTATTATTTGGTAGTCTATCATTACTATCATGATAAACATTGTCATCGTCACAATCCAAGTTGTGTTTCTTAATATCACCTTTAGGCTATTAGGCCTATTTCAAAGGACCAAGCTCTAAAACCAATTACTAGAATCAAGATGAATGAGAAGGGGGAATGAATTAGTGTCCTTATAAAATTTTATTTTCACTTAATATATCTATTTATTATTCATTAAGAAAAATCATCATATGAACAATATAAACTAGTCTAACAACATGAGAATATACACATAACAAGTATGAACACATCATATAAGTGGGAACCCCTCATGGGGAATAAACCCACTAATCATATCTCAAATAATAAGTCCTATAAATTAATGAATAAAATTTAGTTTATCACCCACTCAATTTGGATCACCAACCCCAATCTATTAAACACCAATGTGATGGAGTCTTTAGCAAGCACCCACTTGTAAGGAAGCACCAACTCCCTTAGTGACTCAACACCAACTCAACCACCCCTTGATTGAAAACAAAATAAACCAAGTAGACTTTTTTCCTTACATATTTATCCTTTTTTCAATATTCAATATATTATGGTCCTCTTCTTTATCTCTTTACACACTTCTATTCCTCTAAAATTTGCCTTTAGGTATCTTCACTTTACTCAGTATCTTCAAGACTGATTAAGTCATATGACCTTGATCTCCATAATAAAACCTAATATTAGATATTCATGACTATATAGATATACCCATATGGTGGTATACATGACCTTATTCTTCTCCTCAATGCATTATTTTATTCATTTGTACTCTATATACATGCTCACACATAATTAGGCCTAATTAGTCTTGCTCTTATACAAGTCACTTACTCTCACATAAATTGGTAGGAAATGAATACTTGAATACTTGGATTAACCTTAAAATAGGTCTTATAACATGTTTAAAACATTAATAAAATAATACAGTAGGTCGGTCATAGCATATAGGACCAAAATCTCTTTTAGGCCTTGAGACCTAATCCTTTTAGGCCTTCATTAGAGCATGTTACTCTTAGTCATTATTGGAATGCTTCCAAACGTCACAAATATAAGGATAAATTAATATATTAATAAAATATACCTTATAAAAATTTACTTTAGGTCCAAAACACCTTTTCGGTCCAATCACCGCTTGATCCCCTTCTCAAAATACTGTTCACAATAGGCCTATGCATACACAAAAAAATATGTTTTGAACAACTGAAGCATAATTTTTTTTTGATAAAAAAACATGGAAAAAAATCACATATTAAAAAACCTCATGATATAATGGTCATCAAATACTTTATTATATGCTTCAACTTAGAGTATACAGTCTCAAAATATTCTCTATATGATGCTTACTCTGAATTGCCAACTGGATTCAAAACACAATCATGGAACTTTGAAATTTTAACACATAAAGAGATACACTCAAGGAATTAAAATTAATTAAAATTATATTAAAAAATATTAAAAACAACATATAATAAATATATCATAATATCTAATGTAAACTATTGGTCTTGCAAACCAATTTGTTGACATTCTCTCTCGCAGACTTCACTTAGCCAAACAAGCCATTTTGGCTTCAATGTTTCAACCTATTAAACCAATTATAAATCCTTATAAAAATAATTGATAGGTAATATATGTCCCAAAAAACACTATAATATTAATTATACACTTCAATTCAAAAGATAAGGCTTCAAACTCATCACTATTCATTATTCACTTAGAACTACCAGTTTTCTTCAAAGACTAGTCATGGTGACATTGAATTAAAACACATATATAGACACATTAAAGTACTCTTTATTCATAAATATTATCCTTATATATCTTAATAACATCTCCAAATACAAAAAACTAATGTCTAATGGCAAATGTTATACATATAGACCAATCTCTATACCTCTCTGTACACAAACCTCACTGAGCTAGATAAGTTAACTTGAGAGGAACTTTTTTCTATATAAAAAGATATAAAAAATTTATATCCAACATGAACATGTATTAAAGGTATTTAACAATGTCTTCATGAACTCTTATTCATCCCAAATCCATGATAACACATCCTTAATCAACTTCTCACTTCTACCTAGGTTTCTCGCTATTTGTACCATTAGGCCTATTAGCGATAGATCAACTTGTAAGACTAGTTTATCACCGTTAATGCATATAATATTCTCATAAACCACCATGGACACAAAAAAAAATTATAAAAAATTGTCCTCTAATGATTTTTAGACTTTTCTTTGGTCAACTCTATTTGTTGCAATAAATTTTTGAAGGCCTTTCTTTTAGTGTCCACTCACTCACATAAAGACTCAATCACACTTGTAGGTTCTTAGTAGAGTTTAATACATGATAAAATCATTTATATATCCATTTAAGACCAATCTATTATGTTTTTAACAAGATCTTTCACATTGACTCATTGTTAGGGTTCTTTAAGGATTTAAACCATCTTCCAATCTTAATGATCATTCATATAACTTAGGCCTTCATTCAAAAAACCAATGCCTTAAAATTTGATCTAGGACCATTATCCATCTACCATGATTATATTAGGTATGCATGTGTAATTTTCACATGCCAATGAACACTTGAAAAACCTTCTCAGGTAGACAAGTCTTCATTCTGTACACTCGAGAGACCTTAGAACCACTTTTCCAACATTTTATTATAAAAAAAGACATAAAACTTCATAAATATGCTTAAAAAAACATGAATTCTATTTTTCAATTCTCACGTATTCACACATCCCTTGAAAATTGATCCTAATACCTCATTAGGCCATGCTTTGACCATCTTATTTTACTACACCTAAGTCTTCACACCTCATTAAGTCTTGAACTGACCTTCAACCTATTTCCATGTTCTCTCCACCTAAATTACATGCTCACACAATATATCACATGCTAAAACAATGTCAAAAATACTTCATATGCATTGAAAACACCTCATGACACCTCATTAGGTCATGCATGGTCTAGAATTAGTCTAGTTGTAGACTTGAGGTTAAGGTTTTACTCTTGTAATCTAACCTTGAAAATCTCTTGGGTGCTTCAATACCTTATTTTCATGTTTAATAAACCTTATATATCCTCTTATGCCTCTGTCCATCCATATCACTAGGCAAATATGCTCAAACCTCATCATTGGGTCTTTACATGTTATAGCTAGTGTTAGGTTATTCAAATATTTGACATTAATGCTTTTTTTCATGCTATCAACACCTAACTAACATGCCATACAATATTTTACCATTATAAACCACTAACATACATATTCTCACATGCCTGATACCACTCATCTCACCAAGCAACCAAGCCCATGCCTTCATACAAAGTCTCTTCATGCCATGACTAGGCTATGATAAGACTCCTTAAACTCTTGATACTTGACACAAGGATCTAATTATCAAGAACTTGTCCTCAAATAACTACCTTTCAACACTTATTAATGATTATACACCTAATTCTAAATCACATACAATTATAAACAACTTCTCATATACATAGGCTCACTCACTTCACCATGCTACCTGCACATACCTTCTCATAAGGTCTAGATAAGGTTTTGAAAGATACCTTGATGCCTTGAATTATTCCTTCCACATCATGAGATTTAAAAAAAAATCAACCAATCATATATGAGACAATTGGAATTGTACCTTTTTCTCTTATGGTAATCACTATATACCTTTAATGCTCATAAGCTCGTCATAACATACACTACCAACTAGCCTTACTCATCTAGACATCAATGAAAACACAATTTGACATTAATGACATCAATAACAAAACTATTCAAATACTTACAAGTCATTTCATGGGATTATGAGCTCAAAAACTCAAAATTGGTCAAAATAGGCTCTTTTGGCAGCTCAAATAGGCTTATCTTCTTAACGATTGTTCATAAAGCCTAGATCCTAGATATGAGAAAAATGCTTATAAAATGGAGAATACACACATAATTAAACTTAATATATTATCCACACATGTATCTCATATGTACTATTTCAAGTGTGTGAAAGTTCCTCTAAGCTTGAGAATATCCATTCTGGGAGGTCGGGTAGGAGAAAAATGAAGTAAATTGAGCAAAAATGCAAATTTGTTGTTCAAATAACCTCTAATAGGTATATATATATATATATATATATATATATGGTTTTATTTATTTTTATAACCTTCCAAACATCCTCTGCACCTTCATTCCTCTAGCTAGGTTTCTTGGATTCTTAGGTAAATTTGACCCTATATATATATGGTTTTATTTCTTTTTATAACCTTCCAAACATCCTCTACACCTTCATTCCTCTGACTAGGGTTCTTGGCTTCTTAGGTCAATTTGACCCTATAGGTCTAATTTTATCCTTTTTCCATCTTCTCAAGGTTTAAAAATTCATATATTAAACTTGGAACATCATATTATCTTATTATAAATCTTTATAATCTTCCAATAATCCCTCAACTACCATTTTCTCCACTTTCTCATTCTAGGCCTACTTATGTCCAAATATGCCTAATAGGTCAAATAGCCTACGCAAGCTCCTTCTTCCATCTCCACTTGAATTATTCTTATTATTAATCATATAAAAACTCAATTTAACCCTTTTAGGATTTAAAACTTCCCAAAACACCTTAAAATGGTCAAATATTTAGTTTTCACTTCTAGGCTCGAGTATGCCTAATGAGGCCTAATAGCCCTAATTTGGCCTATTAAGCTTTTCTCCATTTTCTTAGTTGTTTCTATTTATATGCGAATTTGAAATTAGAAAAAAAAGTTCTAGATAACTTGATGTATCTTATCATATAAAATAACTTCAAGTAGTCACTTACTTAGTTTCTCACTCTAAGGTGTGAGTAGTCAAGTGAGAATTCTTGACATGCTTCTTTAACAGACCTATAATCTAACCTTTTATCTATCCTAACGTATAGTAGTGGAACAAAACCAATTTTAAAAATTAAAGAAAAAAATACCTCCATTTAAAATTTTAATTCATTTAATTGAGTATAACTCAAAAAATGCATCTTTTGGGGTTACCTCAACTTGCCTTCTCTCATTTCTGAGCATGTGTAGCTCTATGTTTTAACTTTTTCCACGTTTTATGAGGTCCCAAGACATCATTAATTTTTAATTATTAATATTATATGAAAAAAAAACTATTCCAATCATTTTTTCCCATTATCAACCATTAAAATCAACCAAAATCACTAATCTAGACCTAAAACACACTCAACAAGTAAGAACCAAGAAACCTAGGAAGAGAGAAAAAGGTGTATCTTGAGATTTATGAGATATAAATACCTTATTATTTTTAAATTTAAACATTTTATATATACCAAAAATGTTAAAATCAATTTTTTGAATTTATCAACCATTAAAACCTTCACCAATCTAGACTTGCAACACACTTAGAAAGTAAAAACCAAGAAACCTAGGATGAGCGAAACATGTGTATCTTGAGATTTTTTAGGTATCAATATTTTCATTAAAATTTTTAAAATATCCAAAAATTATTAAAATCATTATTTTTCCATTCTCAACCATGAAAACCAACTAGAATCACCCATCTAGACCTATAACACACTCAAAAAGTAAGAACCTAGAAACCTAAGAAGAGAAAAAAAGGTTTATATTGATATTTATGAAGTATAAATACCTAATTATTTATTAATTGTAACTTTGAAGATATCCCAAAACTTATATAATAATTATATTGCATCATCTAACCCTCTAAACCTCTTAAAAATGCCTTTTTTAACTATCTCCACTTGTATGCCAAAACCCTAAATTTTACAAATTTACACGTCTCCATGTTTCTAAGTTGAAAATACATTATTAATACCTTTATAATAATCAATTAACCTATATTTATTTCCCTCAATCTCTAAAATTATCTCAAGTGGTCATTCTTCATTTTTTTCATCATGGCCTAAGACTACCCATTAGGCCTAATTGGCCTATCTGATCACTTCTTAGCACTTAGGTTATATATGTATATCTTGTTGAAAAAAAATTATAAATTAATTGGATTCATTATACCCCCATTTAAAATCCAATCATTCATTTGTATCCATCTTCCTCATGATTATAGTGTTAGGTTCTCTTACATACATGGTTGTAGGTAATGATTTCTAGGCCCAGACTGAGTTAGGATCTCCATTATACCTTATTTAATCCATTGTTTCATCCAAATATTCCTAATATTATTCAATATTCAAAAAATATATTTCATACTTCAACATCATAACTTCATCCTCTAGTATTTCTTAGTCCTTTATCATGTTCAATGCTTCCATGGTTGTAGGTGGAGATTTGGGGCACTCACTATAAGTGGTGGTTTGAAATATGTTTCAAGGGTTTCCTTATTGAATTCATAGCACTAATTTTCATGACCCTCTTTTAATGCCTTTTAATCTTTCAAATTTCATTTTATAACTCAACAACCAACCTTGCCCAAAAAATCTCAAAGGACCATTTTAGCTGTACGTGACGATTTTAGGCTGCCTGTAGGTGAAATTGGTAAATACATCTCCCCATAGATTCCAAGATTTAAAAAATTATTATTTTACATTAATCCTATAATCATCACTCTCTTGGTGCCCAAATACATTCCTCATGATCTAATGTCTCTCACACTATGCTCAAACATAGAACAACCTTCATTGCTCTTTAAGCTTCATTAGCCCTTTTAGCCAACTCTCTACCCATTGTCCTTTCTAACCCAATACCCTAATTTTCTAATGAATTTATGTGGATATTATGAGATCTTTTATTTAGTGGTCCAATTTTTCTCCTTGACCTCTTCTAACCCAACTCTTCCATTTCAAATCTTCTTCAAGATTCATCTTGAGATCCCATCAGCTGGTTAGTTGTGTTCTTATGCCTAGATTGCGATTTCTCTCTTGAAGGCATATGAGGCTCAAATATATGGTTTAAATTTTTATTATACCTTTCCAATCCTCATAAATCTCTAACCTCTTTCTCAATATATTTTAATCTATCAATTTCTCTACAAAGTGTTACACTTAGGCTTGAGAACCTAAATAGGCCTAATAGGCCTAATTAGGCATAAAGAGTATTATCTTTGTCCAAAAGACCAAATACACTCACTTAAAAACATTAAAAACATTGGGAAACTTCCAAAAGAAACATATTAGAACTTTTTCATCTAACTTGATACTCTCCATCTCTCTTGTATGGAAAACCTTAAGAAACTGCTTACAGGTATCCTATAGATTACTTCACCATGAAGGTTTTTTGCCTCTTAGGGATCAAAAATGTGAACCAAAGGATAAAAATTATTTTAATGATTTGGTAGGACCTACACAAAAATATAAAAGTTTATTTCATTTCTACTTTTTCCCTAAAGTGCCAAAACTAAAGAAAACCTACCTCCTTGGTTTTGAAGGCACTCAAGAGCTAGTCAATGGTTTTATGGTGGTGTGTGAGGACATAGACCTTTATTGAATTGAAACTAATTGTATAAGGTTTTTTTTTTATCCATTTACCTTCTCATATATTTGAGATATATAATTTGTTAGGATAGAAGTACAAGACAAAAAATTCCCCCCCCACTTGATTAGTTTTTCAAGATTGCACTAAAATGGTTTTCTCTTAGCACGAAGAACCAGAGGCATACCTTATCAATCCAAAACTTGGATAATATTTAGAATGATTAAATTTAACTTACATTCTTTATATAAACCTTATGAATTGATTGAAGCTCCATAATGGTATGAAACATATTTCATGCCTAATCTGTAGCCAATAGGTTTTCCTTGCCTCTATTAGTTATTATTCTTGGATCTAATTATAGAGGCCTAAGAGGGGATATTATGGACACAATGGATTATTACATATGATAGCTGAGATTTTGTACTGAGCATAACCTTAAAAAAAACTACTCAACCATGGATCCAAAAGGCCCAAAAATGCATCTTCTTATACCCAAACTCCTATTCTCCACTCTAAATGGCATGAAATGGTTTTCAACATGCCTAAATGAGGAAAAAAAACCATGAATATGTGGAAGGAATTAAAAATCAATTTTAATTCTCTAAAAATCCCCTTTTTCACTTAAAAATTCTATTTAAAAGCTCCTCAAGTCATCTAATGCACTTTTGAGGGTCTTTTTGGAAAGTTGGCTTCATTAGACATCATTTTTAACTTATTAGAATATTTGAAACTTTGTGCAAACCTCCTTCCTACCCATAAATTCTCAAACACCATGGAAACTAACTAGATCTTTCACTTGCAGCTCAAGATCCATTTCTAGGACTTTACCTTAAAATCCCCAAAAACACCTTAAATTTTTCTAAATATTCTCAAGAAGGAAAATAAAATGAGGTAGGGACATGAATCTCATATTATCTTTCCACCATTGGATCATCCATTACATTATGACTTTGTACAGCTCTCAACACCACACCAAGACCTTCTAAGATACTACATTGTATCATCAAGTTAGGACTAGAAAGAGGCTACTCATGAAGGTAAGAGGTCACTGAATGGTCTAAGAGAGTGTCATGATCCATCGAGGCAAAAATTTAGTATGTAGGCCAATTTTGGCTAACATTTTTGGTGACCTCCTCAGATTACACATCTATCTACATAAAAGACTAGTTGCTTTATTCTATCCATTGGGCTTATGGGGTCAAAAAAGTCTTTCTCAAATTGGTTTTCAATTGATCACAAGGTTCAAAAGCTTATGACTATAAATTTTAAAAAAACTAGGACAACCCAAAAAAAAAAACAATGTGCTCAAAGCATTTAGGGAAGGGAAACACACAATAAAAGGGAAAGTGTGCATAAGGCACTTGGATGAAAACAAAAAAATCTACTATAATATACACAAGGATGCAAATTTATTTTAGTAAAAAGGATTTGTATGAATCCCATTAAATATGATGGGTAATACCTCTCCATCCATATTGGAAATTTGAAAGGCATTATGTTTTTTGCATCCATGGATCAAGTAAGGTCCACTCCATAAGCTGTCAAACTTAGTATGGTTTCTTGGCTTGACCTTATTTGAATCCCACTAAGGACTATATCACCTTCCTCAAAGTATCTTAATAAAACTCTCTTGTCAAAGGCTTTCTTGACTTGATCTTGATGTTATTCCATTGTATTCATTGCAATATCCCTCATTTCTTCAAGATCCATGAACTTTGTCATCCTCACACTCATAGGTTCACTCTCTATCAACTCAAGTTGATGGGTTAACTCCAAGGTAGGTAACTCAAGAGAGATGGGAAACTTGGATTTTCTCCCATATTATAGGACAAATTGTGAGTTTCCAATGGAAATCTTAAGGTTCACTCTATCAACCCATGAGGACATCCTTAACTTTTAATGCCACACTCTTTGGTTTTGCTCCATATTCCTCTTGATTATTCTAATCAATTTTTTATTCATTGAATCTACAATTCCATTCCCTTAGGGGTAGTAATTGGAGGATTTTCTAATGTATATTCTTATCTAAAGTTCTCATTCACTCATCTTCATGTCAATAAATTCTATGGCTTTATCTAAAATGATGGTTGCCAGTACATCAAACCTTGTCACTATACTGTCATAGAAGTCCAATACTACTTTTTATTTGGCCTCTTTTAGAGAAATTGCCTCTACCCACCTGGTGAATTAATCAGTGTGAGTACCCACTTGTGTCCTCCACTAGTAGGTGGATTGATCATTCCTATAAAGTCTAGGCCCCATTAGATGAAGGGATGCTCTACATAAATGGGATTAATAGGAAGGTATACAAACCTTTGCTTGCATACAAAGAGAGCACACTTTTGTAACTTCCTCACCCATGCATATGCATGGTTAAAGAGACTAGGCCAAAAATAACTAGACCTCATTACTTTTTAAGTTGTAGTTCTTAGGAAAAAATAACCTCTTGTAGGCCCATCATGGAATTGCGCTAAGAGTCTAGTCACTTAATCATCATATATGCATCTGATTAGCACCCTATTGAGGTCTTTTCTTAAGATAACCCCATCAATCAAAGCATAATTTATGGACTAAATTTTAAAGTATTTTATCTTTGTCCTATCCATACCTTGAGGACACTCACTTGTTTGTAAGAACTTTACCATGTTTTAGACCCAACTAGTGTGATATGGAGGTAAAACTATCTATAAGTTATCTTATGTCATCAAAATAGCCTTTTTATTTTCATTAAGGTTAGCAACCATGTGTTCACATAATCCTTTGCCTCTTACTAGCTTAGTGATTTTGATTTCTATGTCATATTCTATGACTCTTGTAATCCATCTAGCCCTCTTCTCATTTAGGTCCTTATTGAGAAGGAAGTATCTGACTCTAAGATGAGACACCATAAGGTATATTTTGCTATTGGATAGCATAGGCCTAAATTTTTTTATACTTCTCATAGTTGTGAGGAGTTGCTTCTATAAGAAAGTGTACCTTTCTTCCTACGCTTCAAGCCCTTGGCTGAAAAATACAATTAGTTGTTCAATCCCTTCTCCATTATTTTGCATCAACATAGTTGATATGTTATCAATGTTGGTAAAGGCATACAAGATGAAATCTATTGAGAATTCAAGATTCATTGGTGTAGGTGCTTGGATAATGGCCTGTTTGATAGCTTCAAATCCTAATTTTCCTTCTCTTGTCCAATTGAACACTTGATTCTTCTTCAACATTGTAGTGATAGGTTTAACCCATCTTAAAAACTAGGTATGAACCTTCTTACGATGTTATCTTTCTAAGGAAACTTTGAAGTCCCTTCTTATGCTAGGGCAAGGACAAGGCCAATATTATACTTATTCTATCATTATCAATGGCTATTCCCTAATTTGAGACAATATTCCCCAATATTTTACCATCATGGACAATAAAAACACACTTCTTGGGATTTAATGAGATCTTATACTCTCTACACCTTTCAAATATTGTCCTCAAGTGGTTTAAGTGTTCACTAGCCTTCTTGGAGAAGACCACTATGTCATCTACGTACATAAACACCATCTGATTAAGAAATCCTTAAAAATATATGTCCATGGATCTTTAAAAATTATCTCCAACATTTTATATTCTTAAAGACATGTTCTTGTAACCATAGGTGCCCCACTTTGTGGTGAAGGCAGTCTTGTATTGGTATTCCTCCCTAACTAGCACCTGATTGTACCCTAAGTATCCATCCAATAGAGAGAAATGTTTTTAAATAAAAACCATTTGAAGGAGTTTCTCCTTTGATGTAAATGGGTAATGGTATTTCTAAGAGACCCTATTCAAGTCTCTAAAGTCCACACATAACTAGATCTCACCATTCTTCTTTCTCATAGGTACCAGGTTAGCCACCCATGAGGAATGCTTGATATGGAAAATGATATTAGACTAAATCAACTTGGTTAACTATTTTATCATCAACTCTTAAATCTTTGGGTTGATTGGTATTTGTTTTTTCCTAATAGGTTTAGCATTGTCCTCCAAATCGATGGTGTGTTGGGATAACTTGGGGTCAAAACCTCTTAGATCACTATACTACCAAGAAAATTTATCAAATTATTCCCTAAAAATATCAATAAATAAATGATTTTTTATCTCTTTACTAACCTTTTCAAGCTTGAGAAGCTTTTCCTTGAAGATGATGACTCTATCATAATTTTCTTCATCAGTAGACATAACTGCCTTGTCTTTCTTCATGTGATCTCCTTCATGGAAAATACACTTAAGGGTGACCAACCCTTTAGGAAGTTTATTTGAATTTAGCTAAACAATATGGTCTTCATACTACTATTTAAGACTGCTTTGGTTTGTTGAGGATAATTCTTCCTCTTATTGTATGAAATAAACAATATGCTTATCACTATCAAAGACTTGTCAGTGAACTTCATTATTTGAAACTGATGGTCTCACTATAAATTTGACATATTTGTATTTTAATACTATTCAAATCATTTGGAATGTCAAATTGAGCCCCTATGACTGCTAACCTATCAACATGTTTATTTTTTTCTCTTGGTATTGCTTGGATATTGAAGGCTTTAAAGTCTTAAAGTAAGTCCCATGATATATGTTTGTAGGACTTCATTAATGGGTTCTTGGATATGTTTTGATATCTCACCTGATGTAACATCATATCACTATCCTTGTAAACCTATAATTACTTTATCCCCTCTTACTGGCCTATTGAAGACCATGCATGAGGCCTTTATACTTAGCTATGTTATAAAAACAACTAAATTAGAACCTATATGATGAAAAGTATTTGTCATTAGAGGTAGATATCAAAATTACACTTACCCCTAATCCATGTTTTCTCCTTGAGCCATCAAATAACATCTTCAATAATCCACTAGTATCCTCTTATGGTCTAGTGAGGGATGACATGAACTCAATCTCTTCATGTAGGTAATAAAATCCCATGCCTATTTATTCAACACCTCCCAAAGGGTCAAGTAGTTGATTCTCACTCCATAACTCATATAATAATACATTAGGTATCCCATCAAAATGAGTGATTAGTTCTTGACCAACAGGGTGGTCTTCTTCATCTAGAATAGTGCAATTGATGTTTGGTCTACTTGGCTAATAAGGCTCAATGTGAAATTTGGTAATAGGTTTAGCCTTTATAGACACCTTGGTCCCATACCATGTCCTAAAATACATAGAGGACCAATCTATTACTAGGTAACTCCAAATTTTGTTGTAAATTCTCTAGATAAGCATAAAGAAAAGTAGGGAAGCACCTCTAGTACCACTACATCTTAAGACACTAAAACACTAGGACAAGCATAGAGGGTTAAGTTTATACCTTTGATAATACCAACTAGTTTAGAAGAAGATATATTAAGCTACAAAAACCCTTTATCTTTGGGTTTAAACTTCAAACCAAGTTGATCTGCTCTTGATTTTGGCATTACTGAATTACTTGATCCACTATCTACCATGCAATTATGTACCAAGGAGTGACAAATTATTAAATAAATATAGAAGGGAGGATGTTTAACCACTTTGTTTGACTTTTTTCACTTTAATTGGATAAAACAGTGAGAAATACACTCTCCTTACTTGGTGGCTTCTCTAAAACACTGATCTTTGACAATCCCTCTTGAAGGATATCCACTTGACTAGGTATAGAAATAATTTCCCACATTGGCACTATTGGCCAATTTTGACCTACATATAGATTTTTTCCTAGATGGATTAGTTTCTAGAATTCCTAGTATGGAGTGGTAATCTAGGAAGATTTATTGTGGAATGAAGGATCAAATGATAAAGAAGAACCTCAATTGTCACCTGCAAGATTTTAGAACACTTTAAACAAGCTTAAAGTGTAATTTGTTGATCTTTGAGGAGAAAGTCTTAAAATAGGTCTAGATTGCAAGAGAAAGGATCCAATAGGTTCTTATGGTGTTTAAGGAATTCAAATTACATGGATCAGGTTGGCATAAAGTCTCAAAGGTTCAACAAATCTTTGATAGATCAAAAGATGACAAGAACATGTTTAAAAGAACGAGGCCATCATAACACACCATGTAGAAACAAACAAATCAATCTAGTTGTACATTTCATAAATGCGCTTATGAAGTCAACCAAATTTAAATAAATAAATATATGTTATTTTTTTGGTCCCTTGAACATCCTTTAAAAATTTCATATCTTGCTAAGTTTTCTATCTCAATATATAAACATTCAAAGTTGAAAAAATAGAGTGAGATGTGTATGCGGATGTCAAGTTTTAGCAACAACAAGTAACCATTTGGGTTAAAATGTTCCAAATATTAATGTAAATATGAAAATTGGTGAGATAATGAAGGATCAATCAAATATATAATGGTTTATGGTGATCAATGAAGTTAAAAGGTCTAAGAAAATCAATGGAGCATGTTTCATTATATAAAAGTGGATCAACAGTGAGCAAGAAGTCAACCAGTTAGTGAATCTTGAGAATTAATGTGAAGCTACCAAGTGTCATAACCATGGTAACTACCAATAAAATTAATGATGCATATTCAAACCATACAAAATAAGATTAATGGTGCATACAAGGTTAAAATTTTAATGTGCTCAGATCGAATGCAAGGATGCTATGTGGTGAAAGTATAAGAACTAGATAGAACTAACTATAGGGTCTACAAAATAAATGAGGAGATGAAAAATGGCAAAATATGGGAAGCCTAGATCAAGATCAATGGTTGATATTAAAATTAAAATCTAGGAGACTTCAAATAGAGATTGAATGTGACTTAGTTTAAATCAAAACAAATATTTTAAAGGGTATATGCTTCCATTAGAGTTTAGTTAAGCATCATGAATTATGAGATGTATTCATATAGGTAGGATTTTCAATGATGAGGCTCTATCTCCATTAAAACTTTGATAAGACCTTTGGTCAATGATTTAGAAAAATGTCGACCCTATTGTCTAAATTTTCTAGGATTATTCCATGGCTAAGTTCATTTCTCTTTTAGAAGGAAGATCCTTATGTGCAATGATTTCTCATCTTACACAAGATTTAGAGGCAAAATAAGTTTTTTTGAACCTAATATAGTTCAAGAACAAGGCTATATAACATGTAGGCTTTCCATTGACATGATAACTATACGAAAACCAATAAATGGATTGGTTCTCAATCTATAATAGACATATGCTCATATATTAAGATGGGGGAAAATATGTGATTAAAGAATAAGTCTCGTATCTTCCAAAATAGTCATTTCCTTGATAAGAAAGTACTTATAGCTTCTCAAGGTGGATATAGTCATGGCTCTGTTAGGTTCAAGATATAAGGATTTTGTCCTCATAATCAAGTTAAGTGGAAGATGGCATAGAATCCCAAGGTGGAGATCTGGTGGTTGGAGAAAGCAGTTGGAACATTTAATAAATTTTTAGGGTTTTTATACATAGTAATATCATGACTCATCATCTTTGGAAAATTATTATCATTTAGTGTATTTATCAAATAATGAAAAGATTTCAAGGCTATTGGGACAAATGAAAGATATTTTATTCTATGATGTATTAACCCTAATTGGATAAAAAATATGGTGGAACATTCATTGAAAGGTGTCAGCTCATTTATGGATCTTTGATTGCATGATCCCCCACCTTTGTCTTCTCCTCTCCCTTATACATCCCATTCTTTCACATTTGTAAAGCATTCTCAAAATTTTAGATATTAGTTAGAGGATTTTGAGAATCAAGGATAATATCCTTTTGATAAGGCTAGACCCTATCAAAAAATTTCAAAAACCACCTTTTGATGCAAATAAAAAACTTTCTTTACCTATCTCTTACTTTGGATTGGTGTCTAGTAAGCTTGTGCATGATGGCCTTATGAAGGAGACACTTGAGTATCCATTTTACTTATTTATCACCTCTTTTAAGGTGTTTTAAATTTGTTATAGGTGTGGACTCATGTTATTTATACCATTAATTTAAACTCAATGTGAGTCTTAGAACTCCTCTTTATTTCCATTTATTGCTTCTTGAACCTAGTTTATGAAATACTTATGTAATTAGCTGGTTTATGAGATTGTGTGAGCTAGTATTGTCTTATGGTGATCTAGTGTGGGTTTAGGCTTATGTGATTTATAATTTAAATGTGGTGCATCACCTTACTATTTTTCTTAGGATCCCTATTTACCTATTCTAACCCTTTTCCTAGTATAGTCATCAATTTAGGTGATCCGTCAAGAGGAAGCCAAACTTCTCTAGAAGTTCAACCTCACCATAAAAAACCCACATCCTGAGTTTGTACCAATATTATTACTAGGAGTGGGGTAACTTGAATAACTCCTCTGCAAGGATAAAATTCCACACCATAATAGTTTTTGGCATGCTCAGTGGGACATTTTTACTCACTAAGTGAAGAGTTTGGTGTTTTCTTCATCCAATCAGCCTTTAGAGGCATGTCTAAAAATATCAATGGCAACTCTAAGTATTTATCAGTTGGTATAAGTATCTGAAGTGTCTAATCCTTAGTATCTTATGAATCCAATGAATCCAATTCAATCTAGTAGCAAAGTAGTGACTACATCTCATGCCAAAGGTGACTACAAGATCAAATTCTAAAGGTATTCCTTTTAAATCTATTGAATTGCCTTTGAACTTAATAAAAATGTTAATATTTTCTAATACACATCCATATAAAGGAATCTTTCCTTCTAAACCAATTTCAATGTCTACCCCTACAAGATCTTTGTTGAATCTTTTCATAACCATGGCAGCCCCTAGAGATTTCCCTTTTATGGATTTTAATGGTTAGAGTCCTTTAGACCTCTAACAGTATGATCCTATTATAGTAGAAGCTCTTACAAGTGTCCTCTATTTCACTAGATACCAATATAAAACCCTTATAAACATTTCATGGATGTAGCTAACTTTTATAATATTTATAATGTTAATGAATAAAATGTAGCTATTAGGTTTTTATCCATCTCTTTCAAGGGAAAAGCCTTAGACTGGTATAACATCCTTTCTAATAACTCCATCACATCATGGGATTAGTTGGGAGATGCATTGTGTAAGATATTTGAATACAAAAGTGATCATTTGTCACTTGTAGAGTAGTTAACCATGATCAAAAGAGACCCTTATGATGTCATGAAAGACTTCAACACAAGATTTAAAAAGACATAAGACAAAATTTTAGTCTCTGTTAGGCCTACTCCCATTTTTTCCTTCCTTTAATACTTTAAGTCTCTTAATACTGACATTGCAATCATGATTCAATATATGGGGGGAACACATTTGTAAATGCTTATGAGGTAGAAATTAGATCAAAAAATTATCTAGTACAAGCTAGTAAGCTTACACTTAGACCATCAATGCCTTTATTTATTGAGATCTAACCACCTCCTATCTCTATTAATACCTTTTTTGTCACTCCTCCTATGCCAATAATTGCTTCCATACCTATGCCAAAGTAAGAAAAGTCTTTCACTAGTCAATATAGTGATTCCAAAGAACACAAAAACTTTCAAGAGCTTAAGAGCATGTTCCAATCCTTGGGAAATGAGTTGGTGAATATGAAGATATAACTGGATCATTTAAATATCCCTTACCAATCCTTGGTAGCAATTTTACCAAGAAAATAGGCCACCTTACAAAGGAGACTTCTAAGGTCAAGACCAAGGACAAGGGTAACCTAACTATGCTAGGTAGAACAACTAAAATCCAAATGCTACAAGCATTTCCAACACTTTAGTCCCTAATCAGAACAACATTTATTAAAAAGATGAGCGTACCATGCCTTGGAATAATTATTTTAGACAATCCATTATCCCAAATACTAACTTCAATCAAGATTTCAATGATCAATGGCAATAAGATTCTAATTATGGGTACAATCAATATCTTATGGCTCAGAACGAAGAAGTACCTAGGATGACAAAACTAGAAGAGCCTCAACAAAGCCAAAGCCTTGATCAAGGACCAACCTAGTTGGGTGATATAATGGTAAACTATGAGCAATAAGAGTGTTATACACTCAATAAGAAGGCTAGTTCTAGCTAGGGGTACATTCCAATGGCAACTAATATAAGGTTCAAAAAAATGATCATGGATGGTAACCAAAAGGCATCCAAAGATCTTCCTACTATTACTCATTTAATATCAAACCCAAAAGAACCTATTTATTCTCTAAAGGTTTTAATATCCATAAAGAATTAGAGTCAAGGGAATACCCTTGTGCCCCAAAACTCATAAGTTCAAAGTACAATTGTGGCTCCAAAAAGACAACCAAAAGTTGGTGGTTCACCCATCAACATTGTGGAACAAATGAAAAGGTATAATGTGAGTGTGCCAATGTGGAACATGATTTCCATGCCTATATAGATAAACATATTACAAGAAGGACTATCAAATATCAAGGTTTTTGATAAGCCACAAAACAAAGAGAATGTAGTTCTCACTAATGGAACCAAAGGACAAAGTGAAGGTCAATCAATTAAAATGGTCAAACCTCCTCCCTTATACATTTATATGATCATTGATGACTCTTTTGTGTACAATTGCTTGGTAGATAGTGGGGATATCAACTCAATAATTCCAAAGTCCATAGCTGATCAATTTAGTCTAAAATTTGAGCCCCAATTTAAGGGAATGTTACATCTTGATGGATCTTCCACCAAACCATCAGGAATAATTAGAGACCTCAACTTGACCCTACATGCTTATATTAGTGTCTTGAAGGATAAACATGTATTGATTCTAGATGTGCCTCCTCATTTTACACTATGTTTATCTAGAAAATTCACAACAAAGACTAGAGGTTGTCTATCAGTAGATTGGTCATACATAGATTTTAAAACAAGGTATAGGGAAAAGGTATCCATCAAGGTTGAACCTATTTCATAATTCCACATTGAACCTTTTGGGCTAGATATCCCAAACATCAACTATACCATTCTTGATGAAGATGAATTCATAGTTGGTGAAGAGCTAAACACTCATCCTAAAGAGATACTAAATATGTTCTTGGATGAATTATGGAGTGATAATCAGTTGATTGGCTCCCTAGAAATTATTAAAGAAAGGTACATGTGTGTCTACTACTTTCATGAAGAGATTGAATCCATTCCATCCCTCACTAGACCTCAAGAAGATTTTGATGGTCTATGGAATTTTTATTTGATGGCTCAAGGAGAAAACATGGGGTAGGTTTAAGAGAAATTATAGTATCTCCCTCAAATGATAACTATTTCTCTTCTTATAGGTTCCAATTCAATTGTTCTTCCAATGAAACAAGTATGAGGGCCTTACCCATAGATTTCAATGTGCTAGTAAGAGAGGGATCAAGTAGTTATAATTTTATGGGTATAGTGAGATCATAGTACACTAGGTTAGAGGCTAGAATATCACCAAGAATCCCTTGATGAGATCTTACAAACATAGATTATGGGACCTAATTAAGGACTTTAAGGCCTTTAACATCCAAACAATTCCAAAGAACCAAAAACAACATGATGATATGTTGATAGCTATGGGAGCTCAATTTGACCTCATAAATGAATTGAAAAAATCCATAGTACAACCACATGTCAAAGTGGTAGTAAGACCATCAGGACTAGACAATGAAGCTCATTGGTAGGTCTTTGAGAATTATAGGAAAATTTCTTATTTGTTATAGTAAGAATAAAAGTTCTCCTCAATAAACCAAGAAAAGCTTCAACATCAATATGAGGATCAAATTATTTAGCTACGAACTAAAAAACTTTCTAAAGGGCTAGTCACCCTTGAAGTATTTTGCATGAGGGAGACCATATGAGAAAAGATAAAGTAGTAATGTCAACCAATGAAGATAAATATGAAAGAGTCTTTATTCTTAAAGACATACTCCTCAATCTTGGAAAGGTAAGCACTAAGGTTAAAAAGAATAATTTTATAGAGCTTTGTAGAGAATATGCCAACATCTTTTCTTGGGAGTATACTAACCCATAAGGTTTTGATCCTAAGTTATCCCAACATACTATATAATTTGAAGTTACTTCCAATTCTATCAAGGAAAATCAAAAGCCTATCAACCCCAAAATTGAAGAGCTTATGAGGAAAGAGCTGACTAAATTGATTGAGTTTAAGATCATTTTTCTCATCAAGCACTCCTCATGGGTAGCCAACTTAGTGCCTGTAAAGAAGAAAAATGGGGAGATCAGATTGTGCATCAATTTTAGAGATCTGAATAAGGTCTCTTTAAAATATCATTACTCCTTACCATCCATAAAACAAATTCTTTAGATAGTTTCTAGTTTAGAATGCTTCTCTCTTCTGGATGGGTATTCATGTTATAACCAGGTACTAATAATAGAAGAAGATCAATATAAGAAAACCTTAAACACAAAGTGGGGCACATATGCTTATTATAAGATGCCTTTTGTCTTGTCAAATGTTGAGGTAACCTTCAAAGAGAAATGGACATGGATTTTCAAAGGTTTCTAAATCAAATGCTACTGGTATACTTGGATGACATCATGGTTTTCTCCAAGAAAACTAACAGACACTTAGATCATCTAAGTTTTATCTTTGAGATATGCATAGAGTATGAGATCTCTTCAAATCCTAGGAAATGTGTGTTTTCTATTCATGAGGGTAAACTTTTGGGTCACATAGTCTCAAAGTAGGGATTTTCCATATCCCTTGATAGAATAAGTGCCATCTTGGCCTTATCTTTGCCTAAGCATAAGAAAGGACTCAAAATATTCCTTAGGTAGATCAAATTTATGAGAAGGTTTATCCCTGGTCTTACAAACTTGGTCAAACCTATCACTACCATGCTTAAAAAGAGCCAAGTTTTCACTTGGTCAAATGAAGGTAAAGTAACTTTTGAGGCCATGAAGCAAGACATTGACCAATAACCCTTACTCATGAATCCTGACTTATCAAATGAATTCATATGATATACCTTTGACAATGTTGATAATATATCAGATATGTTGATGCAAAATAATGGTAAAGGACTTGAGTAACCAATTACCTTTTTTATTCAAGGGCTAGAGGGATATGAGGTCAAGTATACTTTCAAAGAAAATCAAGTTCTTACACCTTTGAGAAGCCTCAAAAAGTTTAGACCAATGCTCTCTAATAGAAGGATTAATCTTATGGTGTCTCATTCTCAGGTGAGGGATTTTCTCCTTAACAGAGATTTGAATGAGAAAAAAACATGATGGATTACCAAGGTCATGGAGTATGATGTAGAGATCAAGGTTACCAAGCTGGTTAGCATTACAAGATTATATGAGCATATGGTTGATCTTTAGGAAGATAAATAAGTTGTCTTAGTTACATAATATGACTCATAAATAGATGCACCTCCACCTCAGACTAGTTAACTCCATGACAAGACACATTTATTGACAATAGATGAGTGCCCTCAAGAAATGGATAAATAAAAGAGAAGGTATTTTAGACTTTAGTCCATACCTTATGTATTGGTTGATGGGATATTATTTAGAATGGAACTCAATGGGGTACTCCTTAGGTTCATAGATGATGATCAAGTAACAAGGCTCTTGGAGAAATTCCATGATGGACCTATAGTAGACCATTTTTCTCTAAGAACTACACCAATAAAAGTAATGAGAGCTAATTATTATTGGCCCAACCTGTAAAATATGCCTATGCATGGGTAAGGAAGTGTTAAATATGTTCCCTTTTTATAGGAAAACAAATATTGTCAACCCTTCCTCTCAGCCTATTTCAGGTGGAATAACCCTTCATGCAATTGGGTTTGGATTTCACAGGAATAATTAATCCACCTTCTAGTGGAGGACATAAATGGTTGTTCACTACTACTGACTACTTCACAGGTGGGTGGAAGCAATTTACCTTAAAAGAACCAATGAAACATTATTATTGGACTTATATGACATCATATTAACCAAGTTTGGTGTCCCAACAACAATAATTTTAGATAATGCCTACATTTGTTGGCATGAAGACAAGTGAATTATAACTTTAGCTGGGCATCTACCATAACACATCCTCTAATTAATACCCCAAAGGATATAGACTAGTAGATTCCACAAACAAGAACTTGATAAGGATTATCAAGAGGACCATAGAAGAGAATCAAAGAGTGTGGCATACAAAACTAAGGACAACCTTATGGGCTGATAGAGTGACTCCCAAAGTTGTCATTGGGAATTTTCCATATGTCGTAGTGTATAGAAAGGAAACAAAATTCCCCATATCTCTTTAACTACCTAAATTAGAGCTATCACATCAACTAAAATTGATGGAAAATGAACATATGAATGTGAGGATGGTAGAGATCATGGAGCTTGAAAAAACCAAAGACCTTGCAATGAAGACATTAGAGTCACATCAAGTTCAAGTCAAGAAACCTTTGACAAGAGATCCATATCAAGGGATTTAAAATAAGGGGACTTAATCCTCAAATGGGACTTAAATAAGACAAATATAAGAAACCAAACCAATTTTGATAGCTTATGGAGTGGTCCTTATTTTATTCATAGATGCAAATAGCATAATGCTCTTTAGCTTTCCCAAATGGATGGAGAGGTATTACCCATCCTAGTCAATGGAATTCATTTAAAGCATTTTTATTAGAAGAGTTTAAAACCATTATACAATATTGTATATATTAGAGTAGATTTTCATGCTTTCCTCTAAGTTCCTTGTGCACATTTCCTTTTTAGTTCTATGTTTCCCTATAAATAAGTGCCTTGGGCACAATTATTGTTCTATTTCCTATGGTCCTTATTATTTCAAGAGGAGGTTTTTTGGAAAGGATTAGCCTATTTTTAGTTTAATATCATCAAAAAAATAGACTTGAGACTCCATTCCCAATGGATCATACCAAGGCCATGACTTTTTTCATAACAAGAATGAAATCCTAGGATGTCACCATAAATGTTCACCAATTTTGGCTTGCATATAAAAATTTACCTAGATGGATCAATTTTTGGAAGTCTTGGTATGGAGTGAAAAGATAGGTAGAGTTCATATAGAGTGAAGGATCAAATGATGAATAATAAGATCAATTGTCACTTTCAAGCTTCTGGAACACTTCAAGCAAGCTCAAAGTATAATTTATTTATCTTTGAAGAGCAAGTCTTGAAATAGGTCTAGATTGCATAAAAAAGGATCCAATAAGTTCTCATGGTGTTTATGGCATTCATAGTGTATAGAGAAGGTTGGCATAAAGTCTCAAAGGTTATTCAGATATTTAATAGATCAAAATATGACAAGAATATGTTTAAAAGAACCAAACCATCATAACATGCCATGCAAAAACAAACAAATTAGTCTAGTTGCACATTTTATAAATACACTTGAGAAGTCAACCAGAGTCAAATGAATACATGGATGTCATATTTTTGGTCCCTTAAACATCCTCTATAGATTTCAAATTTGATGAGTCTTCTATATCAAAATATAAGCATTTGAATTTGAACAAATAAAGTGAGATGTGCATGGGGATGTCAAGTTTTAGCCATGACAAGTAACCATTTGGATTTAAATGTTTCAAAGATAAACATAGAGATAATAAGTGGTGATATCATGGAGACCTAGTAAAATATATAATGTTTCATGATTATTGATGAAGCAAGTGGGTCTAAACTAATCAATAGAGTGCATTTAATCATATAAAAGTGGATCAATAGTGAATGAAAGGTCAACCAGTCAATGAATCCTAAGAATGAATATGAAGATGCCAAGTGTCATGAACATGGTAATTACCAATCAAATAAATGATGTGTGTTAAAATTGTACAAAGGAAGATCAATAATGTGCAAAAGGTGAAAAGGTCAACAAGCTCAGATCAAATATGAAAACACCACATGGTGTAAGTATAGGAACTAGATGGAATTGACTGTAGGGTCTATGGAATGAATGAAGAGCTAAAAAATGGCATAATTTAGGAAGATCAAATCAAAATCAGTGGTCTATATTAAAATTCAAATCTAAGATACTTCAAATGGAGATTGAATGTGACTCAGGTCAAACTAGAACAAATATTTTAAAGGGCATATGCCACCATTAGAGGTCAGTCAAGAATTATTAAGCATGATATGAAGTCATATATTTAGGATTGTTAATGATAAGGCTCCATCACCATTCAAATTTTGAAAAAACCTCTGGTCAGTGATTTAGAGCAATGTTGACCCCATTATATAAAAGTTTTAGGATTATTCCATGGTTATGTTTGTTGCTCTTTTAGAAGGAAGATCCTTGTGTGTAGTGACTTCTCAGCTCCCACAAGGTTCACAGGAAAAATACATTTTTTTGAACCTAATATAGTTCAATAATAAGGCTATACATCCTGTAGGCTTTTCATTCACATGATAACTATATGAAAATCAATAAATGGATTGGTTTTCAATCTATAATAGAACTATTCTTAGATATTGAAATGGGGGTAGATATGTGATTAATGAAGAAGTGTCTTATCTTCCAAAATGGTCATTTCTTCAACAAGTAGGCACCTATAGCTGCTCAAGGTGGATATAGTCATGGATTTACTAGGTTCAATATATGGTGTTTTATCCTCATAATCAAGTCAAGTGGAAGATGGCATATAATCCGAAGGTAGAGATCTAGTGGTTGGAGAAAGCAGTTGGAGTATTTAATAGTTTTTTAGGGTCCCTAAGGGTTTTTATTCATAGAAAGATCATGAATCATCATCTTTCATAAACTATTGTCCTTTAGTGTGTTGCTCAACTAATGAAAAGATTTAGAGGCTATTAGGACAAATGAAAGATATTTTTTATCTATGATATATTAGCCTTAGTTGGATAAAAAATATGGTGGAACATTTATTAAAAGGTGGTAGCTCATTTATGGATCTATTATTATGTGCTTCCCCTTCCTCTCTTCCCCTCTCCCTTATATCTGCCATTCTTTTACATTTGTAAAGGATCCTCAAATTTTTAGATATTAGTTAGAGGTATTTGAGAATCAATGATAATCTCATTTTGATAAAGCTAGATCCTATTAGAAAATTTCAAGAACTATCTCTTAATGTAAATAAAAGACTTTCTTTACCTATCTCTTGCTTTGGATTGGTGTCTAGTAAGCTTGTGCATGTGGCCTTATGAAGGAGACTCTTCCATATCCATTATCCTTCTTTCTCACCTCTTTTAAGGTGTTTTCAATCTATTATAAGTCTAGACTCATGTTATTTTTTCCATTAATTTAAGCTCAGTGTGAGTCTTGGAACTCCTCTTTGTTTCCATTCATTAACCTAGTTTATGAAATACTTATGTAATTAACTGGTTTATGAGATTATGTGATCTAGTATTGTCTTATGCTGATATAGTGTGGGTTCAAGTTTATGTGAGTTTTCATTTAAATTTGGTTCATCACCTTATTATATTTATTAGGATCCTTATTTCCCCCTTCTAAACCTTTTCTTAGTAGAATCATCAGTTTAGGTGATCTATCAAGAGGAATCTGACCTTCTCTAGAGGTTCCACCTCACCATAGGAAACCCACATCCTTAGGTTGTCCCAATATTGTGACTGGGAGTGGGGGAGCCTAAATAAATCATATACAAGGGTGAAATTCCATGCCAAAATAGGAACACTCACATTTTGCTTCTTTATTTTCTCAACAATGTTGATGTGCAAACCACCAACCATTTCCTTTGGCTTTAGGAACCACAACTGTGCTTTGAACATGAGAGTTTTGGGGTGCAAAGGTGTTTCCTTTGCTCTATTTTTTTGAGTTATCAAAAATTTTGGGGAATAAATAGGCTCATTTAATTTTTATATCAATGTAGGAAGAGTATAAGACTCTCTAAATGCTTCTTGGTTTCCCTCCATGTTCTTTTTCTTAAACCTTGTGTTGACTGCCACATGAATGTTTACTTGGCTAAAACTAACCTATTGATTGAAAGCATAACAATTTTTTTGTTGATAGTTGACCAAAAAATTACCCAATTGGTTTTTTCATTCATTATATCCTTGGCCTTGTTTGAGATCTTCTATTTTGGTTATCATAAGCACTTCTACATTATGAGCATGAGAGCTTGGTTGAACCCATAACTAACACCCCATTGCCATTGACCATTGAAATTATGGTTGAACTCTATGTTTGGAAAAATGGATAGATTTAATGAATTATTAAAAGGTATATAACCCTCACCTTCTTGTGTAATATTATTATAAATAGGGACCAAGGTATTGGAAGCACTTGTAACATTAGGATTGTATTTATTTTGTCTAACATAGTTGGGTTGTCCTTGTCCTTAGAAATTTGCCTCGAAGAGTGGCCTATTGTCTTAGTAAGACTATTGAGGCTAATATGGGGGATGATAAGGTATATTATATTTATAATTCTACCTCTTTACATTTACCAACTCATTTTCCAAGATTTGAAACATATTCTTGAGTTCTTGAAGCTCATTAGACTGACTATTTGAAGTTTTTTCTTATTTTGGTGCTAGTATGGCAACAAGTGTTAGAAAGGGAGGAATGGCATAAATGGGAGGAATAAAGATAGGAACTAGTTGAATATTAATAAATAAGGGAATATGTGGCCTAGGTGTGAGATTTTAATCCTTTATTAGGTTATTTTATGCTCTAATTGCCACTTCATAAGCATCTGGTAGTGTGTCTCCCCCCATAGACTGTATCATCACTACAATGTCACTATTGAGAGATCTCAGATAGTAGAGGAAAGTATAGTTAAGAGTGGGATTGATAAGGATTATAACCCTATACCTTATATTTTGAAACATATTGTCAAAATCTTTCATAACCTCTTCAGTAGATCTCTTTATTATAGTCAACTATTCTGCTAATGACAATTGGTCACTCTTATCTTCAAACCTCTTAAAAAAAAATCTCATACCTAGTCCCATTACCAATATAGGGAATTACCCTTGAAATATATTTCCAATAAACTAATGGATACATTCTCTATATTGATGTAATGGATATTGCAAAAGTTGGCTATATCTTTGATGTGTTTAGAAGGAGTTGTAGAGTTGTATCCTATGTAGTAAGGCACATTATTAAGCATTGACATTGGGATATGATCATATATATTAAGGTTTAATGTAATTTTACCATTAAAAGATACAAAATTCAAATCTCTAGGGGCAACTATGGTAATAAAAGGAGCTAACAAGGATCTTCTAGTAGAGGTAGACTTATAAATTGGATTAGGAGGGAAGCTTCTCAAGTATGGATGAGTATTAGCAAACCTCAATATTTTTGTTGAGTTAAAATTTAATTCAAAAAAATAAAAAGTAATACCTATATAAGATGACCTTATAGTCACATTTGGCATGAAATATAGGCACTACTCTTCCACTAGAATGTTGAGTGTTCTTAGGAGTCACTAGATGCTAAGGGTGTGGAAATGACATCTAATGTAAATGGATCAAGACCATCATCAATCTCAATCAATCTTATTCAAAAATAATCCTAATAATCATGCCAATTTTTTTTGTATCATATAATTTCACCCTATGAGAGGGGTTTTTAGGCTCTCTCACTCCTAGATGCAAAATGGGATCAATCATAGGATATGGGTATCCTAGGATGTGGTTGAACCTCTAGAGAAGGTTGGTTCATCTTGGTAGATCACCTAAACTACTAGTTTTGACTTGGAAAAGGGTAAAAAGGATACGAGGGATAAATAAAATAATACAAAGGGTGATAAACCAAACTGAAAGACACTCTAAATTTCTTGAAACTAACACTAAGGTAGCTCAAAGATAACCCTCACTCACACAATCTCTCAAATTGGTCATTTTGCATCAATATTTTTAAACTAGGCTCCCTAGATAAGAGATGAAGAATAGAGGAGTATAAAAACTCACACTATACCTTCATAAGTAGTCAAAAGATCACAAACTCAAACCTTCAAACACTTTGAAACACATGTAAAAAGGCAAGCAAGAAATACAATCACTAAGGAAGAATACTCTTCCACAAGGTAATCATGCACAAGCTAACTAGAACACTAGATGTAGGAAAATAGATAGGTAAAATAATTTATCTTATTTATTCAAGAGGCTATTATTATAAATTTTTACAGGGTTTTACCTTATCAAATTTGAGTATATATTTATAATGGAGAGGAAGATGTATACATAGGAGAAAAGGGAAGGGAGAGGAGAAGAAAGCTTTTAGAAATTAATAAATGTTACACAACCACCCTACATGGAGCTATAACAAAGAAGAGGAAGAGTTATATGAGTCTCAACAACCTCCAAACCACTTAGGCACTGATCTCACTTAGAAAATTAACCCTCCAAGGTCAAAAAAGGTCTTCAATCTCTCTCATTGGCCTAAAAAGGCACTAGAGGTCAAAATTTGCTTTAAGGAAGATGACATCATGATCCACTAACTTGAGAAAGGTATAAAAACATCCAAAATCTTCATTAAATTCTCTAACTTATTCTTCAACTCTCCAAAACTTCTCCACTTAACTTCTACACCCCATTTCTACTTGGCTTGTAGAAGCAACTTGGCAATATGGCTAGTCACCTTAATATTTGATGCTTGAATTAAATTTGAGGACTAACTTTGATTGATTTGTTTTTTATTCAAACTCATATTTTATTATCCAACCTAAAAAATTCACCATGTAACCTAAAAATCCTTTGGACTCCATTAATGGAGGTCTTCAAGATCAATCCATCTTCAACTAGTTATCCTAAAACTTGATTTCAAGGCAATTTCATCACCATGAGAGCCACTTTTGGACCTGTATAAGGATTTAATTAATCCATAAAATTCATATTAGGAATAAAATTAAGTTTTATGCCACCTTCAAGACCTAAAATAATGGTGGAAATCTCCATTAAACCTGTAACCATTCACAAATCATTAGAAAACTTGGGTTTTTAGATTTTTATCTTAGTAAATCAACCTAGAAACCCTTGTTAAGGGATCTTAGTTCCATATAATTTTCATTTAGGTCCCATTAGGCTTCTTCCATGAATTTATAAAATGTCATCCTTTAAAGACCTATAAAAATGGGCATTTTAAGCCATTTTAGGCCTCATAAATACCCACATGTGCTAATTTATTATTTAAAAGAGGTAAAACATGAGATTTAGAGATTGAAATATATTATAAATATGATTTCCAAGTTATTCCAAGTCATTTCATGGTCTTATGTGCTCAAAAACTCAAAACTAGTCAAAATAGGCTCTTTTAGCAGCTTAGATAGGTTTACCTTCTTAACAATTGTTCATAAAGCCTAAGGCCTAAATCTAAGAACCAATGCTTATAAAATGGATAATACACCACTAGTTAATCTTACCTAACATATTATCCATTGATACATCTCTTCCATATAGTTCTAAATGTCTGAAAGTGCCTTTAAGCTTAAGAATATGCATTTTTGGAGGTCAAGTAAGAGAAAAATGAAGTAGATTGAGCAAAAATGTGAATTTATTGTTCAAATGTGAATATGTGTGTGTGTGTGTGTGTGTGTGTGTGTGTGTGTGTGTGTGTGTGTGTGTGTGTGTGTGTGTGTGTGTGTGTGTGTGTGTGTGTGTGTGTGTGTGTGTGTGTGTGTGTGTGTGTGTGTGTGTGTGTGTGTGTGTGTGTGTATACATGTATATGTATATGTATATGTATATGTGTATATGTATATGTTTTTGGCTTCTTAGGTTGATTTCACCTTGGAGGTCTAATTTTGGATTTTTCCCATCTTCTTAGGGTTTAAAAAACCCTATATTCACCTTTTAAAATCATATTATATTATTATAAATCCTTATAATCTTCTAATCATCTCTCAACTACCATTTTATCCACTTTCTCATTTTAGGCCTGCCTATGTCCAAATAGGATTAATATGCCTAATGGTCTACTTGAGATCCTTATTATAGATCTAAATGAATTATTATTATGATTCATCATATAAAATATTATTTAACTCTATTTATGCTTTTAAACTTCCCAAAAAACCTTGAAAGGGTAAAATACTCATTTTTCACTTCTAGGCCTGAGTATGCCTAATTAGGCCTAATGAGACCTACTAAGACTTTACCCATTTTATTAGTTTTTAATATATTAATTGGAAATTTTGAAATAAAATTAACCTAAATTTATGTATTTTATCCTATAAAACAACTTCAAGTAGTCACTTAGTTTCTCACTCCAATGTGTGAGCAGTCAAGTGATAATTCTTGACATGCTTCTTTAGTAGACTTGTAATCTACCATTTTATCTTTCCTCAAGTACATTAATGGAATTAAATAAATTTTAATACTTAAATTACTTATAAAAATACCTCCATGTCAAATTTAAATAATTTAATTTAGTATAACTCAAAAATTGCATCTTTTGGGGTTGCCTCAATTTGCCTTCTCTCATTTCTGAGCATGTGTAACTTTGAGTTTTACCATTTTATCAAGTTTTATGAGATCCCAAGACCTAATTAATTTTTTTAAATGAAAAATAGGGTAAAAAAAATATTAAAATATATTTTTTTATATTATCAAACATGAAAACTAACTAGAATCACCAATCTAGACCTACAACACACTTAGAAAGTAAGAACCAAGAAACCTAGGAAGAGAGAAAAAGGTGTATCTTGATATTTATTATGTATTAATACCTAATTATATTTTAATTTTATCCTATAAGATATAAAAAAAATATTTAAATCATTTTTTCTATTATCAACCAGTAAAATCAACCATAATCACAAATTTAGACCTATAACACACTCAAAAAGAAGGAACCAAGAAACCTAGGAAGAGAGAAAAAGGTGCATATTGATATTTATGAGGTAAAAATACCTCATTTATTTTTAATTATAACCTTTAATTGTTACCAAAAATATTTAAATAATTTTTTTTCATAATCAACTATGAAAACTAACTAGAATTACCAATCTAGACTTGCAACACACTCAGAAAGTAAGAACTAAGAAACCTAGGAAGAGAGAAGAAGGTGTATCTTGAGATTTATGAGGTATCAAGACCTCATTATTTTTGAATTTTTTACTTTAATATGTAAAAAAAATTATACAATTATTTTATTTCATCATCCAACCCTTTAAACTTCTTAAAAATGCCTTTTACAACTATCTCCACTTGCATGTCAAAACCCTAAATTTGTAAATTTGCACTTCTCCACGTTTCTGAGCTGAAAATAAATTATGAATACATTTATAAGACTCAATTAACATATCCTAACTTATATAAACCTCCAAAACTTTATAAAGTGGTCATTCTTTAATGTTTTACTTCATGGCCTAAGAGTGCCCATTTGGCCTAATAGGACTAATTGGCCTATCTGATCACTTCCTTCTTAGCACCTATGTTTTGGATATATATCTATCCTTAAAAAAAAACCTATACCTTCATTATATTTATTATACCCACATTAACATTCCAATCATTAATTTTTATCCATCTTCCTCATGATTTTAGGTTTAGGTTCTCTTACATACATGGCTATAGGTAATGATTTCTAGGCCTAGGCTGAGTTAGTATCTCAATTATACCTTATTTCCTCCATTTTTTTATCTTAATATTATTTTTATTATTCATTATTCAAAAATTATATTTCCTACTTCAACATCATAACTTCATCCTCTATAGTTTCTTAGTCCTTTATCATGCTCAATGCCTCCATGGTTGTAGGTGGAGATTTGGGGTATTGGTTATAGGTGGTGGTTTGAAAGATGTTTCAAGGGGTGTACTTATTGAATTATTTAAACTCATCTTCATGTACCTCTATTAATTCCTTTCACTCTTTTAAATTTCCTTTCATTACTCAATAACCAACCTTACCCAAAAAATCTCAAAGTACCATTCTGGCTATAGATGATAATTTTAGGCTGCCTATAGGTGAAATTGGTAAATGCCTCTCCCATTAGCTTCCAACATTTAAAAAATCATAATTTTAACTTCATCCTATCACTCTCACTCTCATGTTTCCCAAATACTTGCCTCATGATCTAATGTCTCTCACACTTTGCTCAAACTTAGAACAACCTTTATTGATCTTCAAGCTTTATTAGCCCTTTTAGTCAAATCTCTTATAATTATCCTACCCAAAACAATACCATAATTTTACAATGGTTTTAGGTGGTCCATATTATAATATATTTTATTTAGTGGTCCACTTTGGATCCTTGACTTCCTCTGACCTAGCTCTTCTATTTTAAAGTTTCTTCAAGATTCATCTTGAGCTCCCATCTATTGGTTGGATGTGTTCTTATGCCTAGAATAATATTTATATATTGAGGAAATATTAGGCTCAAATATATGGTTGATATGGTGATTATACCTACCCAATACTCATAAACCTCTAACCTCTTTTTCAATATATTTTCATCTATCAATTTCTCTACAAAGTGTTACGCTCAAGCTTGAGAACCTAAACAGGCCTAATTAGACCTAAAGAGGCTTCTCTTTGTCTAAAATACCTAATAAAATTAGTGAATAATTTTAAAAAAATTATAAACATGAAAAAACATTTTTTTCCCTTTTTCATCTAACCTAATGCTATCTATCTCTCTTGTATGAAAACTCCCCAAAAACCTCAAGAAACTGCTTGTTGGTAACCTATAGATTATTTCACCATGAAGGTTTTTTGCCTATTAGGGTTCTAACATGTGAAATATAGGATAAAAATTATGTGAATGAGTTTTTAATATGTATAAAACCCTCTCAAAGTTTATTTTATTTCTACTTCTACCATGAAGGGCAAAAACCAAAGAAAACCTACCCCTTGGGTTTTGAACACACTCAGGAGCTAGTCAATGGTTTTATAGTGGTGTGTAAGGATATAGAAATTTATTGAAATAAAACCACTTTTATAAGGTTTTTGTGAGAAACCTTTACATAATCATATATATGGGAGAGATAATTTTTTAGGATAGAGAATTACAAGATAAAAACTACCCCCCTTGATGAGTTGTTCAAGACTACACTAAAATAGTTTTCTCTTAACATGAAGAACTAGAGGCCTTCCTTATAAAAACAACAATTGTATAAACTTTAGCATGATCTAAGTGACCTTACATTCCTTATGGAAACATTTTTAGGTTATTTAAGCTCCATAATGGTAGGAAACATGTTTCATGCCTAATCTGCAATCAATAGGTTTCCCTTGCCTCTGCTAGTTTTTATACTTGTATATAATTATAGAGTCCTAAGAGGGGATATTATTGACACCATGTATGCATAAATATTATATTTTAGATTTTTTACTAAGCAAAATCATCAAAAAAAACCTACTCAACCATGGCTTCAAAAAGCTTGAAAATGCATCCTCTTGCACCCAAACTCCTCTTCTCCATTCTAAATAACCTAAAATGGTTTTTAACATGCATAAATGAGGAAAAAACACCGTTATAATGTGTAATGAAGTAAAAACCAATTTTAATTCTCCAAAAATCTCCTTTTTCACTTAAAAAATCTATTTAAAATCTCCTCAAGTCATATAATGTAATTTTGAGGGTCTTTTAGACAAATGGGCTTCATTAGACATAATTTTTGACTTATTAGAATATTTAAAACTTTTTACAAACCTCCTTATTTCCAATAAATGCTCAAACACCTTAGAAACTAGTTAGATGTTTCACTTGTAGCTCAAGACCCATTTCTAGGCCCTTACCTTAATCCCTAAAAATAATTTAACCTTTGCTAAAAGCTTCTCAATAAAGTGAAGAACATAAGGTAAGGCCATGAATCTCATCTTCTCTTTCCACCATTAGATCATCAAATACACTAAGACTCTGAACAGCTCCCAATACCACACCAAAACCATCCAAGATATTATACTACATCATCAAGTCAGGACTAGAAAGAGACTAGTCATGAAGGCAAGAGGTCACTAAATGGTCTAAGGGAGTGTCATGACCTGTTTAGGCAAAAGTTTCATATGTAGGATAAATTTTGGACAACATTTCCATCATATCTTCTATGATAAACTGTGTTTCAAAGGAGATTATAAGGGGTGAGGTAATTAAGGAATAATTTATATAAATTTTTGGAAAGGTCAGAAGGAATAACATGGTCATGAAAATAGTTATAAATATCTTGGTAATAAAGAGTTTAGTTGGGATATTGGGACCAAAAATAGTAAAAACCCTCTCTAAATCCAATAATACATGAACATTTTGTAGAAGGTTTTCAATGAGAAACTAATACTCTTTAACATCATTAGTGACTTGTACCATAGATTTAATCATTTCCATTGCATCGATTGAGTGGTTATTGACCCATGGTACCTATTTAAATAATAGTGACCTAACATCTGACTTGATATTGCCCAAAATATGCTTGTATGATATAATATTGTCATCCCTAGTTTGATATTAGTTTGTATCCTAATTAATGACTAATTGAGAGTCCCCAAAAACCATTAACTACTAGATATATCATTGGATTACAAGATAGAGTCCTATAATAAGGGATTCATATTTGGCCATATTTTTGGTGTTGTTGAATCTAATATGAAATGCTTTGGGGATGAGGTGCCCTTATGGTGTAAATAGTAAAATGTCAGCTATAGATCCATAGGATGTGAATGAGCCATAAAAATATAATTTATAGTGTTTAGATTCATGAGCCACTTCCTCTATCATCATGATAGAGTCAAATGGAAAATCAAATGTAAGTGGTTGAGTATCTATGATAACCGATTTAACAAGTTGATCTATGATGACTTTCCACTTAATAAATTTGTGATTCTAGAACTCAACATCAAATTCACTTAATATTATAATCCATGTATCCTATCAAAATGTATTTAGATAATAAGCATTTGAGAGGGTCTACCTTAGTAATGACAATAGTCTTATTGTTTAACATTTAGTGCTCTAAATTTTTGGGAAGAGAACACCATTACCAAAAAAGCTTTTTCAATAGGTTAATGTTTATTCTCATATGTTCCTTGATATCCTTGACCTTAGGGGGATCCACTTCAATCCCTATCTATGATATGATGAATCCTAGAAGTTTGTCTAAAGTAACTCTAAAGATTCACTTCTTAGGATTAAGATGAACCTTGTATTCATGAAGCCTCCCAAATATTCTCTATAGAACATTAGGATATCTAGCATGGGTTATTGATTTTGATAAGATATCATCAACATAATCCTTAATTACATCATGTATTATGTCATGAAAGATGATAGTCATGGCATGTTGATAAGTGGTACCAACTTTGTTTAAGCCAAAAGGCATGACTTGGTAACAGAATGTTCCCCATGGTGTTTTGAACATAGTCTTATAATGGTCCTTTGGGGATATCTTGATTTTTTTATACCCAAACAATCCACCCATGAGGTATAACATATTTTACCCTATAGTTGAGTCGACAATCATGTCAATGTTTGGTAGAAGGAAATCATACTTAGGAAATGCTTTGTTTATGTCTATAAAATAAGTACATAAGTGTATACCCTATGTATTTTTGCTAACTAGGACTATATTTGATATCTATTTAGACTATTCCATTGGTCTTATGAATCTAGCTCCCAATAATTTCTCTAACTCCTTTTTTACTAATATGGAAATACATGGGTGCATTTTTTACAATTTTTGCTTGATCAATTTAGCGTCTAAATGTACTTAAATTAAATGCATGACCAAGGTAGGTTATAGGACTAGCATGTCTAAGTAAACCCATGTGAATATATCAATAAAATCCCTCATAATAGTGACAATATAATTATGCTCATCATTGATGAGGGATGTACCTAGATAAACAATTTTAGGATCTTCATAAATTCCAAGGTTGACCTCAGTTGTATTCTCCACAAGGAGTGTGGAAACATATTAAAAAATAGTAGGTAGTGTTTGATAATGACATTCTCCTTTATCTATTGTTTGTGAGTCCCAATTCTCATCATAGTAAGATGAATATGAGTCTACCTATTTGAGTAATGGATAATTGACAAATTTATCAAGAAATTTAAGATCACGATGTTCAAAAACTTTATGATGTTTAGAAGTAATATTGGAACTAAATATAAAACTTGGACTTGGTGAAAACTACACTTCCTATGGAGGTGATAAAAATTCCCCATCCAAGAGCACCTGAAATAGATTTTAACTCAAGGTATTGTCTTTATTTTTAGTATTTCCCTAACTAATGAGTGCCTTAGAGAGGTTTTCACCCAAATATCTTGATGTTTTATCTTTTTTATAACCAAGGAATTTTACCTTCTCTCTAAAGTAGGCATTAGGGTCCAATGAGAATTTTAAGCCTTGTTTGTGATCACCAAGTGAAAATCCATCTATAAGGCCCATGTAATCTGTAATAGATTCCTCATTCTAATACTCATTTAGAAGTACAATATAATTTTTATAGTCCCAATCTATAAGGTCAGGATGGAAAAGGGTAAGTGGGTAATAAGATATTATGGTCATAATGGAATTAGGATAAAATAGGTTAGTATCATCTATCTCATCATAGGTGAAATAATGGGATAATGTGTCTCTACTAGGAGTTTATTCATCAATTGATAAAGAAGAATCACTTTAAAAATACATGAGGTCACCCCCAGGAAGTATAAATCTGAGGCCTTGGTTCATAGTAAGTTTTCCAATAGATAGAGGTTTAAAAATACCTTACTCCCATTACTCAAGGCCTTTACCTATATATTCCAAACTATCCATAATTTGATTAGAGATAGGGTACTTAGGATTCTGAAAGAAATTAACAAGTCCTTAACATACAACCAATCTCCTTCAGTAATGGCCTCTTGATCCTAATTTAGTGAAGTGTCTGGTAAAAATACCATTGGTTACCTCTATTGAGGTATGTTCTTTTGCCAAATAATGTTGGAATTGTTATGTATTTTAGAAGTTTTGGATCTTCTATAAGACTTAGGAGATTTGGGTAATTTTATTATATGAAAAACATTTTTTAGATAGTGTGTGGAAATGTCAATGTCCTCAACAATAAAATGGTATATAATGGCTGCAAGAAATAGATCATCTGAAGTAGAAGCAAGATCACTAGGGTTGATATAATTGGATTTAGGTTGTTTAAAAACTATGGCTTTTCTCGTTTTGGCTACAAATTTAGAACCAGGGTAATAGTTATAATTCATGTATTTAACCTCTTATGTGTTTACAGTATTGGTATGGTTGTAAATCAACATAAATAGTGACCTCAATTTTAGAATGAGGGAACTTAAGGCATTAGTGTAGGGTAAAAGAGAATGCTATCAGTTAATGGATCAAAGGATGAATAAGAAGGATGACTAAGGATGACTAAGGTATTTATATGTCTATGACATGGCAAAGGGTATCATGGGTTATAGGCCCAATAATAATTGGCAAACAAATTGTCCATGAAGACTTTCTTTCAACATTATCATATGCTTTGATTGTGATTATTTCTGGATGCATGTCTTTGGTGGTATATCCCAATCATTGTATTAATTTTATCGACATTATATTTAGACCCAAACCATTACCTATAAGAACCCACTTTATATTTTAATGTACGATGAAAACCTTGATATATAAGGGATTATTATGGCTAGGACAAAGGTGAGACATATCTCATTGATCAAAGGTAAGTTATTGTCTTGGAGATAGATGTCCCACGAGTGTTTGGAATTAGATAGGGTTAATGTCCTTAGGAATAGTGGACTATCGGAGGAATTCATTTAGTATGGTATTATGAACTTATGGTGTATGTAATATATCTAAGATAGAAATTTTTGTGGATGTTTTGCTTATTTTTTCATGAATACTAGATGGTTTATCAATAGTAGGAGAAGAAGGTTTGGCCTTAGCTAGTACAAGGGTAATTTTTGGAGTGGAAAGCATAAGGTTCAAATTTGGATTAGCATTGGAATAAGTAAAAGGCCTTAAATGGTATCTAATGAGTGTCTATTTATGACTATGCAATTTTGAGTCAGTAGGGAGTTACCATAATTAGAAGAATTGGGTGGTGGTCCATAAATAGTAACCCATGAAAACTAAAGGGAAATAAAATTGATTAAACTTGGTGTAATATTACTTTAAGGAGAGGGTTATGACCCTAAAATAAAGGGACTAACACTTTGAGAGGCTTTGGATGGTACATGGGGTTTGACTATAATGGTGGTGATGTGGATAACACCAATATATCCCACAATGTTATTATAATCACATATCATAGTATTGTATCCCAGGTTATTAGTTTGGGTATTATGATCTTGATTATGAAGATGTTGATTTTGTTTTTGACCTTGTCCTTACTGACATTGGATCTAGTCATAGTTATACTTATTCCATTTCTATTTTTGATTCTGATTGGGAAATGGGTCTTTATAAATGCCCAAATCCTGATTGGTGTTATGTGATGCTTGTTTTACTTCAATTTCTCTACTCTCAATTAGGTCCTAAATTAGATGCCTTAATTGTACACATCAATAAACAACATGGCCAATAATATAATGGAAATCATATAACTCATCTTCATGATACCAATCAAGGTTGGGTTGATATTTAAAAAATTATTTTGGTATAGTGCATATGATTAAATTTATTGCAACTAGATTTTGGAATACTACCTCAACAAGTTCTCCTAGCTTGTTAAATGGTCTATATTTGTTGAATCCTCTACATGGAGGATATCTCTACAAAGTAGTTGGTAGATTAGATTGTAAATTTTGAGATGGTAAATCCTTCACTATTTTCACATGCCATGACTCTATCACTCTATTTCACATATCTTAGTTTTATTTAAAGCCTTAGGTTTCTCCATAGTGTTAACTTAAATAGGTGTTTAAATCTGATTATATGTTTGATCATGTGAATATATTTTCACTAGGCCTTTGGTAATAAGTGCTTTATCGATCTACACACCAATCTAAATAATTTCTTCAAATGTGTTAGCATAGGTGAGTCTCATATTATGGGCCACCTCAGGATGTAAGTTATATGTAAAGATGTCACTGAGTTGCATGTTAACAAATCATGTTGAAAGTAACCAACAAGTGCTCTCAACCATTATAGATATGTCATGAAGCTTTCTCCATCTCTTTATCTTGATTTACATAGTCAACCACTATTAATTCATGGTCAATGTGATAATAAAAATGGTTGACAATTTTTTTAGATAAATCATTGAAAATTTTCACCTATACTTTAGGCAATTTTAGGGGCCAATCCAATGCTTATCTAGCCAAATTATGTGCAAATAAGCGTAAAAAATAAACATTTTTTGTAAACTATCTCTTGACATACCATGAAGAAGTCCTGAATATGTTATAGAGGATTACCCTTCCCTTTATATTTATCAAACTTTGGTGGATCAAAATGAGGAAGAAAAGGTACTTGAAGAATGCTCAAGTTTAATGGACAAGGACATATCTCATCAAACTTGTATTTTTTGATCTGATTGCATGTTTGAAACCTCATGACTATTTACTTCATTAAATTAAACTTTAGTATACTTGGTGAATTTTTTTGTGGAAGGTAATTATTTTGGGCAGGGATGTACCCCCCTATATATTCCTATTAGGGATATGAACCCTTTGTCCATAATTTTGATTTTGGTTCATCTATGGATGTGAATAAGTATGACATTATTGATTTAGAGGATTTTATTATCTATTCCTAGATTCTTGATACTAATTTCTAGGAATTTGTTGTTTTAAACTATAAGAAGTCAACTATTTTTATGGTACTTGTTATTAGTTTACAACAGGGTGTTACCACTACTAGTTTACAAGGGGAACTTGTTGTGTTTGAGAATAACTTGGTCAAATGCTTTACAAAATACCCACAATATGTGATGAGTCTTTAGTAACATGCTATTGTGATTGGGAAATAGTCTCTTGATGGTTAAATAAATTGTGATCCATGTCAAATGGAACTTACTATGAAGTATTTATGGGTTTATTATATTCAATAAAAGCCACAAGGTCTACATCAAAAGTAATATTGGATAGGTCTTGATGTATTTTTTTAATGGTTTTTATTGCTCCATAGAATTGATATTATCAATTGAAGTCGTAGCTAAATAAGTTGTTAAGTTTATGATGAGTTGATCAACATACCATTGACTAATTTGTTGTATTTTGATCACAAGATCTTGATCAGTTGGGGAATATTCCACAAGTGGGCCTTTACCTTTAATAAAATAAGTGGTGTTTGGATTTGTGATATGGGTAAGAGGTTTATCTATCATTTGATCCTATACTCAAACAAGTGTATGTAATTACTCCATTGGGAAATCAGGTAGAAGCTGAGCTCCTGATTCTATCAACCTTAGGAGAGATGCACCTTTATCCTCTATAGGTTGGTGTTCAAAGTAACCTTGTTTAAATCCTAACATGGTTGGGATGTCCTCAAATATGATGGTGTATTCCTTCCCATCATAAAAATCCTCTACCTTATAACTAGGACTTTAAGATACCCCACTACGAGTATACCTTTGCATGTTTGATAATGATTTTCTAAGTTTGTGAAGTGTTTCAAATTTTGGTTTGCAAACATTGCAAAGGTGTTTCGATTTTAAGATTAAAAAAATATAGGGTATATTCTAGTCTATAATCAGAAACAAATTATGTGATGCTTCATAATAAAAATAAGATAAACAAGCAATAATAATAATCACCCTTGGTTGGTTAAAATCAACAATAAGAGGAAGGTATAATAACCTTGGAGCTTAGGGTGCATGTTAGCACAATAAATCCTAAGTTTGAATTATGTTATTACCATGAATATTTAAGTGCAACCTTGGTAGGATATGAACAATAAAATTATAATAAGGCTCAAGTGATCCAAGAATATTAGGATGTAAACTAACACTTGAAATCCTAAATATAGAATTAAAAAAAAATGGCCAACATAATAATGCCAAACAGAAAAAAAATTAAATGCTTTAAATAATATTAGAGCATGAGAGAATGAATTATAACCTAAGTTTGAAAAATAATAGAATGAATAATGTATATACTAAATTCCTTCAAACCAAATAGAAAAATTCACTAAAGTTACTCAAGCTAATCACAAAGGGTGAACTACATAAGCCCAATTTGTAGGCAAGACTCAAATGTAGACCAATCATGTTTTGGGTTAGAACTTAAGAAAATGTAAATTTTAAAATCTGGTCTAAAGGAACTTGGATATCCAAGTGATGAATAATCTAGACCTAAACAAATAACATAATTATGCTTTTTGGATAAACAAACACAAATATTTTTGATTTGTTCTTGAACAAGGTAATTTGTTTTGAATTAATTTAACTAGAAAAATGCCTCTTTATTCAAAAGGTGGTGTATAATAAGTGTCTTATTTTGGACATGCATTAGATTTTGTTTATTATGTGGCACACATACATAAATAGTTTTTAGAATCAAAAAATTATAAAAATAAACAAGAACAAGAAAACACCGAAGTGTTTGTCTTACCCTAGAAACTAACAAGGTTACTTTATACCATTAGATTTCATTGATATACTCATTATTGAGAGGAAATAATTTGTTAACATAATAAATTTATATGCACATGAAAACTAGGATTAGTTAGATCCCCTCTTCTCTTAAAAAATCATAAGGTGACATAGAAATTTGGGCCACTCACCATACACCAATATTACTCTATGACAAATGACATTTATATAAAAAAGTATAAGTTTTGATCAATCTATATGTTTCTATATGTATGGTTAACACTAGATCACAACACATCATTCAGATCTAAGCTAATAGGTATATTGTAAAAATGTCTTGTCCTTTTTACAACTACTACATCCATCATATTTCTTAGTGTAATGCGATGTCCACATTAGGCCATTATTCCAAGGTGATATTACTAACATAGGTAGCTTAGCCACTCAAACTAATGTCCCAGAAAGTCACATTCAATTTGCATTCCACACCATGTATTTGGGTTGAAATGATTCCAAGATATGAAATCCCAAATCAACACTTCCCTAAATAACTTATGGGGAGGTAATGAAATATTTTACACAAGCCAAGTGTAATGAAAATAAAAATAGAATAAATTTAAAGGTTGTTTAGGATCATTCAAGTGAATCAGAGCTTGAGAAGTGACCTTGAGACATTCCTTATATGCTTAGACTAAGAGATAAAGCAATTAATGAGGATCTTTTAGTCACCCAAGTTCCATAAAAGAGACAAGGGTAGAGAATACACATAAAGTTTAGTTTGTAATAAAATAAAATGAACAATAAATAACAAATAGTTTAAACAATAATAAAAAACAAAAAGCTCTTAGAAACACTTAGTCTAGTATTTGTGTTTATTTTAAATCACTAAGTGAAGTTTGAAATGAAGTTTAATTTTGTTGTTGTAAAAATTAAAATATAAAAGTGTCTTAATCCTAAAAAATAGAGTGTTAGTAGTAAAGAAAGGGTGTAGGATGTCAAAATGGAAATGAAGCTTGTTGTTTCAACTCACTAGATTTTGACACAAAGTGACCTTGCCATTTGGTAGATATATCCTACTATTTTATAGGGTGATATTGCCATTTCATATATCAATCCTATTATTCCACAGAAAGATAAACAAACTATGTGGCAACCTTACCCATTAGTAGGATAACCTCAATGATTAGTAGGACGAGCTGTCCAATTTTAATTAAGCTCAAAACACAACATTTACTTAAAAATTTGGTTCAAGATGACCTCATTGATGATTAGACAACCTTACCCTTCTGTAGGTTAATATATCTAATATGTAAGTTGATCTTGAAAATATGTAGAAACATAGTGTGTTGAAAGAACAATAACTAAGAGGGGGGGGTGAATTAGTTTCCTAAAAAAAATCTTTTTTTACACTTAAAATGATTAACAAATCAAACTAATCTATAGATATAACAATGTATAATCAACCATTCATATGAGTATGAAATAATATATCAACACATGAAAAAAAGAGATATGTGGGAAACTCTCATGAACTGTAAAACCCAATAACACACCACTTAGAATACAGTCCTATAAGTAATGAATCAAGATTTAATGAGGCACCAACCCCACAAGGACCATAAACCCCTCACTAATCAATCACCAAATCAGCTAGGCCTTTAACAAGCTCCAAATTATAAGGAGTCACCCATACCCTAAGTGAATTAGCACCAAATCAACCAATTCAATAACACTTATAAACTCTTTCAAGGTAGCTCTCATTCCTTCTTGACAAAGGACCAACTTAGCTAGGATTAACTTGATCACATTAAGATAACTTATTGATTAACCAATAGATTGTGACCTATTTTTTAGCTCTCTATCTACTCTATCCACTATCATACATCAATAAAACATATATAATTTAACTATGATGATATCTTAATAAAAAAATATCACTCCTTAAACACTCAAACTACCTCTTCAAACAAGTAAATCTACCCTTTTCTACTTTGCTCAAATAACCCTCATATGGCTTGATTAGGTTATATGACCTTGATAATCACACTCAAAACATATATAAGATATTAATTATTGATCCTCTAATCCCATTTGATGGTCTACATGACTTTTCTTCACTTGTTCTCTCATTCCTTAACTTGCCAAAATAGGCCTATTATGCCTTTTACTTATACCAATAGTTAGAATACTCACACTCTTGGTCAGAGAAGAAACTAATCCATTATGTTAAGACCCATAACATGTCTTAGGACATGTTACACACATTAATTAATTAGATTAATATCACTATTAGATCAGCCAAACTCATTTAGACCTCAATCTTCTTTTAGGCCCCATAGAGACCTAATGCATTAAGTCTATCTCAACCAAACATTAAAAATCTGACCCATTGTAAACTATTGAGGCATAAAAAATGGATGGAACACTTAAAAAAACCATACTAATACTCCTTAGACAACATCATCAAGGCTTCACATCACATATTAGGTCTAATTACCTCAAAAACACTATTTGCAAAGATGAAGCTCAAACACCCTATATAAACACTTTCAAGACATAATCCAATTGTGGATGAAAAATTATTTCCTTAGGGTCATAATAAAACTAATTATAATATATCAATTAGGCTCTAAATACTTATAAACACATCTACAAAAGGCTCAATGTGATCTACCATAAAGTTCTAAGACATAGTCAAGAACCTTTGACCATCAACATTTGTATAGGAAATTTCCAACACTCCAAATTCATATATAAAATCTAATATAACCTATAATACATCACCACATGATTTTTATGCTTAAAAAATTGTCAATATGACATAGGAACCTCAAACTAACTCAGATATAGAAAATTGCCTATAGCTCCAAAAACATAGTCATGAAGAATGTTGTCTTTAGAACTTTTAAGGGAACTTAAAATAATATTGATTAAAATTAATTGTTCTTATGTGATATTTATAACATAATCCAATATATATATCATTGGTTCTAGTGTCAATCATTGGTCTTGTAGACCAATTTGTTAACCCTCTCTTTCATAGTTCTTACATAGCTAGATAAATGATTTTGGCTTCCATATCTAAACTCCTTAAAGTGAATCTCATAGGTATTTTATGTTCTAAAAAAATATATATTAATTATATGAATCATCTAAGTGAATATATCCTTCAACTCATCATTCTCACTTACTCAAAACTTTCATTTTGCCTTGTGAACTAGTCATGATGATATTGCATTTAAACACCTATGTATACATAATAAATTAGTCATAATGCATGATTATGATCCTTATGTATCTTTATAACATCTAAAAACACAAATATATAGAGGTATAATGGAAAATATGTAATATATAAACCAAAATATAAACTTTACACCTTTACTATCTCATATTCACTAGATAAGACATCTGGTGAACAACATTTGTAACATTTTCAATGACCTTCAAGACATATAAACAATGTGGGAATGTGATATATGTATTTAAAAAAATCTCAAATAATTTTATCTATTCCTAATTCACATCAACTCATCCCTAATCTCATACTCACTTATGCCTAGGTTTTCTCAGTATCTTCACTATTAGGATTTTTACTGATAGGCCATCTTTCATAACCATTTTAGCATATTTAAGTTATATAAACTACTCATAAAATTACATGGTAAAAAAATATAAGTCACAAGCTTCAACCTCCATTCATTGTGCAACTTTGACTCAGTTAACCTTGCATATTATATTAAAATTTAAAGATATAAGGGATTTCTTATAGATTCAACTCACTCTCCTAAACACTCAATGCCACGTGGAGGTACCTGGAAGAGTTTTATACATGATAAAATCATAAAATTATCCTTACCAATCCATTCTAGTCCATTTCCAACAAGATATTCCAAATCGGGTCATTATGAGGGTTTAAAGAGGGTTTTAGACCAGTTTCCATTCTTAACATTTGTTCATAAAAATCTATGCCTAAAACCAACTCCTAATGCCTAAAAAAAAATTTATGGCCTTTTTCTATTTGTACCTAAGATCTCAGCTTCCCATGTAATAGTCACATGTGCCAACAAGCATCAAAAGTTCCTTCTTGTGTTTGTAACTCTTTATTCTAATATTTGAGAGACCTAAAGATCCACTTTTCATTCTTTCTTCTTCAAATAAAGATATAAAAATTAATGATAAATATTTAAAAAACCTCTCATACCTAAAACCATTATCACATGATCTCAAAAGCCTCCAAACATGATCAAGACACCTCATTCTACCATTTAGGGTCTTGAGATGATGTTTTATTAGAAGACCACTAAAAAAGAGCATACCTCTTTGGCTCACTCTAAGATTCATGTAAATAAATCAACACCTTTATCACATGGTCTAACATTGTATTTCACACCTTTAAGTCCATACACATCCTTATCATCATCATCATCATCATCATCATACCTCTACAAGTTATGTTCATGCTCAAGAACAAGTCCATTCACACAAACCTACTAGGAACGATACCACTTTGATATCTTACTACCACTATAGATGCACTCTAGAACACATTATTATGATAATAAACCTCATTCCATTCTAAAATACTTCCATACATCTTCTCATAAGCTTATCACATCACAACATTGTACCAAGACCTTATGCAAGACTCAAGAACCTACTAGACAATGCTTAAGCCATCATGAATACATAACATGCAACATCATAATAATATCTCTAGGACATAAATTACACTCAATTAACTTTTGCATAAATGAAAAAATCAATGTCTCAACACACCAATAGGAACATACCTCAATATAGTGAATAGAAAATTACAATGGTCAATCTCATTATTTTCACATACAACTTTGTTATTGCTCAAGCTGACCTCATCATTCCATAAGATGATCTAAATGATGTTTAGGATGACCTCACCATTTACATGTTGACCTCATTGTTTCGTCTAGAAGACATCAAACATGAAAATTTGAATAAAAAGGTACAAAATGGCATCACAATATGGTCTAAATGCATAATTAGAAGGATAAAATGGTAAATGAGATGTGTGGTCCCATATAACATGAATAAATGTAGATAAAGATTAAAAATCAAGTTAGTTTTTGCATTAGTAATGAAAAAAAAAAAAATAATATAGAACCTAACATGCTAAGCCCACTCCCTCAAGGGGAGGTATCAATGAAATCAAGAAACTAATGACGAAAACAAGACAAGAAATACCCTCCCATAGTGGCTCTCCTTAAAAAATGGTCAATAAACATGTTCATTCCCATATTTGGTGTTCCATGTCTTTGTCTATGTAATTGGTCAAGTTTATATATCATCTCTTCTAGCACCAATGGCTTTGGCTCCTTGATTGATTAATTTGGGGGATTTGGTGAAGTTTCTTCTAGCAATATTTCTACATAGGTTGTTCCCACTAAAAAGTTTATCTTTTGTTTATGGTGGGTCATGTATTTATACTTTTTAAGGATTAATTCAATTTTAGAGGACAAAGCAATCAATATTTTGGAATAAAGGAGAATTAATAAGGCATGAGTGGTCATAAACCTAATATTTATCTCCATTAATGCTTAGTTTGTGACACCCTTTTGATGATGTCATGGCCTATATATTTTGAATTATGAATTTCCAATAATAAATTTTCATGGATTTTCCACTTAAGTTCTTAATCTGATTTAATTTACTTAATGAGTTTACTTAGTATTTTGCAATTCTTGGAAATTGGCCGAATGTTTAATCAAAATGGTAAAAAAAGTCAATTTACTTGGTCATAATTTTATAAAATTTTGATTAGATGAAGGTGACATTACATACAAGGTATTATCCTAATTAGGACAATTTAGATGTGAATCAACACATGTACATGACATGTGTTGATGAATTAGAGGAGTTTAGTGGTGTAGAACATCATTTTTCTTAGTCTCAATTTGAATAATCAAAAGAATATAACTCTTTCATAAAATTCATTTACCCATTGAAGGATATATGAGCATAAATCATCACCTACACATGATATGTGAAGATGAATTAGATCATTTAAATGATTTTGGTCTAGATTATACATTGTTGTAGAATGCCATTTAGATTTTAAATTTTAGCACAACAATGATAAGAATTAAATGTCTACAAATCTAATTCTAATTTTGATGTTGATCTTAATTATGATTTATCTAGCTAGATGACCTTCTAGATTGAGTTGTCCATAATTACATTTTTCACTTCTTGTTGCGAAATGAAGGCTTAGGGAGGTAAGTATTTTTGGGAATGGTGAAAATTTGGTAATGGGTAAAGATAGAGTGATGGTTAATAATGTGTTATTTGAATATGGTATCATCAAATAAGGGTTCGTTAATGAAAGGTGAATATTCATAGAGAGGTTCGTTAATGTAAGGATCATCAAAGATAGTAGGATGGTCAAAGAATGATTCATCAAATATGGGTGACTTATCTTGATCTAGAATTATAAGTGGGTTAGTCTATTATTATTTATAAAATGATCTTGGAATATCCATAGTAAGTGATTCTAACACATGGGTTAACTTGGATCCTCAGTAGATGATAGGCCTTTGAGTGGTAATGATAAGACATAAATGGATGACTTTATTGATTGTGCCCTTAAGGTTAGATTAATAATAGATGTAAAGTAGGATAGATTTTGACTAAGCTAGAAGAGTTAGTCTATAAAATATTGGATTAAAAATGGGCTTGGACATGACCCTTGACATAATAGTTGTGGCTTAAAAACTAGATAGTCATTAGATAAAGGTTTCAAAATAGGTTCCCCTTTACTAGTATGATTATGATGAAGCGAGTAACTAGTATATAGGATGTTTGATGGATGTCACTATGAAAAAGTGTGACTATTATTTCTTAGGAGATAATCTAGGTTTATTGGATCAAAATCTACAGGTATTCAATCTTGTTTCTAATATTTATAAAAGGAGATCATCTTTGTTGTTATGTATAGTTTAAAGGATTTGTCTTTATCTAGTGTTAATTCCATAGAATTTAATGGAAATGTAATATAGGACTAATTAAAGGATGCCCCAAAATAATGATACAAGTAATGGGAATGACTAGACTATAATTATCCCTAACCAAGGTGGAATTGACTTGATTGAAATGGAATTATCCCTAAGCAAGGTAAAAGTGATTTGACTGGATTGGGCCCCAAATAGGGTAGAATTGATTAAATGAGTTTTTGATTAGATTAGGCCCCAAAAGGGTAGGATTGATTAGAAGTGATTTGAATTAGATTATCTATAATTAAGGTGAACTTGATCATATGTGTGAATGCAATTGGAATTATACCCAAACAAGGCAAACTTGAGTAGATGGACTATGACTAGTTCCATGCAGAGCAAATTAATTGTATTATTTTATGATCATATTAGAGTTTGATGTTGGATTGGATTAAAATGAGAGAAAGAATGGATGTAATGAATTCATTTCTCCCAATTTATAGTTGTAATATATTGAAATAAAATATATGGATGTGATTTGAATCATTTGAATTTGTGGACCTTAATCAAAGCTAATCTAATTCTAATGTGACTTTGTTTAGGTTAGTATGAACTAGGTTTGGAATTTATTTGAAATAAACCTTGAAACATGATTTGAAAAAGATGATTCAAAGTTTGACTTAAATAGAGTTGACATAGAAATAATTTTACTTTGAAAATTTGATTTTGAATAGAGGTGACTGTATTGGACTTGAATAATTGAGATAATTTGAAATATATTTAGAAATTTTGTTTGAAATAATAATTTGGAATTCAATTTTAATTAGGGCTGACTCAAAATGAGTAGCATAACTACCTAATTTTAGACAAGATAGGTATGTGTTTATACAAATTTTAACATGAGATCTACAAGGGAACAATTTTTGACTTGAAATTTGGTTAGAGTAATGTTTTTTTTTGAAGGTGTAGGTGGACTATGTTTGAATATATGGCAAGTTTTGACACCATAACCAAGTACTCAATAATTCAAAATCATGACCCTCCTCTAGTGATTGACACGGGAGTAATTTTTATAAAATTAGAAATGCATCATCTCTATAAATCAATCCTAATTTAGAGAAGATAGATCATACTTACACTTATTATTGGGGATGCATTAGATAATCAAGAACATGACCAATATAGGGATCTGCTAGACCCAATTAGGAATCTATTACCAAAATAAACAATGTTAGGGAGCGTTCCAAAGCCTATAATCAATAAAAATCATGCAATAACCCTATATATGTCCTATGTTTTCATATCTCACTAAATTAATAACAAGTAAAGTAAAGAAATCTAAACTAGTGCTCACCAAAGCTTGTGGCACAATATGGGGTTAGTAACAAATAAACATGCATATGAGAATCTAAATTATACTATATATGAGTAAGACCCTAATACATGGAAGAAGAAGAGTAATATTATATTATTCAAATCCAATACTTATGATACTTCTATCTACTAAAAAGTGGAGCAAAGTTAGAGAATACTTACCTAAAAGATGAACCCATCGAGACTCAATCTCTCCCTTAGCCAAAGGGGATTTTTAAGAGGTTATTGTGGTTTGTAAGGATCACTAAGAAAGGACAAAACATATAAGACTTCTCCACAAGACTATATTCTCTAAGTAGAAACCCTAAGCTAATAATCCTCAAGTATAATGGTGTAAAAGTAGATTGTAAAGAAGCATAAGTGAATAATAACTATTGTTCATTAGTAAATAATGATGAAATGATCTTGTATATATATGTGGATTTAACCCTAATCCCTTATAAATGTTTTGGCTGATAGGGTCGACCCATTTGACCTAGTATAGTTATGGACCAAAATTTACTAGGTAACAGGCTAGGTTAGCCAAGAGCTAACCTATAACCTAAATGAATTTTACCCAAAATAGTACAGGGTTAGCCTAGTCAACCTAGTATAATAGACTATCAAAAGGGTCTTAAGGTGAGGAAAAGAGGGATGAAAAGTGGGAAAATACTAGAGTGTGAAAAAAAGGATAAATAGCTTAAGGGAATGTTCTAAGAGATAGATGAATTGGTAAAAAGTGGCAATAAAGGACAAGAATCCTATGAAGCACCAATGGTCTACCCACCCATTTCCTAGTGCATCACTTATGGTGTACACTCAGAAAGATTGAGTCTTGATGTGATCTTGCAAGATAGAAAACATCAATATTTGATAAAAATTAAATATATTATGTGTATACATATGCCCCACTCGAAGCTCATCACATGTCATTAAGGTGTAATAGAGGATGGTGTTTCAATAAATAACATAGTAACACACAATGCTAAGGCTAAAAAAATTATAGTATTTTAAATAAAAAATAACTGAAATTAAATGACTAAAAGGGAAATAATTGAAAAGTAAATGTATGTGTACCTTAAATTACCTTTATCATTATATGGTTGTCTACTATGTTGGTAGTTTTGATTGTGTAGGGTAAAAAGACTAATTTTGATAAACCCAAGAAAACAAAACTAAATGGTAAAAATAAACAAATGTAAGAAATCCAAGATAACTATTGGTAAGTGGATGAGACATAATCATAAATTTGGTAAACTAGAGTGATAAGTGATATGTTAGACTAAATTACCAAGTCAAAACTTAGAATAAATTATGTAACAAAAAATCTAAGGCTTCTAAAGACCAAAAAACTCAAACAAGTAAACCTTAAGTAATAAAGGCAAACTCACCAAGTCAAACCAAGGATACTTGTAAAAAATGATGGTAATCAAAAATCAATGTAAAAGTAGTAAAAATCCTTAATTAAATAAGGATGGGCAAGCAAAAAAGGTAAAACAACATTGATGAGTGAGGATTAACAATCCTTACTCAATAATCAATGGAAAAAGGTGTGTAAAAGGGAAACCAACATTGGTGAGTGAAAATTAACAAGCCAACCTCACTCAACAATAGAAAAAGTACATGAAATTAGAAATGGACTTAGGTGTCTAGAAAAAGGGTATTAAAACAATGATAAATGGTAAAAAGAGAACAAAACAAGTCAAAAAATGTAAATCCATGGTGTAAATAAATTAATCCATAGTTCCTTAAACATATTTTTTGTTCTAAGGATAGATAAAACTAAAACAAGGTAGTGCTAGCATGTTTTTAAGAGATGAAGAAGGAGATAAAAAAATGGATAATAGATTTAGAATCACACATGCCTATAAATGGGGGAAATGAAATGGGTGGAGGGGAGAATGAAGGAAAAACCAAGGTAGAGGAACTTTTTATTAAAGTCAAGACACTCAAATTAGGTTTATCAAAAGAAGAGGACTTCTGACCTTAAGGACTCTGAAGAAATTTTCTTAGCCACACAAGTTTTAGGTCAAAAAATTAAGGATATAGATCATCCCATGAGGGATAAATGCATGAAAATTAAAATTTACCTACCTACCTACATTGTGTTACCCATTCTTCAAGATCCCTTACAGATTTATTGGTCTACTGACAAGATTGGGTACATACATGAGAAAGTAGGTAGTACCATAAAGTTTATTGAATTCTCTTATTCCAATCTACTGGCTTATCATACCCCAATGGACCTTGGATCTAGTGTGAGGCCAATTGTGTATTTTGAGCTTTGGTTGGAGATAGAAGACGTGTTTGGAATCATGTCTTTTGGTGTGATATTGAATTTTAGGATTTAGATGTCACCTTTTGTATATCATTTCCTTTTATTTCAAATGATTTGGCTTTTAATTTTATTTACGACCTTTCTAATTTGTCCTCCATATAGATTTATAAAAATAAACATGGGTGCTAAATATGAATTTCATTTTAATATTTGGGACTTGGTTATTAAGAAATAATTTTAGAGAGCATGGGGTCCAAGAGTCTCATAAATATAGGTGATATAAAAGTGATATATTGAATTTAACCTTGTTTTATCCAATGTGGAGTGAAAGGAAAGGAAATTAAGAGGAATAAATTATGAAACAATTTTAATTACTTCAAATTGAAAAAAATGTGACAAAGGGTCAAAAATGGATACAATGACAAAAAGGTGTGTTTCTTTATCATAAGAATGAGGGAAATGGAGGAAAACATGCTAACATAGATTATTATGTAAATTCTATCTATCAAAAGAAGCAAAAGATAAAGATGAGAACAAAGATCAAAAACACATTCTAGAAAAGGAATGACAAGATGGTAATTTTATGAGGAAGGCCATGTCTTATCCATGGTCTTAAACTACAACTCATAAAGGAAAAACCCACAAGTGTATCAAAAAACATGGAAAAATAAAGGGGATATATGAAAAGATGGTATTTGTGAGTTTCTCTAGGTCTTATCCATGGTCTTACACTACAACTCAAAAAAAATAAACCCAAGAGGTGCAAAAAATATGTAAAAAGTATGGAAAATAAATAAACTATAGTACATCATGAGGAATATTGGGTCCTATCTGCAGTTTTAAAATGTAACTCATGAGAAAAAAGGGGAAACTAGAAGACCAAAAAGGAAGGACTAAGGTTTGTAAAAAGAGAGAATTGCTATAGAGGGAGATACCCATGTAAGTACCCTAAAAATAATGTTGGATATATTCATATATAAAGCATGAAAATAAGGGAATAATTTAAGTAAAATACTTCTTGAGAACTGTGCATTGGTGGGCTCTTTGAAAGCATGACATTTATTTGTTTTAAGGTGATAGGTACTTAAACCAAGAATATATTTGACTAATTAGGGACCCCACCATGTTTGGGAATATTTTCCTTATTTGTAATGGGTTTATTCTAATTTAAGGAAAATATCACCAATATTAAATGTACATACCTTGACATGTTTTTTATGATGTTTGGAAATACAAGCATTGTATTGGAAATTGTGTTGCAAAGCAAAAAAAATAACATTCATTAAGGAGATTGATAGCATAAAGGTGAGCTTCATGTAATTATTAATTAGGAATGATACCATAATGAGATATATAATGAGATGGAATATTAAATTCTAATGGAAGTACTAACTCAAAACCATATACTAAATAAAATGGCATTGCCCCAGTGGCAGTATGTATGCTAGTCTGATAGGCCCAAAGAGTAGGATAGAGATGAAAGTGCCAATCCGTGTGAGTTTCATGAATGGTATTTTGGAGAATTTTGTTAAGAATTTTTTTTGTGGACTCATCTTGACCCTTATAATTTGAATGATATGATGTGTAAAATTTGTGATTAATTTTTAATTTAGCACAAAGTTGTTTGACATCCTTGTTTTTGAAATTACCATGATTATCAAAAATGATAGTATGAGGGACACCAAAGTAGAAAATGGTTTGATTAAGAATAAATTTTGAAGTGATATTAATAGATATATTGACAAGGGGCATAACCTCAACCCATTTTATAAAATATTTGGTAGTTATGATTATAAAGACATGCCCATCTTGAAAGTGAGGTAATTTACCTATGAGATCTAATCCCCACATGGAGAATAGCCATGGATATTTGATAGTTTGAAGCTCAAATGGAGGTGAATGAATTAGATCATCATGAATTTGGCAAGGGGTACATGTTTTAGCAAATGTGATTGCATCCTTTTCAAGAGTGGGCTAAAACTAACCCATACATAGGGATTTGTAAGTTGTAGAATGTTTTCTATAGTGGCCACCATAAATTCCCCCATGTGTTTGTTTAATAAGAGGAGGAACCTCATCTTGAATAACACAATGGATCAAGGTACCTTTAACATTGAGATAATAAATTATGTTATATAAAAATAGATACTTAAAATTTTGTTTACAAATATGAGTATTTTCATGAGAATCTAAGTTTGGAGGATAAGTTTGGTGTTCTAAAAACTGAATGATGCTTTTATACCATGGGCTTTGTCAAATGGTAACAACCTAAATGTGGTAGATAAGTGAATATTGTGATTTAATAAAAGATGGAGATTTTCTTATTTGGATAAGAAAAGTGGGATTGAAAATAAATTTCTGGGGAAGAAAAATAGATGTTGAAGAAGCAAGGGAACCAATAATAGAATTTTGATCTCAAAGGATAGGTTTAATAGTAAAATAATTTAAATATTTAGAAAGAGTGGTTGAAATTTGATGATAAGTGATGAGGTTCTCACTTTTATATTTGGAATCACCATTGACTTGGTGGAAAATGAGCTGAGAATCACCTAAAACATGTAGTTATAAAATTTCTAAATCAAGATGAACTCTCATGCCTAAGATTAGAGCTTTCTATTTGGCCATATTATTGGTTACATCAAATGTTAAGAAAAAAACTAATGGGATGATTTTACCAAGAGGACTTATAAGAATGCAACCTGCCCCAACTCCTTGAAGGAATTTAGCACCATCAAAGTTAAGGGTCTAAGTATCCTCATGTAAGTCAATAATAATTTTAGGATGTTATTTGATAACTACTTTTGGTTTATTAGTATCAAAGGGAATAGTAAATTAATCAATATTAATTACTTCAAGATTAGTGGTGAAGTTATGGAAGTAATCTTTAAGTGAAATAACTTGATTGAGACCTTAAATATAGAGAATATTATTATCTAGAAGACTATATTGAAGATGATAGGTAGCTGGCACAAGAGTTATAGTAAGTTGATCAATTATGATTTGTCCCTTGATATATTTTTGAGTTACAATGTGGAGATTAAACTCCATAAGAATAACTATCCATTTTCCAATTCTATATCCAAAAAAAAGTCTTTGGAGAAGAAGTGATGAAGGGGATCAAAATGAATGATGACATAAGTGGTCTATTAAAGCATGTAATGTAAAAGTTTTGTAATTGAAAAATATATGGTGAGGTAATCACATTGAACTTTTGTATAATGTTTCTCATAATCAATGAGGCATCTGATAATGTAATAGATGGCATACTCTCTTCCAATATCATCTTATTGGGAAAGCATTACCCCAATTGATATAGGCATGGAAAAAGTATACAAAATTATAGGTCAATCATTTAAAGGAGGTCAAAGCATAGGTGGGTGATGTAATTATTATTTCATGTTATCAAAGGATTTTCGACAAAGATATATCTATTCTAAGTCATTACCTTTCTTAATAAGAGAATTGGAGTGGATGTGATAAGCCATTTCAGGGATGAATTATCTAGTTTTCCAAAGTTTTCCTAAGTAGGTATGAATGTATGAAATGAATTAGGAATGGGCATGTTGACAAAATAAATAATCTTAACTGGGTCAATTTCGATGCCATGAAGAGACTAGGAATCCTAACAATTTTCTAGATGTGACACCAAAGACACATTTGTAAAGATTTAGTTGAACTTGGTATTTGAGATGGTCAAATATGATAACAAGATCAAAAAGATGAGTTTGACAATTTTTATATTTAGTAATGAGGTCATCCACATAGAATTCTTCAATAATTTTATGGATAAGATCATGAACTATGTGAATCATTGATCATTGATAAGTGGCTATAGCATTTTTGAGGCCAAAGGGAATTTTGAATTAGCAATAGGTGCCCCATTTAGTGGTTAAAGTGGTATTATGTTGGTCCTCAAGGAAAATGTGAATTTTATTATAACCCAAGAAGCCATACATAAGATATAACATTTCATAACCAACTATGGAATCAATAATGTCATCTATCAAAGGTAAAGGGAAATTATCCTTGGGACAAGTAAGATTAAGATTGAGGAAATAAATACAAATGTGAATGACCATAGTGACCTTTTTATAAATGAGAACTATGTTATAAACCCATTTAGAATAGTCAACTAGTTTGATACATTTATTTTTGAGTAATTTGATGATCTCCTTGTGACATAAGGTAAAAACCTTAGGGGGAAATTTACTCTGATTTTGATGTATAGGCTTGACATTAGGATAAGTAATGATGTTATGCACCATAATTCTAGGTTCAATACCAGGTATGTCCTCATAGGACCAAGTGAAGATATCATTATATTTATCAAAAAATAAGCTAAAGTTATCATATTTGGTAGGTGAGAGTTCATAAGAAACTGTGATTGGTTGAGGGAATGATGGAGTACCATATTCAATGCAAGTACTTTATTTGATAAGAATAACATCGCCATCTTGGAAATGGTATGGTTCATTAGGTAAAGAATAAAGTGGATTAGTTCTAGGATATATGCTATTAATGAAGTTGTTGAAACAAGGGGTTTGGGTTGTGAAAATCCTTAGTTTATGATGTTGCTAAGGAAGTTGAGGTTCTCAGGCATGAAGTATTTCAAGAATAGTTTCATCACTAGGAAAGGTGGGAAGAGGACCATAATACTCAACATCTAATTTGAGATCTAAAATTTGATTACCATGGAAATCATACTTAGAATGTATCTGATGAACATCAATTGCCTTGAAATCTAGTGTAATCTCTACAGTAAGAGCAGTAGATGGACCCAAAGGGATTGGTGTGTCATTAGTTTCTATGATAAGGGAAGGATCTGACATAGTTATAGGATCCATAAGTGATAGATAGGATGCAATAATTTTTGGAGGTTTGAAAGGTATAATTTTTTATACCACTTGAAGAGTATCAAGAAGTGAAGAATTGGCAGGAGGCAAATGACCTTTGAGATCTAATTTTTGATCTATGGAAATGGTATAAACATCCCAGTTAAAATCATGGATTTGAGCTAACGTTTTTTAATGATGTTGAACATCTAAGTCATGAGATTGAGCTTGGGCCATGATGTAATTATCATCATATGTTGGAGAAATTATACATGCTTGAGATTCAAGTGGAGTTTTAGAAGGTGAAATCCCAATATTATTGAATGCATATGGAGACATGATGAGAAGATCTTGAAATAATTTGTCCACTCCAAATTCATTGTAAGTGAAGGCATCTTTGAGTAAAGAAGCATATTGAGCATTTCATGGAGGGATAAAATTATTGATCTCATTAATGTGAGGATTAGTATGGTCCTGATGTAGTAAAAAAGGAAGAAGCCACTCCTAAATATAGGGAGGTAGCTTAGTAATATTGCAAGTATGTTACAAATAATTAGGTTCATAATCATCATCATCATCATCATCATCATCATGATCTGAATTGGCAAGAGTGACTTGTAAATAAGGATTGATGTTGATGAACTCAGGTAAAGGAGTGTTATTGATCTTAAGAATGGTAGGAATATGATATTGAGATTTGTGATTAAGAAGTTGAATACTTGAAGGGTTGGGATCAGCTTCATGATTATATCATTTTCCATTATGTAAGTATTTAATGCATTGGATACTAGAAGAAGTAATGGCCCTCATTCTATGAGGCCAAAGGTGACCAATGAGTATGTTATAAGATAAGATTAAATCAACGATCATAAACTTAGTTAGAATAGTCCTAGGTCTAATTGTTAGGGGAATCCAAATACAATCGAGTGGATTTTGATTAGTCTTATCAAAACCATGATAAGTAAGATATGTTTTTTTGAGATGATCCTTGTTATACCCAAGTTATTGGATTAGCCACAAAGATGTCATATTAATACCAAAGCCTTCATCAACTAGATCTTTATGAATAAGGGTAATATTAATGGCTATTTTAATAAAAAGTGGTGGATCATCGACATGAAAAAGGATTTCATCATTAGTCATGTCCTCTTAAAGAAAATCAATAGAAGGCTTAGAGGAAGGACACACAATTTTAATGGTATGTATATTAGTAGGTTTAGATTCAATAGAAGGTGGTTATTCATCTATAGAAGATGGATCTTCAATTTCTTATAATTGTTGTATAAGGAACTTGTGATGATAAGGGGAAGTGAAAACTAACTCCATAAGTGAAATCTTGCAAGGAATAGAGTTATGCTCTTTAATAAATTCCCAATGAGATTTAGAAGAAGAGCCAACATGATTTTTAGGAGGTAAGGTAGATTTTGAAGGAATGGAATTGGTTATGGGTTCAAAAGGAGAAAGTTGTTCCTCAGGGACTTCTGAAGCTAAATTAGTAGTTGTAGTATCTTTGAGAAGTTGTTCTTCTAAAAATGGATTCTTAGGTTTGGTAATAGGATCTTTGTGATCCATCTTGTGATAATAATTGGCCTTAATAGTGTTAACATATTGATATTTATTGTAATATTGGTCATAATAAACATCAATAACACAAACATCCTTCGTAGTTTGTTGATTATTAGTGGTGAGAAAATATATTTGGTTATTTGAGGTAAAATCTCTAAAAACTTGTCATTTTTGAGAAGCAATGATGTACTCTTGACGTTGAAGTTTGATCATGGCTTCATGATTAAATGAATCACCAATAATATAGGAGACATTAAATTTAGTGATCCCTCTACAAGATTCGAGGAAATTACCCATGTCAGCATGGAACTAAAAAAATTTATTAGGGTCATACTAATTAAGAGGATTGTTAGGATAAGTGAAAGGTTTAGAGGGTAATAAAAATTATTTCATTTGTTACACCATTAGTGGTGTGTGAGTAGATAAATGAATGTCATCTTTGGCAACACCTAGTTTGGTTTGAGGAGTATTTATAGTGATAGAATTAGTATATGTTTGAAAATATCATTTAAGAAGTTTAGGATTAGGTTTGAATTGCTAAATAAGAAAGTATTGATGTTTAGCCTAGTTAAGAGCTTAATTAAGTATTTGGGGAGAAAAAGTATGAACCTTATATTGAAGAGAAGGTGTCAAGGTAGTTATAAATAGTTTAAATAAGTTATATTGAGTCATGTTATGGTCATATTTATAGGCCAATGATTTCCACCTTTTGATAAAGTCATGAGCTAATTCAGTGGGAGATTTCTTAGCATTGACGAAGTGGTTAAGCCAATTTTTAGAAAGATCATTGAGTTGAAACTATTTAACTAAAGGATTTACCAAATATTCAAGTTTCCAAATGTAGTTTTGTGAAATTTAATTGTACCTTTCTAATACATCACTAGTGAAGGTTTTAATTAAGACTTTAATCATGGAAAAGGTATTAGTTTGGATCCACTCTTTGTAAAGGTTGTCAAAGGCTTTAAGAAAGGAGGTAGGGTCTTCATTTCCATCATAATTTATAGTTAGATATATGTTACCAATATCAATGGACACAACGAAGGGAGTGAAAGGCTCATTTTGAATAGTTTCAAGAATCTTGTTATTCATTATAGGTTGAGGAATAACATTATGTGAAGCATCTCTAAGAGGTACATGAATGTAATTGGGATTACCTTGAGGATGGATAGATGGAGGTTGATTATCCATATTAATCAAATTATGTTGGAGTTTCATCATTTGAGAGGTGTTAGAAGTTTACATTATGTTCATTTGTTTGATGAGTTGTGTAATAAGTTGAGTTGTATCAATAGTTGGGTTGGCATTGGCAGGAGCACTCCTTAAATTGGTATTAGGGGGAGGGTTATTAGAAGGTATATTATTATTTGGATTATTGATTAATCTTATGTCATTTAATCCCACATTAGTTTTAAGGTTTTAAAGATGGGAAGTATCTTGATAGGTATAGAAAGGGTCAGACCCATCAACTTCATATTGAGGGTTGATTTTCACCATGTTGAAATCCATGGATGAAAGAGAGGAAGAGGTGACCCAAAAGTGATGGTTATCTTGGGAGGAAAAGAGATAGAAAATGACCATCCCATAGAGTATCTAAATGGATTCAGATTATCTAAGAAGATTCTAATAGGAGACCTCATAAGGACTTGAGATAAATGAATAAAATTCTAAGCAAGAGAAATAGATAAATGAGTCAAATAAATAGGGAAAGAAGTAAGAGAATAGAGTTAATTGGGTTGACTTAGTACATAAAATAGAGGTTAAAAATTGAGAAAATAAGGATACAAAATCAATAGGGTCGACCTAGTTCTATAACCTGGGTAGAAAATAGGTAGAAAAAGATACATATTTGATAAGGATATAGAGTCGATAGGGTTGACCTTGTTCTATATCTTGGGATGTAGAAAAGAGTACTATGTCGATAGAGTCAACCTAATATTATAGGTAAGGAAAATAGTAAATCTATAAGAGACTATGTCAAGAAAAATGAATATGTACTGAAACAACAAAAAAATTGAACTTAATTTTGAAATTGAGAAGTGAAAAGAAACACACAAATAATTGGGTTAATGAGGATGATCCAATTGAGTCACAAAACAAAAAACCTTGAACCAACATTGGATAATGAAAGTATTTATAATATAACATACAATTGAGCAAAGAGAAAGAAATCAACTTGGAAATTAAATGCTTACTAAGTGGTCATCCAAAATGTTGTTAGATTATTAGAGTATGATTTTAAGTATGATAAGAAGTTGCCTTTAAGGAACTAGAAAGCAATGGTAATGGTAATGGCTTGGTATTATTTCATTATTTCTTTCCATTACAACATTCTTTTTATCAACTAGTGGACTTTCATCCCTCAAGGAAGTCTTTGCACTTCTGGGACCGAGCTTTGCTTGGCAGTCCACATTATATCTATCTAACAATCTCTTTGTTTAAGTCTTTCTCTCTATAGGTGTCATCCTCCATAGCCAAAGAGGAGTCCCTTCATTCGTCTGGATACAGTGTACAACTTCATTTGGGTACGTACAGACCCCTGACCATTTAATCTTAGTTTCTTATTTCCTTTGAATGTAGAAAAGTAAAAAATGAGTGGAAACATTCTGGCATGCTAGGTGGGACCCTAGAATTTTCCTTGGGTTCATTTCTTCTAAAACAAACTTTCATATAGGTGCATTAGGGAATTTTTTCTCCTTGTATCCTTATTTTATCTCTTTATTTCGAAAAGACATCATAAGCAAAGTTAAAAGGAATCTTTTTTTTTCTTCTTGTCACCTTTCCTTCTTGCATCTTAGAGTAGTGAAGTTCATGCTATTAACCTTTTCTCAACCTGTTTGCATCCAAAAACACATTTCAATTTGAGCTTAAAATCTATTGCATCTCATTTCTGCTTGAATGCATATTTAGTCCACTCATCTAGTAATTAAAAATGCATTCTGAATAAAGCGTAGTCCACATATGTTACACGACCAGACCACATTCACAAAATTAAACATCTAAACATACCTGAGACAAGGTCTGACAAGGATTTCATCACCTAACAGATACCTTACCCTTCTTGGTAATCCTACTTGGACTTCACTACCAAGGGGAGAACCCACTCTGTTCTCTGGCAGAGTATAAACTCTAGGGGAAGTATATATTGGCTAAGCGACCCAGCTTATCTCTGGGCTCGTGAAGTGAGGGGAGCAAGCTCCTAGCACCAGGCCATGTACAGAACCTAATACAGATCTTGAGCACCAAAACTAACCTAAAACCAGCTTTAGACTGCTTCTTTTAGGACCCATTCTAAAATCCCAACTTCCCAAACATATTCTTCTAAGGCATAAGCCAACAAGACTCTAAAATTTATTCTTAGGAATTAAACATTTAGAGGTTGTTTGTCTTCATCTAATTTTCTATCTGTATCTGATTTTTTGAGTTGGTGAGGTCGCATTTTGAGATCCAAGAACAACTCAGAACTTTCTCCTTTCTTCCAAAAACTTTAAATTTTTTGAGTTTCTAGAAACATACATACACCAACATCAGTTTTTCCACCGACGTCGGCAACTCTTCTTCACCGACATCGGTCATTTGACTGACATCGGCAAATTTCTTCACTGAAATTAGTTTTTATATCGACATCGGTCACTGTCAAAAACTTCTTTCAAAACAACAAGCTTAAAACCTGACTTTCTTGTTGTTAGACACCACATTCTAAGTTTCTGAAACTGAAAAAAACATAGTTTCTCAAACCTGACCTTATCTTGTCTTGGATGGTTTTGACATGTAGTCAAACCAAAACTCTTGTTGACCATGCAAGGCAACAACCACTTCCGCCTTCACCCTCCATAACAAGTCCTCTAATGGAGTATCATTCAGAGACTGAATGAACTCCTACCCAACCAACCCTGACTCAACCCCCTACTATTCCCGAAGGGGACCAAGACTTTGAAAGGTTCCTTGACCTCAATGTCAAGGCCCTTCAGCACTATCTTGTGAGAAACCAAATGTTAGACTCTTTAGGCTACCCAATTTTTGGGATGCCAACTTCCTTAGTTGAGACGTCAATCGTATCAACTACCTCCGTAATTCATCCCATAGACACCCAAGCCATTACCTCAGCTAACAACCTGACCATGACCAATCTTCAAATTCTGGGTTCTCCTTCTATTTTTGGACCTACTTCCATTAGGGTTTTGGTGCCCCATCAAATGCAAACTATTCAACAAAGTTCTACACCATTCCAAAACTTAGTTGTCTCCATCCCACCTACTCTTTCACCCATCAACACAAGGGTGGCTACTCATCCTTTGGCTAATGTTGCCACCATTCAACCACCTCTGGTGATATCAAGCCAAGTTGTGCCTCCTAGCTTCATGATACAACCACCCTTGTCCTCAACATTAGTCCCTATGACTAGTTACCAATACACCATGCTAGGGGGTCTTCTCTATAAACGAGGTCTCGACGGCCTCCTTATCCAATGCCTAACAACCACTCAGACTTCCCATGTCATCAAACAAGTCCATGATGGGCTTTGTGGGGGACATCTTAGCGGTAACTCGCTTGCTAAGCATATCCTCCACTTGGGCTATTATTGGCCCAAACTTAACCAAGACTACAACAACTTTGTTCAGTGTTGTACCAAATGCCAACAACATCCTAACCAACTTCACATCCAACATCGACCAAAACATACCTACAATAACAATCTAAAGGAGCGAGATTTTAAAATCAAAGATCATGTCCTTAAAGACCATCAACATATGACCAATTTGGAATGAAGCAAATGAGGCAAGTTTGCTCTTAATTGACTCGGACCTTACATCAACACATAAGCATGGATTAGGGACTTATCATCTATCTTCTTTTGAAGGCTGGCCAAAACCTGAGCCCCTTTATGCCTTGTATCTATGACTATTCTATTTTTAATCAAGTAATCATTCACTTGATGTTTAGTTTGAGCTCATCCCTTGAGCAACTCCCCATCATCCTCATACCTATTCCTCTCAACCCTCAACCCTACAAACATTAGTTAACCCTTTTGTCAAGCATGAATGCTTTATCCTAATAAAAGGGAAACCCTCTAAACCTCTATAGTCAACTCCATGACCAAAAGTCTAGTCAAAAACAAAAAATATATATATAAAAGTGGGATGCCTATTCAAAGGTCATAAAACTATAAATGTAGATTGCTCCCTTGAAGGATAGCTACACAATTACTATAATTGATAGACTACTCCCTTAAAGGACAGCTATTCAAAGACATTTAAACATACAAAGCAGAATATAGACCATTCCCTCAAAGGATGGCTATACCTAAATCTTGCTACAAAAAACACTCTCTCAGAAGCTTCCCACATCGATCAGCTTCACATATGACCACAAAACAAAACAACATCCCCACGTAGACTTCTCGCATTGATCATTCTACCAAAAAAAAAATTGACTGACAGACTATAAAGTCATGGACTTGTCTATAGTCATTCTCAGGGTCACCTATAAAAGGGGCCAAGTTATCCCTGCTAAAAAGGGTTACCCTATCCTGACATATCACATATCACACCTATCACCCCAACATACTCAAGGGATTTTGAGCTCACTTAACGTCAAGTGATTCGAATACTTCTCTAACACAAATAATGGTCAACGATGTAATGCATGAATGGGGCTTTTATTTCCAAAAACCCTATCTATGCAATCATTATGGTCCTTGTTAATGAAAGAGCAATGCGCCTTACACATCTTACACCTTAGTCACAATCCAACCAAATCATTATCTAACCAAAACCAACCAAACCAAACAAAACATCTTCAGACTACTGACATGACATAGTCCATTTCACATAGTTTCTATGGACAACAATACACATGGAAACTATCGACCACACAATTTATGTTAAGCATAAACCATTACCTACTGAAGCATAAATAAATTCATTTCATTTTTAGCATACATCCATCACCAATATGGAAAATTGATAGGGATGAAAGACCACTCAACCAATGTTACAGAATACACCATCACACGATATGGAAAAGGCTGTAGCATCCTCATACCTTCATCATTTATAACATGACCAAACCACCTCTCAACCACTTTGAATCTTCTTCTGAACTACATTGGCTTGAGGCCCTTCAAACAAGGGGCTATGTAGGCAACACTCAGATGACATGACATCTTTTGGGGTTAGCTCGGCCACATCCGTTTGTTCATCTACTTGATGGACAAACCATTTAACCTTTAACCATGGCTTAACCTAGTCTAACCCAGTCCAAAACCGACCCTCTTCCTCCCTTTGGGGAGAACTACATTGGCCTGAGGCCATTCAACCAGGGGCTATGTAGGCAGCACTCAGTTGACATGGGCTCTTCTGAGGTTAGCTCAGCAATTCTTTCATCCGTCCATCTACTGGACCAACTATCTCATCCTGACTCAACCAACAACCTTAGAGATCACGACTATCTCCTTAGACCATGACTATTTTTGAGACAACTTTGCCTTAGTTGTTTTGATTGTATGTAGGCTACATCATGAATAGTTAGCCAAATTGTCCACAGTACAACCCTCACAAGTACTGGATCTCGATCAAGTTGATCGCCACTACTTGTGACATTTTCATGTTTTCCAGGAGCAGTTCCTAGACCCAGGATACTTGGAACACAATGACCATTGGAGCTATAGCTTTGATCGTTTAACCCAATCAGCTAAGACTAAATGCTGGGGACTGGTTATTTCAATTTTATCACTCCTTGACCTTTGACTGTGACAATTTGACCTACCTATCACGTGAAGTGGTATACGCGCAATCTCAACTATTACAACGTTCACACTCAAACTTCACCATATCCATCCACTATCTATCAAATTGGCCCCCGATATTAGGTTCCCTTCCCTTGACTCCCACTTTAAGGGGGGAATACCTCATCCCATAATCAGGGCAACCTACATTCATTTTTGTCTTGCAGTTCATCAGAACAACCAATAGGACAAAAAAGACTTCATCACATACCTCGGGGCAACCTACATTCATTTTTGTCTTGTAGTTCATCAAAACAACCAACAGGACAAAAATGACCTCATCCCATTCCTGATGCAACTTACTCCTATTTTTGTCTTACAGTTCTTTTGAACAACCAACAAGACAAAAAGGGGCAAATGTAGACACCAAAATTATGTCTACTCCTTGGTCGACTCCCCCTTGGTCCCCTTGGTCTAGTTATAAACATTCCTAACCAACAAAATTATTAATTTATAATAAAATACCTATTTTAAATTAATAACACCTCACCCTTGACACCTCACCCATGACACATCACCCTTGACATCACCCTCGGATTCCTCACCCTTGGATACCCTCATTTATCACCCTATGACTAATCATTCCAACTCTCCCACTAATCCTCACGCCTATTAAACCCACCTTCGACCGTTTAACCACAAACACTGAACTCGACAGATGGAGGAATGGACAAAAGGCTAAAAATAGCCTTTTTACCAATCCTCTAGCCACCAACCTCGGTCAACCGTCGGCCGATGTCGGCGGGATCGCCAATTTCAGTCGCTTAAAACTAAATTCTATGCCCAAATTCTCCCTGAATGCTAATTATCTAGCTTCTGGTATTCAACCTCTCTCTCTCTCTCTCTTAGACGCACACCAAGCATCACAGGCTATAGGAACTCTGCATAAGTCACTCCACCCCTGATTGAAACATTACAGGAAGTCTTCTACATCAGCCACATTAATAACAAGCATTCACACCACTGGTTCTTTAGTAAGCAAGAGCTAAGTATTCTTCTGTCTTTTCATTTCAGTAGCTTAGAATGTATTTGTAATTAGTTTATTCTTACTCCTTCTAAGTATCATCAACCAGACCAACTATCAACCAGACTAGACCTGACTTTCCTCTTGGAGAGGCTGAAAAGCCTTCCCCATATCCTTCCCCCTTTTGACAACCTATCCTCTCCCTCTGACCCTCTGTGGACCTTATTAGTCTCCCTGTAACCCTACACAGAGCCTTTTACCTCTCAGACCACTCTGTCAACCAAAGACACAACCTGAGACCTGCCCAAAATTCCATTACCCCTACCAACATCATCAACATAACTGACATCAGCATATTAACAATCGATGATGGCTGATTAATCAGCGTCAGCAACATTGACCAACTGACGATGGCAGACTAACTAGCATTAATGACTGTGGAAGACTGGTTTCAAGATTTAGGTACACATTATCTTTTTCTCTTTCTTTAAGTCTTTCATTATTTCTTTCCATTACGACATTCTTTTTATCAACTAGTGGACTATCATCCCTCAAGGAAGTCATTGCACTTCTGGGACCGAGCTTTGCTTGGCAGTCCACATTATATCTATCTAACAATCTCTTTGTTTAAGTCTTTCTCTCTATAGGTGTCATCCTCCACAGCCAAAGAGGAGTCCCTTCAATCATCTGGATACGGTGCGTAACTTCATCCGGGTACGTACAGACCCCTGACCATTTAATCTTAGTTTCTTATCTACTTTGAATGTAGAAAAATGAAAAATAAGTGGAAACATTCTAGCACACCTGGTGGGACCTTGGAATTTTCCTTGGGTTTATTTCTTCTAAAATAAACTTTCATATAGGTGGATTAGGGAATTTTCTCTCCTTGTATCCTTCTTCTATCTCTTTATTTCGGAAAGACATCATAAGCAAAGTTAAAAAGAATCTTTTTTTTTCTTCTTGTCACCTTTCCTTCTTGCATCTTAGAGTAGTGAATTTCATGCTCTTAACCTTTTCTCAACTTTTTTGCATCTGAACACACATTTCAATTTGGGATTAAAATCTATTGCATCTCATTTCTGCCTGAATGCATATTTAGTCCACTCATCTAGTAATTAAAAATGCATTATGAATAAAGCGCAGTCCACATATGTTACATGACCAGACCAAATTCACAAAATAAAACATCTAAACATACATGAGACAAGGTCCAAATAAGATTTCATCACCTAGCAGATACCTTACCCTTCCTAGAAATCCTACTTGGACTTCACTACCAAGGGGAGAAACCACTCTGTTCTCTGGCAGAGTATAAACTCTAGGGGAAGTATATACTGGCTAAGTGACCTAGCTTATCTCTGGGCTCGTGAAGTGAGGGGAGCAAGCTCCTAGCACCAGGCCATGTACGGAACCTAATACAGATCTCGAGCACCAAAACTAACCCAAAACTATATTTAGAGTACTTCTTTTAGGACCCATTCTAAAAGCCCAACTTCCCAAACATATTCTTCTAAGGCATAAGCCAACAAAACTCAAAAATTCATTCTTAGGAATTAAACATTTAGAGGCTACTTGTCTTCATCTATTTTTCTATTTGTATCTGATTTTTTGAGTTGGTGAGGTCGCATTCTGAGATCCAAGAACAACTCAGAACTTTCTCCTTTCATCCAAAAACTTTTAATTTTTTAAGTTTCTAGAAACACACAGACACCGACATCATTTTTTCCATCAACTTCGGCAACTCTTCTTCACCGACATCAGTCATTTGACCGACATCGGCAACTTTCTTCACTGGCATCAATTTTTATACCGACGTCGGTCACTGTCAAAAAATTATTTCAAAACAACAAGCTTAAAACCTGACTTTCTTGCTGTTAGACACCACATTCTGAGTTTTTGAAACTAAAAAAAACACAGTTTCTAGAACCTGACCTTATCTTGGCTTTTATGGTTTTGACACATATTCAAACCAAAACTCTTGTTGACCACTCAAGGCAATAACCACTTCTGCCTTCACCCTCCATAACAAGTCCTCTAATGGAGTATCATTCAGAGACTGAATGAACTCCTACCCAACCAACCCCGACTCAACCCCTTATTGTTCTCAAAGGGGACCAAGACTTTGAAAGGTTCCTTGACCTCAATGTCAATTCCCTTCAGCACTATCTCGCGAGAAGCCAAATGTGAGACTCTTTAGGCAACCCAGTTTATATGATGCCAGCTTCCTTAGTTGAGATGATAGTCATATCAACCACCTCCGTAATTCATCTCATAGACACCCATGCCATTGCCTCAGCTAACAACCTGACCATGACCAATCTTCAAAGTCTAGCTTCTCCTTCTATTTTTGGACCTAATTCCATCAGGGTTTCGTTGCCCCATCAATCGCAAACTATTCAACAAAGTTCTACACCATTCCAAAACCTAGTTGTCTCCATCCCACCTACTATTGCACCCATCAACACAGGGTGGCTACTCATCCTTTAGCTAATATTGCCACCATCTAACTACCTCTGGTGACATCAATCCAAGTTGTGCCTCCTAGCTTCATGACACAACCACCTTTGGCTTCAACATAAGTCCCTATGACTAGTTACCAATAAGTTGCACTTATACAAGTGCAACTAACTTCGTCATATGCCCCTCCTCACACCTTCCAAGTGCCCTACAACCTATGGGGCGCCCCACTTGCAAATCCATCAACCGATATAATCAAGATGTTGATGGATAAGATGTCTAATCTTGAGACATCCATTTCTGGTTCAAGAAATGTTCTCTCATATGAACAAATCTATAATGAACCCATTCATCCTTCAGTCCCAATCCAACCATATCCAAAGCAATGGGAACTCCCCAAGTTTACTCATTTTCAGAGTAAAGAGGACTTACAACAACATCTCCGAGTGTTTAGGCACGCTTGTTACATTATATCACATGACGATGCGTTGTTACTACACACATTTCCCATGTCACTTTCTGATGCTACCCTCGATTAGTATAGCTCCCTTACCAGTCATTCTATCTTTTCTTTCACTCAACTCACCCAACTATTTCTTAACCACTTTTCAATTAGCATAACTAAAAAGGTCTCCATCACGAACCTATATTCTATCAGACAATTCGATGATGAATCAATAGCTGATTTTGTTGCTCGATGGAGAAGTTTAATCAACCAACTCCCCTTTTCTTTACCTCAACCTAAGCTCATTGAGCTCTTCTCAAGAGCATGTGCCAAACACATTTCATCTACTTTGTGGATCCAAACATTTTTCACATTTGATGAAGCTTTCACCATGGCCTAGAAGCTTAAACTCCATGATGTTGAAGAGGACAAGGTCACATTGTGTAGTAAAAATAACAATGCAAAATCCAATGACCGCTCCTCCAAATCTTCTTCCTCCAACTCCAAGCCCAAAGGATTGGCAAATGATGTAGTCCTTAGACCATCATATGTAACTACCGCAACCAACCAACCTCAGCCCTCCACATCTGAAAGCATCACAAAACAATTTTAAAAAGGGTATACACAGCGTCAATATACTCCAATAGGAGAATCATACACTTCTGTGTTGGATAAACTCGTAAAGCAGGGGGTCCTCAATCTCTCTCAAATTCGACCAGTCTAATTTGACCCCTCAAAAGCAATCCCTGAATGGTATAGGGAAAATGACTTTTGCCACTATCATCGTGTCAAAGGTCATGATATAGACAATTTTAAAACCTTTAAAAACATTGTCCAGGACATGTTAGACAAGGGGGATCTTGTTTTGGATAACCCAAATGCTATGGCAAACCAAAACTTGGATATCTTTAGACAACCATTCCCTAATCATCCCCCTAATCAAAACAATGTTCAGACCATGACCGATGACCCCCAAGAGTGCAATGTACGCATGGTCAACATGGTCTTTCCTGTCATTCCTAACAAACCTCTTTCACAGTCTGAAGAGGTTAGTCAACCTATTTGTCTATCACAGGTAGAAGATCCCTCTTCTCCTATTTGTGTATCATAGGTAGAAGAGCCCTCTTCTCCTATTTGTCTATCACAGGTAGAAGAGACCTCTTCTCCTATTTGTCTACCACAGGTAGAAGAGCCTTCTTCTCCTATTTATCCTCTGCCAATGGAGGATAGTCCTCCATCCACCCCTCTTTTACACATGGGAGAGTCTACCTTGACCTCTCCCATATTAGAGGATGCCTTGATGGCACCAACGTTGGGTGCCTCACCCTCATCCTCCTTATCTTCAATGGGGAATCATACGTTCCCCACTCCTAGACCACACGAGGAAGCCATGATCATCCCTGCGCTCTATCTAACTAAAGAGCCACATTCTCCAGCCCCTTCTCCACTGAATGAGGTAACTGCCACCTCACCCACTTCAGCTAATGAAGATTCAGGGAAGGTTGATTTTAACCTCACCCCTCATAGTAGTAGTCCTCACACTAAACCAAAGAAGGCTGCTAAACCACATTAGAGAACTCCTCCCCCACCTTCACCATTGCCCTCCATTTTGGGCCCACACCCATCCACCTTAATAGGAGTGTTTCCTACTCCAACACATAAAAACAACAAATTGCCTCCATTACTCTTTCAACCCATCAAAAACATACTTCTTCCAACAAATCCAACACATCTCATCAAGAACATGCCATCTACACACGTGGCCACACCACCAATACACGAGATGACACGACGAACTCCCTCAACAACTCCTAAACAAAATTTGTTAACACTGATTGTAATTCGTGTAAATCCATTAGGGGGTTCATATGCTTTGATGTTATGCCAATTGTTGCAATCTTCTAGCATCACTCTCCCACCCCTTAAGCCATACCAACCTCTCAGAGCAAAACCATCTTGGTTCGATGACACTCAAATCTATGCATATCATTGCACACCTGGGCATGACACTGAGCGTTGTTGCACTCTTAAGGCTGTCATCCATCAACATCTGGCAAAGGACACCCCTTACATTGGGGCTTCTTCCAACCACTTTTCTAACAAAGCACCAGCAACATCTCAAACCTCTTCACCTAAATCAGGGTCCCAACATAAGGCTATAATCCATCAACCACCTTTATTCAAAATCAACACAATTAATGTGGCCACTAGGCCCCAAACTGTGCATAATATAGGCAAAGACCATATTGCTACCCCTTTGACATATCCATTATTTGTCAAAACCTCTCAACCAACACAACCCAAGATTTTTATCATGGGCACATCTCGACAATCATCTCCACAGGAAATTCCTCCTAACTTCTCTACCCCTTAAGCCATACCAACCTCTCAGAGCAAAACCATCTTGGTTCAATGACACTCAAATCTATGCATATCATCACACACCTGGGCATGACACTGAGTGCTGTTGTGCTCTTAAGGCTGTCATCCATCAACATCTGGCAAAGGACACCCCTCACATTGGGGCTTCTTCTGACCAATTTTCTGATAAAGCACCAGCAACATCTCAAACCTCTTCACCTAAATTGGGTCCCAATATAAGGCTATAATCCCTCAACCACCTTTATTCAAAATCAACACAATTAATGTGGCCACCAAACCCCAAACTCTCAGATAAAAACCATCCTGGTTCGATGACACTCAAATCTATGCATATCATCACACACCTAGGCATGACACTAAGCGCTATTGCGCTCTTAAGGCTGTCATCCATCAACATCTAGAAAAGGACACCCCTCACATTGGGGCTTCTTCTAACCACTTTTCTGACAAAGCACCAGTAACATCTCAAACCTCTTCACCTAAATCGGGGTCCCAATATAAGGCTATAATCCCTCAACCACCTTTATTCAAAATCAACACAATTAATGTGGCCACCAGGCCCCAAACTATGCAAAGTAAAGGCAAAGACCATATTTCTACCCCTTTGACATATCCATTATTCATCAAAACCTCTCAACCAACACAACCCAAGATTTCTATCTTGGGCACATCTCAACCATCATCTCCAAGGGAAATTCCTCCTAACTTCTCTAGTCCACATGACATTTGGTACAAATGACTTGTTGACTACTTAACTTATTCAATCATACCTCCTAATCTCTTTAGCAATGCATGATGGGATTTTATCAAGAGAGATGCCTGATACACCATGCTAGAGGGTCTTCTCTATAAACGAATTCTCGACGGCCTCCTTATCCAATGCCTAACAACCACTCAGACTTCCCATGTCATCAAACAAGTCCATGATGGGCTTTGTGGGGGACATCTCAGCTTTAACTTGCTTTCTAAGCACATCCTCCACTTGAGCTATTATTGGCCCACACTTAACCAAGACTTCAACAACTTTGTTCGGCATTGTACCAAATGTCAACAACATCCTAACCAACTTCACATCCAACATCGACCAAAACATACCTACAACAACAATCTAAAGGAGTGAGATTTTAAAATCAAAGATCTCGTCCTTAAAGACCATCAACATGTGACCAATTTAAAACAAAGAAAATAGGGCAAGTTTGCTCCTAATTAACTCAGACCTTACATCAACACACAAGCATGGATTAGGGACTTATCATCTGTCTTCTTTTGAAGGCCAGCCAAAACTTGAGCCCCTTTATGCCTTGTATCTGTGACCGTTCTATTGCTAATCAAGTAATCATTCACTTGATGTTTAGCTTGAGCTCATCCCTAGAGCAACTCCCCATCATCCTCATACCTATTCCTCTCAACCCCCAACCCTACAAACATTAGTTAACCCTTTTTTCAAGCATGAATGCTTTGTCCTAATAAAAGCGAAACCCTCTGAACCTCTATAGTCAAGTCCATGACCAAAAGTCCAGTCAAAAACAAAAAATATATATATATATATATAAAAGTGGGATGCCTATTCAAAGGTCATAAAACTATAAATGTAGACTGCTCCGTCGAAGGATAGCTGCATAATTGTTGTAATTGATAGACTGCTCCCTTGAAGGATAGTTATTCAAAGACATTTAAAAATAAAAAGCAGAATATAGACCACTCCCTCGAAGGATGGCTATACCTAAATCTTGCTACAAACAACACTCTCTCAAAAGCTTCCCACATCAATCAGCTTCACATATGACCACAAAACAAAACAACATCCCCATGTAGACTTCTTGCATTAATCAGTCTACCAAAAAAAAACTGACTGACAGACTATAAAGTCATGTACTTATCTATAGTCTTTCTCAGGGTCACCTATAAAAGGGGCCAAGTTATCCCTGCTAAAATGGGTTACCCTATCCTCACATATGACACCTATCACCCCAACATACTCAAGGGATTTTGAGCTCACTTAACGTCAAGTGATTCAAATACTTCTCTAACACAAACAATGGTCAACGACGTAATGCATGAATGGGGATTTTATTTCCTAAAACCCTATCTATGCAATCATTATGGTCCTTGTCAATCAAAGAGCAATGTGCCTTGCACTTCTTACACCTTGGTCACAATCCAACCAAATCATTATCTAACCAAAACCAACCAAACCAAACCAAACATCTTCAGACCACTGACATGACATAGTCCATTTCACATAGTTTCTATGGACAACAATACACATGGAAACTATCGACAACACAATTTTTGTTGAGCATAAACCATTACTTGCTGAAGCATAAATAAATTCATCTAATTTTTAGCATACAACCATCACCAATATTGAGAATTGCTAGGGATGAAAGACCACTCAACCAATGTTACAGAATACACCATCACACGATATGGAAAAGGCTATAACATCCTCATACCTTCATCATTTATAACATGACCAAACCACCTATCAACCACTTTGACTCTTCTTTTGAACTACATTGTCTTGAGGCCCTTCGAACAAGGGGCTATGTTGGTAACACTTAGATGACATGATGTCTTCTGGGGTTAGCTCGGCCAAATCTGTTTGTTCATCTACTTGATGGACAAACCATTTAACCTTGAACCATGGCTTAACCTAGTCCAACCCAATCTATAACCGACCCTCTTCCTCCCTTTGGGGAGAACTACATTGGCCTGAGGCCCTTCAACCAGGGCCTATGTAGGCAGCACTCAGTTGACATGGGGTCTTCTGAGGTTAGCTCGGCCATTCTTTCATCCGTCCATCTACTGGACCAACTATCTCAACCCGACTCGAAAAAAAACCTTGGAGATCACGACTATCTCCTCAGACCATGACCATTTCTGAGACAACTTTGCCTTAGTTGTTTTGATTATATGTAGGCTACTTCATGAATAGTTAGCCAAATTGTCCACATTACGACCCTCACAAGTACTGGATCACGAGCAAGTTGTTCCCCACTACTTGTGACATTTTCATGTTTTCCAGGAGCACTTCCTAGGACCAGGATACTTGGAACATGATGACCATTGGAGCTACAGCTTTGATCGTTTAACCAAATCAGCTATGACTAAATGCTGGGGACTGGTTATTTTGTTTTTAGCACTCCTTGACCTTTGACTGTGATAATTTGACCTACCTATCATGTGAAGTGGTATACGCACAATCTCAATTATTACAGCGTTCACACTCAAACTTCACCATATCCATCCACTATCTATCAAATCAGCCCTTGATATTAGGTTCCCTTCCCTCAACTCCTACTTTGAGGGAGGAATACCTCATCCCATAATCAGGGCAACCTACATTCATTTTTGTCTTGTAGTTCATCAGAACAACCAACAAGACAAAAAAGACCTCATCACATACCTCGGGGCAACCTACATTCATTTTTGTCTTTTAGTTCATTAGAACAACCAACAGGACAAAAATGACCTCATCCCATACCTGGGGCAACTTACTCCTATTTTTGTCTTGCAGTTCGTTAGAACAACCAACAAGACAAAAAGGGGAAAATGTAGACACCAAATTTGTGTCTACTCCTTGGTCGACTCCCCCTTGGTCCCCTTTGTCCACTTATAAACATTCCCAACCCAAAAACTTATTAATTTAAAATAAAATACCTATTTTAAATTAATAACACCTCACCCTTGACACCTCACCCATGACACATCACCCTTGACATCACCCTCGAATTCCTCACCCTTGGATACCCTCATTTATCACCCTATGACTAATCATTCCAACTCTCCCACTAATCCTCATGCCTATTAAACCCACCTTCGAATGTTTAACCATGACCACTAAACTTAGCAAATGAAGGAATGGAAAAAAGGCTAAAAATAGCCTTTTTACCCATCCTCTAGCTGTTGACGTCGGTCAACCATCGGCTGACGCCAGCGGGATCACCAATGTCGGTCGCTTAAAACTAAATTATGTGTTTAAATTCTCCCTTAATGCTAATTCTCTAGCTTCTGTTATTTGACCTCTCTCTCTCTCTCTCTCCTATATGCACACCAAGCATCATAGGCTACAAGAACTCTACATCAGTCACTCCACCCCTGATTGAAACATTGCAAGAAGTCTTCTACATCAGCCGCATCAACAACAAACATTCACACCACTAGTTCTTCAGCAAGCAAGAGCTAAGTATTCTTCTGTGTTTTCATTTTAGTATCTTAGAGTGTATTTGTAATTAGTTTCTTCTTACTCTTTCTAAGTATCATCAACCAGACCCAGCTATCAACCAGACCAGACCTAACTTTCCTCTTGGAGAGGTTGAAAAGCCTTCCCCATATCCTTCCCCCTTTTGACAACCTATCCTCTCCCTCTGACCCTCTACAGACCTTATTAGTCTCCCTGCAACCCTGCACATAGACTTTTACCACTCAGACCACTCTGTCAACCAAAGACACAACCTGAGACCTGCCCAAAAGTCCATTGCCCCTATCGACGTCGTTAACATAACCAATGTCGACATATTGACAACTGATGATGGCTGATTAACCAGTGTCCACAACATTGACCAATCGATGATGGTAGACTAATCGACGTTAGTGACTATGGAAGACTGGTTGCATGATTCAGGTACGCATTATCTATTTCTCTTTCTTTAAGTCTTTCATTATTTATTTCCATTATGACATTCTTTTTATCAACTAGTGGACTGTCATCCCTCAAGGAAGTCTTTGTACTTCTAGGACCGAGCTTTGCTTCATAGTCCACATTATATCTATCTAACAATCTCTTTGTTTAAGTCTTTTTCTCTATAGGTGTCATCCTCCACAGCCAAAGAGGAGTCCCTTCAATCGTCTAAATATGGTACGCAACTTTATCTAGGTACGTACAGAACCCTGACCATTTATTCTTAGTTTCTTATTTCCTGTAAATGTAAAAAAGTGGAAAACAAGTGGAAACATTCTTTCATGCCCGGTGGGACCCTGGAATTTTCCTTGGGTTCATTTCTTTTAAAACAAACTTTCATATAGGTGCATTAGGGAATTTTCTCTCCTTGTATCCTTCTTCTATCTCTTTATTTTGAAAAGACATCATAAGCAAAGTTAAAAAGAATCTTTTTTTCTCTTCTTGTCACCTTTCCTTCTTGCATCTTAGAGTAGTGAATTAAATGCTCTTAACCTTTTCTCAACTTGTTTGCATCCGAACACACATTTCAATTTGGGCTTAAAATCTATTGCATCTCATTTCTACCTGAATGCATATTTAGTCCACTCATCTAGTAATTAGAAATGCATTATGAATAAAGCGTAGTCCACATATGTTACATGACCAGACCAAATTCACAAAATCAAACATATAAACATACTTAAGACAAGGTTCGACTAGGATTTCATCATCTAGTAGATACCTTATCCTTCCTGGTAATCCTACTTGGACTTCACTACCAAGGGGAGAACACACTCTATTCTCTGGCAGAGTATAAACTCTATGGGAAGTATATACTGGCTAAGCAACCCAACTTATCTCTGGGCTCGTGAAGTGAGGGGAGCAAGCTCCTAGCACCAGGCCACGTACGGAAGTTAATAAAGATCTTGAGCACCAAAACTAACCCAAAAATAGCTTTAGACTACTTCTTTTAGGTCCCGTTCTAAAATCCCAACTTCCCAAACATATTATTCTAAGGCATAAGCCAACAAGACTCTAAAATTTATTTTTAGGAATTAAACATTTAGAGGCTACTTGTCTTCATTTATTTTTTGATTTGTATCTAATTTTTTGAGTTGGTGAGGTCACATTCTGAGATCCAAGAACAACTCAAAACTTTCTCCTTTCTTCCAAAAACTTTTAGTTTTCTGAGTTTCTAGAAACACATAAACATCGACATCAGTTTTTTCCACTGACGTCGGTAACTCTTCTTCATCGACATTGGTCATTTGACTGACATCGGCAACTTTCTTCACTGACATCAGTTTTTATACCGACGTTAGTCACTGTCAAAAACTTCTTTCAAAATAGCAAGACTAAAACCTGACTCTCTTACTGTTAGACACCACATTTTGAGTTTCTAAAACTTAAAAAAAACATGGTTCCTAGAACTTGACCTTATCTTGCCTTGGATGGGTTTGACACGTAGTCAAACCAAAACTCTTGTTGACCATGCAAGGCAACAACCACTTCCGCCTTTGTCCTCCATAACAAGTCCTCTAATAGAGTATCATTCAGAGACTGAATGAACTCCTACCAAACCAACCCTGACTCAACCCCCTATTGTTCTCGAAGGGGACCAAGACTTTGAAAGGTTCCTTGAACTCAATGTCAAGGACCTTCAGCACTATCCTGTGAGAAGCCAAATGTGAGACTCTTTAGGCAACCCAGTTTATGGGATGCCAACTTCCTTAGTTGAGACAGCAGTCGTATCAACCGCCTCCGTAATTCATCCCACAGACACCCAAGCCATTACCTCAGCTAACAACCTGACCATGACTAATCTTCAAAGTCTAGCTTCTCCTATTTCTGGAACTACTTCCATTAGGGTTTTGGTGCCCCATCAACATCAAACTATTCAAAAAAGTTCTACACCATTCCAAAACCTAGTTGTCTTCATCCCACCTACTCTTACACCCATCAACACAAGGGTGGCTACTCATCCTTTGGTTAATGTTGCCACCATCCAACAACCTTTGGCGACATCAAGCCAAGTTGTGCCTCCTAGCTTCATGACACAACCACCCTTGGCTTCAACATTAGTCCCTATGACTAGTTACCAATATGTTGCACCTATACAAGTGCAACCAACTACGTCATACGCCCCTCCTCACACCTTCCAAGTGCCCTACAACCTAGGGGGCACCCCACCTACAAATCCATCAACTGATCTAATCAAGATGTTGATTGATAATATGTCTAATCTTGAGACATCCATTTTCGGTTCAAGAAATGTTCTCTTATATGAACAAATTTGTAATGAACCCATTCATCCTTCAGTCCCAATTCGACCATATCCAAGTCAATGGGAACTCCCCAAGTTTACTCATTTTTAGATTAAATAGGACCCGCAACAACATCTACATGTGATTAGACACGCTTGTTACCTTATAGCACATGACGATGCGTTGTTACTATGCACATTTCCCATGTTGCTTTTTGGTGCTACCCTCGATTGGTATAGCTCCCTTACCATTCATTCTATCTTTTCTTTCACTCAACTCACCCAACTATTTCTTGACCACTTTTCACTTAGCATAACTAAAAAGGTCTCCATCATGGACCTATATTCTATCAGACAATTTGACGATGAATCAATAGCTAATTTCGTTGCTCGATGGAGAAGTTTAATCAACCAACTCCCCTTTTCTTTACCTCAACCTGAGCTCATTGATCTCTTCTCAAGATCATGTGCCAAACACATCTCATCTACTTTATGGATCTAAACATTTTTCACATTTGACGAAGCTTTCACCATGGCCTGGAAGCTTTAACTCTGTGCTGTCGAAGAGGACAAGGTCACATTGCATAGTAAAAATAACAATGCAAAATCCAATGACCACTCCTCCAAATCTTATTTCTCCAACTCCAAGCCCAAAGGATAAGCAAATGCTGTAGTCCTTAGACCATCATCTGCAACTACCACAACCAACCAACCTCAGCCCTCCACATATGAAAGCATCACAAAACAATTCCAAAAAGGGTATATACAGCATTAATATACTCCAATAGAAAAACCATACACTTTCGTATTGGATAAAATCATCAAGCAGGGGGTCCTCAATCTCCCTCAAATTTGACCAGTCTAATTTGACCCCTCAAAAGCAATCCTTGCATGGTACAGGGAAAATGACTTTTGCCACTATCATCCTGTCAAAGGTCACGACATAGACAATTGTAAAACCTTTAAAAAAATTTTCTAGGACATGTTAGACAAGGGGGATCTTGTTTTGGATAACCCAAATGCTTTGGCAAACCAAAACTTGGATATCTTTAGACAACCATTCCCTAGTCATCCCCCTAATCAAAACAATGTTTAGACCATGACCGATGACCCCTAAGAGCGCAATGTATGCACGGTCAACACGGTCTTTCCTGTCATTCTTAACCAACCTCTTTCATAGTCTAAAGAGGTTAGTCAACCTATTTGTCTATCACAAGTAGAAGAGCCCTCTTCTCTTATTTGTCTATCACAAGTAGAAGATCACTCTTCTCTTACTTGTGTATCACAAGTAGAAGAGCCTTCTTCTCCTATTTGTCTACCACGGGTAGAAGAGCCTTCTTCTCTTATTTGTCCTTTGCCAATGGAGGATTGTCCTCCATCTACCCCTCTTTTACATGTGGGAGAGTCTACCTTAACCTCTCCCATATTGGAGGATGCCTTGATGGCACCAACGCCAGTTGCCTCGCCCTCATCCTCCTTATTGTCAATGGGGGATCATACGTTCCCCACTCCTAGACCACACAAGGAAGCCATGATCATCCCTGTGCTCTATCTAACTAAAGAGCCACATTCTCTAGCCCCTTCTCCACCAAAAGAGGAACTTGCCACCTCACGCACTTTGACTGAAGAAGATTCAGGGAAGATTGATTTGAACCTCACCCCTCATAATAATAGTCCTCACACTAAACCAAATAAGGTTGGTAAACCACATCAAAGAACTCCTCCCCCACCTTCACCATTGCCCTCCATTTTGGGCCCACACCCGTCCACCTTAATAGGAGTGTTTCCTACTCTAACACATAACAATAACAAATTGCCTCCATTACTCTTTCAACCCATCAAAAACATACTTCTTCCAACAAATCCAACACATCTCATCAAGAACGTGCCATCTACACACGTGGCCACACCACCAACAAACAAGATGACATGGTAAACTTCCTCAACAACTCCTAAATAGAAGTTGTTAACACCGATCTCAATGCACGTAAAGACATTAGAGGGTTTTCATGCTTCGATGTTATGCCAATTGTTGCAATCTTCTAGCATCACTCTCCCACCCCTTAAGCCATACCAACCTCTCAGACCAAAACCATCTTGGTTCGATGACACTCAAATTTGTGCATATCATCGCACACCTGGGCATGACACTAAGCGTTGTTGCGCTCTTAAGGCTGTCATCTATCAACATCTAGCAAAGGACACCCCTCACATTGGGGCTTCTTTTGACCACTTTTTTGACAAAGCAATAGCAATAACTCAAACCTCTTCACCTAAATCAGGGTCCCAACATAAGGCTATAATCCATCAACCACCTTTATTTGAAATCAACACAATTAATGTGGCCACCAGGCCCCAAACTGTGCAAAATAAAGGTAAAGACCATATTTTTACCCCTTTGACATATCCATTATTCATCAAAACCTCTCAACCAACACAACCCAAGATTTCTATCTTGGGCACATCTCGACCATCATCTCCAGGGGAAATTAATCCTAACTTCTCTAGTCCACATGACGTTTGGTACAAATGACTTGTTGACTACTTAACTTATTCAATCATACCTCCTAATCTCTCTAGCAATACATGAAGGGCTTTTATCAAGATAATTGCTCGATACACCATGTAAGGGGTTCTTCTCTATAAACGAGGTCTTGACAGCCTCCTTATCCAATGCCTAACAACCACTCAGTCTTCCCATGTCATCAAACAAGTCCATGATGGGCTTTGTGGGGGACATCTCAGCGGTAACTTGCTTGCTAAGCGCATCCTCCACCTGGGCTATTATTGGACCACACTTAACCAAGACTGAAATAACTTTGTTCAACATTATACCAAATGCCAACAACATCCTAACCAACTTCACATCCAACATCGACCAAAACATACCTACAACAACAATCTAAAGGAGCGAGATTTTAAAATCAAAGATCTCGTCCTTAAAGACCATCAACATGTGACCAATTTGAAATGAAGCAAATGGGGAAATTTTTCTCCTAATTGACTTGGACCTTACATCAACACACAAACATGGATTAGGGACTTATCGTCTGTCTTCTTTCGAAGGCCGGCCAAAACCTGAGCCCCTTTATGCCTTGTATCTGTGACCATTCTATTATTAATCAAGTAATCATTCACTTGATGTTTAGCTTGAGCTCATCCCTTGAGTAACTCCCCATCATCCTCATACCTATTCCTCTCAACCCTCAACCCTTAAAAAATTAGTTAACCCTTTTGTCAAGCATGAATGCTTTGTCCTGATAAAAGGGAAACCCTCTAAACCTCTATAGTCAAGTCCATGACCAAAAGCCCAATTAAAAACAAATATATATATATATATATATATATAAAATTGGGATGCCTATTCAAAGGTCATAAAACTATAAATGTAGACTGCTCCGTCGAAGGATAGCTGCATAATTGTTGTAATTGATAGACTGCTCCCTTGAAGGATAGTTATTCAAAGACATTTAAAAATAAAAAGCAGAATATAGACCACTCCCTCGAAGGATGGCTATACCTAAATCTTGCTACAAACAACACTCTCTCAAAAGCTTCCCACATCAATCAGCTTCACATATGACCACAAAACAAAACAACATCCCCATGTAGACTTCTTGCATTGATCAGTCTACCAAAAAAAAACTGACTGACAGACTATAAAGTCATGTACTTATCTATAGTCTTTCTCAGGGTCACCTATAAAAGGGGCCAAGTTATCCCTGCTAAAAAGGGTTACCCTATCCTCACATATGACACCTATCACCCCAACATACTCAAGGGATTTTGAGCTCACTTAACGTCAAGTGATTCGAATACTTCTCTAACACAAACAATGGTCAACAACGTAATGCATGAATGGGGATTTTATTTCTAAAACCCCTATTTATGCAATCATTATGGCCCTTGTCAATGAAATACCAACACACCTTTCACTTCTTACACCTTGGTCACAATCCAACCAAATCATTATCTAACCAAAACCAACCAAACCAAACCAAACATCTTCAGACCACTGACATGACATAGTCCATTTCACATAGTTTCTATGGACAACAATACACATGGAAACTATCGACCACACAATTTATGTTGAGCATAAACCATTACTTGCTGAAGCATAAATAAATTCATTTCATTTTAGCATACATCCATCACCAATATGGAAAATTTCTAGGGATGAAAGACCACTCAACCAATGTTACAGAATACACCATCACATGATATGGAAAAGGCTATAGCATCCTCATACCTTCATCATTTATAACATGACCAAACCACCTATCAACCACTTTGACTCTTCTTCTGACCTATATTGGCTTGAGGCCCTTCGAATAAGGGGCTATGTAGGCAACACTCAGATGACATGACATCTTCTGGGGTTAGCTCGGCCACATCCATTTGTTCATCTACTTGATGGACAAACCATTTAACCTTGAACCATGGCTTAACTTAGTCCAACCCAATCCATAACCGACCCTCTTCCTCCATTTGGGGAGAACTACATTGGCTTGAGGCCCTTCAACCAGGGGCTATGTAGGTAGCACTCAGTTGACATGGGGTCTTCTGAGGTTAGCTCGGCCATTCTTTCATCTGTCCATCTATTGGACCAACTATCTTAGCCCGACTCGACCAACAACCTTAGAGATCATGACTATCTCCTCAGACCACGACCATTTTTGAGACAACTTTGCCTTAGTTGTTTTGATTGTATGTAGCCTACTTCATGAATAGTTAGCCAAATTTTCCACATTACGACCCTCACAAGTACTAAATTGCGAGCAAGTTGATCCACACTACTTGTGACATTTTCGTGTTTTCCAGGAGCACTTCCTAGGCCTAGGATACTTGGAACACGATGACCATTGGAGCTATAGCTTTGATCATTTAACCCAATTAGCTATGACTAAATGCTGGGGACTGGTTATTTCAATTTTAGCACTCCTTGACCTTTGACTGTGACAATTTGACCTACCTATCACATAAAGTGGTATACACGCAATCTTAACTATTACAGCGTTCACACTCAAAATTCACCATATCCATCAACTAAATATCAAATTGGCCCTCGATATCAGGTTCCCTTCCCTCAACTCCCACTTTGAGGGGGGAATACCTCATCCCATAATCAGGGCAACCTACATTCATTTTTGTCTTGCAGTTCATCAGAACAACCAACAGGACAAAAAAGACCTCATCACATACCTTGGGGTAACCTACATTCATTTTTGTCTTGTAGTTCATCAGAACAACCAACAAGATAAAAATGACCTCATCCCATACCTGGGGCAACTTACTCCTATTTTTGTCTTGCAGTTCGTTAGAATGACCAACAATACAAAAAGGGGCAAATGTAGACCAAGATTGTGTCTACTCCTTGGTCGACTCCCCCTTGGTCCCCTTGGTCCATTTATAAACATTCCTAACCCACACACTTATTAATTTAAAATAAAATAACTATTTTAAATTAATAACACCTCACCCTTGACACCTCACCCATGACACATCACCCTTGACATCACCCTCAGATTCCTCACCCTTGGATACCCTCATTTATCACCCTATGACTAATAATTTTAACTCTCCCACTAATCCTTACACCTATTAAACTTGCCTTTTACCATTTAACCACGACCACTGAACTCGGCAAATGGAAGAATAAACAAAAGGCTAAAAATAGCCTTTCTACCCATCCTCTAGCCGTCGACATCGGTCAACCTTCAGCCGACGCCAGTGGGATCGCCAACGTCAGTCGCTTAAAACTAAATTCTATGCCCAAATTCTCCCTGAATGCTAATTCTCTGGCTTTTGGTATTTGACCTCTCTCTCTCTCCTAGACGCACACCAAGCATCACAGGCTACATGAACTCTGCATCAGTCACTCCACCCCTGATTGAAACATTGCAGGAAGTCTTCTACATCAGCCGCATCAACAACAAGCATTCACACTGCTGGTTCTTCAGCAAGCAAGAGCTAAGTATTCTTCTATCTTTTCATTTCAGTAGCTTAGAATGTATTTGTAATTAGTTTCTTCTTACTCCTTTTAAGTATCATCAACCAGACCTGGCTATCAACTTGACTATACCTGACTTTCCTCTTGTAGAAGCTGAAAAGCCTTCCCCATATCCTTCCCCATTTTGAGAACCTATCCTCTCCCTCTGACCCTCTACAGACCTTATTAGTCTCCCTGCAACCATGCAAAGAGCCTTTTACCTCTCAGACCACTCTATCAACCAAAGACACAACCTGAGACCTGCCCAAAAGTCCATTGCCCCTATCAACATTGTCAACATAACTGACGTCGACATATTGACAACTGATGACGGCTGATTAACCAGTGTCAGCAACATTGACCAATCAACGACGGTAGACTAACCGACATCGGTGACTATGGAAGATTGGTTGCTAGATTCAAGTATGCATTATCTATTTCTCTTTCTTTAAGTCTTTCATTATTTCTTTCCATTATGACATTATTTTTATCAACTAGTGGACTGTCATCCCTCAAGGAAGTCTTTGCACTTCTGGGACAGAGCTTTGCTTGGCAGTCCACATTATATCTATCTAGAAATCTCTTTATTTATGTCTTTCTCTCTACAGGTGTCATCCTCCATAGCTAAAGAGGAGTCCCTTCAATCCTCTGGATACAGTACGTAACTTCATCCAGGTACGTACAGACCCCTGACCATTTAATCTTAGTTTCTTATTTCCTCTGAATGTAGAAAAGTGAAAAATGGTGGAAACATTTTGGCACGCCCAGTGGGACCTTGGAATTTTCCTTGGGTTCATTTCTTCTAAAACAAACTTTCATATAGGTGCATTAGGTAATTTTCTCTCCTTGTGTCCTTCTTCTATCTCTTTATTTCGAAAAGACATCATAAGCAAAGTTAAAAAGAATCTTTCTTTTTCTTCTTCTCACCTTTCCTTCTTGCATCTTAGAGTAGTGAATTTCATGCTCTTAACCTTTTCTCAACTTGTTTCCATCTAAACACACATTTCAATTTGGGCTTAAAATCTGTTGCATCTCATTTCTACTTGAATGCATATTTAGTCCACTCATCTAGTAATTAAAAATGCATTATGAATAAAGTGTAGTCCGCATATGTTACACGACCAGACCACATTCACAAAATCAAACATCTAAACATACCTAAGACAAGGTCTGACTAGGATTTCATCACCTAGCGGATACCTTACCCTTCCTAGTAATCCTACTTGGACTTCACTACCAAGGGAGAACCCACTTTGTTCTCTAGCAGAGTATAAACTCTAGGGAAAGTATATACTGGCTAAGCGACCCAACTTATCTCTGGGCTTGTGAAGTGAGGGGAGCAGGCTCCTAGCACCAGGCCATGTACAAAACCTAATACAGATCTTGAGCACCAAAACTAACCTGAAACCAGCTTTAGACTGCTTCTTTTAGGACCTGTTCTAAAAGCCCAACTTCCCAAACATATTCTTCTAAGGCATAAGCCAACAAGACTCTAAAATTTATTCTTAGGAATTAAACATTTAGAGGCTGCTTGTCTTCATCTATTTTTCTATTTGTATCTAATTTTTTGAGTTGGTGAGGTTGCATTCTGAGATCCAAGAATAACTCAAAACTTTCTCCTTTCTTCCAAAAACTTTATGTTTTTTGAGTTTCTAGAAACACACAGACACCGACATTAGTTTTTCCACTGACGTTGGCAACTCTTCTTCACCGACATTGGTCATTTGACCGACATCGACAACTTTCTTCACTGACATCAGTTTTTATACTGACGTCGGTCACTCTCAAAAATTTATTTCAAAACAACAAGCTTAAAACTTGAGTTTCTTGCTGTTAGACACCACATTCTGAGTTTTTGAAATTGAAAAAAACACAGTTTTTCGAACCTGACCTTATCTTGCCTTGGATGGTTTTGACACGTAGTCAAACCAAAACTCTTGTGTACCATGCAAGGCAACAACCACTTCTACCTTCACCCTCCTTAACAAGTCCTCTAATGGAGTATCATTAAGAGACTGAACAATCTCCTACCCAACCAAACCTGACTCAACCCCCTATTATTCCCGAAGGGGACCAAGAGTTTGAAAGGTTCCTTGACCTCAATGTCAGGGCCCTTCAACACTATCTCATGAGAAGCCAAATGCGAGACTCTATAGGCAACCCAGTTTATGGGATGACAACTTACTTAGTTGAGACGATAGTCATATCAACTGCCTCCATAATTCATCCCATAGACACCCAAGCCATTGCCTTAGCTAACAACCCGACCATGATCAATCTTTAAAGTCTGACTTCTCCATCTATTTCTGGACCTACTTCCATTAGGGTTTTGGTGCCCCATCAACTGCAAACTATTCAACAAAGTTCTACACCATTCCAAAACCTAGTTGTCTCCATCCCACCTACTCTTGCACCCATCAACACAAGGGTGGCTACTCATCCTTTGGCTAATGTTTCCACCATCCAACCACCTCTGGCGACATCAAGCCAAGTTATGCCTCCTAGCTTCATGACACAACCACCCTTGGCTTCAACATCAGTCCCTATGACTAGTTACCAATATGTTGTGCCTATACAAGTGCAACCAACTACGTCATATGCCCCTCATCACACCTTCCAAATTCCCTACAACCTATGGGGAGCCCCACCTGCAAATCCATCAATCGATCTAATCAAGATGTTGATGGATAAGATGTCTAATCTTGAGACATCCATTTCTGGTTCAAGAAAAGTTCTCTCATATGAACAAATTTGTAATGAACCCATTCATCCTTCAGTCCCAATCTGACCATATCTAAGTCAGTGGGAACTCCACAAGTTTACTCATTTTCAGAGTAAAGAGGAACTACAGCAACATCTACGAGCGTTTAGACACGCTTGTTACCTTATAGCACATGACAATGCATTGTTACTACACACATTTCCCATGTCACTTTCTAGTGCTACCCTCGATTGGTATAGCTCCCTTACCAGTCATTCTATCTTTTCTTTCACTCAACTCACCCAACTATTTCTTAACTACTTTTCAATTAACATAACTAAAAAGGTCTCCATCACAGACCTATATTCTATCAGACAATTCAACGATGAATCAATAGCTGATTTCATTGCTTGATGGAGAAGTTTAATTAGCCAACTCCCCTTTTTTTTACCTCAACCTGAGCTCATTGAGCTCTTCTCAAGAGCATGTGCCAAACACATCTCATCTACTTTGCAAATCCAAACATTTTTCACATTTGACGAAGCTTTCACCATGGCTTGGAAGCTTGAACTCCATGCTGTCGAAGAGGACAAGGTCACATTGCATAGTTAAAATAACAACACAAAATCCAATGACCATTCCTCCAAATCCTCTTCCTCCAACTCCAATTCCAAAGGATCAGAAAATGTTGTAGTCCTTAGACCATCATCTGTAACTACCATAACCAACCAACCTTAGCCCTCCACATCTAAAAGCATCACAAAACAATTCCAAAAAGGGTATATACAGCATCAATATACTCCAATAGGAGAATCATATGCTTTTGTGTTGGATAAACTCATCAAGCAGGGGATCCTAATCCAACACATAACAACAAAAAATTACCTCCATTACTCTTTCAACCCATCAAAAACATACTTCTTCCAACAAATCCAACACATCTCATCAAGAACGTGCCATCTACACACGTGGCCACACCACCAACAAACAAAATGACATGGTAAACTCCCTCAACAACTCCTAAATAGAAGTTGTTAACACCGATCTCAATGCGCGCAAAGCCATTAGAGGGTTCATATGCTTCGATGTTATGCAAATTGTTGCAATCTTCTAGCATCACTCTCCCACCCCTTAAGCCATACCAACCTCTCAGACCAAAACCATCTTGGTTCGATGACACTCAAATATGTGCATATCATCGCACACCTAGGCATGACACTAAGCATTGTTGCACTCTTAAGGCTGTCATCCATCAACATCTGGCAAAGGACACCCCTCACATTGGGGCTTCTTCAGACCACTTTTTTGACAAAGCACCAGCAACATCTCAAACCTCTTCACCTAAATCAGGGTCCCAACATAAGGCTATAATCCATCAACCACCTTTATTTGAAATCAACACAATTAATGTGGCCACTAGGCCCCAAACTGTGCAGAATATAGGTAAAGAGCATATTTATACCCCTTTGACATATCCATTATTTGTCAAAACCTCTCAACCAACACTACCCAAGATTTTTATCTTGGGCACATCTCGACAATCATCTCCAGGGGAAATTACTCCTAACTTCTCTAGTCCACATGATGTTTGGTACAAACAACTTGTTGACTACTTAACTTATTTAATCATACCTCCTAATCTCTCTAGCAATGCACGATGGGCTTTTATCAAGAGAACTGCTTGATACACCATGCTAGGTGGTCTTCTCTATAAACGAGGTCTCAACGACCTCCTTATCCAATGCCTAAAAACCACTCAGACTTCCCATGTCATCAAACAAGTCCATGATAGGCTATTGGGGGACATCTCAGTGGTAACTCACTTGCTAAGCACATCCTCTGCCTGTGCTATTATTGGCCCACACTTAACCAAGACTGTAATAACTTTGTTCAGCATTGTACCAAATGCCAACAACATCCTAGCCAACTTCACATCCAATATGTGACCAATTTTGAATGAAGCAAATGGGGCAAGTTTTCTCCTAATTGACTCGGACCTTACATCAACACACAAGCATGGATTAGGGACTTATCATCTGTCTTCTTTCGAAGGCCGGCCAAAACCTGAGCCCCTTTATGCCTTGTATCTATGACCATTCTATTTTTAATCAAGCAATCATTCACTTGATGTTTAGCTTGAGCTCATCCCTTGAGCAACTCCCCATCATCCTCATACCTATTCCTCTCAACCCTCAACCCTACAAACATTAGTTAACCCTTTTATCAAGCATGAATGCTTTGTCTTAATAAAAGGAAAACCCTCTAAACCTCTATAGTCAAGTCCATGACTAAAATTGCAATAAAAAACAATATATATATATATATATATATATATATATATATATATATATATATATATATATATAAGTGGGATGCCTATTCAAAGGTCATAAAACTATTAATGTAAACTACTCCCTCGAAGGACAGCTGCATAATTGCTATAATTGATAGACTACTCCCTTGAAGGATAGCTGTTTAAAGACATTTAAACATACAAAGCAGAATATAGACCACTCACTCAAAGGATGGCTATACCTAAATCTTGCTACAAACAATACTTTCTCAGAAGCTTCCCACATCGATCAGCTTCACATATGACCACAAAATAAAACAACATCCCCATGTAGACTTCCCACATTGATCAGTCTACCAAAAAAAAAACTCACTGACAGATTATAAAGTCATGGACTTGTCTATAGTCGTTTTCAGGGTCACCTATAAAAGGGGCCAATTTATCCCTGCTAAAAAGGGTTACCCTATCCTGACATATCACATATCACATCTATTACCCCAACATACTCAAGGGATTTTGAGCTCACTTAATGTCAAATGATTTGAATACTTCTCTAACACAAACAATGGTCAATGACGTAATGCACGAATGGGGATTTTATTTCCAAAAACCCTATCTATGAAATCATTATGGTCCTTGTCAATGAAAGAGTAACACGCCTTGCACTTCTTACACCTTGATCACAATCCAACCAACTCATTATCCAACCAAAACCAACCAAACAAAACCAAACATCTTCAGACCACTGACATGACATAGTCCATTTCACATAGTTTCTATGGACAACAATACACATGGAAGCTATCGACCACACAATTTATGTTAAGCATAAACCATTACTTGCTGAAGCATAAATAAATTCATTTCAATTTTAGCATACATCCATCACCAATATGGAAAATTTCTAGGGATGAAAGACCACTCAACCAATGTTACAGAATACACCATCACACGATATGGAAAAGGCTGTAGCATCCTCATACCTTCATCATTTATAACATGACCAAACCACCTATCAACCACTTTGACTCTTCTTCTGAACTACATTTGCTTAAGGCCCTTTAAACAAGGGACTATGTAGGCAACACTCAGATGACATGATGTCTTCTGGGGTTAGCTCGGCCGCATCCATTTATTCGTCTACTTGATGGACAAATCGTTTAACCTTTAACCATGGCTTAACCTAGTCCAACTCAATCCATAACCGACCCTCTTCCTCCCTTTGGGGAGAACTACATTGGCCTGAGGCCCTTCAACCAGGGGTTATGTAGGTAGTAATCAGTTGACATGGGGTCTTTTGAGGTTAGCTTGAGCATTCTTTCATCTGTCCATCTACTAGACCAACTATCTCAGCCTGACTCAACCAACAACTTTGGAGATCATGACTATCTCCTTAGACCACGACCATTTCTGAGACAACTTTGCCTTAGTTGTTTTGATTGTATGTAGGATACTTCACAAATACTTAGCCAAATTGTCCACATTATGACCCTCACAAGTATTGGATCGTGAGCAAGTTGATCCCCACTACTTGTGACATTTTTGTGTTTTCTAGGAGCACTTCTTAGGCCCAGGATACTTAGAACATGACAACCATTAGAGATACAGCTTTGATCGTTTAACCCAATCAGCTACAGCTAAATGCTAGGGACCAGTTATTTCAATTTTAGCACTCCTTGCTCTTTGACTGCTACAATTTGACCTACCTATCACGTGAAGTGGTATATGCGCAACCTCAACTATTGCAGCGTTCACACACAAACTTCACCATATCCATCCACTATCTATCAAATCTGCCCCCGATATCAGGGTCCCTTCCTTGGACTCCCACTTTGAGGGGGGAATACCTCATCCCATAATCAGGGCAACCTACATTCATTTTTGTATTATAGTTCATCAGAACAACTAACAGGATAAAAAATACCTCATCACATACCTCGGGGCAACCTACATTCATTTTTGTCTTGTAGTTCATTAGAACAACCAACAAGACAAAAATGACCTCATCCCATACCTGGGGCAACTTACTCCTATTTTTGTCTTGTAGTTCATTAGAATAACCAACAAGACAAAAAGGGGCAAATGTAGACACCAAAATTGTGTCTACCCCTTGGTCGACTCCCCCTTGGTCCCCTTGGTCCACTTATAAACATTCCTAACCCACAAACTTATTAATTTAAAATAAAATACCTATTTTAAATTAATAACACCTCACCCTTGACACGTCACCCATGACACATCACCCTTGACATCACCCTCAAATTCCTCACCCTTGGATACCCTCATTTATCACCCTATGACTAATCATTCCAACTCTCCCACTAATCCTCATGACTATTAAACCCGCATTCGACTATTTAACCATGACCACTAAACTTGGTAGATGGAGGAATAGACAAAAGGCTAAAAATATCCTTTTTACCCATCCTCTAGCCACTGATGTCGGTCAACCATCAGCCGATGCTGGTGGGATCGCTAATGTCGGTCAATTAAAACTAAATTCTATGCCCAAATTCTCCCTAAATGCTAATTCTCTAGCTTCTGGTATTTGACCTCTCTCTCTCTCTCTTAGATACACACCAAGCATCACAGGTTATAAGAACTCTGCATCAGTCACTCCACCCCCAATTGAAACATTACAAGAAGTCTTCTACATCATCTGCATCAACAACAAGAATTCACACCGTTGGTTCTTCAGCAAGCAAGAGCTAAGTATTCTTCTGTCTTTTCATTTCAGTAGCTTAGAATGTATTTGTAATTATTTTCTTCTTACTCCTAAGTATCATCAACCAGACCCGGCTATCAACCACACCAGACCTGACTTTCCTCCTAGAGAGGGTGAAAAGCTTCCCCATATCCTTCCCCCTTTTGACAACCTATCCTCTCCCTCTGACCCTTTGTGGACCTTATTAGTCTCCCTACAACCCTGCACAGAGCCTTTTACCTCTCAAACCACTATGTCAACCAAAGACACAACCTGAGACCTGCCCAAAATTCCATTGCCCCTACCGACGTTGTCAACATAACTGACATCGGCATATTGACAACCAACGATGGCTAATTAACTAGTGTCGACAACATTGACCAACCGATGATGGCAGACTAACCAGTGTCGATGACTGTGGAAGACTGGTTGCAAGATTCAAGTACGCATTATTTGTTTCTCTTTCTTTAAGTCTTTCATTATTTCTTTCCATTATGATATTCTTTTTATCAACTAGTAGACTGTCATCCCTCAAGGAAGTCTTTGCACTTTTGGGACTGAGCTTTGCTTGGCAGTCCACATTATATCTACCTAACAATCTCTTTGTTTGAGTCTTTCTCTCTACAGGTTTCATCCTCAATAGCCAAAAAGGAGTCCCTTCAATCGTCTAGATACGGTACGCAACTTCATTCGGGTACGTATATACCCCTGACCATTTAATCTTAGTTTTTTATTTCCTCTAAATGTAGAAAAGTGAAAAACAAGTGGAAACATTCTGGCACGCCTGGTGGGACCCTAGAATTTTCCTTGGGTTCATTTCCTCTAAAACAAACTTTCATATAGGTGCATTAGGGAATTTTCTCTCCTTGTATCCTTCTTCTATCTCTTTATTTTGAAAAGACATCATAAGCAAAGTTAAAAATAATCTTTCTTTTTCTTCTTCTCACCTTTCCTTCTTGCATCTTAGAGTAGTGAAGTTCATTATCTTAACGTTTTCTCAACTTGTTTGCATCCGAACACACATTTCAATTTGGGCTTTAAATCTATTGCAACTCATTTCTGCCTGAATGCATATTTAGTCCACTCATCTAGTAATTAAAACTGCATTATGAATAAAGTGTAGTCCACATATGTTACATGACCAGACCAAATTCACAAAATCAAACATCTAAACATACCTGAGACAAGGTCCGACTAGGATTTCATCACCTAACGGATACCTTACCCTTCCTAGTAATCCTACTTGTACTTCACTACCAAAGGGAGAACCCACTCTGTTCTCTAGCAGAGTATAAACTCTAGGGGAAGTATATACTGGCTAAGCAACCTAGCTTATCTCTGGGCTCGTGAAGTGAGGGGAGCAAGCTCCTAGCACTAAGCCACATACAGAACCTAATACAGATCTTGAGCACCAAAACTAACCCAAAACGAGCTTTAGACTGCTTCTTTTAGGACCTATTCTAAAAGCCCAACTTCCCAAACATATTCTTCTAAGGCATAAGCCAACAAGACTCTATAATTTATTCTTAGGAATTAAACATTTAGAGGGTGCTTGTCTTCATCTATTTTTCTGTCTGTATCTAATTTTTTGAGTTGGTGAGGTCGCATTCTGAGATCCAAGAACGACTCAAAACTTTCTCCTTTTTTCCAAAAACTTTCAATTTTTTGAGTTTTTGGAAACACACAGACACTAACATCAATTTTTCCACCAACATTGGCAGCTCTTCTTCACTGACATCGGTCATTTGACCGACATCGATAACTTTCTTCACCAACATCAATTTTTATACCAACGTCGGTCACTGTCAAATTTTTTTTTCAAAACAACAAGCTTAAAACCCCACTTTCTTGCTGTTATACACCACATCTTGAGTTTTTGAAACTAAAAAAAACATGGTTTCTAAAACCTAACCTTATCTTGCCTTGGATGGTTTTGACACGTAGTCAAACCAAAACTCTTGTTGACCATGCAAGGCAACAACCACTTCCGCCTTCACCCTCCATAACAAGTCCTCTAATGGAGTATCATTCAGAGACTTAACGAAATCCTACCCAACCAACCCTGACTCAACCCCATATTGTTCTCGAAGGGGACCAAGACTTTTAAAGGTTCTTTGACCTCAATGTCAAGGCCCTTCAGCACTATCTCATGAGAAGCCAAACTCAAGACTCTTTAGGCAACCCAGTTTATGGGATGCCAACTTCCTTAGTTGAGACGGTAGTTGTATCAATCGCCTCCGTAATTCATCCCATAGACACCCAAGCCATTGCCTTAGCTAACAACCTGACCATGACCAATCTTCAAAGTCTAGCTTCTCCTTCTATTTTTGGACCTATTTCCATCAGGGTTTCGATGCCCTATCAACCACAAACTATTCAACAAAGTTCTACACCATTCCAAAACCTAGTTGTCTCCATCCCACCTACTCTTGTACCCATCAACACAAGGGTGGCTACTCATCTTTTGGCTAATGTTGCCACCATCCAACCACCTCTGGTGGCATCAAGCCAAGTTGTGCCTCCTAGCTTCATGACACAACCACCCTTGGCTTCAACATCAGTCCCTATGACTAGTTACCAATATGTTGCACCTATACAAGCGCAACCAACTACATCATACGCCCCTCCACACACCTTCCAAGTGCCCTACAACCTAAGGGGCACCCCACCTGCAAATCCATCAACTGATCTAATCAAGATGTTGATGGATAAGATGTCTAATCTTGAGACATCCATTTCTGGTTCAAGAAATGTTCTCTCATATGAACAAAACTATAATGAACCCATTCATCCTTTAGTCCCAATCCGACCATATCCAGGTCAGTGGGAACTCCCCAAGTTTACTCATTTTTAGAGTAAAGAGGACCCGCAGCAACATCTACGAGCGTTTAGACACGCTTGTTACCTTATAGCACATGACAAAGCATTATTACTACGCACATTTCCCATGTCACTTTCTAGTGCTGCCCTCGATTGGTATAGCTCCCTTACCTGTCATTTTATCTTTTCTTTCACTCAACTTGCCCAACTATTTATTGACCACTTTTCAATTAACATAACTAAAAAGGTCTCCATCACAGACCTATATTCTATCAGACAATTCAATGATGAATCAATAGCTGATTTCGTTGCTCGATGGAGAAGTTTAATCAACCAACTCCCCTTTTCTTTACCTCAACCTGAGCTCATTGAGCTCTTCTCAAGAGCATCTGCCAAACACATCTCATCTACTTTGTGGATCCAAACATTCTGAACATTTGACGAAGCTTTCACCATGGCCCAGAAGCTTGAACTCCGTGCTATTGAAGAGGACAAGGTCACATTGTGTAGTAAAAATAACAATGCAAAATCCAATGACCCCTCCTCCAAATCTTCTTCCTCTAACTCCAAGCCCAAAGGATCAACAAATGTTGTAGTCCTTAGACCATCATCTGTAACTACCACAACCAACCAACCTCAGCTCTCCACATTTGAAAGCATCACAAAACAATTCCAAAAATGGTATATACAACGTCAATATACTCCAATAGGAGAATCATATGCTTCTGTGTTGGATAAACTCATCAAGCAGGGGGTCTTCAATCTCCCTCAAATTTGACCAATCCAATTTGACCCCTCAAAAGCAATCCCTGCATGGTATAGGGAAAATGACTTTTGCTAGTATCATCATGTCAAAGGTCATGACATAGACAATTGTAAAACCTTTAAAAACATTGTCCAAGACATGTTAGACAAGGGGGATCTTGTTTTGGATAACCCAAATTCTATGGGATACTAAAACTTGGATATCTTTAGACAACCATTCCCTAATCATCCCCCTAATCAAAACAATGTTCAGTCCATGATCGATGACCCCCAAGAGCACAATGTATGCACAGTCAACACGGTCTTTCCTATCATTCCTAACCAACCTCTTTCACAGTCTGAAGAGGTTAGTCAACCTATTTGTCTATCACAGGTAGAAGAGCCCTCTTCTCCTATTTGTCTATCATAGGTAGAAGATCCCTCTTCTCCTATTTGTCTATCATAGGTAGAAGAACCCTCTTCTCCTATTTGTCTACTATGGATAGAAGAGCTTTCTTCTCCTATTTGTCCTCTGCCAATGGAGGATAGTCCTCCATCCACCCCTCTTTTACACGTGGGAGAGTCTACCTTGACCTCTCCCATATTGGAGGATGCCTTGATGGCACCAATGCCGGTTGCCTTGCCCTCATCCTCCTTATCATCAATGGGGGATCATACGTTTCCCACTCCTAGACCACACAAAGAAGCCATGATCATCCCTGCACTCTATCTAACTAAAGAGCCACATTCTCCAGCCCCTTCTCCATCGAAAGAGGAACTTGCCACCTCACCCACTTTGGCTAAAGAAGATTCAGGGAAGGTTGATTTGAACCTCACGCCTCATAATAGTAGTCCTCACACTAAACTAAAGAATGCTACTAAACCACATCAGAGAACTCCTCCCCCACCTTCACCATTGCCCTCCATTTTGGGCCCACACCCATCCACCTTAATAGGAGTGTTTCCTACTCCAACACATAACAACAAAAAATTGCCTCCATTACTCTTTCAACCCATCAAAAACATACTTCTTCCAATAAATCCAACACATCTCATCAAGAACGTGCCATCTACACACATGGCCACACCACCAATAAACAAGATGACATGACAAACTCCCTCAACAACTCCTAAATAAAAGTTTCTAACACTGACCGCAATGCATGCAAAGCCATTAGAGGGTTCGTATGCTTCGATGTTATGCCAATTGTTACAATCTTCTAGCATCGCTCTCCCACCCCTTAAGCCATACCAACCTCTCAGACCAAAACCATCTTGGTTCGATGACAATCAAATCTATGCATATCATCACACACTTGGGCATGACACTGAGCGTTGTTGCACTCTTAAGGCTGTCATCCATCAACATCTGGCAAAGGACACCCCTCACATTGGGGCTTCTTCGGACCACTTTTTTGATAAAGCACCAGCAACATCTCAAACCTCTTCACCTAAATCAGGGTCCCAACATAAGGCTATAATCCATCAACCACCTTTATTTGAAATCAACACAACTAATGTGGCCATCAGGCCCCAAACTATGCAGAATAAAGGCAAAGACCATAATTCTACCCCTTTGACATATCCATTATTCGTCAAAACCTCTCAACCAACACAACCCAGGATTTCTATCTTGGGCACATCTCGACCATCATCTCTGGGGGAAATTCCTCCTAACTTCTCTAGTCCACATGACATTTGGTACAAATGACTTGTTGACTACTTAACTTATTCAATCATACCTCCTAATCTCTCTAACAATGCACGATAGGCTTTTATCAAGAGAACTGCTTGATACACCATGCTAGGGTGTCTTCTCTATAAATGAGGTCTCCACAGCCTCCTTATTTAATGCCTAACAACCACTAAGACTTCCCATGTCATCAAACAAGTCCATGACGGGCTTTGTGGGGGACATCTTAATTTTAACTCGCTTGCTAAGTGCATCTTCCACCTGGGATATTATTGGCCCACACTTAAACAAGACTGCAATAACTTTGTTCGGTGTTGTACCAAATGCCAACAACATCCTAACCAACTTCACATCCAACATCAACCAAAACATACCTACAACAACAATTAAGAAGAGCAAGATTTTAAAATCAAAGATCTCATCCTTAAAGACCATCAACATGTGACCAATTTGGAATGAAGCAAATGGGGCAAGTTTTCTCCTAATTGACTCGGACCTTACATCAACACACAAGCATGGATTAGGGACTTATCATCTATCTTCTTTAGAAGGCCGGCCAAAACCTGAGCCCCTTTATGCCTTATATCTGTGACTGTTCTATTGTTAATAAAGTAATCATTCACTTGATTTTTAGCTTGAGCTCATCCATTGAGCAACTCCCCATCACCCTCATACCTATTCCTCTCAACCCTAAACCCTACAAACATTAGTTAACCCTTTTGTTAAGCATGAATGCTTTGTCCTAATAAAAGGAAAACCCTCTAAACCTCAATAGTCAACTCCATGACCAAAAGTCCAGTCAAAAACAAAAAACATATATATAAAAGTGGGATGCCTATTCAAAGGTCATAAAACTATAAATGTAGACTGCTCCCTCAAAGGATAGCTGCATAATTGCTATAATTGATAGACTGCTCCCTTGAAGGACAGCTATTCAAAGACATTTAAACATACAAAGCAGAATATAGACCACTCACTTAAAGGATGGCTATACCTAAATATTGCTACAAACAACACTCTCTCAGAAGCTTCTCGCATTGATCAGCTTCACATATGACCACAAAACAAAACAACATCCCCAAGTAAACTTCCCACATTGATCAGTCTACCAAAAAAAAAAATTGACTGACAGACTATAAAGTCATGGACTTGTCTATAGTCGTTCTTAGGGTCACCTATAAAAGGGGCCAAGTTATCCCTGCTAAAAAGGGTTACCCTATCCTGACATATCACATATCACAGCTATCATCCCAACATACTCAAGGGATTTTGAGCTCACTTAACATCAAGTGATTCAAATACTTCTCTAACACAAACAATGGTCAGCGACGTAATGCATGAATAGGGATTTTATTTCCAAAAACCCTATCTATGCAATCATTATGGTCTTTGTCAATGAAAGAACAATGCACCTTACACTTCTTACACCTTGGTCACAATCCAACCAAATCATTATCTAACCAAAACCAACCAAACCAAACCAAACATCTTCAGACCACTGACATGACATAGTCCATTTCACATAGTTTCTATGGACAATAATACACATGGAAACTATCGACCACACAATTTATGTTAAGCATAAACCATTACTTGCTGAAGCATAAATAAATTCATTTCATTTTTAGCATACATCCATCACCAATATGGAAAATTTATAGGGATGAAAGACCACTCAACCAATGTTACAGAATACACCATCACACAATATGGAAAAGGCTGTAGCATCCTCATACCTTCATCATTTATAACATGGCCAAACCACCTATCAACCACTTTGACTCTTCTTCTGAACTACATTGGCTTGAGGCCCTTTGAACAATGGGCTATGTAGGCAACACTCAGATGACATGATGTCTTCTGGGGTTAGCTCGGCCACATCCATTTGTTCATCTACTTGATGGACAAACCATTTAACCTTTAACCATGGCTTAACCTAGTCCAACCCAATCCATAACCGACCATCTTCCTCCCTTTTGGGAGAAATACATTTGCCTGAGGCCCTTCAACTAGGTGCTATGTAGGTAGTACTCAGTTGACATGGGGTCTTCTGAGGTTAACTCGGCCATTCTTTCATCCGTCCATCTACTGGACCAACTATCTCAGCCGGACTCGACCAACAACCTTGGAGATCATGACTATCTCCTAAGACCACGACCATTTTATAGACAACTTTGCCTTAGTTTTTTTGATTGTATGTAGGCTAATTCATGAATACTTACCCAAATTTTCCACATTACGACCCTCACAAGTACTGGATTGTGAACAAGTTGATCCCCACTACTTGTGACATTTTCGTGTTTTCCAGGAGCACTTCCTAGGCCCAAGATGCTTGGAACACGATGACCATTGGAGCTATAGCTTTGATCTTTTAACCCAATCAGCTATGACTAAATGCTGGGGACCAGTTATTTTGATTTTAGCACTCGACCTTTGACTTGGATAATTTGACCTACCTATCACGTGAAGTGGTATACGCGCAATCTCAACTATTGTAGCGTTCACACTCAAACTTCACCATATCCATCCACTATCTATCAAATCAGCCCCCGATATCAGGTTCCCTTCCCTTGACTCCCGCTTTGAGGGGGGAATACCTCATCCCATAATCAGGGCAACCTACATTCATTTTTGTCTTATAGTTCATCAAAACAACCAACAGGATAAAAAATACCTCATCACATACCTCGAGGCAACCTACATTCATTTTTGTCTTGCAGTTCATTAGAACAACCAACAAGACAAAAATGACCTCATCCCATACCTGGGGCAACTTACTCCTATTTTTGTCTTGCAGTTCGTTAAAACAACCAACAAGACAAAAAAGGGCAAATGTAGACACCAAAATTGTGTCTACTCGTTGGTCGACTCCCCCTTGGTCCCCTTGGTCCACTTATAAACATTCCTAACCCACACACTTATTAATTTAAAATAAAATACCTATTTTAAATTAATAACACCTCACCCTTGACACCTCACATCACCCTTGACATCACCCTCAGATTCTTCACCCTTGGATACCCTCATTTATCACCCTATGACTAATCATTCCAACTCTCCCACTAATCCTCACACCTATTAAACCCACCTTCAACTATTTAACCACGGCCACTAAACTCGACAGATAGAGGAATGGATAATAGGCTAAAAATAGCCTTTTTACCCATCCTCTATTTGTCGATGTCGGTCAACCGTCAGCTGACACTGGCTGGATCACCGATGTCAGTCACTTAAAACTAAATTTTGTCCCCAAATTCTCCCTAAATGCTAATTCTCTGGCTTCTGATATTCAACCTCTCTCTCTCTCTCTCTCTCTCTCTCTCTCTCTCCTAGATGCACACCAAGCATCACAGGCTATAGGAACTCTGCATCAGTCACTCCACCCCTGATTGAAACATTGCAGGAAGTCTTCTACATTAGCCGCATCAACAACAAGCATTCACACCACTGGTTCTTGAGCAAGCAAAAGCTAAGTATTCTTCTATCTTTTCATTTCAGTAGCTTAGAATGTATTTGTAATTAGTTTCTTCTTACTCCTTCTAAGTATCATCAACTAGACTCAGCTATCAACTATACCAGACCTGACTTTCCTTCTGGAGAGGCTGAAAAGCCTTCCCTATATCCTTCCCCCTTTTGACAATCTATCCTCTCCCTCTGACCCTCTGCGGACGTTATTAGTCTCCCTACAACCCTGCATAGAGCATTTTCCCTCTCAAACCACTCTGTCAACCAAAGACACAACCTGAGACCCACCCAAAAGTCCATTGCCCCTATCGACATCATCAACATAATCGAAGTCGGCATATTAACAACCAATACGGCTGATTAACCAGTGTCGGCAACATTGACCAACCGATGACGGTAGACTAACCAGCATCGGTGATTGTGGAAGACTGGTTACAGGATTCAAGTATGCATTGTCTATTTCTCTTTCTTTAAGTCTTTCATTATTTCTTTCCATTACGAAATTCTTTTTATCAACTAGTAGACTGTCATCCCTCAAGGAAGTCTTTGCACTTCTGGGACCGAGCTTTGCTTGGAAGTCCACATAATATCTATTTAACAATCTCTTTGTTTAAGTCTTTCTCTCTACAGGTGTCATCCTCCACAGCCAAAGAGGAGTCCCTTCAATCATCTGGATATGGTGCGCAACTTCATCTGGGTATGTACAGACCCCTGACCATTTAATCTTAGTTTCTTATTTCCTCTGAATGTAGAAAATTAAAAAATGAGTGGAAAGATTCTAGCATGCCCGGTGGGACCTTGGAATTTTCCTTGGGTTCATTTCTTCTAAAAGAAACTTTCATATAGGTGCATTAGGGAATTTTATCTCCTTGTATCCTTCTTCTATCTCTTTATTTCAAAAAGAAATCATAAGCAAAGTTAAAAAGAATCTTTATTTTTCTTGTCACCTTTCCTTCTTGCATCTTAGAGTAGTGAAGTTCATGCTCTTAACCTTTTCTCAACTTGTTTGCATCCGAACACACATTTCAATTTGGGCTTTAAATCTATTGCATCTCATTTCTGCTTAAATGCATATTTAGTCCACTCATCTAGTAATTAAAATGCATTATGAATAAAGCGTAGTCCACATATATTACACGAACAGACCACATTCACAAAATCAAACATCTAAACATACCTGAGACAAGGTTCGACTAGGATTTCATCACCTAGTAGATACCTTACCCTTCCTGGTAATCCTACATGGACTTCACTACCAAGGGGAGAACCCACTCTATTGTCTGGAAGAGTATAAACTCTAGGGGAAGTATATATTGGCTAAGTGACCCAGCTTATCTCTGGGCTCATGAAGTGAGGGGAGCAAGCTCCTAGCACTAGGCCACGTACGAAACCTAATACAGATCTTGAGCACCAAAACTAACCCAAAACAAGCTTTAGACTGCTCTTTTAGGACCTGTTCTAAAAGCCAAACTTCCCAAACATATTCTTATAAGGCATAAGCCAACAAGACTTTAAAATTTATTATTAGGAATTAAACGTTTAGAGGCTGCTTGTCTTCATCTATTTTTCTGTTTGTATCTGATTTTTTGAGTTGGTGAGGTCACATTCTGAGATCCAAGAACAACTCAAAACTTTCTCCTTTCTTCCAAAAACTTTTAGTTTTCTGAGTTTCTGGAAACACACAGACCCAACATCAATTTTTCCACTGACGTCGGAAACTCTTCTTCACTGACATCAGTCATTTGACCCACATTGGCAACTTTCTTCACCGACATCAATTTTTATACCGATGACGGTCACTGTCAAAAACTTCTTTCAAAACAGCAAGCTTAAAACCTGACTTTCTTGCTATTAGACACCACATTCTGAGTTTTTGAAATTGAAAAAAACATGGTTTCTATAATCTGACCTTATCTTGCCTTGGATGGTTTTGACACGTAGTCAAACCAAAACTCTTGTTGACCACTCAAGGCAATAACCACTTCCACCTTCGCCCTCCATAACAAGTCCTCTAATGGAGTATCATTCAGAGACTGAACGAACTCCTACCCAACCAACCCCGACTCAACCCCCTATTGTTCCTGAAGGGGACCAATACTTTGAAAGGTTCCTTGACCTCAATGTCAAGGCCCTTCAGCACTATCTCGTGAGAAGCCAAATGTGAGACTCTTTTGGCAACCCAGTTTATGGGATGCCAAATTCCTTAGTTGAAATGACAGCCGTATCAACTGCCTCCATAATTCATCCCATAGACACCCAAGCCATTGCCTCAGCTAACAACCCGACCATGACCAATCTTCAAAGTCTAGCTTCTCCTTCTATTTCTGAACCTACTTCCATCAGGGTTTTGATGCCCCATCAACCACACACTATTCAACAAAGTTCTACACCATTCCAAAACCTAGTTGTCTCCATCCCACCTACTCTTGCACCCATCAACACAAGGGTGGATACTCATCCTTTGGCTAATGTTGCCACTGTCCAACCACCTCTGGCAACATCAAGCGAAGTTGTGCCTCCTAGCTTCATGACACAACCAACCTTGGCTTCAACATCAGTCCCTATGACTAGTTACCAATATGTTGCACCTATACAAGTGCAACCAACTATGTCATACGCCCCTCCTCACATCTTCCAAGTGCCCTACAACCTAGGGGGAACCCCACCTACAAATCCATCAACTGATCTAATCAAGATGTTGATGGAGAAGATGTCTAATCTTGAGATATCCATTTTTGGTTCAAGAAATGTTCTCTCATATGAACAAATATGTAATGAACCCATTAATCCTTTAGTCCCAATCCAACCATATCCAAGTTAGTGGGAACTCCCCAAGTTTACTCATTTTCAAAGTAAAGAGGACTTGCAGCAACATCTACGAGCATTTAGACACGCTTGTTACCTTATAGCACATGACGATGTGTTGTTACTATGCACATTTCCCATGTCACTTTCTGGTGTTGCCCTCAATTGGTATATCTCCCTTACTAGTCATTCTATCTTTTCTTTCACTCAACTCACCCAACTATTTCTTGACCTCTTTTCAATTAACATAACTAAAAAGGTCTCCATCACGAACCTATATTCTATCAGATAATTCGACGATGAACCAATATCTAATTTCGTTACTCGATGTAGAAGTTTAATCAACAACCTCCCCTTTTCTTTACCTCAACCTAAGCTCATTGAGCTCTTCTCAAGAGCATGTGCCAAACACATCTCATCTACTTTGCGGATCCAAAAATTCTGCATATTTCGTGAAGCTTTCACCATGGCCCAGAAGCTTGAACTCTGTGCTGTTGAAGAGGACAAGGTCACATTGCATAGTAAAAATAACAACACAAAATCCAATGACCCCTCCTCCAAATCTTCTTCCTCCAACTCCAAGCCCAAAGGATTACCAAATGTTGTAGTCCTTAGACCATCATCTACCACTACCAAAACCAACCAACCTCAGCCCTCCACATATGAAAGCATCACAAAACAATTCCAAAATTGGTATATACAACATCAATATACTCCAATAGGAGAATCATACACTTTCGTGTTGGATGAACTCATCAAGCAGGGGGTCTTCAATCTCCCTCAAATATGACCAGCCCAATTTGACCCCTCAAAAGCAATCCCTGCATGGTACAGGGAAAATGACTTTTGCCATTATCATCGTGTCAAAGGTCACGACGTAGACAATTGTAAAACCTTTAAAAACATTGTCCAGGACATGTTAGACAAGGGGGATCTTATTTTGGATAACCCAAATGATATGGCAAACCAAAACTTGGATAACTTTAGACAACCATTCCCTAATCATCCCCCTAATCAAAACAATGTTTAGACCATGACCGATGACCCCCAAGAGTGCAATGTACGCATGATCAACACAGTCTTTCACAGTCTAAAGAGGTTAGTCAACCTATTTTTCTATCACAGGTAGAAGAGCCCTCTTCTCCTATTTGTCTATCACAAGTAGAAGAGCCCTCTTCTCCTATTTGTCTATCACAGGTAGAAGAGCCCTCTTCTCCTATTTGTCTACCATGGGTAGAAGAGCCTTCTTCTCCTATTTGTCCTCCGCTAATGGAGGATAGTCCTCCATCCACCCCTCTTTTACATGTGGGAGAGTCTACCTTGACCTCTCCCATATTGGAGGATGCCTTGATGGCACCAACACCGGCTACCTTGCCCTCATCCTCCTTATCATCAATGGGGGATCATACATTCCCCACTCCTAGACCACACGAGGAAGCCATGATCATCCCTATGCTCTATCTAACTAAAGAGCCACATTCTCTAGCCCCTTCTCCACTGAAAGAGGAACTTGCCACCTCACCCACTTCACCTGAAGAAGATTCAGGGAAGGTTGATTTGAACCTCACCCCTCATAATAGTAGTCCTCACACTAAACCAAAGAAGGCTGCTAAACCACATCAGAGAAATCCTCCCCCACCTTCACCATTGCCCTCAATTTTGGGCCCACACCCATCCACCTTAATAGGAGTGTTTCCTACTCCAACACATAACAACAACAAATTGCCTCCATTACTCTTTCAACCCATAAAAAACATACTTCTTCCAATAAATCCAACACATATCATCAAGAACATGCCGTCTACACATGTGGTCACACACCAACAAACAAGATGACACGGTAAACTCCCTCAACAACTCCTAAACAAAAGTTGTTAACACTGACCGCAATGCATGAAAAGCCATTAGAGGTTTTGTATGCTTCGATGTTATGCCAATTGTTGTAATCTTCTAGCATCACTCTCCCACCCCTTAACCCATACCAACCTCTCAAACCAAAACCATCTTGGTTCGATGACACTAAAATCTATGTATATCATCACAGACCTGGGCATGACACTGAGCATTATTGCGTGCTTAAAGCTAGCATACATCAACATCTGGCAAAGGACACCCCTCACATTGGGGCTTCTTTTGACCACTTTTTTGACAAAGCACCAGCAACATCTCAAACCTCTTCACCTAAATTAGGGTCCCAACATAAGGCTATAATCCCTCAACCATATTTATTCAAAATCAACATAATTAATGTGGCTACCAGGCCCCAAACTATGCAGAATAAAGGAAAAGACCATATTTCTACCCCTTTGACATAATCATTATTCATCAAAACCTCTCAACCAACACAACCCAAGATTTCTATCTTGGGCACATCTCGACCATAATCTCTGAAGGAAATTCCTCCTAACTTCTCTAGTCCACATGATGTTTTGTACAAATGACTTGTTGACTACTTAACTTATTCAATCATACCTCCTAATCTCTCTAGCAATGCACGATGGGATTTTATCAAGAGAACTACTAGATACACCATGCTAGGGGGTCTTCTCTATAAACGAGGTCTCGATGACCTCCTTATCCAATGCCTAAAAACCACTCAGACTTCCCGTGTCATCAAACAATTCCATGACGGGCTTTGTGGGGGACATCTCAGTGGTAACTCGCTTGCTAAGTGCATCCTCTACCTGGGATATTATTGGCCCACACTTAACCAAGACTACAACAACTTTGTTCGGCATTGTACAAAATGCCAACAACATCCTAACCAACTTCACATCCAACATCAACCAAAACATAACTACAACAACAATTTAAAAGAGCGAGATTTTAAATTCAAAGATCTCGTCCTTAAAGACCATCAACATGTGACGAATTTGGAATGAAGCAAATGGGGCAATTTTTCTCCTAATTGACTCAGACCTTACATCAACACACAAGCATGGATTAGGGACTTATTGTCTGTCTTCTTTCGAAGGCCGGCCAAAACCTGAGCCCCTTTATGCCTTGTATCTGCGACCATTCTATTGTTAATCAAGTAATCATTCACTTGACGTTTATCTTGAGCTCATCCCTTGAGCAACACCCCATCATCCTCATACCTATTCCTCTCAACCCTCAACCCTAAAAACATTAGTTAACCCTTTTGTCAAGCATGAATGCTTTGTCCTAATAAAAGGGAAACCATCTAAACCTCTATAGTCAAGGCCATGACCAAAAGTCTAGTCAAAAACAAAAAATATATATATAAAAGTGGGATGCCTATTCAAAGGTCATAAAACTATAAATGTAGACTGCTCCTTCGAAGGATAGCTGCATAATTACTGTAATTGATAGACTACTCCCTTGAAGGACAGCTATTCAAAGACATTTAAACATATAAAGCAAAATATAGACCACTCCCTCGAAGGATGGCTATACCTAAATCTTGCTACAAACAACACTCACTCAGAAGCTTCCCACATCGATCAGCTTCACATATGACCACAAAACAAAACAACATCCCCATGTAGACTTCCCGCATTGATCAGTCTACCCAAAAAAAAAACTGACTGACAGACTATAAAGTCATGGACTTGTCTATAGTCGTTCTCAGGGTCACCTATAAAAGGGGCCAAGTTATCCCTGCTAAAAAGGGTTACCCTATCCTGACATATCACATATCATACCTATTACCCCAACATACTCAAGGGATTTTGAGCTCACTTAACATCAAGTGATTCGAATACTTCTCTAACACAAACAATAGTCAATGGCGTAATGCATGAATAGGGCTTTTATTTCCAAAAACCCTATCTATGCAATCACTATGGTCCTTGTCAATGAAAGAGAAACATGCCTTGCACTTCTTACACCTTGGTCATAATCCAACCAAATCATTATCTAACCAAAACCAACCAAACAAAACCAAACATCTTCAGACCACTGACATGACATAGTCCATTTCACATAGTTTCTACGGACAACAATACACATGGAAACTATCAACCACACAATTTATGTTAAGCATATACCATTACTTGCTAAAGCATAAATAAATTCATTTCATTTTTAGGATACATTAATCACCAATATGGAAAATTGCTAGGGATGAAAGACCACTCAACCAATGTTACAGAATACACCATCACACGATATGGAAAATGTTGTAGCATCCTCATACCTTCATCATTTATAACATGATCAAACCACCTATCAACCACTTTGACTGTTCTTCTGAACTACATTCGCTTGAGGCCCTTCAAACAAGGGGCTATGTAGGCAACACTCAGATGGCATGACGTCTTCTAGGGTTAGCTCAGCCACATCCATTTGTTCATCTACTTGATGGACAAACCATTTAACCTTGAACCATGGCTTAACCTAGTCTAACCCAATCCATAACCAACCCTCTTCCTCCCTTTGGGGAGAACTACATTGGCCTGAGGCCCTTCAACCAGGGGCTATGTAGATAGCACTCAGTTGACATGGGGTCTTCTGAGGTTAGCTCAGCCATTCTTTCATCCGTCCATCTACTGGACCAACTATCTCAGCCCGACTCGACCAACAACCTTAGAGATCATGACTATCTCCTCAGACCACGACCATTTCTGAGACAACTTTGCCTTAGTTGTTTTGATTGTATGTAGGCTACTTCATGAATAGTTAGCCAAATTGTCCACATTATGACCCTCACAATTACTGGATTGTGAGCAAGTTGATCCCCAGTACTTGTGACATTTTCATGTTTTCTAGGAGCACTTCCTAGGCCCAGGATACTTGGAACACGATGACCATTAGAGCTATAGCTTTGATCATTTAACCCAATCATCTACGACTAAATGTTGGGGACTAGTTATTTCAATTTTAGCACTCCTTAACCTTTGAATGTGATAATTTGACCTACCTATCACGTGAAGTGGTATACGTGCAATCTCAACTATTGCAGCATTCACACTCAAACTTCACCATATCCATCCACTATCTATCAAATCAGCCCCCAATATCAGGTTCACTTCCCTCGACTCCTGCTTTGAGGGGGGAATACCTCATCCCATAATTAGGGCAACCTACATTCATTTTTGTCTCGCAGTTCATCAGAATAATGAACATGACAAAAAAGACCTCATCACATACCTCAGAGCAACCTACATTCATTTTTATCTTACAGTTCATCTGAACAACCAAGAGGACAAAAATGACCTCATCCCATACTTGGGGCAACTTACTCCTATTTTTGTCTTGTATTTCATTAGAACAACTAACAAGACAAAAAGGGGCAAATGTAGACACCAAAATTGTGTCTACTCCTTGGTCAACTCCCCCTTGGTCCCCTTGGTCCACTTATAAACATTCCTAACCCACACACTTATTAATTTAAAATAAAATACCTATTTTAAATTAATAACACCTCAGCCTTGACACCTCACCCATGACACATCACCCTTGACATCACCCTTAGATTCGTCACCCTTGGATACCCTCATTTATCACCCTATGACTAATCATTCCAACTCTCCCACTAATCCTCACACCTATTAAACCTGCCTTCGACTGTTTAACCATGACCACTAAACTTAGTAGATGGAGGAATAGACAAAAGGCTAAAAATAGCCTTTTTACCTGTCCTCCAACTGCTGACGTCAGTAAACCATTGGCTGACGCCGGTGAGATCACTGACATCAATCACTTAAAACTAAATTCTATGCCTAAATTCTCCCTGAATGCTAATTCTCTAGCTTTTGGTATTCAACCTCCCTCTCTCTCTCTCTCTTAGACACACACCAAGCATCACAGGCTACAGGAACTCTGCATTAGTCACTCCACCCCTGATTGAAACATTATAGGAAGTCTTCTACATCAACCGCATCAATAATAAGCATTCACACTGATGGTTCTTCAGCAGGCAAGAGCTAAGTATTCTTCTATCTTTTCATTTCAGTAGCTTAGAATGTATTTGTAATTAGTTTCTTCTTACACCTTCTAAGTATCATCAACCAGACCCAGCTATCAACTAAACCAAACTTGACTTTCCTCTTGGAGAGGTTGAAAAGCCTTCCCTATATCTTTCCCCCTTTTGACAACCTATCCTCTCCCTCATACCCTCTGTGGACCTTATTAGTCTCCCTGCAACCCTGCACAGAGCCTTTTACCTCTCAGACCACTCTGTCAACCAAAGACACAACCTAAGACCCGCCAAAAATTCCATTACCCCTACCGACGTCATCAACATAACCGACGTTAGTATATTGACAACTGATGATGGCTGATTAACCAGCATCGGCAACATTGACCAACCAATGATGACAGACTAACTGGCGTCAGTGACTTTGGAAGACTGGTTGCAGGATTTAGGTATGCTTTATCTATTTCTCTTTCTTTAAGTCTTTCATTATTTCTTTCCATTATGACATTCTTTTTATCAACTAGTGGACTGTCATCTCTCAAGGAAGTCTTTGCACTTTTGGGACCGAGCTTTGCCTGGTAGTCCACATTATATCTATCTAACAATCTCTTTGTTTAAGTCTTTCTCTCTATAGGTGTCATCCTCCATAGCCAAAGAGGAGTCCCTTCAATCATCTGGATACGGTGCACAACTTCATTTGGGTACGTATAGACCCCTAACCATTTAATCTTAGTTTCTTATTTCCTCTGAATGTAGAAAAGTGAAAAATGAGTGGAAACACCTACTACCAATGGAAGACCATACCTTTCCTACTCTTCAACCATAAGTAAAAGGCACGATCATCCCTATGCTCTTTCCTCTCGAAGAACCCCATTCTCCAATTCCTTCTCCACTGAGAGAAGAACTTTTCTCTTCACCTACTTCAACTGAAGAGGATCTAGTAATGGATCTCTCTCGCCTTTGGCCTGAGATTGCCATATCTAACACATTCCCACTCTCACAACCACCCAAATCTTCTGAAAAACCAATTATAAAGCCTAGCACAATAGCTTCTAAACCATTCTCTCAACTAGCTGAAAACTTAGGATTTCTCCATTCGAGGAACTTAGAACATGAGGCATTATGGGAGTGACTCAAAGCTCATTATCTTACACATCCCATCTCATCTCACATTAACGACCCTCTTTCAACAAAATCTCCCAGAGTCTCTAATGAAGACAAGGCTTCTACTTCCAAATCTTCAGAAGCTCAACTGTCCACGTCTGAACCTAAACCCTCACAAACATCCACCATACCAAAATCGATTAAATCCCTCGGTGTTTGCCCCATATCTAACCTCACTCACCCACAAGTGAAGGTAGATTTTAATCTCACTCCCCATAATAGTAGTCCTCACACCATATTAAAGAAGGCTACTAAACCACATTGGAGAACTCCTCCCCCACCATCATCATTGCCCTCCATTTTGGGCCCACATCCTTCTACCTTAATAGGAGTGCTCCCTACTCCAACACCTAACAAAAATAAGTTGCCTCCATTACTCCCTTTACCCACCAAAAACATACCTCCTCTAAAAAATTCAGCACCCCTCACAAAGAAAGTGTCGTCTACACGAGTGGCCACACCACCAACCCAAAAGATGGTACAAAAATCTCCCTCAACAACTCCCAAACACAAGTCATCAACACCTAGTGCATCAACAAGCACAGACCCCTTAGTGGGTTCATATGCTTTGATACTATGCTGACTTTTGCAAACTTTTAACATCACTCTTCCACCTATTAAACCATTTCAACCTCTCAGACCAAAACCATCTTGGTTCGATGACACTAAAATCTTCCTATATCATCGCTCACCTGGGCATGACACTAAAAATTGTTGTGCCTTCAATGTTTTCATTCACCATTACTTGGAAAAAGACACCCTTATTGTTGAGGATACTATCAACAAATCTCCAACACTGTGAAATGTCTCTCAAACATCCTCTTCACCTTCATCAGAATCCCATCATCAGAATATGGTCCCTTTACCTCCTTTGCTCCCTTTATTCGAGATTAACACCATCAATGTGGCCACTAGGTCACAAACTTTAAAGGATAAAGCAAAAGAGAAAGTTTCTATTCCTTGGACCTACCCATTTGTTAAACTTGCTCAACCACCCAAACCCAAGATTTCTATCTTGGGTGCATCCCAACCCACTTCTTCAAAGGCAATCCATGATTCTATGGTGAAATAGCTTCACCAAACTCTTGTGAAGATGACTTTATATGACCTCATTCAAATCTCTCCACAACATCATCAAGCATTAATCAAAGCTTTATAGGCAGTAGAGGTCCAACCCGAGGACCCCCAACCACTAGCTGCCTTAGTCCAATCATTACCCACTGTTGCCTCTATTACCTTTAGTGATTCTGAAATTCTTACCTCCAACTTGGAAGATCAGGATGCTACCCTTTTCATCACAACCTACGTTGATCAAAATCGCATTAAGTGAGTTATGATTGATGGGGGCGCCAGCATCAATATCATTTCCACCCATGCCTATGACCAATTAGCCCTCACAAAGAATTGTATGTCAAAGACTGAAGCAATTCTTTGATCTTTTAATGACTCCACTGCCACTACCATTGGCACCGTCATCTTACATATTCGTGTTGGCCCATGAACAATCCCAAAACTCTTCTACATCATCAAAGGGGAGTTCCAATACAACATGTTATTAGGACGACCTTGGATCTGTGCCATGGCATGTGTCCCTTCTACATTACACCGTTGTGTCAAATTTGAACATGAAAGTCAAATCCATGTCATTCCCACAGACCCCTCCCCTTTCAAGACATGAAACACAACTTATCAACCCAATGATGTTCTCATTCCTTTAAAAACATTGACCCAAACACCACCTCCACCTGTGGAAGCTTCAACAAGTACGCAAATGGTGGTTACACCTACACCACTTCCTCAAGTGACAACAAAAGACCCTATGGAAGATACCTTCCAACGTCTTTCACTTGGGGAATATCATTTACTCACCTTGGACATGTTCCAGACTCCTCAAGAGTATGGAAAACTTCATCACAATCCTAGCTATAACCATCATATCAGAATGGTCATCCCTTATGGTCCTCCCAATCTTCAAATAAATCTCATCTATGGAGGGCTAGATTGAGCTCCCACTGATGGGAACCCTCTTTCATCACCCCAACTATTTACATCTGACTTCTCTTTTCTTGGCAACTCAAACTTTGCTCATACCTATCTTTATAAGTGTGCATGGAAGGGCTTTTTCTTTGGGCGCTATGAACAAGGCTCCCACCAGCCCGTCGAACCAATAAATGATGAGGCCATAAAGAATGCCAAGAAGTGACATGGCCTAGGTTTTGAAGAACCTACTAAAAGTTCTAAAAACCCTCACCCCAAACCTATTATAGAACAATCACTTCCAAACTTGCATATTCCCCCATCTTCACCTATGGAATCGGTGGTTTCCATCCCTCCTAGTTTTTTTTTGCATAAATACCATTCACTTGGAACCCCTAACCTATCAACTAGGTGGGGTATCCAGGTCTCTCCCTCTCATTTATCCAAACATGATAGACGATGAATCTGATACCATCAATATTATCCAATGCATAGATGATGATGCCATTCTCACCTACATGGGTGCAGATGACTCTTTCATTCAACGATCACTTCCTTCAGAAACACAAGTTATGTTAAATGAATCGACCATTGACATTAACCTTCCATCTTCTGATGTTCCTCACGTTTTAAAGATTGGTCAATCTTTGGACGCCCAGGAACAAATTGACTATACCAAATTCCTTTTAGATCATAACAAAGCCTTTGCTTGGACCTATAGTGATATGCCCAGCATCAACCCTAACATTGTCATTCATAACATCATCACAAACCTAGAGGCTAAGCCTATTAGGCAAAAGCTTCGCAAGATGGATCCTCGAGTTTCACTCCTTGTCAAAGAGGAGCTTTAGCGTCTTCTCTCTGTCTCCTTTATCCAACCCATTGATTATCTGCAATGGGTGTCAAAGATTTTCCCTATCACCAAAGCAACTGGGGGGATCCAAATTTGTACTAACTATTGTGACCTTAACCTGGCTTGCCCAAAGGATGATTTTACTCTACCCAACATCGACCAACTTGTTGATCTTACGGCTGGTCATGAGATGCTATCACTCATGGATGGGTTTTTAGGATATAACCAAATCTTGATTGCACCAGAAGATCAACACAAGACCACCTTCATCACCCCATGGGGGAATTTTTGCTATAGTGTCATGCCTTTTGGCCTAAAAAATGTAGGCGCCACATATCAACGTGCCATGACCTACATCTTTCATGATCTCCTCCATAAAATTATGGAGGACTATGTGGATGACCTACTAGGCAAATCTAAACTTCATCGTGACCATTTAACCATTCTCAAAATCATATTCACTCACCTCCTCCAATACAATGTTTGCCTTAACCCCAAGAAATGCATCTTTGGGGTTCTCTCAGGGAAGCTTTTGGGCTTCATCATTTCTCTTCGTGGCATTGAGATTGATCCCACTAAGATTCAAGCTATACTCAAGATGCCGCCACCTTACAATCTAAAGCAACTCCATAGCCTACAAGGGAAGCTCCAATCTATTCATCACTTCATCTCGTAGCTTTTCGACTGATGTCAACCCTTTCATCACCTCCTCAAGAAGGATGTCTTTTTTAATTGGGATAAGGATTTCCAAGAGGCTTTTGAGGCTCTTAAATGCTATCTTGTCTCTCCACCAATCCTTATTCCACCTAAAGATGACCAACCTTTCTATCTTTACATTTTAGCAACAAATCATTCTTTAGGTGCCATGATTGCACACCGAGACGAACAACATCATGAGCAAGTGGTTTATTATATAAGCTAAACACTCATTGATTATGAAACTCGGTATACTCATATTGAAAAAGTCTATTTGGCATTAGTCTTTGCCATTACCAAACTCCGTCATTATCTTCTCAATCACAAAACTTATGTCATCACCCACACTAACCCCCTCAAATACATGCATTTCAAGCCATACCAAAACCAATGTATGGCTCAGTGGCTCATGCTTCTTACTGAGTTTGATTTGGAATTCATCCAATAAAAGTCTATAAAGGGGAAAACAATCACTGATCAACTAGTTGATGCCCCTCTACCTGACAACCAACCTTCTCACTATGAATTCCCTAACGAATCCATCGCCACGTTATCCACTGATGACATTTTATATCAAATGACAATGTTCCTTGATGGGTCTAAATGTGAACATGGTAAGGGTGTGGGGGTCATTCTCATCCCTCACGAGGGTGAGCCCATGCCCCTATCTTTCAAACTTGACTTTGAATGTACCAACAACATGGCTGAATATGAAGCCTTAATTTTGAGACTTTAAACCACCCTTTTCCTAGGCGTCAAGACCATCAACATCTTTGGCGACTCATAACTAGTCATCAATCAAATCAACAGTTCATATCTTTGTAAAAATGAAGTTTTGCAAAGGTACAAACACCGTGTTGACACCCTACTAGAATCTTTTGACCATTACCTCTTGCAAACTGTTCCTCGATCTATGAATAAGTTTGCTAATACTATGGCTTCTCTCACCTCATGCATTCCATCCTCATCATCTTCCTCAAGAATTTATGTTATGGTACATCATTTTGTGTTACCTTTATATATCTCCACTAACATCAACCTCGTCAGCACCATTTACTCTAGTCCACAGGATGTTTGGTATAAACAAGTTGTGGACTACTTAACTTATTCTATTGTCCCCCCTGATCTCTCTAGCAATGCGTGATGGGCTTTTATCAAAAGCACAACTCAATATACTATACTAGGGGGTCTTCTCTATAAATGAGGTTTTGATGGCCTCCTTCTTTGATGTCTAACCTCCACTGAAACATCTCACACTATCAAACAAGTCCATGATGGGATTTGTGGAGGGCATTTTAGTGGTAACTCGATTACCAAGCGCATCCTTCACCTGGGCTATTGTTGGCCCACTATTCATCAAGACTGCAGCGACTATGTTTGGTGTTGCATCAAATGCCAACAACATGCTAACTTACTTCACATTCCTAGCCATGCTCTACAAGTTGCTAAGGACTTCTGACCCTTTTCACAATGGGGCTTAGACCTAATCGATGAGATTAACCCCCATTCATCTCTCTGACATCAGTCCATTATCACTGTAACCGAATACTTCACTAAATGGGTGGAAGTAATTCCCCTTGTCTCCACTAAAGCTAACAAAATCATCGACTTCATCAACACCAACATCATCTGTCATTTCAGTGTACCTCACAAAATCATCACTGATAACGGCAAATCATTCAAAAACAAAACTATCCAAAAACTTTGTGACTCATTTGGCATCAAGCTCAGCTTCTCCTCACCTTACTACCCACAAGAAAATGGGTAGGCTGAGGCTTCCAACAAAATATTAACCAAAATTCTAATGAAGGTGGTCAACGACACTGGAAGGAACTAGCACATCCACATTCCCTTCACTTTGTGGGCCTATCGCACTAGCATTCGAACCCCTATAGGTGCTACACCATTCTCTCTAGTGTATGAAATTGAGGTTGTCTTGGCTCTTGAAGTACAGATACCTTCTCTATACATCTCTTTGCATGACATACTTTCTAATGATGACTTTCATCAAGATCGGTTGGCTCAACATGAGTTACTTGACGAACGTCGCCTTGCTGCCCTCAACCATCTCCATATCTACCAAAATCACATCCAACGTGCCTATAACAAAAGTCTGAGAGAATGAGATTTCAAAATCAGAGATCTTGTCCTCAAAGAAAACAAACACATGACCAATATGGAAAGAAGTAAATGAGGCAAGTTTGCTCCTAATTGGCTCAGACCTTATATCATAACACACAAGTATGGATTAGGGACTTATCATCTATCTTTTCTTGAAGGAAGGCCAGAACTTGAGCCCCTTAATGCCTTGCATCTATGACCATTCTACTATTAATCAAGTAATCAATCACTTTATGTTTAGCTTGAGCTCATCCCTTAAGTAACCCCCGTCATCATCATTATTATTCCTTTCAACCCTTTGGTAAAGCATGAATGCTTTGTCCTAATAAAATGGAAACCCCCAAACCTCTATAGTCAAGTCCATGACCAAAAGTTTAGTCAAAAACAAAAAAAAAATCTAAAACTAGGATGCCTATTCAAAGCTCATAAAACTATAAATGTAGATTGCTCCCTCGAAGGACAACTACATCATTGTTGTAATTGATAGACTGCTCCCTTGAAGGATAGCTATTCAAAGACATTCAACCATATAAAGAAAAATATAGACCAATCCCTCGAAGGATGGCTATGCCCAAATCTTGCTACAAACAACACTCTCTCCAAAACTTTCCGCATCGATCAGCTTCACATATGACCACAAAACAAAACAACATCCCCATGTAGACTTCCCACATTGATCAGTCTACCAAATATATATACATATATATATATATATATATATATATATATATATATATATATATATATATATATATATATATATATAAAGTCATGGACTTGCCTATAGTCGTTCTCAGGGTCACCTATAAAAGGGGTGAAGTTATCCTTGCTAAAAAAGGGTTACGCTATCCTCACATCTCACATAATCAAACCTATTACCCCAACCTACTCAAGGGATTTTGAGCTCACTTAATGTCAAGTGATTTGAATACTTTGCTAACACAAACAATGGTCAATGACGTAATGCATGAACGGGGCTTTTGTTTGCAAAAACCCTTATCTATGCCATCATTATAGTCCTTGTCAATGAAAGAGCAACGTGCCTTTCACTTCTTACACACTTTGGTCACATACAACCAAATCATCTTATAACCAAACCAAACCCAACCAAACCAAACATTTTCAGACCACTAACATGACATAGCCCTTACACACTAGTTTCTATGGACAATAATACACATAGAAACTATCGACCACACAATTTATGTCAAGCATAAACCATTACTTGCTGAAGCATAAATAAACTCATTTCATTTTTAGCATAAATCCATCACCCATATGGAAAATTGCTAAGAATGAAAGACCACATAACCTATGTTACAGAATACACCATCACATAATATGGAAAAGGCTGTAACATCATCATACACTCATCATTTCAAGCATGTACCATCAAACATATGGGAAGTGCTAAACCATTAACATGACCAAACCAATTATCAACCTCTTTAACTCTCTTCCCTTTTTGGGAGAACTACATTGGCCTGAGGCCCTTCAAGTAGGGGCTATGTAGGAAACACTCAGATGACATGACGTCTTCTGAGGTTATCTCGGCCACATTCATTTGTCCGTCTATCTGATGGACCAATCATATAACCTTTAACCATGACTTAACCTAGTCTAACCCACATCCATAACCAACCCTCTTCCTCCCTTTTAGGGAGAACTACATTGGCTTGAGGCCCTTCAAACAGGGGCTATGTGGGCAGCACTCAGTTGACATGGGGTCTTCTGAGGTTAGCTCGGCCATTCCTTCATCCATCCATCTAATGGACCAACTATCTCTACCAACCCAAAATCATGACCAAACAACCAACCCTGACACTATAAAAGTCACCTTAAATTTATCATGGGGCACATTGGAGATCGCATGCATCTCCCCATCCACAACAAACTACACTTGAGATGACTTATATCTCAGTCTGACTCGACCAATGACCTTGGAGATCACGACTATCTCCTCAGACCATAACCACTTCTGAGACAACTATGCCTTGGTTGTTTTGATTGCATTTATGCTACCTCACGAATAGTTAGCAAATTGTCCATGACCCTCACAAGTATTGGATCGCGCCCAAGTTGAGCCCCACTACTTGTGATATTTTCATGTTTTCTAGGAGCACTTCCCGAGCTCGAGATACTTGGAACACGATGACCATTAGAGCTACAACTTTGATCATTTAACCCAATCAACTATGACTAAATGCTGGGGACTAGCTATTTTGATTTTAGCACTCCTCAACCTTTGACTATGACAATTTGACCTACCTATCACATGAAGTGGTATGCATGCAATCTCAACTTTTGCAGCGTTCACACTCAACCTTCACCATACCCATCCACTATCTATCAAATCAACACCCGATATCAGGTTATCTTCCCTCGACTCCCGCTTTGAGGGGGAAAACCTCATCCCACATCTGGGGCAACCAACTCCTATTTTTGTCTTGCAGTTCATCAAAACAACCAATAGGACAAAAATGACCTTATCCCATACCTGGGGCAACTTACTCCTATTTTTGTCTTGCAGTTCATCAAGAACAACCAACAAGACAAAAAGGGGAAAATGTAGACACCAAAATAGTGTCAACCCCCCTTGGTCCCTTTCTAACTTCAACATGCCTAACCTATACTTTATTAATTTAAAATACTTATTTTAAATTAATAATCCCCCCTAGACACCTCACCTTGGATTCCTAGCTCTTAGGCCATTTATCACCCTATGACTAATCATAATTACCTAAGACCTAATTTTAACTCTCCCACTAATTCTTGCACCTATTAAACCTACCTTTGGACCATTTAACAATGACAACTAAACTTGGCAGATGGAAGAACAAGAAAAAGGCTAAAAATAGCCTTTTTCCCATTCTCTAGCTGCCAACATTGGTTAACCGTCGACTGACGCCGACAGTATCACCATCGTCGGTTGCTTAAAACTAAATTCTGACCTTGACTACAGACCCGAAGGTGAATTCTCTTGCTCCCAGGATCTGAATTGTCTTGCTCCTTGACTCTTTGCAGGCATCAACATTCTATCATCACTCTCTAGGCTAAGAAACTCTACAAAATTCACTCCACACTAGATTGAAATGTTGCATGAGGTCTCCTACATCAGCCATAATAGAAACAAGTCTTCTACACTTTTGGTTCTCCACCAAGAGCTAAGTATTCTTCTAGTTTATATTTTAGTATTTTTAGAGTGCATTGGTAATTAGTCCATTATTTATTTCTTGAGTACTATTGATAGATAGCCTGACCTTCTTCTTGGAAAGGTTGAAAAGCCTTCCTCTCATTCTTATTCCCTTTCCACCCCTGTCCTCTACTTGGGCCCTTTCTTAGACCATATTCACTGTCTTGTATCCCTACACAACCCTTTGGAATCTCCCAGACCATTCTGTTGACCACAAACATAACCCTGAGACTCATCCAAAGACTATTTCCCATACCGACATCGGCATCAAGGCCCATTGCCCCTACCGACGTCGGCAGTCTAACCGACATCGGCAACCTTGACCAACTGATGCTGATAGAACCACTGACGTCGGTGACTATGGAAGACTTACAACAGAACATAGGTACATGTTGTCTATTTTATATTTCTTAGTCTTTCATTGTTTCTCTTTATCTAACACTCTTTTATCAAATAAGTGGATTGTCATCCTTCAAGGAAGTCTTTGCACTTCTGGGACCGAGCTTTGCTTGGCAGTCCACCATATATCTATCTAACATTTTCTTTGTTTAAGTCTTTCTTATCTACAAGTGTCATCCTCCACAACCAAAGAGGAGCTCCTACAACGTTTGGATAATGGTGTGCAACTTCATCTAGGTATCATCTAACCCCTGACCATTTAACTTTAGTTTCTCATTTCTTCTGAATGTAAAAAGTGAAAATGAGTAGAAACAGTGTCATTAATGAATTAAAGTTAAGATCTGTCCTAGCTTCTATTGGAAGTAATAAGTACTCATCATAGGCAACCATGATATCATTAGTAAGATTAGTATTTACTTCTTCATCTTTAGATGATGAATCCTCTCTATCTAATAGGCTCAAACTATGGATGAAGAGGTATATCATTAGCTATAATGGTTTATCTACATATATGTGTAGGAGTAGGCTCTCTATGTGTATCATGTCTCCTTACACATGCATCATCTCTACTTTCATGAGAAGACTGTCTATCTGCATGTGAAACTAAACTATGTCTCCTCCTACTCTTACTCCTAGATCTCATAAAATGTGTATGCTCATTCTTCAGCTCTCTAATAGCTCCAATCATTTGATCCTAGAATAACTAGAACTATTGTCCAAAAGTTCTCAAAAAGTACCCTAAATTAAAATCATCATTCCCTTTAGGACAATCATCACCATCTTTAGCCATCTAAGTATGTGTACCTATACCTATACCTATACCTATACCTATACCTGCATCTATATTTGGTTGATCCTATTCTTGTCTAGATTTTCTCCTTATGTAGTACATGTGAGGACCAAATTTATGTGGTAGAATAACCCAAAGGATGGCAAGGTCAAGGCTCTAATACCACTCTAATAACCCTTACTTGTACCGCTAAATTTTTTTGCCTTTCCTGATGTAAGTTTCTAATTTGTTTTCTTGTGATTTGGTGTAGGGTTTTAATGTTTATGTTTGCATGCAAGTTTTTTATTGATGTAAAATTGATAAAGATCAATACAATCAAGTAATTAAAATTTTAGAATCATAAAAAAACACATTTCAAAGTGAAACAACACATAACCATATCAAATTTGTCCCTTTTATTGAAATGGTTGACTGTTATTACAAATTTTAGAGGTTTGATATGAAAAATCAAACAATATATTAGACTGATATATGCTCCAAAAAAGCACAATAAAACTGGTATATGACACCCAAACCCTAGGGAATGAAACCAATGATATTTCTAGCCAAACCCAATGAATAAAAGTCTTATGTAGGCCTAATTTAAAGTATAAAACCCTCCTCTAACACTATTATAGCTTAATATTTCTAATGAAAATGGCAAACCCTAGTTACCACAAAGAAATATGACTACAAAATGAAATTGGCTAGCCCAAAGTGAAATTGATTAGGTCCAAATTGCCCAATATCTCCTATAGTCATAAACCCTCACTGTAATGAGAAATAAGAGGTTTGATACAAATTTTAGTAGCCTATAACTTCATAAATTTGCTAACAAATGATGCCAAAATAGTGTGATTTGGCCAAGAATGCAAGGTAATGATGAATGATGATCAAATATGACTTTATCTCCAATTTCTCTATTAAAATCAATCACTTATAACCCTAGAAAACAAATTCATATCACCATGAAATAAATCCTTGAAGCTCTATGATGAATCTTGTATGAAATCACCTCTCAATGGTGGAAATGGAACATGACCAATCCACAAATGCCAAGGGAACACCACCTTGAGCTAACTAAAATTTATTATAGCCAAGAGAAAAATCTCCAATATCAATTTGACAAAGAATTCAAGATGATACAAATGAACCCAAGAACCTCTATTTATAATTTTTTTTAATTCCACTTTTGGTGGCTTCATTGGTGAAGACTTATTTTTATTAATTTTTGATATTTATTTTACTCTCTTCTCCCTTGACCACTAATTTCCTCTAAGGCACAATACATATTATTTTTATTTTTATTTTTATTTTTGCTTGTGCTCTTGGGCACTGATTTAGACTAGGAAATAAATAATATTTATTTATTATCTTTATTATTCCTTATAACTCCTTGACTGGTCACACCTTGGTAAAATAATATATTTTATTATTTTAATCTCCCCATTTCAATCAGCCATTTTTAATGGAGAAATAAAATAATAAACAACTCTTTAGTCCCCTTTTCTAAGAGTTAATTTCACTTAAACAAGTGAAATATAAATGCAATTAAAATTTTCATTTCCCATCAATATCACCTTGGCTATCAAATTCAAACAATTTGGCTAGATAAAATTCTCCACAAACAACACTTGTCCAAAAATCCACTAGTAACCATAATTGAGCCAACTTTTCAAGTTTCTATGCAATGTAAAAAGCTCAATATGACAACATTCCCTTACCAAAATATTAGCCTACAGGAATGGATGAGATAGGCTAATCATCAACTCCATGATTGATCACTCCAAAAGTGGGGACGTGACAAAATATCAAATTGATTATGCCACTATAAATCTATTGATGTCCTTTTAGTAGGGTTTGCTTGCAGACTAAAGGTGGTAGTCATATAATCATTTTAGTAAAACTAAATTAAGACCTAAGGTCTTCCATGACCTATATAACAAACTTATACATATCATTCTATTGTTATCATTTAATCCTTGACATATATGTACATCAATAAGAGAAAAGATGTAGCTATAAGGAGGGTTGATTTCTTCTTTGTTTGTTTTGAGAAAAATTATAGTGTATTTCAATTGAAATATAGAATAATTTATTTAAATACATAAAGATTGGTGTAAACACTATAATTTCATTTCATCCTCTATGATATCTTTTCAACCTTTGAAATATCTCTATGAAAATGTTTTTATTCCAAAATATCTTTGAAATATTGGCTCAAGTTTGAAGACATTTTCGGCATTACCCCTCTAATCTATTTAAATTCCATCTAAAGGCATTAAGGATAGGCATGTAATTTAATTCTTCAAATATATTAGATTTTGTTTCATCTATATTTGTAAATTTATGCATGATTTGAAATAAAAACTTTATATTTACAACAAATAAGTGTAAAAATTAGTTTCTAGTTGATTATTTATGAAAGATCACTAAGCCAAGGTTTTAGAGATCTAAATTAGGTTCATTCTCATAGAATTAATATATTATTTACATGATCTCACTTTAAAAATGTTCTCATAAGCATAATACATTGAGGTTTACTTTAATTATTTTATCTAACATTGAACTTTCTAGGTTAGACCAATTTTTTGACAAAATTTTATGAAGGCTCTAAAGTTTTGAAGGACCTAGATCAACAAAGGTAAAATAAGACAATTTTTATTGATTATAGGAATTTTTGTGGGTTTCCTTTAGGTTAATATATCCAATATTTATCTTCTTTAGAAATATTTGATTAACCTTTATGGTATTTTTTATTTTTTGCATAAATCCTTTGCATAGCATCCTAGAATTACCTAGGATCTAGAGATCCCACTCTGAAACTAGAGTTCCCTTAGATCCTTAAAAACCCATCACAAAGCTAAAGCTAATAAATAGAGATGTAAGAAGTCCAAATCCCACCCTAACTTTCTATTGAACCATCATCCACCTCTACTATTTTACATCTAGCTAGTCATGGCATGGTTAAGAATATCCTCCATGAATGTGCCTGGTCTTATGCATGATTTGCCCATGCATCCTAAAAAATTCCTCTCCATCTTCTATCCATATTGATGTATAACTACTGAATAACATATCAAGTCATTCAAGGTATCTCTTACGCTTTTAAACATCATCCATGAAGATGTAGCCTACAGACTCTTCTTAAATTTAGGGAAGTAGCCTACAACTAGTTCCTCAATTTACCAAAGGATTTCATCATAAGGTAGAACCAATTTAATGATACATTTATTACATAATTTGGAAGGGTCATTAGCCATAAAATTATTTACCAATAATTCATTGTCCTAAAATGAGACCCTAGTGATCCCATAATAAATTTTAATGCTAAATTCTAGAGGATGTATAGCCTCACCATAACTCCCTATCGAAATATAGATGATATGGCACCTAAAATTTATAAAAATTCCCTAAACCCAATGATTTTTGTCTTCTTGAATATGGACATGAACATTAATACACTACCACTCACATATGCAGAGGCCATACACATCGATGAGAAGATGCATCCATAAGGTCACCCTACCTTTGCTATCTTAAACATCAAACCAACCTTGTTTACTTTAAACCTAGTTCCAAAATCAAATAAAAATGTACCTACATTAAATCAAATACATGGACTCAATCGATTTACATTAAGCCATGCATATCCTGGTTAACAACAAGGATTCTTCAATCAATCCAATGTTGGGGCTCATCCCCAAAATAATAGTCAAGCTTTAGTCCCTGTTAACAACTCTAATACCTAAAATGTTATCTAAAACCTGATCCAAAACACTAAACTTGACTCCTCAAAGGGAGACTTAGAAGTATTTCTAAGAATGGTCCAAAAATTAGGTTATGATTTTTTGAATTTGTAAAGGTAAATGGGAAACATAGGGGAAATTTATAATAGAAATTACATGTTTCAAAAGTATAATAAACCTTTCAACTTGTCTAATAATAATAACAACAATAATGAGCCCCCATCAAATAATATGCTTGAGATAAATATATGTGAATTGGACTTACCCAATTGGTTTAGGGTCCATAACACAACTCAACAGGGAGAGATAGATTTCATAAAATTTTATAATGCCTTTGAAATGTTTTAAGGTGAACTATAAAGTTATGAAGTTATCCTGAATAATCAAAATAATATTAACAATTTTGAAAATATAAGAACATCAAACAATGGGTTCAAATCTATCAAAATGACCCTTATGGTTAAAAATTATGAGTTTCTAAACTAGTAAGATAATAAACCTAAAATCAACATGAATTAGATCCATGCATTCCAATAGTACCAAAATAACAATTATGGCTTGAGGAATAGAGATAAAAAAATCCTGTGACAACTTCCATACTACCTAATGAAGTTGACACTCCCCTCGATCATAAAACCAATAATGATCCTCCTCCCCACAAGGGAAAGGATGATCAATCAACTATACATTTTGATACAACTAGATCCAAAGGTGTATCTCATAATTTAGAAGACATGAAGAAGATCAAAGCCAATATTACCTTTCATGAGCTTTCTCAAATCACTAAGAAATATGATTTGCTATTGAAATCATTAACTAAGAAATCAGACAAAGGTATATCCAAATTTGTGAATGAAAATTTGGTAATGTATAAAATTAAGGTTAAGGTCCCTCTATTTTTATTGATTATTAGAATTTTTGGAAAAAAAGTACATAATTGTTTACTTGATTTTAGGGTATCTACTAACATAATGCCTATACGTATTTATGAAACACTGGGACTCAACCTAATCAAGTGTGATCAATCTATTTTCTAATTAGACAAATTAAAGGTCATAGTGGTAGGATAACTATTGAATCTTCATATGAAACTAGATTATTAACCTTGGATTCAATAGTTCATCAACATTCAAGTTATAAAAATCCTAGAAGAATATGGTATGTTGTTGAGTAGAGACTAGACAAAATCCTTGAATAGATACATGTCAATAGATTGCTCACACATGTGGCTACCTTGGAGGGGTGTGCCCAATCAAATCTAGATCTAGTGAGAATTGAGAATGAATTTTATGATTACAGAATATAATGCTAAAAATGAGAAGGTAAATTTCCAATCCATAGACTTAGATGTGTATGCTCTTAATAATACTAATTCAAATGAAAGTAACCTAGTGCCCAAGGATGAGAGTTTTTGGATGATGTACTTCAATGGCATGAGAGATAAACAAGGTTTAAGGGTAGGTATCATATTAAAAAATATAGTTGGTAAATAATATTTGACATCTTATAGACTTCAATTTACATGCACTAATAATATTAAAAAATATGAGGCTTAGGTCCTAGGACTTCAATTCACCATCAATCATAAGGTAAGTAAATTATTAGTTAATGGGATTCTAAATTAGTCATTAAATAAGTATGCAGTCACTATCAATGTAAGCTTTATTATTTGAGGAAAAATAAATTTAGATCCTAGGATTTTATTAATAATTTTTAAGTGTTTAACATTGATTTTGTACCCAGGGATCAAAATTGGTTGACAGATGTGTTGGATTCTATAGCAACAAATCTAACCTCAGCTAAGGATCTCAAACTATATAAGTTTACAGTTCAAATGATATCATGCCCTTATATGCTATATAATGTCAATCACTTCCAAGTTTTCACTGATGATAATCAAATCATTTATTTCATGACTAGTTTTGGAGTCTTTGAGGCACACATAATTGATGAATAGGAAGAAGAGTCTTTAAAGGAGGTCAAAATTGATGAAGATGACATAATCTAACTTAAGAATAATAGAATCCCCAAGGGCATGGTCTCTTTTAAAAGGAGGTTATATCAAGATAAGTTAACAAATGATACAAAAGTGCCAAAAGTAAGTGGAAAATATTATAAGAAAATCTAATCTGGACAACAATTCAGATGACAATTCGGGTGATGGGTCTACCCCAATTGATGGCAGAACTTCTAGGAGCCATAACTTTTGCAATGTAGCTCCAATTGACTCACTATTTTAACTGTTAGAAAGATAATAATGAGGGGAACATCATGAGATGTAATCAATATTTTCTTGATGAATTTTTACCCCTGAAAACCCAATGGAAGTGCCCCAAATTTCAATTTTAGTAGTATAGTATAAAAATAGTAAGTTTCTAAAAATAGTAATTCCTTGAATTCTGTATTGTTGTAAATCATGGAAGTTGAACCACTTAATCTCCCTCAAGATTGGAAACCTTACACATCCTCCTCACACCTTCAAAATATGTATAAATTAAGATGTAACTTGAAATGGAAATTAGACATCTCTTCTCAGAAATAGGCATATGTTTAGGTTTGCAATTTTGATCAATAAAACATCTCTTTTTAGAGATAGCATTATTTTAATTGTGTTTTTATTATTTATAAATTATCTTTCAACCAAATATTTCAATTTTTGGATCAAAATCAATCTGGGTTAATTGATAAATCCATAAAATATCAACATAAGGATATTCTATATCAAGGAAGAGTTGACCAAACCTACTAAATTATTATATATCTTCAAAGACATCCTTACATGGTCTTATAAAGATCTTAGAGTATTTGGCACCTAGGTCATCACTCACAATATCCATTTAAAGGAAGAATTCAAGAATTTTAGGCAAAGGTGGAGACCCATTAACCCCATTTTGGAGCCTTTCATTTATAAGGAAGTAAAAAAGTTACTGGATGCAAGAATTGTCTTCTCAATTAGACACTCCACATGGGTTGCCAACCTAGTCTTAGTTAGGAATAAAAATGGTGTAATTAGACTCTCCATAGACTTCCAGAACCTCAATAGATATTAGACTCTACATAGACTTCCAGAACCTCAATAGATATTAGACTCTACATAGACTTCTAGAACCTCAATAGATATTCAAAAAAGGATAATTACCCATTTCCATCATTATATGAGTTAATTAAAATGGTAAATGGCTCTCAAATGATGTCTTTTTAAGATGTATTTTCTAGCTATAACCAAGTACTAGTTAATAAAGAAGACATGATGAAGATTACCTTTAGGACCAAGTGGGGGATGTTTGCATACACTAGGATACCTTCTGGACTTATCAATGTTAGGGTTACCTTTCAATATGCCATGGATCATGTATTCCAAGGACTAATTGGTAAGTTCATTACTATTTATATGGATGACTTAACCATTTTTATAATAATAGGAAGGATCATATGATGCACCTCCAATAAGTTCTAGAGAAACGTAAGACCTTTGGTATCTCTTCAAACCCTAAGAAAAGTATCTTTTGTGTAAAAAAAGGTAAGTTGTTGGGGCATATAATAAAAAATAATGGTATGGATATTAACCTGGATAGAATTAATTTTATCTTTAAGGTTGATTTTCCTAATAACATACAAGAGTTAAAATAATTTTTTGAAAAAATTAACTTCATATACAAATTAATTTTAGGTTTCAATGAAATTATCAAACCCTTAAATTTTATGTTGCAAAATGATGGAAAGATTGATTAGATACCCAAGGCTAAGAAATATTTCCAAGACATCAAAGAATACATAATATGAGTGCTTGTATTGATTATCTTGGATTTCAACAAGGATTTATACCTCTATTATTTTACTTCTGATCACATGATTACTACAGCTTTAACATAGAAAGTAGATGATAAGGAAAACCTAATCACCTTAATGAGTACAAACTTACAGGATATCTAATTGATATATCCACTCCTAGACAAACAAGCATATGCCTTGGTAAAGGCCATAAAAAAGTTTAGACATTACATCCTTAGAAAAAAGATTCATGTCATTGTACCCGATGACCCTGTTGTTAAGCTTTTGCACGGATAAAATGAGTTAGGGGAAATATGAGGTAAGTGGATGTCCAAGATCCAACAATATTACATATAAATTAAGTTAACCAAGATGGTATGGGTATAAGGTTTAACTCAGTTGATTACTAAGACTGATCCTTGGATTAATGTTTTGTAGGTGGAAGTAGACTAAGTCTCAAGTGAAGATTGGTACAAGGACATTGTTTATTACCTATTGAGAGGCACTTTCCCCTAGATTTGAAAAGAGAATATATGAGGTCACTTAGGCTCAAAAATTTTCAATTCATGATCAAAAGAGGAGTGATCTACAAAAATATTATGAAAGGAATCTACTTTAGTTGCATCTCTAGAAAGGTAACTTCAAACATATTCAACAACTTCCATGATAAATTTGGAAGAAAACATCCTTCAAGTAGAACCACTACCCATAAAATAATTAGATCAATCTATTACTAGTCTAAATTAATGTCAAGTATTTGGCAATAGATAAGTAAGGGCCATCATGCATTTACAGCCCATGATTAAAATAAGGCCATTTTCCCAATGGGGATTGGACTTAGTTGGATTCATCAATCCTAACTATTTGTCATGCCAAAAATTCATGCTAATATCCATTAACTATTGCACCAAATGGATTGAAGCAATTACCACTAAGAACTACAGGGCAATTGATGTTATGAAGTTCTTAGAAGAAAATATTACAACCAAATTTGGGACCCCCTTATATATAGTATGTGATAATGGTTTGGATTTATAATATACATATTTCATAGAGTGGGCCTATGACAACAATATTATCATCAAGTATTCCTTAAACTATTATCTACAAGGAAGTGGTGTTATAGAATCAACAAATAAAACCCTGATGAACACAATAAAAAATCAATAGATAAAAAGCTAAGGGAATGGCAATCACTATTGAAATATGCTTTCTAGGAAAATCAAACCAAATACAAGTAGGCTCTAAAATCATCCCCATTCTTACTAGTGTATGGTCAACAACCAATATTTCCCATCACATCGTAGCTACCTACTTATGAGTTTATTGCTAAATATATGGATGATAATCAAAGAATTCAATCAAGAATATTGAATATCATCTAGATAAATGATGCTCGAGATGAATCCCTCAAGAATTTAAGTAAACACCATGGCATAATCAAAAGGTGGTTTGACAAGAGGGATAAAATCAAAACTTTTTGAATCTTAGACTTGATCTTATTATGGGACAAAGCCCACGTGAAAAATTGCTAGCATGAAAAATTCATGCCCCTTTGAACTGGGCCATATCAAATTACTAAGATATTGGGTGATAATGCATTCATATTAAAATACTTATAAGGAACTGACTTAGCTCTATCAGTGAATAGACAATACTTGAAGCACTACTTTTTGGTTGCCCAAACACCCCTACCAAAGGACTATGAGTTAGTTTAGTGTAGTGATAGGTAGGGGTAGATTAGTTTCCTTTTATTTAATTTTTCTTGTTGTGTGTTTACTTTCAGTTATTTTCTTTCCTTATATTTTTTATTATGTATTTTGGTTTAGGAATAAGCCCTCTAGAAAGGGTCCCAAGTTTCTCATTCATTTTCCCCAAGTTCTAAAATCTAAAGAATTGAAGTGTTAAAACCCTTGTACATCCCAATAGCTAGTTGTCCAAAGTGAGAGACTACACTATGTGTTGAATTGGAAATAAGGAGGATTAAATTTTAAGGATGTAATTTTATGGAGTTTTTGCTTCTATTATGATTGTAATATAGTTCTAATAAGCATGCATTTGACTGAATGAAGGTCTTAAATTTTTTAAGGTCCATGCATACTAGCACTTAATCCCCTATCATAAGATTTCTTGAGTAGAACTCAATCACTGAAAGTGAATGGTTTTTGAGTAAAAGTTCTAAAATACCTTAAAACCTAGCCAACAAACTAGTTCCCAACCTCTAAGGGCTTTCATAATAAACTTGATACTATGTCTTACATTCATTTGAGGGTGATTAGAGTAACCTCCACTAGGGTTATGGATGCCCGACTAGAAGTGGATCAAGGCCTAGAGTGGAGTGAAATGTATATATGCTAGGGATATGGATGTTTGGTTGGTATTAGAGTAATGCCCAGGTGATCCCCTTAAAATCTAGAATAATTAAATATATCTAAAAAGTGTTTGCTTAGAATTTTTGTTTGAGGACATGAGGCTTGAAGCTGATGATTTTGAAACCCAAAGGCATGTTGGTTAATCAATTCAAAAATACACACACTTAGTATGAATGGTTTTTAGATTTGTAGGATTTAATCCATAAAGTGTAAAGTTTTTAGTTCTAAAAAATCAATTCTAATATTTTCTACATCTACCAAAGAATGACTACTTGAGGATTATATTCTAAACAAGGATATCTGAATTCTAACATATTTTTATGTTTCCCACAAAGCTCACCATTTTTTGAGATCAACACTCCCCACTTTCTAAAAATGGGGACCTCATGAAAAATTTGGATCGTTATCCCTAAGATGTACCTTACCCTTGGTATCACATGAATAAAACCCCCCTTGTATGACTTGAACAAATTAAAAGTCATGTTAATTCATAACAAGTGTTAACAAGTTATTTTTTAAATATATAATTGATGTCTAATTCTCTAAAATTTCTACTGATTTGGCTTGTGTATAAGTACTTGTTATCATATAGGATTGCACCTATCTTGATCCTATATCTTATTATGCAATTTCCTAATAATATAATGGAAAAACCTCCAAATTCATGGGAACTTGGAAATTTGAGGTTAATATTTGGAGAAGGTTGGGTTCCTTTTACTAAATCTGATGCAAAATGATAAGATACCATTTTTGTGTAAATCTCACTAGTTAGTGCTTTTGAAACCTAAACTAGGGTTTTGTTGGGGAAAAGGTTTGAAGAATTTAAATTTGTGTAAAATTGAAAATATGGCGATTGCACCAAATATTTTATAGTGTATTTTAATTATTTCTTGATAAACACAATAGAGTATAAAATATGTTGAATTTGTTTAAGCACAAACTCATACAAATGAGAAATTAGAGGTAGTATTTTAGCTATTTTTTAGAAAAGGGAAAAAATATCTTTATTTAAAACAATATTTTCAAAAGGGTAAAATACCATAGATGAATTTATTGAAAATGAAATAAAGAGATAAATATTACATAAATAATCAAATAACTTACACACACATAGAGATCTCTCAAGAAAAGAAAGGCAAATCTTCAACATTATTTCTCTCCAAAGGTTAAAACTTGTAAATATATTCAAAATGTAAAAAATATAAATAGAAACAAAAAGAGTGATTAGGCCATGAGGTCTACCCATTTTTATACAAAATATGTCATAGAAGACATGTAGTTATTGAAACTCAAATGAACAATGAATAAAGTCATGCAAATCTGAAACCCTTATGCAAGAGAGGTGAGATATTCTATTTATGTCATTTTTTGGACTTACATAATGGCTAGAACATGGATTTCAAAAGATGGGCATGATCTTGGGAATATTATGGCATGGAATGGCATGGTTGAAATTAAAGATATACATACAATGCTTTGTTATCTAATAATGGCTAAAAATAGCTTCTTCATGTAAAAAGAAGCACCCAAAACAGAACTTGACCTTTCAAAATAAAAGATAACATTGAAATTTAATTCCAATTTTCTTTTCATGCAAAACCCTACTATGAAAAACTTTAAGGAAGACTTTTTAAACTTTCTAAATCTTTATCACCTTTGCCAAAATGAACTGTACAATTTACACTTCATGATTTTGCACCTTTTAACAATTCACATTTATCAAAATGGAAAGTGGAATTTATACTTGTTATTTTTTCAACTTTCACATTATCAAAAAATATAAAGTGTAAAAAATATGTCTTTCTCTTTCTCAAAAAAAGTTATTAATATATGGTTTTACCTTTGCAATTAAAACTTGTAATGTCTTGAAATGAAATTAAAAATGATAATAACATTTGAAAATATTAAAAAGAGAGGTAAAATTAATCAATTTTTAGAACTTCTTTAGCTTTCTTGTCCTAGACATCAAATAATTCTCTTCTGAAGGTTCTTATGCCCTGCATTTCACTCTTCATCTTATCAATTAATTTTTCATATTTGATGAACATGTGGATGAAACTTATGACAAAGATTGTGCCCTTTATAGATTCTTTATTAATTATTACTTTGAAATTATACTAAACCTATTCCACCTAAAGGAGATTATGGGCATCATCTATTGGTTGGCATGACATTGAGTTCATCATGTCATCAATCTCATAAAATACATCAATTAACTTTTCATGAGTCTCTTTGGTCTATTTAATAGATTATGTTAGTACTCTTATAAAAAATTGAGCAACCCTGTGTAGTTTTTCATGTTTAGTATCATCCTTCAATATATTCTCAACAATGAAGGTATCCATGCCAATTGATTTTATGGCTATTAATTTAGGATAATACAGATTTAAAGTCTAAATCTCCTCTTCATACTAATTAATATATTCTTTAAAAATATCCTTTCTCTCCATGATGATTCCATAATGTTCCATCATAGCTATAAGAAGCCTATTACCTTTAGTGATCAATTTTTTAGACCATTACTTTGTATCCCTTCCCATATGAACAATATCTTGTATAAAATTAATTATAGCTTGATATAGACTAATTGGATACACTACCTATGATTATTTTGATGTTTCACTAGGATTTATGAACTAGTTTAGTGTTTCAATCAACTAATCTACCTTTCTTTTCAGCTCATACTTAGTGGCTTTATCATGATAAATTCTTTGGAAGAGAGAGTTGATACCTATTTTCACATTATTCTTGAGTTCCTCTATTATTTTTTTACCAAGGTGTATATGAGAAACTTGATAATATTCCACCACAAGATATTCTTTCGATTTATCTAGTGGGGAACTACAATTTCAACATATGTCTCCCCCTTATCATCATTGAATGTCCTTGAGAGGGTCCAAAGTTCTAGGATCAATCATTATTTTTTGCTTCTTACTGACTGATTGTGCTAACCAATTGGGGGTAGACTTCTATTGATCTGACACTATCACCAAAGAATCTATAGCTAATGTAGATACACTAGTTGATACTATGACTAATGGAGAATCTTTGGAAGATGATACCATTGGTTTCTCAAGAGGTGCCTATAAAGATCCACTCTCAATAGTGGTTTATAAATCAATATTTGTACCAAGTATCTAGGTTGATCCAACCTCTATTGATGGTATAGTTAAAATAATGGAAATGGAGGATGAAAAGAACACATGGATTGTGAATTTGGAAACTGGTGGAAGGGTGGAAGCCAAATCACTGAATATGTCAATTAAGTGTGTATGACCACTCAGGGTTGGTGATGTAAAAATATTAGGTTGATCTGAAAGGGAAATAATACTTATCCTAGAGGTTGGGGTGGCCTATGGAACTATAGTCAAGATGATTGATTCTATGATAATTTACTATTGGGTGGTGTTTGAAATTAATGTTGATGAAATGGAAAGAATTGTAAATGGAATAGAAAGTAAGAGTGGATCAAATAGGGAAGGAAAAGTGGGAGGATGGGAAAGGGGATTGGAAACTTGAGCTTCCGCTATAGAGGGCCCCTGAGTGTCCACTTAACTTATTTGAGCTGATTTCACTTGTCTTATTGATTTGGGTAAAATAGTAGGTGAAGTGGAGACAAGCGGAGGGGTTAACACTTGAGGTGGAGGTATTGAAACTTGTGGAATAATGGGGACCTAAGATAATTGAGGAGTGGAGATAGTTGGTGGAGGTGTCGGAACCTATTATAAAATATAGGTATGAAAAGGTAGAGTATTAGAAATAGGAGTCAAGGCTATGGGATCTAAAACTATGGATCCTTGTGTGGTTGTTGTTGTGTCTTCTTTTGAAAGATCAATTGTTTCATCTTTAGCTCATCCTTGTCTACTTGATTCTCCTTTTATTAACTTTGTCTTCTTATTATTTTTCTTCTCAAGCTCCTCTGATGATTCACTAAGTCCCTCTTATTAAGGATTGATACCTCCTTATTTGAACTTCAATATCTTTTCTTTAACCCCTATTATCTCCCTTGTGATCTACACACCCTTGCTTCTCAACCAACTGATTGTTCTATTGATTACAGGGTTTTTTATATCAAATAGAGAGAAAGCTTTAGGAACTAACCACCACATTGATGGTAAATGTCTATCAATGATCTGTGTAAGGTAGATTGGGTCTACTCTAGATTTTTCATCCACCAAGTCATCAGGGATTGGTTCCATATCATAGTCTTTTATTTATTGTAGGGACATCTTAGAATAATCACTCATTCTAACCATCTCTTCATCATCACAATATTCCAAAAAATATTCATAATAAGGCACATATTTGTATGTTTCTAGTTCTAGTGCATTAGTAAACATACCATATGGATCAAAATAAGGTCGGGACTCTAGAGTCCTCAATGTTACTTGGCACATCTCTACCTCCATAATTTTGGCCTTTAGGTGGGATTGGCATGTGTAATGACAAATGGAAATAGGGAAGTATATCCTTGCCTTTTGTTTATCTGAGAGGAGATTGTGTGTCTCCATAAGTTACCTAACCAAATCCAATAATGCCCATATATCACTTACATACTGGGGAAGTGTGTAGGGACAACACTTGAATCTACCTACCTTGATGTAGGAGTAGGTGGGGCACTATATGAAGTAGGAACCCTATTTGGTGATATCATCTTTTGTTGGTTGGGAGAACCTTATTTTCCCAAGATCCTAATCAAACATGATAATGATGATATAGATGAAGGCATCATTAACTCTCTTAAAATACTATCTACTAGCCTATAGTGTGAGATTAGGGTACTAGTTATAAACTCTAGTTATTTCTTCAAGAATTGTATTGAGGCCTAGGAACAATATTCCTTTGGCAAAGATATAAACAATATATGATGTCATATAAAACTTATTTATTTTTTGCACCTCTATCAACTAGTTATGGAGGGAATCACTTATTAACTGGGTTTAGGGTTTTTTATGTTCTCTGATGGTCCATATATACTAGTACATCCATTCTTGATAACACTAGGCATCAAGATTTCTAGTGACTCTGTGCAGTAGTGTTATAAGATCTCCTACCTCCTATATGAAATTAGATCTATACATAGTCTTAGGCAATTTGGTGGAGGAACACTTTCGGGTCTTGAGCCATTTCTTGTTAATTATCTTTTGACATCCATAATTTTTATCCTCATAAAATTATACAAATGTATGTGGAGTTATATCCAAATAATTCTCAAATTTAGGGATGGAAAACATAGAGCTGATGAAGTTAGGGTCCATATCCAGAACCATCTCCCCTTTCTCATGGTAGACTTGTATTCTATTAAGATCATAATATTGGGCCATTGTAAGGATCAACTTAGGGATTTGAATAGATAGAGGGAAGTATGAAACTTATGGTAAACCAAAGTCATAGATACTCTGGATATAGTCACTTTTAAAATTTATATCTATCTTAGCCCAAAAATCTCCTAGGTCAATGTGACCTAAATCTATATTTTTTTCTTCGATATTGGACATAAAATAAGAAGTCACTCTAGGGCCCTTATATTTTAAATTCATTTCCTTCAGAGGTATGAAAACTAAAGTTATTACTTGTGAGAAACTAACTATAAAATTTGAAGGAATCTACAGCTGTCTAGAGTACTTGTATTCTCTAGTGAAACTTGGAGATACTCAAAGCATGTCCACTTCCCATGGCACTTGAGGGTTGTGAGCTTTCTAATGGAAGTGGGAGGTACTTCAGGTACATCCACTTTCCATAATGCACTAGAAGTTAGTGGGGTTCATAGGTGCTTGAGGCACATCCAATGTCCATGGGGATGCTGGGGGGAATATTTGGAAGGAATATTCTCTATTTTGAATTTGAAAGTATTTACTTGGGAATATTTGATTTGGCCAAGACAAAATAAAGATTTTGATCACAAAGTCTCGAAGGGGAAATGAAGGGCCTTTTTAGATGATGTTATAGGATATAGAAATGATAAATCCCTAAGAAACCCTAAAAACTTATACTAACCCTAGACACATGATTTTAACACAAAATGACCTAATTAACTTGAAAGAAAACCCTACTAGACCATTTTAATGAAACCCTAAATTTGGGAAGAAAAACCTATGAAAAACTAGAAATCAACTAAAATCTTTAAAAAGAGAAACAACATAAGAAAAGTACCATTCATGAGTGTAGGTGACATGGATTTGAGTTTTACAGTCATGACTCTAAGTACATGTTTGTATTTTCATGTGGATTGAGTTTCAGTAGTGAGGGCATAGGTGACCAAAGCTCCAAATCACAATTATAAATTTAAACAATGATAACACTTTGAAAAATAACTTATTTTTTATAGGAAAATACTATAATTAATGTAGATCAAGTGGTTGGTGGTGGAGGTTGGACCTGCTTGAAGTAGGTCCACTCCTTGTGGTAAAAGTTTGGTTTTGAGGGAAGTAGGACTCGCCATGCACTTTACACATTATGAAAATGTGCAATGTGAATTTTAGGTTCTGCATTCTATGGGAAGGGGTTTGGTGAGTAGTTGGTAGAGTTTGGACCTAATTGAAACATGTATACTCTCCATAGATAAGAAATTATGGTTTAATGGAAGGTGGAACCCACAAGGTACTTTTCATGTTTGCAACATACAAATGGCACTCAAAGCTTTGCATCCCATGGATTTGAGTTTGGTGGAAGGTGGAGATGATTATGTACTTTTCACATTTCAAAATGTGTAATGTCCATCAGAGGTTTTGGGTTCCATAAAAGGGGGTGTTATAAGTTTGGTGGGATCTAGAGCCCATCATGTATATTGCACATTGTGAAAACATTCAAAGTGCACATTGAGTTTCAAATTCTATCAGATGGGTGCATGGTGGGATCTAAAGACTACCATGTATTTTGCACATTATAAAAATGTGAAAAGTGCATGGTGAGCTCTAGGTTTTATTGATTATTAGGTTTTGGTGTTTTTTAGGATTTAGATCCCAATGTACATTTTACATGTGAAAATTGTAAAGTGCATTTTGGGTTCTAATTTCCAACAAAAGAGAATTTGGGTGTTTTTCAAGATACAAAACCCCCAAATCAATTTACACAAGTGTAATTTGCATTCAAAGTTTTGGATTTTGCAATAAAAAAAAGAAAGATGGGTTTTTTTGGAGGCTTAAGGGTTTTTCCTAAAAAATAAAGGGGGTCTCCCTTAGGGTTCTATATGTAATGATAATTTTGTAACAAAAATATAAACATTTTTGGTGACCTCTATGGGATGATTCCTTGCTAATAATTTTGAACCCAATATCTTTCTTTTACATTAGGCATGCAGTTAAATTGGCTTTGACAAAACTCTAACCTAGGGAAAAACAAATTGGGATTTGCCTAGACATGAATAAAATAGAAAAAAATTAGACAAAAAATAGGGAAAAAAACACAACCTAAAAAAATGAATCCTAATGAGTTTGACCTATGCAGAGGCACTTATTAAAAAACACAACTAACCTACTAAACAAATGTGCACAAATGCACTTAGAGGAAAACATGAAAGCTATCTTAATATGTATAGGGTTGTAATTTATAATTACTTTCCACTTGGTTCAAATGTGGGAAATATTTAGAATCTCTTATGATAAACCTAGATGAGAAACACTTTTTTTCAATAGCTTAAGATAGGTGAGTTGAGATGCCTAATTATTGATTCTTTTGGCATGCTCTCAAGTGGATAAAAATTTGATAAATATATCTCCAATATAGACATATTAGTCCATTTATTCAAGTCTTATTTCAAATTGTACTATAGGGGCTCTTGTAACCTCCTCATCTGATGGCTCAATTTTGTTATCTAAATTAAGCACAACATGAGATGGTTCCTTTCAATTGGTGATTTGTTGATTATCTAGGCATAGGTAGAAAAGCTCTAAGTCATCCCAAAAGGTAACTTCCCCTTTGTCATCTAAGATAATGTCAGATTAAACACCATATTTTTTTTCTTGCTCTAAAAGGATCCATATGGTAGTTCATCATTCCACTTAAGGCCCAAAATGTTATATTATTGTGGCTCTTCTAACCATTTTTCTTAATTATTGAAGACATCATTACTACCTTGAATGGATAATTCATCTTTAGATTGGTTAACATCTTCAACCTAATTGGAAAGTTCATCTTCATGTTCTAGGGGTGGCATAGGATAGTTTAGAACCTCTACCTAGTCCATGAAGTCATGGTACAACTATTTCCATACTTTATCCTGATCCTCCTTGTTCTTTATTTCTTTCTCTTCTTTAATTGATTGATTGACTATGTCAATTTGTATACCTTGGTCATATTCATATGTAGCTATACCAAATGGAAGCTCTTAGAAAAAATAAATATCCCCTTTACTCTCAGATGCAACTTGAATACATACCTCTTTAAATATGAAGGTATCAATACTACCTTTAGACTCTAATTTATCAAAACTATGCTAAGGAGTTTGATCAAAATTTGACTCTTCCTTTTTTTAATGAAGTGGACTACATATCATGATCTCTTCATCATAGACACTTATGTTCTCATCTTCAGGCTCAAATTTGACTACAATATCCTCCTCTATTCTTTGTAAAAATAGTTCCTCCTTCATAAGGGAGATGGTGGGAGGATAAAGGAGTTCACCTTTCTTGCAGCTCAGAAGAGTATCCTTTCAAATAGGGACCTTAAAGTCCTTTTTAGGTGGTTCTTGGGGAAGGGAAGGAGAGTATTAAAAATTTGGTAGGGAAAGCTCATTGAGCTAAGATAACACATCTTCTCCTTGAACTGGATCTTGGACTACCTCAGCTAGCACCTCCTCTTTCTACATTGTACCCTCCTTGATTGATTTTCAAAAGAGGAATGTGTAAGATTTAGCCAACTCCTCCTTTTCCTAAATGGTTATGAGAGAAGGTGGTATCACAAGAGAGGGCATGACATAGTTAGGGTCATTGGTATAGGAGAGGATCTAAGATGGGATGAATTCATGTTCTTCAGTTTATAAGGGTGATATTTGGCATGTTTGATTAGGGGGTTGGGTTTGAGCATGAATAAGAGTAGGAGATGGAAATTTGGGTCTAAGGTTGGCTACTCCCATTCTTAGGAACAACTTATAATCATTTTATTTTATTTCTTGGTCTTTCCTAACCAAGCATTCCTTTTGAAACCTTAATTCTTTCTCTTGAACATAAGATTGGTGTTTAATATTATGATGTTGCCTATAATACTCGTCCTCCCTATCAACCTCTCTAAATTTTTCCTTAAAATCAAGAACCATCTCTTTGAGGTTAATTTCAATTTAAATAGAGAGAGGTAAATTATAATATGGTTGGCATATTAAATCTTGAGGGCCACTTGGGATGAAGCCATGAACATTGCTAACTTGATATGAAGGATAAGGAATGAAGGAACATGCATTTTGATCAAATGGGTGATGATACATACCAAATGATGGTGATTAGGAACTTGGGATGCTCATACCAGTTGATGTTTATAGTGGAATCACCATTGGTGTTTGAAAATGTGCCTCCAAAGGCCTATTTCACTAAAAGGTAACACTAAAAACCTTTCAGTGAGGTGTAAAATGCAGTAAGGTCCCATCGAGTGTGCCAAAAAATATTATCACATAGGATTGCACCTATCTTAATCATGTAGATTTTTGTGTAATAACCTAATGATACAATGGAAAAAAATCCAAAGCTGTGGGACCTTGGTAATTTTAGGTTAATATCTAGAGAAGGCTAGCTTCTTTACACTAAATCTGATGCAAATTGATAAAATATCAATTTTGTGGAAATCTCGCTCTTTAGTGATTTTGAATCCTAAACTAGGGTTTTGATGGGGAAAGGGTTGAAGAATTGAAATTTATATAAAACAAAAAATATGGTTATTTCACCAAATATTTTATAGTGGATTTTAATGATTGTTTAATAAACATAATAGAGCAAAAAATATGTTGAATTTTTTTAAGAACAGACTCATACAAATTATAAATCAGAGGTAGTATTTCAGTTATTTTTTAGAAAAGGGAAAAAAAATATTTATTTCAAATAATATTTTTAATAGGGTAAAATAACACAGATGGCTTTCTTGAAAATGAAATAAAGAGACAAAGATTAGACAAATAATCAAATAAATTTCACACACACATAGATATATCTCAAGACAAGAAAGACAAATCTTAAAATTTATTTCTCTCTAAACGTTATAGCTTATAGTAAATATGTTCAACATTTATAAAATATAACTAACAAGAAAAAGATCAATTGGGCCATAGGGTCTGCCCATTTTTATACAAAATATGTCATAGAAGATATGTAGTTGTTGAAACTCAAATTCCTAATGAATAAAGTCATGTAAATCTAAAACCCTCATGAAAGAGAGGCAATCTCTTCTATTTTTGGATTTTTTTTGAATTGTAGAATGGTTGTAACATGACATACATGAGTTAGGCATGATCTTAGGCATAACATGGTGTGGTATGGTGTTGCTAGAATTGAAGATCTCTGTGCAATGCTTCCTTATTTGATAGTGGAAAAAAATTGATTCCTAATGAAAAAAGAGGTGCCCAAAATAAAAATTGACCTTTCAAATAAAATAAAAAATTGAAAATAATTACAATTTTCTTTTCATAAAAAAACCTAGCATGTAAAACTTTAAGTGATACTTTTACAAGTTTTTAAGTCTTTATCACTTTTGTCAAAATGAACCACGCAATTTACACTTCATGATTTTTCACCTTTTAACAATTCATATTTATCAAAATGTAAAGTGCAATTTCCACTTGTGCTTTTTTCAACTTTAACATTATCAAAAAATATAAAGTGTAAAAAATATGTCTTTATCTTTCTGAAAAAGGGTTATAAAAATATGGTTGTTCCTTTGCAATTACAACTGGAAATGTCTTGAAATGAAATTTTAAATGATAATAACATTTGAAAATTTTAAAAAGAGAGTGAAAATTAATAAATTTTTAGAACTTCTTCAGCTTTCTTGTCCTTCTCATCTTGTATCTTCTCTATATATGCATTAAAGGATTTGAAAATCTCTTGAATTAGCTCTACATCTAGCTCATAAGAATAGATGTTGGAGGCTGTACAATCTACTTGGACATAAAACAATTATCTTTTGAAGGTTATTATGCCCTATATTACAATCCTCATTTTATCAATTAATTTTTCATATCTGATGAACCTATAGATGGAACTTGGTAAAAAGACTATGATCTTCATAGATTCTTTCTCAATTATTACTTTGAAATTATTCTGGACCTATTCTACCTGAAGCATATTGTTGGCATAATCTACTAGTTGGTATGACATTGAATTCATCATTCCATCATTCTTGTAGAATACATCAATTACCTTGTCATGAGCCTCATTATCTTATTTAACAGACTCTACCACTACTCTTACATAAAATTGAGCATCACTATGTAGTTCCTCATGCTTAGCATTATCCTTCAATATATTCTTAATAATGAGGGTATCCATACCAATTGATTTTATGGCTATTAATTTCAGATAATATAGATTCAAAGTCTAAATCTCTCCTTCATATTGATTGATCTATTCTTTCAAAATATCCTTTCTCTCCATGATGATTCTAAAATGTTCCATCATAGATGCAAGAAACTTGTTGCCTTTAGTGATTGGTTCTTTAGACCATTCCTTCTTATCCCTTCTCATATGAGGAATCTCTCATCAAAAATCAATTTTATCTTGATCTGGACTAATTAGATCCACTACCTATGGTTTTTTTAATGTTTCACTAGGCTTTATGATCTAGTTTAATGTTTTGATCAACTGATCTACCTTTCTTTTTAGCTCATCCTTGGTGGCTTTATCATGATCAATTCTATGGAAGAGAGATTTGATACCTATCTTCACATCATGCTTGAATCCTCTTATTTTTTTACCAAGGTGTATATGAGAAACTTTATAATCTTCCACCATAAGATCCTCCTTTGATTTATTTGGTAGGGGAACTACAATTTCAACATATCTCTCCCCCTTATCTTCATTGAATGTCCTTGAGAGGGTATTGGGAGTGGTTTTTCATTTATTCTTAACTTCTGACATGTCAAAGTCTAAAGTGTTAGGATCAATCATTATTTTTTTTACTCACTGATTGTGCTAACCAACTAGGGTTAGCCTTTTGTTGATCTGACACTAACACCAAATAATCTATAGCTGATATAGATACACTAGCTGATAGTATGATTCTTGGATACTCCTAAAAAGATGATACCATTGGTTGCTCAAGATATTCCTATGAATATCCACTCTCATCAATGGTTTTTAAATCAATATGTGCACCAACTATTTAGTTTTCTCTACCCTCTACTGATGTTATAGTTGAAATAGTGGAAATGGGGGATGTGGAGGATGGAATAGACATAGGGATTATGAATTTGGGAACTGGTGGAAGGGTGGAAACCAAATCATTAAATGTGTCAATTAAGTGTGTAGGACCACTTAGGGTTGGTGATGGGAAAATATTTGGTTGAAATGAAAGGGAATTAATACTTATCCTAGGGGTTGGGGTGGCATACAAAACTATAATCAAGATGACTGATTATATGGTAATGTATTATTGAGTTTTTTTAGAAATCAATGGTGATGAAATGAAAGGAATTGTAAATGGAATGTAAAGAGAGAGTGGATCAAATAGGGAAGGTAAAGTGGGAGGAACTAAAATGGGAGTGGAAACTTGAGCTTCCACTGAAGGGGGACCTTTCCACTTTACTTATGTATGCTGATTTCACTTGGATTATTGATGTGGGTGGAATGGTAGGTGAAGTAGAGACAAGTGGAGGGGTTGAAACTATAGGTGGACATGATAAAACTTGTGGAATAATGGGGACTTGATATACTTGATGAGTGGAGATAGCTAGTGGAGGTGTTGAAACCTCTTGTATAATATGGGTAGGAAAAGGAGTAGTGGAAATATGAGTTAAGGATATGGTATCTAAAATTGTGGATACATGTATTACTACTATGTCTTCTACTAAAAGATCAATTGGTTCATTTATAGCTCCTTATCTACTTGATTTTCATTTTCTTGTCTTTTTCTTATTTTTATCTTTCTTCTCATGTTCCTCTAATGATTCACCAGGGCCTTCCCTTAAAGGAGTGATACTTCTTATTTTAAACTTTTAGAGCTTCTCCTTAAACCCTATTATCTCCCTTGTGATCTATACACCCTTAATTATTATCCAACTAATTATTCTATTGATTACATGGGTTATTCTATCAAACAAAGAGAAATATTTAGTAACTAACCACCTCACTAGTGTAAAGGTCTAAAAATGATTTGTGTAAGGTAGATTGGGTCTACTCTAGAGTTTTCATCTACCATGTCATCATGGAATGGTGCCAGATCATAGTATTGTATTTGTTGTAGGGACATCCTAGAATAGTCCCTCATTCTGATCATCTCTTCATCATCACAATCTTCTAAAAAAAATTCATAATAAGGCATGTGTTTGTATGTTAATAGTTCTAGTGCAATAGTGACCTGATCATATAGATGAAAATAAGGTCTAGACTCTAGATTCCTTAGTGTTACTTGGCACATCTTCACCTCTATAGTTTTGCCCTTCAAGTAGGATTGTCATGTGTAACAACCAATGGAAATAGTGAAACATATCCCTGCCTTATGTATATCTAAGAGGATAATGTGTGTCTCCACAAATTGATTAACCAACTCAAACAATCCCATTTATCACTTACATACTAGGGAAGGATAACCACTCAATCTATCTTCCCTAATATAGGAGTAGGTGAGGAATTATATGAAGTATAAACCTCATTTAGTGATCTCATCTTTTGTTTCTTGGGTGAACCTTAGTTTCCCATGATCTTGATCAAACATGAGAATGATGTTGTAGATGAAAGCATCATTGACTCTCCTAAACTGCTATCTACTAGCCTATAGTGTGAGATCAGGGTAGTAGTTGTAAACTCTGATTATTTCCTTAGGAACTATATTGAGGCCTAAGAACAATCTTCCTTTGGCCAAGATGTAAACAATATATAATGTCATATAAAACTTATTTATTGTTTTCACCTCCATTAATTGGTTATGGAGGGAATCACTTATCAATTGGGCCTAATGTATGTATTATTTATGTTCTCTAATGGTTTAGTAATACTAGTACATTCATTATTGATAGCACTTGGCATCAAGATTCCTAGTGACTCTGTGCAATATTGTTATAATATCTCCTACCTCCTCTATGAAGTCATATCTATACATAGTGTTAGGAAATCTAGTGGAGGAATGGTTTGGGGTCTTGAGCCATTACTTGTTAATTATCTTTTGACATCCATAATTTTTCTCCTCATAAAATTTTGTAGATATATATGGATTTATATCCAAATAACTCTCAAATTTAGGGATGGCAAGCATAAAGCTGATGAAGTTAAGGTCATGATCTAGAACATTTTGCTATTTCTCACTATAGACTTGACTTCTATCAGGTTCATAATGCTGGGCCATTGTAAGGATCAACTTGGGGATTTAAATAAATACAGGGAAGGATGAAGCTTGTGGTAAACTAGAGTCATAAATACTTTGGATCTACTCACTTTTGAAATCTGCACCTATCCTAGCCCAAAAATCTCTTAGGTCAATGTGACCTAAATATGTATCTTTTATTTCTACCATATTGGACTCCAAAAAAAACGTTACTCTAGGAACCTTAGATTTTAACTTAATTTCCTTATGATGCATGGAAACTAAAGTTATTTATTTTGAGAAACCAACTATGAAAGTTGGTAGGATCTGTAGGTGTCTAGAGCACTTGTATTCTCTAGCAAAACTTAGAGGTGCTTGAAGCACATCCACTTCCCATGGCGATTGAGGACATTGAGATTTTTGGTAGAAGTGGGAGGTGCTTGAGGCATGTCCACTTTCCAGTGGTGCACTAGAATTTGATAGGTTTTAAAGGTGCTTGAATTACATCTAATGTTTGTGGGGACACTAGAGGAATATCTAGAAGGAATATTCTTTATTTTGAATTTAAAAGTATTTACTTGGGAATATTCACTTTGGCCAAGAAAAAATCAATATTTAAATTTCAAAGTTTTGAAGGGGAAATGAAGGTCCTTTTTGGATGATGTTATAAGATCTAGAAATGAGAAATTCCTAAGAAACCCTAGAAACTTAGATCGACCCTACACACACAATTTTAACACAAAATAACCTTATAATTAACATGAAATAAACCTTACTAGACCTTTTAAATGAAAGCCTAAATTTGGAAAGAAAAACCTATGAGAAACTAGAAATAAGTCAAAAGCTTTCAAAAGATAAATGACATAATGAAAGTACCATTCATGAGTACAAGTGATGTGGCTTTGAGTTGTACAGTCATGGCTTGAAGTATAGGTTAATATTTTCATGTGGCTCAAGGTTTAGTGGTGAGGGCATAGGTGACTAGAGTTACAAAATACAATTAGTAATTTAAACAATGATAACACTTTGTAAAATAACTTAGTTTTTATAGGAAAATCTTGTAGTTAATTTAGCTTGAGTGGTTGGTTGTAGAGGTTGGACCTAGTTGAAGTAGGTCCACTCCCCACAAGAAAGGCTTGGCTTGGCAATAAGTGGGACTCATCATGAACTTTGCACATTATGAAAACATTCAATGTGCACTTTAGGATCTACATTCCATGGGAAGGGGTTTGGTGAGTAGTTGGTAGAGGTTAGACCTGCTTGAAGTAGGTCCACTCTCTATAAATAAGAAAATGTGGTTCATTGAAAGGCAAAACCCATGGGGCACTTTGCATGTTTCCAACATGCAAAGTGCACTTGAGGCTCTACATCCCATGGCTTTGGGTTGGGTAGAAGGTGGATATGATCATTCACTTTGCATGTTTCAAAATGTGCAATGTGCATTAGAGGTTTTGGGTTCCATAGAAGTGGGGTGTTATAGGTTTGGTGGGATCTAGAGCTCATCATGCACATTACAAGTTGTGAAAACATGCAAAGTACATATTGAATTTTGGATTCCATCAAATTGGTGCATGGTGGGATCTAGATCCCACCATGAATTTTGCACATTCTAAAAATGTGCAAAGTGCATGGTGAATTTTGAGATATACTGATTGGTAGGTGTTGGTGTTTTATGGGATTCAAAGCTTGAAGTGCATTTTACATGTTATGAAATGTGAAAAGTGTATGTTAAATTCTGATTTCCACTAGAAGATAATTTGGGTGCTTTATGAGATCCAAAACCCATTAATTAATTTGTAAAAGTATGATTTACATCCATAGTTCTAGATTCCATAAGAAAAAAAAGAAATATGGTTTTTTTGGAGGCTTAAGGGTTTTTCCTAAAAAATAAAGGGGGTCTCCCTTAGGGAGTTAGATGTTATGATATTTTTGTGACAAAAATATCAATATTACTCTTATGATGGGTTACATTCAAATATCTAAGGTATGATCCCTATAAATTGACCAATTTTACTTAAGTAAGGTTTTCTGAATCATGGTTTTACTTTAACTTTGATGAAATTCATGCTTGAAACTCTAACATACATGTTGACCAATTTTGGATTTTAAGTCAACATAGGGCACCCATAGTAAAAAAAATTATTTTTTAGGAATATAAGGGGGTATTATTTCTTATTATAAGGTGTTTCAAAGTTTAATTAATGTCAATATATATTATAATAGCTTTGGTCAATTAGTTTCTAGGTTCATTTATCATTTTGAGTCTTTTTAAGGGGATCAAATAGGTGTATTTAATGATTTTTATGGGTTTATTGGGAAATGTGAAAGTTTAAATGGATGATGTCATGATCCATGTTTGCAAAAAGGTCTTAATTAATTGAAAAAACTAAAATGTTGTAGGTCAATCAAAAGAAAGTTAGTTTTCCTAAAGAAAATGAAGAAAATGACACATGTATGGATCCTTGAGAAGTGTGCAACATGTGAGAAGGCCATGGAACATTTATAAATATTCCTAAAACTCATATACATGATTTTTTAATCTATAAATTCAAATTTAAATCCAAAACCATTCTATCTCATTCTCATCCTTCTTAGCAGATTGAAATGACTTGTAGGTTTTTGTTTGGTACAAATAACACAAACAATTTTAGGAAAATTTATCTAGGGGGAATATTATACACTTAAATATATTAAAATCCATATAATAATTTTGATAAATGGTCAATTTTTCTTCATTAACCATCCATTCAAAGTGGGTTGTGTAAAACTACTTACTCATCTGTGCACCCTTCAAGTTTTGCTTCATTTTGAGTAATTCCATACAAAATAGTTGTTGATATTGGTTAAAAATCTCATTATATTCCAAATATAATTATTAATACACTTTTTTTCATGTTTCAATTGGTTTTACTATGCTAACCAACTCAATTTACAAGAGGATGCAATTTTTTGAGTTATGGGCAGTTTCACCATTTTTAGGAGTTTTATGCCTTGTCAAAGGATATAAAGGGTTATTTTAGTTTTATATACATGTTTTCAATGTATCCATAACTCATTTTAAATTTAATCCAATTCCACTTGATTCTCATAGTTGCAAGCTCATTCTCCATGCTAGACTAGTAATTCAATGCTTTGCCTGTCTTATTCCATATGTTTGCAAATGGATTTCACATTTAAGGAGATGTTTAAAAATTGTTTCAATATACACTTGGTGGAAATAATATATTTTAGGCTTTTATTTTGAGTTTTAGATGATTTTTGGGGATTAATTTATCCTCATTGTCTACTTTATTCCAAGCATCCTACTTGTATACATTCATATGTATCTACAGAAGTCCTTAATGAGGTCATGGTGAGAAGATAAAGGCTTGGTATGGTTTTAAACTTCTTAGGATTATTAATATTATATTTTGAGACTTGATTAAAACATAGGACTGACCATAACTATGTTTTTCCTCTCTACTGCTTGGATTTATGATCACTACTTGCATACTAAACTTCACCTACAAGCAACTTGATAAAGAACTAAATGATCATAACATGTGTCAAAGAAAATAATAAATCCTATGTTTGGGTCATAGCATGAGTTAATTACATGAAAATACTTATGTATAATTTCAAATGGTCAATTATGGGTGTAAAATATCTCCAAAAAGTAAAGAATGAATTAAGGGATGCAGTCCCTAAAAGTTGAAAATAGAGGCCCATGACCTCTTTGGAGATAACATATGATATGTTGGGAAATATCCTAAGACATATAACTTGATGAAACATATATTATTTATATATTAAAATCCATATACAAAATTTTAGGGTCAGAAGGTCAGTGAAATGAATTTTGAACACCTCAAAGTTGCCCTAAAAGCACTGAAATATTGCAGTCCCATCTATAGGGTTGAGGTTTAGATGATAGTGATATCTCAAGAAACAAATAATTAACCCTTATGTTGGTTAGAGTGTTTTTATGGTTTATATTGTGTAAAATATGAATTATAAATATAAAATAGGTCATTTATGATGGTATCCCAAACTTCATGAGCACCTACAGTCTGTACCACAGCTATAAAACATGCACCTACAATAAGGTCTTGAGGAAAGAAGTGTCTCAATTAGGGGAAAGTGTAGTTTGGATTAAAATAAATAATATAGGTTAATTATAGATGATATTCAAACATTAAACCTTATAATATGTTTTAATGGAATTATTGACACCATGACCAAGTGGATAAGGTCAAATAACACCTACATGTAGGGGTCAGATAAGCAGGGTATGAAAACATTATGCTAGAAAGTGACCTTTGCATAATTGAATTGAATAAGTATGAATTAAATAGGTATTATATTACTTAATTAAATAATTAAGGGGTTATTATATTATTTTTAAAATTCCACAACACACATGATCACCTATAGGTGACCCTCTCCAAGACAAAGATGTACAACCTATTGTAACTAGGTTAACAATGAGTAAGTTTGATGATTGAGAGTAAGTAATGTAAAAAAATGAATTAAAATAAGAATTAAATGGATATAATGATACTAAATATATTATTTTTGAACATTTTTTCAAGACTAAAGACAAGATTACACAAGAGTTTTATTTCAATCCCAACCTACAGCTGGGTATGTAGGCAATAAGCCAAAACAAGGTGTCTAGGTGAAGTTTAGACCAACTAAGGGGAATAAATGTACCAAAATCAATAAAATATTAGCCTAAATAAATTATAGATGTATTTTACACTCTCTTCAAGTAAAATACATGCATTTACATCTATAGGTGTAATGTTTGGAGGTCAACACAGTCATAGAGTAAGCTCAGTTTTGACTGAGTAAGGAAACACTAAGGGTATATAGCGGATTGGAAGGATAAGAAAGTATAAAACACCTCAAAAATGTTTTATATTATTTAAATTTTCTAAATATAATTAAGGTAAAAATTATTTAAGGGATCTAATTAGATCATACACAATCCACCTTGAAAATTCCTACACAGTTCACCTTTCCATGGTCTTCCTTATTTTTTCATGGTTTAAGAGGTCATATGACGTAATAAAGAGATAAATTTTTGTGTATGGAATAATGGAAACTTAAGTTATCCTATATAAGTGTTGTTTTTATGAAAAAAATATGGGAGATACCCCCTATTTTATCTCAAACAGGGGGTACTCTCCCCTTACATAGAGCTTGCATTTTTTATAGAAGAGGAGAAATAGTGGACCATAATATATATATATATATATATATATATATATATATATATATATATATATATATATATATATATATATATATATATATATATATATATATAACATTGAATATGGTTTGTGAAATTTGAGCACACAAGGAAAATAATGGGATAAAAATCATATAAGGGTTAAATTAAACAAAATGCTCTAGACCCCTAAAATTGTGGCCATACATGACAGGCAAGTTTGAAGCCTAAAAGCCAAAAAGAAGATCATTGAATTTTATAGAATAAGGTATGAATTAAAACATATTTTATCATTATTATTGGATCATGGTTAAATTTTTAAAGATATTAAAGATCAATTAAATCAAGTAAGAGGGTCTCAAACACCAAAAGTTGTAGGCAAGCTTATGATGCAAGGTCCAAGCTAAGGCCAAATGGAAGGCCACTCACACTTTTATACCTAGAGGTGATTTATACCATATTGGAACATGATTATAGGATGATTTTATAGATTTTTTAGTTCTTATTGTGCAAGGAAAACATTATGAAGGCCATTTTTAGCTTACAGACCAACTCAGCCTTGCAAGGAGACCAAAACCAAGCCTGAGTAGTCATTTTCAGATGCTTGTATCTTTGTTGAGGATTTGAATGGGATATAAATGAGTTAAAAGATATTATAATTGGTATTATGGGCCATATTTTTTTAAATTTTCCTCAATTTAGATATACCAAATTTATGAACAATTGTTAAGACCAAAAATAGGCCTAAAATCATACTAAACCCTTGCTAAGAACTAGTCTTGTAAAATTGAGTTGGGAAGCTAACATAAGGACATATTTTGAAAAAAATAACTATTTTAAGTTTTATAGGACATACCTAGGATAATCCACACCTTTTTGGTTTTATGAACTTGTATGGATGGGGGAAAAAATAGGCTTTTTCTCACTATTTTATGTGTTTTGTAGGCTACAAGAGGAATTAAGAGATGAAAATAAATTTGGGTGTAATATTTAAACTTAATATAACTCAAAATATTAATTTAATTTCATGAATAAACCTCTAATTTATCCAACTAGGTCCTTCAACTTAGCCAGTCAAAGCTGGCCTAATGCATAAGCTAGAGAGAAGGGAGAAAATCTTCAAGTAAAGTGATTTTAAGCTACCCGTAATGATTCAAAGGAAATTTATGGTATTTAAAATTTTAAATAACTCTATACCATTTATTTTAATGTAAAAATAATTCCTATTTGGAATATAAATGTGCAAGGTGCATGGAAGGGCAGTTTTGAGGACAATAGATGATGATGGCTCTTTACCATGTGACTCTAGAAGACCAAGCATGAAAAAACTTCATGGAGAGGAATTTATAAGAGACTACCCTACCAATAAAATCATTTAAACTATCCCATATCAGTTACAAGTCACTCAAATAGGCCTAACCATGAAGGCAGCTTTATGTGCAAGAAAAGGAGTTTTAGGCCACTTTGCATAGCTTTGATGACTTTAATTGACATATGTATTTATTTTCCTTACATGGTTTGACCCATATTATCTTACCATTCATGTATAAATAAAATTATTAGCTTTACAAGTGTCCTTGTGACCCTTGGACTTCTCTTTCGTTCTCTCTCTCTCTCTCTCAAACTCTATAAGAGTTGACCATTTTGGCATTATATAGGATGATCCACCTGAGTATGGAAAATATAATCAATTTTAAAAAAATTTATCAATAAAATTACTAATTATTACCTCTTCCATGACTTTAATTAGTGTGTTTACTTGAATGTTTGATCTTGTATAAGTGAAGACTAAGGATTCCTTAGCATGTTGCTCATTCTTTTCACATATTTGCATCTTCTTCTTGTAGGGAATGTGATGTGTTCCAGGAGATGTCAAGGTTTGAGTGAGTTAGTATTTTCATTAGTTCTCTAATATTCCTATTTTCTATTCCTCCTATATTTCTACATTCATCTATAACCCCATAATGTAACATTGATGTAAGAAGACATTGATTGGAGAGTGTATGTTTTAGTTGTCCTTTGATTTCAAGTGTGAAATACATATGGTTGGATGTCATAAAAATATTTGGTGTATCACCTTAATTAGTGTATTTTGAATTTATTTATACTTCTCCCTTTTTACCCCCAAATTTATTAGTAGTATTAGTCAAGTGGTACATCAAAGAAGCTAGCTCTATCTAGAGACTCACCTCATTATTTAGGCTACCCACAAGCCTAGAGGTGATTCCATTATGCCGCTTAGATGAGGAGAGATTTTCATCTCCTCAAAGGGTGAAAATCCAAGTGATAATAATACCATAATATCAATTTTTATATTAAGGTCCATGTTGGATTTTATGCTCAAGGTTTATAACTTTAAACTTGTCCCTTTTATTTTTATCTTTTGATTTGTTAAACTTTGCACCTTTTCATTTGGCAGGATCCCAATGCCAACTCAACCTCAATTGACATGTGATACTATCACATGGATTATTAACTCAACTACATAAAGTTCTAAACTTTGTTTCATATATTTTAGCCTTTGAATAATTGAGTCACCCCATGACCAAATGGGAGTTTACCACTTGTCACTCATTTGTAATGTTTCATCTTATGAATAAGTTACAAAGTTTGTGACCTTATAGCTCAATTATAACATATTATGTGTCACCCAATAATAGACTTCTAAGAATCCTATTATTTTCTAACTTACATGATAATTCAATCCTATCACATAGTGCCACTTGGGATTTGGTTGTGTCCCTCCCATAATTAAGATTGCAATTCAATTTCATAGTATTGTGATTACATGACAAGATAGAACTTAGTAGTTAGTCACTTAATCTTGGGTAGCTAGATGCGATGTGGAAGCCATGTGGTAGTTGGGAGCAATGGGTTGAAGATACATGGACTTATATCTCATGGTAATAGTGTGATCAAAAGAAGCCATGAAACCCAATAACTATGCAATCAAATCAAAATGTGACACTTAGTGAAGTGTCATGGAATTTGGGTCCATTAAAAGTTTCACATAATAAGCCACATGAAAACATATTTTGAGGCCACATCAACCAAATAATGAAAGGGTTCGAGCCATGCAATAATTATATATGTACAATCCAATAAAAATACAACACTTGATAGGGTATCACATGATACACCTGTATGGTTCAATATTTAAAATAGAAGGCTAAAATGCTTGAAAAGGTGCCATGTGTTGAATATATATCAAATACAACACCTAGGTGGTATAAAATTATTCATAAGGCATCAATTATAGGTGATAATTAAATTTTTATGGGGTTCATTCCAATATATATAAATCTAAGTCACTTCACTAAAAAGGTCAAGACTATAAAAATAAGGCATGTATATAAAGTGAAGATGGTGATTGGCTAGTTTTCTCAAAATGAAAATTTGAAGATGTTAGATTAAAACTGAAGAGCCACCCCAACTTTAAATCAAGGAAAATTAAAAAACTTTCCATTTATGACCCATATTATTTAGTTTAAATTTTAAATTTAGAGTTTAATGCTTATCGTCTCAAAGTAATAGGTTCACCTTTAGTTACTCTCTACTAGTGTTTGAAGTATTCTGTGAGTTTTATAAATACTTATGTGAATTCCTCTACCATTAAATCAAGCCACAAACTTATCAATAACATAATTTGAAATGATGGATGTATTTGAAGCATCTAGAGTCAACAAGCAAGAACAAGTTCCATTCTTCTACTCTTATGGGACAAATGTCATCTTTAGGGATACCAATTTCAACTCTATTGAATTAGCTACCAAAGATAAATATTATAGTGACTTTCTATACCATGTAGAGAATATTATAAACTGAGATAGTGATGATGAATAAGGATCAAATGAAGCATAATATATATTATACATTATGTCACTCAAATCTGTAAGATTACACAAAATAAGATCTAACCCATAGGTACTCCTTTATGTAGACTTAGTATACCATATGTTTATTTAGTCTAGATGCATTGATAATATGATTAAATATTTGAATTTGGGCCAAGATATTGTCTTCATAGCTGATTTAGCCTTTTAGTCCTACTATAATCTACCCAAACTAGAGATTAAATACAATCAAAAGACTGTGACCCAATGGATTCAAACCCATGATACTAAGAATGTTTTGAGATACCGAGATGAGAACAAAGGGAATTTTGTATACAAAACCAAAATAAGCCAAATTCCCATCAAAAAATTTATAAAAGGAGTAAAAATGGGAATAACCATGATGAATCAGTTGTATGGGGATGAAGATATAGGTCATGGAGATGAGAAATGGATCCCACTTATTTCTATGATAATAGATGATGGAAAGACTCCCCATTTGGGATAAATTATATCTTGTAACCTTTCAAAAAAAATAGAAAATTTATGGACAAGTAGGGGGATCATTTTTACATGATGTTTACTTGGTGGATGTTATTTGTGCCACCCAAAAATTTACTAAATTCACCAATTGAGATCCCAAGATCAAACTAATTGTCCCTCATACCTTATCAAAGGTTAGAGTGTATAATTATAAGAAAGAGATGAAGACCATAGCTAAACATTTTTATCCCATAGTCTATAGGGAAATCCATGAAGTCCCATGCCTAGATTATCAAAAGAAATTAGAGAAACACTAAGTACCTTGGGATCATATTGTTATTACCCAAATTTCATAGTTGTGAGGTTGGTATGAATCAAGACATATCCCTTTAGGTTTCCCATCATAGTTCTAGACAATCTGGCTAAGTAAGAAATTGCTTACCAATTATACACATGAGTGGATGGATGATACAAAAATAAAAGGAGAGGGTTGGTTCATCCTCAACTATCTAATATTTTCTAATTTTAGATAGAAAACTATAATTATATAATTTTTATACCAATAAAATACCTACTATTGACTTTGAAAGGGATGACATAGGCAATGGGACCTAGAACACATAACTTTAAATCATTACATCAAACACAGGTCATCATTAAGAATCACCTACCACCATGAAATTGATGATGAAGATAGGTTCTATATCAATGTGGAAAATGATCAAGAGGTAAAGCAAAGATTGAAAGATACTAATGTTCCACTTATTAAGGGAATATTGAAAGATGCATTTTATTTTGAAGTTTTTAAAACTAAAAGTACTCAATTAGGAGCATCCACATCCACAATTCAAGATGTTGGTGTTAGAGAAGAGAGACCAAATAACCCTCAACTTAGTTAGATAATCTTAAAAAGGAAGAGCTAAGCCTGAAAAACATACTGAGTAGCTCTTTATTGTAGAGGAAACACCCAAAACCCCTTACTAGGTTAAAAATGTTACTTCAATGTTATAATATCCTTCAATGGTACCTAATTCATCTTTAGCTGAGGTAGTAACACCACCCACTATGCTACCAATACTTTCTACACCAAATATACTTCCCCTACTTCTTGTCAAGGAGGATCTAGGTATGCCTAATCAAAATTTTGTTTATTTGCCTCCCTTTTTTCTAATTATCCACCCTTAGGGTAGATTCTATGATCTACCAACACCAAATAACATTAATATAATACCTTATAGGCCCTTCATTAGTCATGTAATTAGGCCCATGATTGTACCCCTACCCACTATCAATCCTTTCATTATATCATCCACCTCAAAGGTCTTTATAATGGCCAATCTACCTCCAATTCTACCTAGGTCCATGCCTAAGCCTGGTCCTCAATTTATCAAGAGAAGGCCTACTATTTTCATAACATAGGTTCCTTTGTTCCTAGAAAGTGATACAACTAGCACTAGTTCTTCATCATCCTCATAAGTAACACTTCCCACCTCATCCCATAGTTATTCATTAATCCTTGTCACTTCCATAATAACTTATTAAACATATGCATTTCAAGGATTGGCACCATCTATATAAACACAACATTTTCAAACTTTTATTGATTACTGATACTTTATATCTTGTAGTAACCCATCGATCTCAATCTCTCTGAGTGCATGCCTTAAATGGTGTATCAGGAAGGCATGGGTAGACCATTAGTGATTTTTAAGATTTTTTTCCATTTTTCCACTTTCCATCTACACACATTTCTCCTAAAACCATTTACCCTAATCTTATTCTTCTTAGTTGTACCCATTCCAAACATTTGTCACATCTTTATCCTCATGTTTCTTGCCTTATCCCCATTTTGATAGTTGGTTGTACTAGGTCAACTAGGTTAAACCTATATAGTTTTCATCCTTTTATTATTGTATAGGGTTTATTTGGTTGACCCTATACTATTTTGGGGTATTTTTCACTTTAATTCTTATTATCCCTTTGGCTGACATAGCTCAAGACCTAGTGAATTATCTATTGAAAACATACATGGTTGACTAGGTCATACCTCATACAGTTGACATATTCAAAAGGACTTAGGGTAATATCTTCCTATATATAGAATTTCATTTCCAACAATTTGAGAAGAGAGAAGCAAAGAATAATAATTGAGAAAGAACATCTTCTTATTGGCCATTATATTTGAGGAATAAAGCTTAGGGTTCCATACTTTCTTTGGATATACAGATCTTGTCTTATGGAGAAGTCTTTTAGATGCATAGATAGGTTGTGTATCCTAGAGATAATTTGTCTTTGTTATCCTTACATACCATAAAAATATATTTCAAAGCACCTTGTCCAATGGAGAGATTGATGATTGGTGGGTTTGTCTTCAAAGGTAAGTATTCCTAACTTTATTTTTATTTTATAAGAGTAGACAGATAATGCAATTGTGCTTATCTTCCATACATTAGGATTATATATATATATATATATATATATATATATATATATATATATATATATATATATATATATTGAAATGAGTATATGTATTTTATTCATGTTTAGTTTAGTTTAGTTTATTTATAAACCCCACTTTGTGTCAAAATCTTTAGTGAGCACTAGATTAGATTTACTTTCTTGTTTATTAGACATAAGTGAAATATTAAACCTAGGATGCTTTTAGGGTTATTATGTGATTGCGTTAGACTATGGGATTTATAACCCTTCCTATCATGGTGTATTGTGATAATTGATTACCTAATTGGTTATAATGGATCCACATCTTGGTCATGATCCTACTTAAAAAATGTATTTTCAATCAGAAGTGTAGGTATTCTCCATCTTCTTTGAGCTAGGATTGATTTATAGACATGATACATTTTTTATTGTATACATTCTAGTAAAATTGATGTTTACTAACCCTTGAAGGATTTTTTACTTATTTAATTATTTTCATCATTATTTTTATCATATATTTACCATATTGGGTTGACTACATTGAACTAACTCTAATTTTTCTGCATAGGTTTTCAAGTATAGGCTTTTGGATCGACCTATTTGACCTAGTATAGGTTTTTAGCTTTCTAGACTTCTAGTCCAAACTACTAGATTTATCCAATTTAATTAGTATACATTCCATAATTTTATATATTTGGTTCAACATACTAGGTTGACCCAGTCAACCCTATATAGTACAAGCACTCAACAATAGGTTCTTATAGAGCTTGATCAACCCAATCGACCTAGTTAGTAGGTTTTTTAAACATTCCACAAGGTTCTATGACATCAATCTTCCTTCTCTACATTTTTGATCCACCAAGGTTCATTTTTATCCTTACATCTCTTTCTTTACAATTTTTCTTTCATAGTTTTAGTCTTCAAAACTACCCTTGTATAGTCAACTAGATCGACGTTGTCAACCCAATTCTATATTTTATGTGTTGTCTCAATAACTAGGTCAACTCTACTGACCCTATTCATTTTTAGACATTGCTTCTATAGTATAATATTGACCTTTTCAACCTTATTATATCTTCTATGAATACATTATCAACTATATTGACACTATAACTTGTTCAAAATTGGAATTAGCCATTATATACTAGTAATTAGCTCACACTTTCATTTTTTGGTACTTAAATGCTTATAATAGATCACATATATTAATTAGGTGGTTTTCAATTATTTATTTAGTTTCACTATTTTATATTTTATGCACACATAATCATATCATAAAATATAAACAAGAATTTAACATTTGACTACACAAGGCCAACCTACTTGGATTTCATGACCAAAGGGGAAGCCGACTTGATGTTCTAGTCAAGTATAAAGCATGGTTAATGGTATATTATGGATAAGCATATGACACCCTTATTTATATGGTGTGTGAATTGAGGGGGTAGGCCCTAATACCAAACATATATCACTACCTCTATAGGCCCCTTTTAGCCCAAACTACCTAAAACTATCCTTAAATTGCTTTATAATTCCTTATTTATAGCCAACTTCCAATCACATTTTAAAAAACATATCCTAATAATATTATAAATATTTAGGTTGACCATTTATCTAGTTATTTACTTTCCAATTTGATTTCTTACTCGTTGTTCAATTGTATTTTATATTGCAAAAACATGCATTAGATAGTGTTGGTACAAGTTTTTATGTTGTGTGCATCAATTGGATTGGCCAACATTAATCCAATTGATTATTTTTTTCTCTTCAATTCTTACTTTTCAAATTGCTTGTAAAAAATTATCTTGTTTCAATTCACAATTTGTTATAGGATTTCTAATTTTCCTTGTCTGTTATACTGGGTCAACCCAATTGACCCTATATACTTTTACAACCTCTATTTTTTGTACTAGGTAAACCTAATCAACCCTATATTATTTGTGGGCCTTATTTTCTATGCTAGGTCGATCCAGTTGACTATGTACAATTTCTATCACTTCCTATCTCTTTTTTATTTTTTCACCTCTTTCTTATGTGGTTATCTAGTCTTATCTCATCATGATGACATATTTTTAGCCTTATTTTAGTCAAGAACATTTCATAATTAAAGATTTGGATAATAACCTCACTTATTTTATTAATTTAGATGAAACTATCCACTTTATTCCTTCCTCTTCTCCTAAACTAAAACTAATCACTACACAATGTAATGTAGTTGAGGTCCTTCAACGTAATCTTCTTCCCAATGCCAATGTTGGGAATCTTCCACCAAATAATCCTACTCATATCAACACCACTATCCCTCCTAAAAACACCAACCCACCTATTGATATAACTCAACTTCTTTCACAAGTCATACAAAAAATTAACATCATGCAAACAGCTAATAAATCTCAAATGATGAACATGCAAAAACATTTATTAAACATGAATCATCAACCACCTCAAGTCATCATGTCTCAACTGAATCAAAATTTTATCCTTCCTCTTATAGATTCCAATGAGAATATCATCTCTCAACCTCCAATAAATAATAAAATGCTTCAACATCTTCAAAATTAACCTTTATCCCCATTCATTTCATCCATATATATTGGAAACATGTATCCAACTATCACATATAATGGATCTAAGGACCCTACTATTTTTATTATATTTTTGTTAATATCTATAAGGAGTGGGTCCAAACTAACACCTTTTTTTACCACCAAGATCTTAGCCAAAACATTTTTTGGTGATGTACTTGAATGGGATAACCAACTTCATAGACATTCCAACTCAAAACTAGAGCATTTAGTCAATGCCCTAGTGAATAAATTATAACATGATGACCTTCCTAACAATTACCTAATCCATTTCATCAATGCCAAGCAACCTCCTACTGAATCTTCTCACATTTTCATCAACTATAAAAGTCTCTATATCATAAATTTGACCATAACATGAATGATGATACTCTTTTTAAAATATATTTTTACTACTCTTAAATCTCTTTTTCAATATAAAGTTCAAATATTTTCACCTAAAACTTTAGATGAAGCCTTTAAACAAGGAAAAAGGAAAGAATTTATTATGACTCAAATTAAAACACCTCAAACAATTACTAAATCACCTTTTCAATCATTTTATCATAACATATATTCATCCAAGGCTCCCCAACCTCAAAATGGAGCATCTAATTAAACCAATTTTTACCCAACCCACCCACCCTTGAGTCTAGAACAACTAAAGAAGAAATTACCACCCACTAAACCCATGATCTTTGATCCTTCTAAACCTCCTCCAAAATGGTATGATCCTAATAATTTTTGTTGGTGGCATGCTACTATAGGTCATTGTCATGAGTCTTGTCATGATATTCACCATTTTATTCTTTCATCCTTACTTGATCTGTATATTAATCTTTATATTCTCACAAAATAATGTAATCAAGACTATCTTCAAACTTCTCAAATTCAATCTAAAGAACCATAGTCACATCAACATCAACTACCTAACAAATAAAAACAATTATCCAATACCCACCCCTCATCTAATAATTTTTTTCAAACCATAGTTGATCCTTCTTCCTACACTAATAAGGAAAGGATAGCTAACATGAAAAAAATTAAACATATTGTGGCAACCATTAAACCTAAACCTCTTAGGCCACATGAACCAAAGGAGTAATTAGTTTAAATTCCTACTCCAAATAATATCATACATGGTCCTCTTTTACCTCTTTTACCTCTTCATACCTCTCCTACACATCATATGTCATATTCAAAATACTTAAAATCTAACAAACCAACACATTTACCTATCTCCAAATGCACCTACAAACCTAATGAAAATAATTTTTATGGTTTAATGTTATCTCACTCCAACTCACATGTTGGGTTATCTTACAATTCCCATCCACATGTCCCTTTAGACTTTGTGGCATCTTGTGATGCCCATACCTATGGGCACTTACCCTTTGGGGCATCTTACAATTCCCACTCTTATTCTACAGTGCATAATAACAAACAAATCTAGCTTCAAGAAACCTTTTGATACATATAGAATTTTATTTCACATGCTCATATGTGATACAAATTTTATCATAGATCTTATTTATTCTTTTTGTATCATGTTTCTTTGTTTTTGTGCACTTTCTTTCCTTTAATTTCATTTTACTAGCATCATTATTTTCCTGTACATTCTTTGATTTTATTACACATATAGTTGGCATTTGCTCTCATTTTGGTCCTTATATATCTCTTTTATTTTTGTCTTTTTTATGTTATTATTTGCCTTAGTAGATTTATGATTATTTTTTCCTTTATTTAGTATTCATCCTTGTGGGTTTCTCTTTTGTGAGTTTGTAGTGTAAGACCATATATAAGACCTAGACCTCCTCACAAAATACCACCTTTTTTATTTTCTTCATTTATTTTTCACATGTTTTTTGTCACCCTCTTGGGTTTCTCTTTTATGAGTTGCAGTGTCAGACCATGGATAGGACCAACCCTCCTCATAAAATTACCATCTTCTCACTCCTTTTCTAGAAAATGCTTTTGATCCCTATTCTTAGCTTTAGTTTTTTATTCTTTTTATAGATGGAATTTGCACAACAATCTATGTTAGCATGTTTTCATCCATTTCCATCATTATTATGATAAGGAATCCCACTTTTATATCATTGTATCCTTTTTTTTCCTTTTGTCACATTTTTTGTGATTTGAAGTAATTCAAACTGTTTTATGTGTTAATCCTCTTTATTTCCTTTCCTTTCACTCCACATTGGCTAAAACAAGGTTTAAGTCAAGATAGAACTTTTATTTTACCTATATTTATGAGACTCTTAGACTGCATGCTCTTTGAAGTTATCTCTTTTAGTAATCAAGTCTGAAGTATTCAAATTAAAGCCATCTTTAAACACCCATGTTTGGTTTTCCAAATCCATATGGAGGAGGAATAGAAAAAAATCCATCAAGAAAGTTAAAATCCAAATAATTTAAAACAAAAGGCAATGATATATAAAAGGCAACAAAAAATTCTCAAAATTCAAAATCATATCAAAAGATGAGATTAAAATCACATCTCCTATCTCTAATCAAAGATCAAACTCCACAGTTGGCCTCACATAGAGCCAAGGTCCATTGGGGTATAATAGGCTAATAAATTGGAATAAGGAAACTAAAAAAATTCTATAGTGCTACCTACTTTCTCACACAAGTACCCAATCTTCATAGTAGATCGATGGACCTATAAGGAGTCCTAAAGAATAGAGAACACATTGCAAGAAGGGAGGTCGATTTTAATTTTCATGTATATAGCCTTCATGGGATGATCTATATACTATATTTTCTAACCTAATCCTTGTGTGGCTAAGAGAAGTTATTCATAGTCCTTAATGTTGATAGTCCTCTTGTTTTGATAAACCTAATTTGAGTGTCTTTATTTAGATAAAGAGTTCCTCTACCTTGGTTTTTCCTTAATTCTCCCCTCCACACATTTCATTCCCCCCCCTTGATAAACAAATTGTGATTCCAAATCTATTTTCCCTCTTCTTTAAATTTCTTCTTCACCTCTTAAAAACATGCTAACATTACTTTATTTTAGTTTTATCTATCCTTAGAGAAAAACAACATGTTTGAACAACTATGAATTACACACTTACATCATTTATTTACCACATCATTCATTTTCATACTGGTCATGTCATTATGTGGTTGTGTTTTCTTACGTTATATCTTAGAACAAGCACTAAGTTTGAGTTTTCATCTTTTAGATATTTCGATTTTCATTTCTCCATCATGTTCTTGTTTTATTTTTTTGGAATTAACTTATATTACATATGAAATTTACCATTATTACATGTTTCTCTTTATGTATGCCTTCTTCCTATTTATCTCACATCTTCAATTACATTTCATTTTCAGTCATTCATGCTTTTATTTTTACCTATCTTACATGAACTTACTTTACCATTTCTTACATATCTTTGTTCAAGTTTTCTTACATGGATATTTCATTTTTCATTCATGTTTTAGATGATTCCCAATGTGATTTAGTATGTTCTATATTCCTTTTTTCCATTTATCTTTTATATGCTTTCTAATATGATTTATTATTTTCTATAATCATTTGTCATTTATTTCCCATATTTTTGTATTCATTTAATCTCAATATTTTGGTTCTTTCCTTGCCTTAACAATCCTAATTTTCTAATTTTCATAAATCCCTCATATATTTGTCTTTACTAACTCATTTTTCACTACCATAGGCATATCTCCCAAAAGATTTCAATTTTTGGCTATTTTTTGCATTAATCTCTACAGGTTCACATAATGTTCTTCATATTGGACACCTTCAATTCTCTCACAGTCTCCTTTATCTCTTTCACTAAGATAAGTAAAGGTATGTGTTTTTCAATTATATACTTTTATTTATCTTATTTGTTTCTTACTACCTTTTAATTAGCATCAATGTTATGTGTTATCATGTTCTATTTAAGAAGCACCATCCTATGTTGTATTCACATGATACATGATGAGAGTTGAGTGGGGCATATGTATACACATAATATTTCCAAACTTTTATCGATTATTGACACTTTGTATCTTATAAGAACTCATTGAGTCTCAATATCTCTGAGTGCACACCTTAAGGGGTGTACCAAGAAAGGGGTGCGTAGACCATTGGTGCTTCATAAGATTATTGTCCCTTTTTCCACTTTCCAGCTACACACTTGTATTCTAAAACCATTTACCCTAAAATTATTGTTCTCAATTTTATCATTCCAAACATTTATTACATCTTTTACCATTCCAGACATTTATCACATCTTTATCCCGCTATTCCTTACCTTATCCCCCTTTTGGTAGTTCATTGTACTAGGTTGATTAGGTCAACCCTATATAATTTTTAGCCTCTGATTACTATACAGGGTCTATTAGGTCAAACTTGTACTATTTTTGGATATTTTTCATTCAGATCTTGTTAGCCCTTTATCTGACATAACTCGAGACCTAATAAATTATCTCTAAAAAATATACAGGGTCGAGTAGGTCAACCCTATATAATTGACATATTTGAAATGATTTAGGGTAAGATCCACCTATATATATATATATATATATATATATATATATATAGGTAAGATCCACCTATATATATATATGTAAGTTCATTTCAAACCATTTTAGAAGAGATAAGCAGAGAATAATAAGTGCAAATGAACATCTGCTTATTGACCATTCTACTTAAAGAATAAATCTTAGGGTTCCATAATTTATTTGGAGATACAAATCTTATCTTAAGGAGAAGTATTCTAGATGCATAAATAGGTTGTGTAGCCTAGAGATTATTTGTCTTTATTATCCTTACATACCACAACAATCTCTTGTAAAGTACCTTGGCCAAGTGAGAGATTGAGGCTCAGTGGGTTCATCTTAAAAAGTAAGTATTCCTAACTTTATTTTCCCTTTTTAAGAGTAGATATATAATGAATTTGTGCTTCTCTTCCATGCATTAGGATTCTATATACATTGACATGAGTATATTTCTTATATGCATGTTTAGTTTAGTTTATTTTATTTCTAACCCCAACTTTGTGCCAAAAGCTTTGGTGAGCACTAGATTATATTTAATTTATTATTTATTAGACATAAGTGAAATATTAAACCTAGGATGCTTTTGGGGTTATTATAGGATTATGTTAGACTGTAGGCTTTGGAACCCTTCCTAGGATGGTATATTGTGATAAGTGATCCCCTAATTAGTTCTAGTGGATCCCCATCTTGGTCATGCTCCCTCTAAACAAATATATTCCAAATAAGAATTATAGGTATGCTCTATATTTTCCAAGCTAAGATTGATTTATGGACATGATGCATTTTTAATTTCATAGACCATCCTTTTAGTTTCCACCATCTACTCAACCTCACAATGACATTTTAGATAAAGCTAGGATAAAATAAATGCATTTGTCCATAATAGAAAGGCCAAATTTGGTTATAGTGGACCCTCTGTAGGTCTCATTCAAATTTGATAAAGAGTCTAGAAAAATGAGAAGAGTAACCAAAAGAAAAGTGACTCATCTAGATAATTAAATTTTATATGAGTTTAAAGAAACCTTGTTTTCACTAACCAAGGAGAATAAATCTAAGCCTGGCCAGAGGGAACAATATGTAAAGGACCCATTCTCAACTCTAAAGGCATATGGTGATGTAGCCATAGAATTGGTGAAAGGGATGTAGCAGAGACCAACTAAGCTAAAATAATAAAATGAAGCCAAACTACTAGAAGAGACTATCAACAAGGTGGAATGGGTAGTTGAGGTCATTTTTATACTTTAAATAATTTAGCTCAGTATAAAGTAAAAGGAGATGAAGTATATAATATAATTATTAAGTTTGAAATTACCTATAGGATTTATGACACCAACTTAATCAACATGGTTAAGTTGATTATGATGAAGAAATTTGAAAAATTAAACTTGGTGCCCTTGTAGGATTTGAGCATTTCTCAGTCCTATATCACTGGAAGAAGGAAAGTCTTAAATTAATAGATTGATGACATGATATATTTGGGCTAGTATCTCACCCAGCTAGGTGATAAAGTTATAACTCTGGTCAAGGAGGATAAAATCATACACCTTGCAAAAAGAGATGGTACCATCATCAACAAGGATGTTTTTAGGTCCCAACTCCAAATTTTCATTGTCAATTCTAGAAAACAAGTTTTATAAAGATAAATAACCTTTGAAAAAGAGATGGTGGACTTGATATCATCATTCAATTAAAGAATAGAGAAGGTAGTGGCCATAAATGAGGTTGTAAGACATTTCTTAACTAAGCATGATGCAATTTCATATTTTGCCATCAAATTGATAAAATAACCCATCATAAATTTTAAATTGATTGAAAAAGATTACAAGAAATGATTTGAGGCATGTAAGGGACAAATAGATACTTAGAAGAAAGTGAGTAGCAATGTATAGATGGTAACCATAGGATATTATTCCTCTTGAGCCCCTTTAAGTATTTCTTCTTATTTGGCTACACTAGGAATTATCCCCTCTTCAATTGTTATGGTCTCACTTTCCTCTTCTACTACATTGGGAGATCCATCATCATCAACATCATTAGGATTCTAGCCTGGCACCTTAGGGTCAAGATAATGTCATTTGTCAATATTTTTCTTTGATGAATTTCAATTTCTATTTTTGATCAATATGTTATAAAAATATTCCCTCTTTGAATAGGGAATATTATTTTGTTTTTTGAACTTGAGGAACTTCTATCTAGTGAAAACTGTCATATATTCGGTTCTTTTTTAACCAATGTAACTATCTTAGGAATAAACCAAACTTATATCTATGTGTTTTCCTCTTCCTTTGTCCTTTAGAATATAACTTTGTGAAATTAATGAAAATAAAAATAGGAATTCCAATAATTTGTTCATTGTTTCGTTTCTTTCATATTTTCTTGATTCTCAATATTTGCAAATTATATATGGTCTCATTATTTAATGGTTAAAACTAATAGTAGTTTTTCTAATGAATCTTTTTAGTTTATACTTTTATCTATTCTAATTAAATTTGTCTACATATTCTATGTTTATTTTCTACTTTGTAAGCAAAAGTGCTTAAGACAATTTATTGTAGGTATCCATTTTTAAGGCATACTTCTCAGATATGTGCATCTTGTTTACCCTAGAATCACCACTAGATTTATGGAATTTTGAGTCTAGAACTAGGATTTAATTAATGTTAGTTTTATTTGTGTTATCTTCAAGAAGAATCATAGGAAATATATTGGTCTTTGTCATTACAAATAAATTCTTCTTTTCTACTTAACCATTATTTCCCTTTTGATTTTTTTTGACATGAATCACCTTAGCTTACTACTCACTATAAATATTCATCTACTTTATTAAATTTGTGAAATAAGTTGGAAAAATATAAAGTAATGTTCACCATAGAAAAATGGAAATCTCAAATAGATTGTGTTATTACAAAGCTATTATTGTCCCTATAGTAGGGTTTACTCATAGACTAAATGTGGCAATCATATAATCATTCTATAAAAACTAATTAATCCCTAAGTTCTTCCATGACCTATATAACAAACTAAGACATATCATTCTACTATTAGCATTACATCCTCGACATAGATGTAAATCAACATTATTTCTATTCCAATATTTAAAATCCACCTTTGGTATCACAAATCTCATTTTATGTCTCCATATTTATATCTTGTGACTTTTGGACAAGGTTTCACTTCATAAATAAAGCCCCACCATGGTCCTACTTAGGTAATGTGAACTTGTCCCAATGGAACTTGGTGGTATTTTTTCAATTTTATACATTGTTAATGGTATTTTTATATCCATTGGTATTTTTGATTTGGTTTTACTGACTGCCAATAAGACCTAAATTTAAATTCAAGAGTTATATATAAGTTTTATGCTAGAGGCTAGGGATCAATTTATATTTATCACAAAAGTTATACAAAGTTTACACCTTACATTTATTGAATTAATAATTAATTTATTTTTTATAAGGATGAATACATAATTTTCATGCTTTTTTCAAATATAATCATAGGTAAAATAATATTTTGTCTTGAATCCACTATTGAACACATACACCTAAGTGGGAGAACTACATCGATCAGATACCTTTTTGGGATATGTAGACATTGTAAATAATAGATAAACCAAACATAATGAGTTTAAATAATAATAATTCATTGATATATTCAATATACATACATATATAAGAGAGCCTACTCCTATAATCTAGGAAGCCTAGCATAGCTCCACTAACTACTCAATAAAAATACATGAGTGTTTTTAACAACTTGTAACATATTAGTATAATTACTAGGTTATTTATATTATAATAAAACATAAATAATAATTCAATATAACCTAATAAATATTTATCACATGATAAATTACAAATAACCACATGAATACTAAAATCCCAACATTTCATCCCTTAGTGTGAACTTAGGGAAAACATAATCTTGTACTGCAACTATTGCCTCTGTTTCCTCATGATCTGGATGGTTTTTTTTCAAGGAAAGCCAAAAAATTTCAAAATTATTTTAAAATTAGTTTACCAATAACCATAATATGATGGATTTACAAGTGGTTAACCAATAACCATAACATTATGGTTTTTTAAATGGTTAAACAAAAACCATGAATATCATGATGCTAAAATACTCTATCATCTCTCATCACTATCTTAATTCAAGGTAAAATATAAATAATATCTTAAATATACGAGTGAATAAATATGAACATATATTCTTATTATAAAACACACTAAAAAAATAATGAAAATGAAATCCACACCACATGTCTAAAATAAATGCCACCAAATTAGATTGGCCTTGATGATGGTGACTGATGAGAAGCATAGAAAGCCTCTTTCTTCCATTGTCTTTGACCTCTTTCATAAGAAGATATTTAATCATTCAATGAATATTTGAAGAAAAATAATTTCCACATTGAGTTTATTTCCCCCTCAATGTGAAATAATACATTTTCATAAGATGTTGAGGTCACCTGAAAATGCATCCTTTTATTTAACTCTTAACAAATACAACACACTTTAAAAATGACTCTTTTGACATTTTAAAATGTTTTGACACTATTTATTGACTATTTGGACCACTTAAATTAATTCCAAATGAAAACTCAAAATTATAACTTTGATTTAAACGTAATGATTAAAAATTTTATACTTCTAGATATAAAACAATTCATAATAAATTGACACATCAGAGTATCAACTTATTAGAAAACCACACCCAAAAAACTATGAATGTATTATTACCCAAAAAAATACATACAATAAAATACTTAATTTTATAATATAACCAAAGGATATTATTATAAATTTCACTATTAAACAATAATAAATACTAAACTACTTTTGAAAACACTCGGTGATGCCTCTTTCGATGACACTCTGAATAGAAATAAAATGATAATAGACATGGGAGAACACAAAACTCAATAGATTAAATACATGTATCTATAGAGAAAACTAAAGAGGATTGATTCACATAATATTTGTGAATGTGTATAAATAGAATGTATAAGTTTTATTTTTTTTTTGGAAGAAGAATATTTTGACCACATTAAATCATAAATACATAAATCAATGAGCTTAGACACTAGATAATAGTACATGGATCAGACCAATGCCATTTAGAGTTAACTTGGTTGACCGTTGGATGCATATAGGGATGAAATATGAAGTACATGCGTATAATATAAATAATTAGTAAGGAGATAACAAATGAGGAAAGATAAGACTATAATGTCAATCAATACACATGGATGGTCTAGATCAGATATATAAAAATATTGGTGAGAAATATAATGGTAAATATTAAGAATCAAGTTTATCACATGAAATCACAAGATGTTAAAGAGATACACAAAGTATGGAATTTGTATTTAAACATTAAAATTATACTCAAAACACACCTGGACTTCATGTTGAGTTTTAAATACCCTTAAAAATATACAAGGCTGAAGCCAATTTGAAATAGGATAATCTACCTTATTAAAAAATTAAACTGTACTCTCTCACAAAAAAATATCCCATTCATAAGGGTGATTATATTATCTCTACCCATAAAATAATAATTAATCTTCCATTGGATAAAGTACAAGTATGATCTAGTACCAAATGTAAATAATAAATAATTAAGAAATAGAGAGTTTCAATAATAATATTTACTTGATATATTTAATAGACAAATGTACATATATATAGGATATCCCACTCCTATAATCTATGAAGCCCAACATAGCTCCACTAACTACTCACCAACAATACATGAGTTGTTTTAATAACTTGTAACACACTAGTCTAATTACATAGGTTATTTATATTATAATACAACCTCACTATTAATGAAATATAACCCACTAAATATTTACCATATGGTAAAATACAAATAACCATGTGAATAATAAATATACAACAAGCATTACTCAATTTAGATAGGGTTTTGTAAGGATATCTCATCTATTCCCCTTTCTTGATTCCTGCTTTGTATTATATCTCCATTTGGTTTATTTTGAAGGAGATAGGATTTTATTTTGTATGTCTTTCACATGTCAAATCATGACACATAGTCAATTAACAAAATCATCATAGATAGTATTAGGTGCTTGTGAAAGAAATTGAATCACATAGTCAACTAGGTCATGGCCACATTCAACATACAAGTTCATAGTGAGACCTTGTCATCATTATCAAATAATTAGATATGAGTTAGGTTAGCATATTTTTCTATCAATTTACTATTTATGGCTCGTATAAATTATTTTATTGTACATTTAGTTATATATATTATGTATATCTAAATAATTTTTTAATACTTATTTTTAATTAATATTTAATTGTTCAATTAAAAAATAACATTAAAAATTATATTGAACCCACATTTTATTTATAACACTACTTGTTATTTGCTTTATTTTTGTCTCAAAATTTCATAAAAAATTCTATAAATTCATAACACTAAAATACAACCACTTTCAACCTTGGATATAAATATGAAACCATGAGTCAATCATCTTCAACCTTATATTTAATATAACATTGAATAAATTACCTTGTCACCTTAGATAACATTTGACATTAAATATCTTTCTTTCAACCTCAGGTTGAATTTGTTTTATCTTTATACAAACAATATTTTGATTTTATTTACTCTTTATTTTCCATTTATTTGTTACATGTTCTTAGAAACTATGTTTTGACCATTTTAAAATTACTTAGTAAATGTCATTATGGGCTAAGTGGTGATACATTTTATGGACACCATGGTATGAGGGATACTTCATAAATACTCAATACATTATATAACACTAAACACAAATTTTATTTTCCCTATACCTCAAGATATATTTTAAATGCCTAGGGTCCCTATTTACATCATAGGAAGTCTATTTTAGCCATTTAATTTGTGGTGCACCTAAAAGGAACATATGGCCCGAGGAAGTTAATCTCACTATACCCTTAGAGATATAATTTTAGAATATATGCATGGTTTATCCTATGTATTTATAGATATAAAATATTGGGAAGACACTAATCTTAAAATGAGCAAGTATATTTGAGATACCACAAAATCATTCAAATCCTTGCTTAGTTTACCTATTACACCTTCATTGTTTCTTGTATTATCTTCATGCTTATTAGATATTATTTACATGAAATATTTATTAATTACATTAAATATTTTCTTGGTTAATTTTACTATATTACACTTTATTTTATATATCATGGATAGTCAAAGTAAATATACTAATGGTTTTCATCTTCTAGATAAGTTATTCTCTACTCATTATATGCCTTTTATCTATGATGATGAATGGAGAAAACTAATATATGAAAAAAATTATGGAATAATCATTTAAGTATGATTATGATTATGATGATTTAGAATTAAATATACAATATGAATTCATAAAACCAACTAGCTAATTTAACCTTGATAATCATTATACATTTCCTATTTCATATTTGGTTCTGCCCTAGATCCTTATTTAGATATCCCTCTTGATTCATCCTTAAACCCATATTTAGATTCATATTTGTATCCTTATTTGGATCTCCCACTTGTTTCATATTTTGACTCCCCCTTACATCTTTCTTCATATCTCCCTCTTGACTCATCATCAAATCTTTCTCTCATTACACCTCTTGAATCCTCTTTGGATTTATATCTTGACTTATATTTTAACCTCTCTTTGGATTTATATTTAGGCTCATGTTTATATTCAACTATATATTCTCTTCATTATTCTCCTTGACCTTCTTCCTTAAATACTATTTTAGAGAGCTAAGAGCATACTAAAAATGACTATCGACTCTCTCTTCAATTGTCACCTGCCATAAAAAATGAGGAACCTTATATATTTCCACTTCTTTCTCTTTCCACATTCCATATTTACAATTACCTTTATCATATCCATAATTATAAAATCAATAAACATAAAATATGTACAAATAATTATAATTTTTTAATGCACATATCCCCAATTATCCTTCTTTTCAAGTGTAAACAAGTACTACAAATAAATATGTCATTTCTTCTTATTTACCATTAAAATTTATTAAGCCTCCCCTCAATATCTCTCCCCTTCATCAAACAAGGGATATGAAATTCTTTCTTCTTCCCTTATCACATCACAAGATAAAATTTAAAGCAATGACATCCCTTTTAACACATCTTCTAGTGTTGCTCCCACTTCAACCTCATGCTTGTATACACAATATACTACTCTCATGACATAATGTCATAATATTAACATAGACTGATCATATGATGAAAATCCATATCTTATTAATGATACTTATTTTAATATTATCAATCAATGATATATAATGAATTTCCAAAACTAAAGGAAGAGATTATCTTTCATCCTTATTCTCCTACTAGAACTAGTGTCCCAGAGGCTAAATTTAATAATATAATTCAACCCTTAAATGAACCTCTCAATAATCTCAACATTACTTCCCAATAATTCATATCATTAATTCATATTTTATGTACTTTAAAAGATTAATTACATCAATTATCCTTAGAGAGTAAAGCATATCATGGTTAGGTTGAATCTAAAGTATTCTATGGTAATCCTATTATGTGAAACATTTTATATGCACCTTTACCTCATAATTTCCAAAAGCCTACATTTTTGACATTTGATGGAGGTGGTGACCCTTACCTAAATCTTATATCTTTTATAAAAACTCTTAAAGGATAAAATGGTAGTCTAATGTTATTATAATTATTTCCTAAGAGTTTAGATGGGTGTGAACTTTCTTGGTTTCATTGCCTTCCTACTGGATATCTCAATACTTATCTAGAACTAAAGGAAGAATTATTGATACAATATATTCAAAATAAAAGACCCAAGGTAACTTATGTAAATATTAAATTATTTACATCAAGGAAACCCCAAAGAAGTTTTTTATTAAATTTTAATATTTAAGATTTTTATGCATCAATTAATTTTCCATCCAACCCATTTGGTAGTACAATATATTTTTGTTGGAGGTTTAATTTATCCATTAAAAGGGAATCTACTCTATTATAATTATGAATCATTTAAATCTATTTGTTATGAGGAATCATAGTTAAAATAATTATTAGGTGTTGTTCAAGTATAAAAAAATATGGTTGGGGGCGTTGAGTTACATAATGAATATCCACATAATATGGTCTAATCATCTAATATAGACACACACACATTCCTAATAAAATGAAAAAGTTAAATCTTAAATTATGTTATAATAATACACACTCTAAATAAATACATACTAAACATGCACATCTTAATGTTTATAATATATAAAATTTGATAAAAACCCCCTTTGAAAATGTCAAAGTATTTGATAAATATTTAGAGAAAATTTTGTGAGAAGGATTTAACTAAAAATGTTTTACACAATTTTTTATATAAATATTTATCAAATATGTATGGACTGTGGAAATATTATCTATTTAATTAATTTAAAAATATTACATAAAATAAAATAATTTAAACCTAAAAATATTATTCATAATCATTCCTTTACATCAAGGAAGGTGCAACCTCTAAAATTTAATTTCAATGATATCCTAGATGATATTTTAAATACATTATTGGATAAAAGGTAATAAAATTATGTACTAATTGTTATCACCCTCATCATCAATTGGAAAAAATTAATGTTTAACTTTTTTTTTACTTATCTTGGAATTAATGAAAACCATGACAACAATTGTTATGAATTACAAAAAAACTAAAATAACATGTAAATAAAAAATTTATCTCATTTCAAAAAATTGATAATAAGTTAAACAAATCTTCTTCTTCATCTTCTAAATCTAAAAATGTTAAACACCACATTTCACAAAATTATCTTATACAAGAAGTAATGGTTTCAAAGGATTTTAATAATGATAATAATCAAGCTAAAGACACCATTAATATATCTAAAATTAACAATACTAGTAATGGAACCACTTCATATCCTTAGTGATCTACACCATAGGGCCTGAGACCAAGGTGTGTGAGGGATAACCATGAATGGTTGTGTAGATTGAATTCATAGTGTTAATTTAAAAAGATTAAAAAAAACACATTCAATGGATTAGAAGTCTAATTTCATAAATGTAACTTATATTCATTAGGAAAGAATAGGGAAGTTCTACAATGTGTGTATATAGAGTAGATACACAGGCTAACTAATTATGTTACAACTAGGTAATGAAAATGAATACAAATGTTAATCAATCATGTATATATAGAAGATGCATGAATCAATATTTTTATGTTACAACTGTGTAATGTTGGGATTTGTATAATGCATTACAATGCATGTGTTATAAAATAGATATGGGTAACATATTATATGTTTTATGACTTTGTGTGGCATCAACTATATGTGAGGCATATAATGTGTGTGAGGCATAGAAATTTTGATCAAATGCATAGGTTACATATTTATATATAAAAATACATAGTTACAACTATTTCTAGTTACAAAGAAGATGGTTGAGTCATTTCATCTTCCTTGTTGTATGATGGTTAAATTACCTGGTATGTGGTGACTAATTACCCAGATAAATGTTTGATAGGTTTCAAGATGATTAAAACCAATTTTAAATCTAAATTTTTTTAAAAATATTATATGTGGATGTAGTGGAGGTGGTACACATGTTCAATGATTAGGTGCAGGAATAGTATAAGAAGTGTGGAAACATATGGGCAAGAAAAAGTGTGGTGTGCAGACCTATGAGAAAGCAAAAATGTGGTGTGTATACCTATTATAAAGAAAAAATGTGGTGCATATAATTTTGAGAAAGGAAAATTGTAGTGAATTCTAAGAATATTTGGGTGCAAAAGTCTACAAAAAATAACAAGACTTATATGTAAAAGTGTAATAGGTTTTGTATAAAAGAGAGCACATGATTACATAGGAGGTGCAAGCTAAAAGTAGGAAAATAAGTGAGAAGAATATTTTCATATGTAATAGATACAAAAATCACTCTGAATTTATTGAATATCAATGGTCTACATTACATTGATGTTACATTGAAGGAATAACACATGAAGTTGTTATAAATTATGTTACTTCCCTAGATGGAAAAGTGTATAACTCACTATTAAAATTTTCTAATTCCAAAGGATGTGGATGATCTTTGTGATATTAATGAGGATAATTAAGAGTGTATTCTACTCATTATACCTTCTCAAAATATTTTAATAATATTTAAATTTAAGAGTGGATTGCAGATAGAGCATGCCCATATCAAACAAATGTTGAAAAACTCTTTCAAGTTGTAGTGGTTCCAAAACCAATGATGTCCAAGTTTGGTGTCAAAACTCATAGATACAAGAGTGAAATTTGGAAATTAAATGTTATCCATATATACAAATAACTATGAAGATTATTATGGGGGAATGATACATGCTACATCAATAGTTGTCTTGTTGATAGCACTGCACCACAAAATCAAGGTATAATATAGAGAGATCAGTGTCTACACATGTATAAAACAAAGTATTATTATTGGTGATCTAGATTGAATTGTATCTTAGTAAGGGGATTATTCAAGTCATCTTACATAAATATATTCCAACATGGGATTGACCCTAGGCTATGGGTAACCTAAACTTGGGTTAGACCTTCGAAGAAGGCTAGCTTCCTTCTAGATCTATCACCTAAACTAAACCTAATCTAACACTTTCTTGGAAAGGGGGAGATAGAGTAAAAAAATATATGAAAACATGTAAAATAAGGTGATGAACTAGTAATTTGAACACTTATACTTTACACAAGACACACTATAAGACACATTCAAGATTAAAGAAGATCAGTCCCACATGAGTATTTCACAATAAGACATGAATCATTTATCAAACTAGCATTATAGGGTAGATATCTACCTTAAATCTAAACAAAAAACTATAAATTGCACTTATAATGACCTGTGAGAGCTACCAAGCACTTCATGAAGGTGATAAAACTTAGACATAGACAAATAACATACATTCACTTAACTATAGTACATGAATTCATGAAAAACACTTCAATCTAGCTTCAAAAATGATGGAATTCATTTTTTATTGCATTAAAAGGTGTTACAGTATAAATTTTGGCATAGCCTAAGCAAGACAAAATGAATAAGAGTCTTTTTTCTAAAAATGTCAGAGATTTCTTCTCTAAAACTTTCAAATCCAGTAACATGTGGTAGAAGTTGGAACATATATATATATATATATATATATATATATATAAGGAAGAGAGAGAAGGAAATATGATGTATTATCACAAGTTTGAAGATGCTGACTCATGGACTTATCAATAAAGAACAAATTCTATAATTGAATTGAATGCCCATTATCATTATCCAACCACCATGTCCCCTTATTAGAACTCTGTGTCATTCCCTATATGATCTAATGATGAGGACCATGTCTTGGAGTTGAAAAAATTATGCCACATCTACTTTGGGTGGCCATAGGTACCTACTTATCAAAAATATGACCATGTTAATAGATGAGAAAGCTTTATATGATCACATTTACATCTGTATTTGGTCCAACTTGAACATGGGTCCATTATAGATGAAAACCAATCCAATTATTATTTTTCACATAGTCACAATATCCATGGAAACCTATAGACCACTTGATCTTGCTTCAACACTCCTAGTCCATCTTCAATCTCAGTATTTGGTCTGAAAGACCTATTTTACCTCTAGAACCCTATGAGAGCTAAGAAACTACTATACATGAGAATTCTCCATCTAAAAATAATGAGCATGTAAATGGAATAACTTTGCAATAAGGTTGATAGGTTTCAAATTTATAAACTAGATGCCAATATTTAGCTTTAATGTCATCCTTTATGTTCTTGATACTTGACTACATGGCTATGTCTTCTCCATGGTGTTTGATCAAGATTTAATGGTATAAAGATGATCCCTGCAAGACCCAGTTTCTTTGGTAAAGAAACTACCTTTTGGTTTGACTTTCTCCATTGAATATTGCTCAGGCAAATCAAAATACTCCAACCTTTCTTTACTCCCATTGGCATCATAGATCCTTGCTATCAGATCTTGACCTTTTGACCTCTTATGTACCTTTAATCCCATTGATATGAATAAACACATCCCCTTGATCTGTATCCTTTAACTCCTTGAATTTTAACTCACATCATCAATCTAAATGTATGAAATAATTCACATTGTTAGATTTGCCTAGACCTAATTTCCTATCAATCACCATTCACAGTAGATATAGACATATGATTCAATGTAGACCATCAATTTCACCTAGAACCACCATTTGAACTCAAATGGCTAACTCATGAGGCTCAATTTTTACATTTGTGTGCCCATATTTGACATTAACGTGGATGTATTTGATGTTTGTATGACTTTATTTGAATATTTGAACCCCAAAATCTATTTTCTATAACCTAAATTTGATGTCCACACACCTATCATTTGACATCTACATGACCATGAATATTTGATCCCTAATGGATAAGTTTTGATATTTATTTTGAAATCCACATGAATGTCCCATTATATAGTTTCAACTTGGAATGCCTATAACTCAAGCTAGAGAGCTCACAAAGGCATGACATTTTTATAGGATGATCTAAGCATGAAGAACTCTATGGTACTTTAATAATTTGGATCATGTGGCTTCTAAATTGAACTTTATAAAATTAATAAGTGTCCTACCCCACTCATTCCTACATAATGTCATAGTGATGGTTTGGTATTTTAAAACTTGTACTTGAGCTTCTACCTAATCCTTGAAATATTGGGTCTCTCTTCAATCAGGATCCTACTCAGCTTTTGGACTCTTGGAAGGCACATTTTAGTATGTATGCCAAATTTAGTCAACATATTTAGTGACTTGGATAGGTAGAATGTATTCTATGCTTGAGAACTCAGACTAGATACATGAAACATGGACATTCACATGACTACAAGATAGCCTCTTGACTTGTAAAAAATAAACAATTCTATAAAACAAGGAAAGAAACAAACTTGAAAGGGAAACTAACATAAGAAATCAAAGGAAACTAACCTATAAATAAAATGTGTAATAAACCACTAATTAAGGATAAAATAAAAATAAACTAATCTAACTAACCAAGATAAAACATGATCCAAATGGGTCAAAAGGGAAGTTCCTGAACTCACTCATTTTAAGAGATGATACGAGTTGTAAAGTAGGGTGTTTATTAAACATAATCATTGATGAGTGAATTTTCTTGCCTACCAACTCTCTTAGAATCTCCTCAAATGAGTCATCAACAACAAACTAGGCACCAATAAAAATGAACTCATCTTGCACTGTAGGATCTTTTACATACTACTTGTCAACTATAACCTTGTCAAGTGATACCTCATATATGCATTACACTTGAGTGACATTATTTTTATTTCCATATACTAAAAGTTTATTAATATCTTCAATAATATTTTAATATTCAACCCAATCTACATCATGATCTTGAGTGAGTGACTCTTGATCAAAATTCTCTTTAATGGGTAACCTATCCTTATAAAGCTCTTCAATCTCTTGTATAGATTCAAGGTATAGCTGTCAGTCATATTTTTGCTCCTTATTTTGATAAAATTGAATAGGATTAACTTGAATGGTACCTTAATATTAATCAAATATAGATATCTCAAACTCATTTATGACTTCAAATTATACTAATTTATCATGGAGTTCTTCCACAACAAGACTAGCCTTCTCTTAAATACTTGAGACAACTTCTTCAAGATCAGCTACAACCTCATTTTTGAATTAGAACTCAAGTGAAGTATCAATGAGGATATATTAATCATACACAATTGAAGCATATTATTCACATTCTCTAATAAATTTAATTTCAACTACAACCTCTCTCTATCTCCCATAGAACAAGCTCCTCCTGAGGAAGGGAGATGGTAGGAGGGTGATGAAATTCATTTGTTTGAGGGGGATTATGAATCACGGAAGGTAGATCATGATCAATTTTTAGGATCTTGAGGGTAATAGAATAATTTATTTAATCAAGAGAAACTTTTGAAGACCTCTACATGTTGCTTATTCTACTTGGCCATTACCTCATCAAAATATGAAACCTCCTTGTCCTCATGGATAACTTGAACTTGAGGCACAAGTAAGGAATAAGTGGAGCTACAAGAAGGTTTAGTCTCTTGCATATGCATAGGTAAAGTTTCTTGAATAGGCATATGAGTCTACTCTTGAATCCAACTAGGAAGCTCCCTTGGCTCAAATTGAGTATGGTTAAGAAATTTATGAGAGTAAGGAACACAAGAAGACTGGTAAGGAATACAAGAGGGTTATTGAGACAATTGGTTCAAATCATTTTTTTACCTTTCCCAAACCTCAATATTATATAATATGAGATTAAAAAAATCATTCATATCCTATGGATCATTAGATACATTTATAAATAACCCATTTACTTCCTCATACTGAGAATTTGAACAAATGTTTCTTGCATATACTAGTAATTTGACATCTATTTCATCAATTCTCTCTTGGGGATAAGGCTACTCATATGCAACATCATAGACATATGGGGAAGGGGAAATATAGTCTTGAGACTGATATGGTTCACAAGGGGAATAAGGGTCATACTATTGACAATAAGGATCATAAGAAACCTAATAAGGCTCAACAAAGCTTGGAAGATACTCTTGGTAAGGTTGATTAGGCTCATAACAAGGCTCATATGGATCATGACAAGGCTCATATAGATCATGATAAGGCTCATATGGATCATTATAAGTCTTATATGGATCATCATAAGGCTCATATGGATCATGATAAGGCTAATAAGGAGGTATTGCATAGGGATTTTCCTTATACATAGCCATGAAAATAACATTAGAATAGTTAAATAAAAATAGATTTGCTTAGAAATTGTTTGGTATTTCAAAAATAATTTCTTGAGCTTGGGATCACCAAATTATTCATGAAGAATACTATTGTAAATTCAATTTCACCAAGACCAAATCTAAGGAGTCCCATCGGGCATGCCAATTTTTTTGATGATCTAGATTACACCCTAGCTAAGTAAGGGGATTGTTCAAGTCCTCTTACACAAATCTAGTCCAATATAAGATTGACCCTAGGCTATGGGTCACCTAAAATTAGATCAAACCTTTAGAGAAGGTAGGCTTCCTTCTAGATCTATCACCTAAACTAGACCTAATCTAACACATGATTGAAAAAAGGGAGAGAGAGTAACAATAATATATGAAAACATGTAAAATGAGATTATGCACTAGTAATTATAGTTCTTATAATTTACATAAGACATAATATAAGACACATTCAAGACCAAAGAAGATCAATCCAACATGAGTATTTCATAATAAGGCATGAATCAATTATCAAACTAGCATGAGATGGTATATATCCACTTTCAAGCTAAACAACAAACTATAAATTACACTTATAATGACCTATGAGAACTACCAAGAAATTTATGAAGGTGATAAAAATTAGACATAGAAAAGGAACATACATTCACTTAACTATAGTACATGAATTCATAGAACAAACTTCAATCGAGCTTGAAAAATGATGGAATTCAGTCTTTATTACATTAAAATGTATTAGAATGAAAATTTTGGCATAGCCTAAGCAAGCCAAAATGCATAAGAGTCTTTTATCTAAAAATGTCATAGATTTCTTCTACAAAACTTTTATATCTAATAACATGTGGTAGAAGTTGGAACATATATATAAAAAATGAGAAGAGAGAGGGAATTGTGATGTATTATCAAAAGTTTGATGATGTTGACTCATGACCTTATCAATAAGGATTAAATTTTGTAAGAGAATTGAATGCCCATTTCCTTATCCAACTACTAGGTCCCCTTCTTGTAACTCCATGTTATTCCCTATCTAATTTGTTGATGACCATGCCTTAAAATTGATAAAATTAAGCCACATCTACTTTGGGTGGCCATAGGTACTTATAAAAAATGTGACCATGTTTATAGATGAGACAACTTTCTATGATTATGTTTACATTTTTATTTAGTTGAATTTAAACATGGGTCCATTATGGATGAAAAATAATACATTATTGGTTTTCACATAGTCATAATATCTATGGAAACCTATAGACTACTTGATCTTGCTTGAACACTACTAGTCCATCTTCGATTGGTGTATTTGGTCCAAAAGACCTATTTTACCTCTAAAGCCCTATGAGAGTTGAGAAGATACTACACATGAGAATTATCCATCTAAAAATAGTGAACATGTTAATGGAATGAATCTAAAATAATGTTATTAAGTTCCAAATTTATGAACCAAAGGTCCATATTTAGCTTTAATGACATCCCTATATGTTCTCGATACCTGATCACATAGATATGTCCACTCCATGGAATTTGATTGAGATTTAATGGTGGCAAGATGATCCCTACAATACCCATTTACTTTGGTAAAAAAATACCTTCTATTTTGACTTTATCCATCGAATATTACTCAGGCCAATCAAAATGCTCCAACCTATCTTTATTACCATTGGCCTTATAGATCCTCATTGCTAAAACTTGAAATTTTAACCTCCTAAGAACCATTTATATCCTTGGTATGAATGATAACATCCCCTTAATATATATCCTTTGAATCTTTGAATTTAAAGTCATATCATTGATCTAAATATATGAAAAAATTCACACTGTTAGATTTTCTTGGACCCATTTTCCTATCAGTCACTGCTCATCATAGATCTAGATATATGATTGAATGTGAACCATCAGATTTACCTGGACCCACAATTTGAACTCAAATGGATATCTCATGAGGCTCAATTTTGGTATCTACATGCTCATATTTGATGTCTACATGGATGTATTTCATGTCCATGTGACCATTTTTAGATATTTGATCCCTAATGGCTATTTTCCATGACTTAAATTTGACATTTGTATACCCATCATTTGATGTCTATAAGGACATATTTGACATATTTATGACTATCAATATTTTATCCCTAATGGATAAATTCTAAGCTTTGTTTTGACATCTATGTGAATGTCTCATTCTATAGGTTAAACTTTGAATGCCTATAACTTGAGCTAGAAAGTTTGCCAAGGCTTGAAATTTTTATAGGATGATCTAGGAATGAATAACTCCATGGTGATATAATATTTTGTCTCACAAGGATTATAGATTAAAATTTATAAAATTCACAAGTGGCTTTCTCCACTCATTCTTTCATGATGTCCTGGTGATGGTCTAGTCCTTCAAAACTTGTGCTTGAACTTTTGGCTGATCCTTGAAACATTGGGTCACTCTTCAATCAAGATCTTATTCAGATTATAGACTCTTTCACTAGGTGTATTTTGGTATCTAGGATAAATTTGTTCAACATTAATTATCTATTTAATTACTTATGTGATAATATCAATGCTTATAAGACCACTACAAAGAGGAAGAGACTTTCTCCTACTGTCTAGGTCCATCCAATAGTAGTTTAGTTTCAACAAGTGTGTATTACTATACGTATGAATGTCTAAGTACCAATAATTAGACTAGGAATGGATATTTATTTCATATAGAATGTAAGGATGAAGTAAAAAATAATTCTCAATTATATGACTATTGTGATGACAATGGTTGTAGGTAACTAGAGAGTGTGATGTGTAACTCTAACAAAAGTGTCTTCATGGCTAGCATGATTGAGCCATGTGGTATTCTTTTCATGGATGTGGTGCATATTATTGTTACCTTGATTGGTGTTATGGTATTTTTTACACACGGTTATTATAATTTAAATTTTACATGTATGCCTAAAGTTGTTTCAATGTAGAGTACAACTAAGAATCTAAATGATGTCAAGATGTGCACCATATTCTACATTATTACTACATAAGTTTTTATTGAGTGTCCCATATGGATTAAAATAGTGAAATAGAGGGGGAATATGTATGGGATACTCACATGAATACTTTGGTCTTCTTTTTAATATTCTAGTGGGAGATACCCAATGTGTAAGTGGAAACACTAGGAATTTCATCCATAAAGTGTATGCTACCTTCTCTGATGATGTTATGACTAGTGTAACTCAAACCCATGTGGTATGGTCTTGTATTTATCTAGACGGGATTAATGATGTCTTTTACCTTATTTCTAAGACCTTGTCCTTCATATCCCATTTTATTCATCAATTTGGAACTAATTCCTTTTGTGTGCTTCTCAAAATTTATAAATGAGGTTGTTAAAAAATCAAATGGTAATAGATGATAGGGATTCAAAAGGTCTTATTATATCATTATCTATAAATTATAGGTCATTATTAGACGTGGGGGTTCACTAATTACTAGAATATTAGGTGATTTAAACTTTTTGCACTTAACCTTGAGGCACTCAGGTTATTTCTCCATGTTAGAGAGAAATCGATGTAGATTCAACATGACAAGGAGACATCTATCCTTGACTAAAATGAAGTCATGGTGGATAAGATATAAGATATTAATTTTATTCATCATTAGATATATTAGATACTCCATTATGGTATTATATACTTTCTCCTTGTATCAAAGAGTGCCTTACAACTATTGATTATGATGTTAGACATGTTGGATCTCTTCAAACAAGTTCATGTTCTCTTCCAAAAAAAATAAAAGAGAAACTCCCAATTGGGATTTATTCACCTTCATAATTTATTTTCCCATGACTATAAAATATAATAAATATAAAACATGTATTGTGCTCTAATTCCAATTATTTGAACCATGGGGCCTAGGACAAGGTATATGGGGGACAACTGTGAATGGTTGTACAAAGTGAATACATAGTGTTACTTCAAATAAAATAAATAAAACACATTCAATGGAAAAAAAGTCACTTTTTATAAATGTAACTTATATTAATTATGAAATAATAGTGAAATGGTATAAATTTTTATAGTTTGTATACATATTAGATTCATAGAGTAAGTTAACTGGGTATATAGATAAGATGCACAGTTAGTTTACCCTGTGCATTTACTCTATTTACACACAATATGTTATGAATTTTTTATGTAATTGTGTATATAGATAATAAATACAAGATTTATATATTATGAAATTTTAATTCTAGGACTGGTATAATGCATTACAATGCATGTGTTATAGAGTGGATACATAGAACATGATATTTGCATTCTGATTGTGTGTAACATAGAATATGTGTGATGCATCAAAATTTTGTATAAATGCATATGTTACATATTTATAAAAAATAATATGATAGAAATTGAAACTAATGTTAGTTACAAATAATACAGTTTAGTCATTTCATCTTCCTTATTGGATTACAGTTGAAATAAATGGTACATGGAGAATAACTTCCCAACTAGATATATGATAGGTTTCAGGATGAGAATCATCATTTTTCAAGCCATTAATTTGAATAAAGATAATATAAATATATAATATAGGTGGTCACATGTTTGTTAATAAATCAAATTAATAATTTAATAAGCATGTAGACCTATAGGAAAGCACAAGTGTGGGGCATAAACCTATGGGAAAGCACAAGTATGGTGCATAGGCCTATGGGCAAGTAAAATTATGGTGCATAAACATATGAGTAATACAAAATTTGGTTTTTAGACATGTGAGGAAGCACAAGTGTGGTATTTATATCTATGATCAATCACAACTATGGTGCATAAACCTTAAAGAAAGCATAAGTGTAATGCAATCTGAGAAGATTTGAGTGAGAAAGTCTATTATCAAGCATGGGAATTATGCACAAATGTGTAAATAAGCTTCACATAGAGGATATCACATAATTTCATAATAGTTATGATATTTGGGTAGGAAAAAAAGTGAGAATCATATATTATTACATGGGAGTTATACACAGATCACTTATCCTTAGACTAAAAATACTAATAAGAGCCTTAAATGAGTTGGGTGTAGTCTAGTGGTTTGGAACCACCTCATATCCTTCCATATCCTTTTAGAATATGTGAAAATAAATAAATAAATCAATATATTCCAACTCCAAATGTTGGGTAATTTTTCCATCTACCTCAATTAATTAAGGCTAACTGATAAATATTGATCTCAAGTAACTTATTTTGTGAGGGTACTAGCTAGTTATTGGAATAATTTAAAGGATTATTATATCTCTATTAGGATAGATTCTTTTTTGATATTTCCTCACTATCATTTCCAAGTTTCCTTTTAATGCTTAATAATTCATTACTAATTTTATATACCATATATTATATGACATTGAGTTCAATTTTTATGGAATATTTTTGAACATTCTAGACAATATCTATGATGGGATATAGTGGTTGGTTGTGAGCTTGAGTTTTAGCCTCACTATTATTTGGGTCAATAAATATTAAATTTTATTTGGGAATAACTTGTCTTATGGGTAGTTGATTTATCATTAGCACATGATTGGTAATTTGTAATATATTTCCTAATTTGAGTTCTATGGGTTAGATATAAAACTAATAAAAATCTAGTCTAATCTCTCTCCCTAGACAAATCAAAAAAACCTCTAATTGGAGATAAAAATTGAATGGAAACTAAATGAATAAATAAGATAAAAATTTATACCTCAAATTTTCATGTAAGAGAATCCTATTTGACATTGTAAATCACTCTCAATATGGTTGATGTTGAATTCTTTATGTTTAAAATGTTTGATTGCTCTTGTGGACTCAAGATTTGGACAAATTTTGGATATGGATGATTGATTACTTGAAAATCTAATGTAATGATGGCATTATAATATTTTGCTTTCAAATATCTTCATATATCAAAATATCTTCTATTTTCACAAGGATGTAGATGGATTTATAGGAGGTTGGTGAGATAATTGAGGACTATATATCATCTATGGAGGATGAATATCAATGGCTGGGATATTTATAAGAAATTAAAAATTCCTATAAATTTCTATAATGGATTGAGGAGAGGTTTTAGGAAGTTTAGGAAGTTATAGATTTTATTAAGATAATTAATAAGGATTATTTTAGGTTTAATAATGTGATTTGTAAAATATTTAGTGGAGGTAGGTGGATGTAGTTGGGGGACAAATTTAAATTCTTAAGATATTGTGTAATAAGATATTAAAGATGAATGAAGTGTTAATAATAAAATTAATTGGGAGAGATGGTATTATAATGTTAGTGTGTGATGTATTAAATTTATAAGGGAGTATTAGAGTAGTATATTACAATAAATTTTGGATAATGATATAAAAGTGATTAACGATCTAATTTAGTATGGAATACATATGTAATTAGTAGTGAGTGATGGAGTGGTGAATTTTAGATGTATACATTTTTAACCTCTTTGAAAGGGAATTGTGATTAGAATTAGTAATTGAATTTCAAATAAGTGAATTTTCATGTGTTTAGTAAGTTGAAGAAAGTTAGGATGGGTATTAGTAAGTTGATAAAAGTTAGGGTTGTTGATGTCCCCTCGAGAGGTCATGTGGAGAGGAATAAGGTAGATGTCTAATCCTATTATAACAAGGGTTTGGATGTGTGAATAGAAGAAAGAGGGGTTGGGATGGATGTAATGTATGGGATAAATGTGATGGATATGATGTCATGTTGTCAATCTATGAGGTACAATTTGATCGATATTTAGATTTGATAAGTGGATGTTTCCCTAAGCATAAATATATTCCATGAAGTAGGATAAATAACATTATTATCTTATACATGCCCCAATCAATGTCATATGAAAGTGGGAAGCCATAAATTTTTAATATATTGATTATCAAAGTCACAAGTTTTAGATGTATCCTAGACTATGAGATATGCTGAGGAGAGTTTAGATATTTATTGAGATTGCTTAATTAAATATTTTGTTGATTTATTGATTGATTGATTGATTAATTAATTAATTTATTGATGGAGAAAAATAGATGTAATATTTTGTCTATACCAATTGATAGGTGCAAGATATTGAACAAAAAATATTAGGAAAATGATTGAATGGATGGTTGAATAATTGATCAATTGATTGATTTATGATTAATGTATTGTAGATAAAGGATTATACTAATTTATGTATTAATGATGATATATCATTTGATTAATGGTTTGATAGGATAAATTGGATTAAATTAGAGGATGTGGAAGACTAATGTCTTCACACTTAGGATGTGAGGATTATTGATTAGATATGGATAAATAATATAAAGAATGATGAACGATTGAAAACAATTATCGATGAGTGTGAGATTGTGTGATGGTGAATGATTATGATATTAAACATGATTTTAGGATTATAAAAAATTATGATATTATGTGATGGTATGAGGGATTAATGATGATAGATGATGGTTATGGTTGAAATGACGTTATACTATTCATTCTACTGAGTGATGCTTACATAGTCTATATGGACCTTAGGCTGATGTATTTTTATCTAGGAGGGATTTATGTGATGATATATGATAATATAGATCAAATTATGTCAATATCCCAAGGTTTCCCATAGGAGAATGGTGATTATGATGAATGATATCATAAATTTTATATTAGTGATGATCATGATTGTTAGATATGATTAGAATAAGGATAGATGATTAGATTGAAAATTTATTTTATTGAATGCTTAATTTTATTGTATTATATGATTAGATAGATGATTTTATTATATAGGTGATGTAATTTGGTCATTTATTTGATTATAGGAATTATTTTGATTGATATGGGTGATTTGGAGTAGATAGATAAGTGGATTTAGATAGAGGATCTGATGTACTATGATGATTGAATGTCATGTAAATCCTCCATTAGTCAATTAGTCAATCCATTAGTTAGTAAATCGTCCAATCCAATCAAATTTTTCATCTTTCCCCAACACATGTATTTGAATTAGATGAATCCAAAGATTGTAGCTTTGATAATTAATCTATCTAAATTTATGAATTCCCCCTTTCATATTTAATTGATTGGGGCATGTATAGGGTCATAATTTTATGATTATTTGATGTTTTGATGAGTATATGATGTATTGTGGTCAACAAAAATGTATTACATAATTTGAGTTCTATGGGTTAGATATAAAACCATGAATAATCTAGTCTAAGATCTCTCCCTAAATAAATAAAACAAACCTCTAATTGGAACTAAAAATAAGATCAATTGAATGCAAACTAAATGAAACACAAAGATCAAAATTTATACCTCAAAATTGCATGTAATATACTCCTTTTTTATGTTTTATATTTCTTATAAGATGATTTATGTTGAATGCTTAATGATTGGAATGATTGATTGCTCTTATGGGCTCAATATTTTGAAAATATTTGGATATAGATGTTTGATTTTTTGAAACATTGATGGAATTATGGCATTATAATATTTTACATTCAAATATCTTCATATGTTAAAAGATATTAAATCTTTATGGGGATGCACATGGATTTATAATAGGTTGATGAGATAATGGAGAGATAGATTTTATCCATGGAGGATGAATATCAATGGGTGGGAAATTTATAAGGAATAAAAACATCCAATAGATCACTAGAAAGGATTGGTGAGGTGTTCTAGGAAGTTTATAAAGTTATATATTTCATTAAGATAATTAATGAGGATTAGATAAGTTTTAAGAATGTGAATTTTAGGATTGTTAGGTGGGGTAGGTGAGTGTAAGTGGTGAGTAATTTTAAATTAATTAATAATTGGTTAATCTTTGATTAGGGATAAATGACATGATAAAAGGATGAATAATTGATATTAAGGATGTTTTAAGGTTAGTGTGATGTGGGAAATGTAGTAAAATTGTTAAAGGATGTATATAGTGTTAGTATGATGTTAAATTAAATAAGAGGAAGTGTATATGTGTAAATTTTACCCCTATTTGAAATGGTATTATGACTGAAAGAAGTGATGGTGTTTCATATAAGTGAAATGTCTTGAAAGTTATTATATTGATGAAAGTTAGTATGGGTGAATCCCCCTTGAGGGATCATATAGGAAGGAACTAGATGAATGTATAATCAAAATAAAATGAGGGGTGGGATACATGGATAGAATAAAAATTATTTGGGATGGATGTGATATATGAGATAAATGTTCTATATATAATCAATATGATGTAAATTTATTATTAGTGAACTATAATTTGATTGATATTTGAATTTATTAATTATTTCCTAGGTAATGATATATTCTAGGAAGCAATATGGATAAATTTACAACCCTTGACATGCCCTAGTTAATGACATATGCAAGGGGGAATCCATAAACATTGGATATATTGATTTCAAATATATGAGCTTTGGATGTATCCTAAGAAAAGACATATGCTAGGGAGATTTGTAAACATTAATTAGATTGGATAATTGACTAATTGATGTATTGACTAATTGATTGATGATTTATTAATTGAGAAAATATGGATGTCATGATTTATAATTCCTAATCAATAGGTGCAAGATATTGGAAAAAATATTAGGGAAATGATTGAGTGGGTATTTGATTAAGTGATTGACTGATTGTAGCTCAAGAATTTGAGTGCTTGCATGGATTAATGATGATGGATTTGGTAGGTTAAATGAGATTGGATAGAAAATTAGATAGTTAAAATAAAATTATGAATGATTGTAAATGATTATGATATTTTGAATTATTTTGATATTACTTAATGGTGAGAGGGATTGAAAATGATAGATAATGATTACGGTTAAGCTAACCTCAGACACCCCATGTGATTGATCACTTCCTACATAGTCTATATGGACCTTAGGCTAATGTAGTTCTCCCTAGAATGAATTTATCTAATGGATAGATTAAATGATGTTAATACCCTAAGGATTCCTAAAGGATACTTATGAAATTGATAAAATATGGATGAGATTATTAGATTTTAAGCATACATGTTAGATTAGTGATGACTAGAGTTGTGATTGGTAGATGAAGACTTGATGAGTATATTTGATATAAATGATTGAATCAAGTTGTTGATGATTTTGATATATAACGTGATTTATATTTAATTGATTATGTATGTTTGTATGGTCTTGAGCCATATATATAATCAATAATGTTTAATGTAGCATGAGGAAGTATACACCATGATATATATGAACATGATAGCTTCATGGCATAATACATGTAATAATATAGTAAAAGATATAGCTATTAAAAATAAAATATAAAATTATCATGTAACATAATGCACCATTAGTATAAGTAACCAAGAAGACATTTTTGTTATATGTTATTGCATAAATAATAAAAAATAAAAATAAAACACGTATGAAGATATTTATATAATTCCTAATCAAAGATGCTTATATTAACATATGAAAATAATTAGATAAAAAAATATGATTATAAAAGATATGTACAAGAAAAAATACATTCAAATAAGTGAAACATTATCAAATATCATATAGGTAAAATGAACACACAAGTATTTTATATGCAAATTATGTGATGCATTGATTTTTATGTGATCAATACACTATCTATTATCCTATTTAAAATCCATAATGTGGGTAATTGATTCAAGATTCAATGTGCCTTGTTTTATTTTTCCCTCAAAAAATGATATATTTCATGAGGTTAAATTTGATATACAATTGGATACTAGACAGATGCAATGGTTTTTTGGATAAGGATATGGATTTTGTAAAAGGGTTGTGATTTTGATGAGGATAATGATTTGGATAAGGATATGTATTATAGATAATAATATATATTTTTCATAGGACACAAGACAATATGACAATGATGTTCTGTCCTTTCTATATTTTAATATCTTTTTTGGCTTTTTGGGATTTTTTTTGTTTTTTTAATGTACAAAAGGGATCACTAGCAAAGGGAAAACCCAAACCTAACAACCATGATGGCGAATGGTATTGTATGGAATAGTGAAAGGATTGTGGATGATTTATAAGGGGATAAGGGCTAATGAGTAATGGAATATGGATATCCAAAGATAGTGTTACATGGGAACCATAAATCTATTTATCAAGTGTCTCTTGGAGGATATGCCAAGATGTTTATAGAGCAATAATAAAACTTATTTTGCTTCCATAACGAGGTCAAGTAGGGAAGAAAGGATTGACACAATAGGATGGAAAAAAAGATGTAATGAGATGTTTAATATGGATATGGATGGTAATAGGATAGGGATTTTGGTGTAGATGGGGCTGCAAATGGATATTATAATGTCTATAGAGGGATGAAGTATATTTCCCCCCCAAGTATTGAGGTAGTTGTGGATAATGTATTATTACACATGACACTAGAAAGTGATTTTAATCATGTTAATTTCCCAAGGAACCATAGAATTGGTTTTTACCATTGGATGAATTATTGTTTTTTAAACTTTAATGGCTTGATAGCATCTTGATTTATTAGAGGCATTTGAGATACATGATGCTAACACATTGTGATCTTCAGTAGATACATGTTATAGATATCTTTGTTTATAGGTGTGTGTTGTCAATGTTAGATTTAATGATACCATTTTTATTTTATTTTATTGTTGATTTAGCTTCTTATGAATAACTTAACAAGGTTTCTTTGTATACCATATGAAATATAATTTCACCCAAGAGGATAAAGTGTGATAATGATTGGATTAAGAATTTGATTTGATGGTAGTATATAGGATTTATATGGATGATAGGATAATGTTAGGATGTATAAATATCATGAGAATAAAAATTGGGACTCACAGTCACACAAACCATTGTTGATTCTAGAGGCTTCATTTTTTTTTTGCAGGACATGATTATAAATGTTGTAGGGTCAAAGGACTCAAGACTCTTATGTTATGTGATATTAATGATTTAAGTATTATAATATATTTCAATATATTTATAAAATGATGTAAATTTGATGTATTTGCCTATTGTCACCTCAAATAAGTTTTCACCAATAGACTCTTCTTAACTTATTAGATATGCTTGACTTTGACTATCTGAAAACACATCAAAGAGGATTTTACTAAGCGAATTTGATTATTGATTTTTTGGACTATTATGATTGTTTTCATTTTTTATTAAATTTTTTTAATAGTTCCTCTAAGAGGTTTTTAATTTGGATGTTTCATTTTTACTTTCATGATTATTTGATTTATTTTGATTTTTGTTTGTTTATGGATTAAAGATAATTTCTTTATTATGATCTTCTAATTAGATATTATCTTATATCCCCATGGATTTTTAAATATATTTTATAATATGGAAGGAGTATGATTATGTGTGATTATATCAGTCCCAATCAACAGTCGTGGGAGGTTAATTGTCAAGATTATGGAAATGATTAAAGTTGTAAAAAAGATGGGGGATATTGATGGAAGGATTGGTGTTTTAGATGAAAGGATTGGTGATGTTAATAAAATAACTCATGTAATCATGATATTAGTAGAGGATACTAATATGAAATATTTGGATGATGGTGAAAATGTCCTCACTAATCATGAATGAATCATTGATGTCTTCAGAAGGTGCATAGTCACTATTATGTGATTGTAATTATAACATAGATGTTGATGTTGAATCTAATTATTATGGTGATGCTGATGTTGATCATAAATTTGATGTTGATTTGGATGTTTATTATTATCCTAATGTTGATGTTATTGATATGAGTGCAGATAATGACTCTGATGTTGATGTTGATCCTAATGTTTATGGTGTTGATGTGAGTGTTAATAATTACTCTAAGTTGATTTGGATGATGATGTTTATCACGATGTAGATGATTATTGATTCTCATATTGATCCTATCATGGACAATGTTTATGATAGATTCTATTAATATATGACGTTTGGATTATGGCCTCAAAAAGGGCATATTAGATAGTGTTACCTGCAAGTACCTTCTTAACTTTATGATTAGTGATAAAGGATTTAGAATGAAGGGATTTCCTAAAAAGGGGAATTTGTGTGGTGGGTAAAACATGGATGGTTGGTTAATTATGGGTTCTTAATATATGGGCTCATCTAAGAGGGGCTCATCAATGATGATTATATGAGGCTCATTGAAAATAAGATCTTCAAGGGCATGTGTATGGTCATAAAAAGGCTCATCAAAGTGAGGATAATCAAATATAGGTTCATTGTCAAAGATAGGTTTTTTGTCTTGATATTTATTATGAAATGGGAGATTTTGATTATGATTTGGAAATGAATATTAGTATATCCCATCCTACTCACTCTTAGATGTGGATTCATCTAATTCAATCTCAATTTTGATATCATCATGATCAATGATTTATTGGACATAATTTTTGAATGTGATTCATATATTAGTATAATACCCTTGGATATTTTAGTAATGATATTATTTTTATTCTCTATACTAAGAGGGCTTAGGTAATGTTTGTATCAAAAAACTTGGTGAATGGGTGGATGATCATGTTGGTTGTGGATATTTGGTAAAATATGGCTTCTAAGGATTCACCGAGAAGAGTACATAATATTTTTTCACATATTTGTTTGGGCATGGAAGAATTTGAATCTTAATTATATTATTTTCCTTGGTGTATAATAATTAGATGGTAGAATTTGATGTGGCTTAGAGGATGGACTAGTATTGGATAGGGTTATTACGATAGGAATTCCTTTGCTAGTGTGATATCGGATGCCATGATAAAGTATATAAATGGTAGATGGGAAGATTATTTATGATTGAATATAATAGATACTAAGAGTAAGATGAGTTAGATGGGGATGGGTCTAATTATTTATGCATATAATGGTAATTAGGTTTATGGATCAAAGTCAATAAGAATTTAGGCCCCCATTTTTAGGAGCTATAAAAGTATTATATTATTGTTTGTAAAGATGTATTTTTTATAATAAGACACCAAAATATATTTTGAAGGCCATGGATCAATATGGGAGAAAGGATGGATGATGTTATTTTTCATCTCCAATTGATATGTGTGAGGGATTGAATCATTGGATGCTTGGATAAAGTGGACCAAATTTGGATTATAAATTATGTTATATTTAGATGTATGTTTATTTATTATGATTTATCTCAAATTTTGATTTGGATATGATCCATTTTATGTTATTTGAATGGTTCCAAATAGATGAAATTAAGTAAATCTGGTTTGGTCTAGACATGAGGTAAATAAACTTTGATTCAATTAGGTAATGATAACCCATTGATTTAATGTTTGGAGTTGATGAAAATATAAGGAAAACTATTAGATTTGATTTGACTCACTCGATTTACATGATTTATTTGATTATTTAGGGTTTACAAGTGACCCTATATGTTAATGGGGTGCTAGTTTTTTACTAACTAAAGGATGTTTGATAATTTAATGAGTTTGATAGGTTGACTAGGTGATAAGTGACCTATGATCATGGTGTATGTGTTTTTATTAGGCTAGTTCAAGTGATAAAATTATATTCATTTAATTTGATAAAGTTATATGGGATGACTTGAATGATTATATTGTAGTAAGTGGATGATAATATTTGATTAGGTGTATGATTCAAACTTAACTATGATTAGATTCAAGTAATCTTAAGAGAGTTGATAATGATATGTGAAAGGTTTGTTAGTGATGTGGACCAAGACAAGCATATGATTTATTGGTTGTCTATATTTATGTGATTGAGGATGATTTCAAATTTAATTTCATTATAAGTGATTGGTTGATAAGTTTGGATATGGACAAGCTTAGACTATAGGTGACATTATCTGGATTAAATTAATGAGGTAATGGTGTGATTGTAATTTTTTATGTTTTTGAATTATTGGGGATTGGATAAGGAATTTTGATCTATATATGTTTGGACTAAGGAATTCCAAGGTGTGTTAAGATTAAGAAATATTGATTTATGATTGATTGGAGTAGGATGTTGATTCATGACATTTATTTTTAGGTTGATGTTATATGATTTCATGTGGATATTGTTTTGTGTAATGTTATATAGTCAGAATGGGTCTCAAAAACATTCAAATAATATCAAGAGATAAGCCTATACTAATAGATATGGGTGTGAAAATAAACTTATAGCCCACTTATCTACTCACATAAAGTGGTGACTAGGTTGGTCTCATAATCTTAACTCTACTTTTGTATGTGGTGAGTGATATTTGGGGATGTTGTCTTACACTATTATTTTTTTACATCTGAAGGGTCCTAACCTATGATTTACAAGGATTTCTAAGGGATTCCCATAAATACCACATAGTATGTTGGGACTGACTACATATAAGGATGTTGTTTAATGATTGAGTATTATAGTGTAACCTCATCACTTCAAAACAAACTTTATGGGTAAATCTATTTAGATTTATGATAACTCTCTTTGATTGTTATACCCCACCAAAAAATAGAGTTTAGATTAGCATCTAGTGATGAAATCCATGTCACAACCTACCTAAAGACTATCATAACTACATGGGGATGAAATCCACATCATGTTACCCATAGAAAAATAAAAATGGGTGGAGGTTTATCAATATTTTTATCCCTAAATTTTCCCTGGGGTTGTGAGGGGAGATCATACATAGCCTTAGCCTCAGGTATAATATGCAAGAAAAACAAAAATTAAGCTAATATGACTAGTTTTGAACACACACACACACAAATATTTGATTATTTACATTTTATTAAAAATGTGTTTATGATAGGTTTGATTTGTTTTTTTTTTTGATAGGTGGACCTACAATCAAGCATTAATACTTTTAGTTTATCTCTTGATGGGTAACCTAAAAAAACATAATTAGAAATAAAGCCACGTCTACTTATAGTGAAACCACTACTCCTTAATATGAATTTGCTTCTACATGAATCCACTACACATAACAAGTCAGCCAAAAATTTATAAAAGATGGTAAAGAACAAAGCCAGTTTTATTGAACATGAAGTCGTTAGTACCAAAAAAAAGCATAAATATAGATAATAGCCTAGAATGGCAAGGAAATCAAATACACTACAAATAATTATGAAGTTAATAATATAATATCAAATACACTAAATGTGAACATGAAGTCACTAAAACATAGAAGCAACTTTACTATAGATAGAGATAGTTATCATAGTACAAAAATAATTATGCCTCGATGTCACTTTTAGACCTGATGAAGCTATTTGTGTTGAACATGAAACCACTTTTTTTTAATAGTACGTTTGTAACCTACATATAAATAAAAACTATTGTAGCATATAATTTCAACCTTGTGTGAAAGTTTTTCAAGATCTCTCACTCCCAAATATAATATTAGAGAAACCTTAGGCTATGGGTATCCTATAGTGAGGTTGAACCTCCAAAGAAGGTTGGTTTCCTCTTGGTAGATCACCTAAACTAATACTCCTACTTAGAAAAGGGATAGAGAGAGTTTATAGGATGACTAAAAAAAATAAAAGGGTGATACACCAAATTGATTTAAACCCACATAAATATGGAATAAACACTAATTTAACATAAGACAATTCTTTCTCACACAACCTCACAAACTAGCTAATTTGCATAAGTATTTCTTAAACTAGTCCCACCAAAAAATATATCAAGCAAAGAGGAATTATAAAATTCACACCAAACATCCATTAATGGTGAAAAGAGATCAATTTCAAACCTAAAACTAACTTTAAAACACCTAAAAATAGGTAAGAAAGAAGAATAATGGACATGGAAGAACACTTCTTCATAAGGGCATCATTCAAAAGCTTGTTAAACACAATTTTAAGGCAAGAAATAGGTGAAAATGATCTTTATTGCTTCAAAAGGTCTCTCTTAAAGTTTTTTATAGGGTTTTATTCTTGTCAAATGAGAACATCTTACAAAAATGGGGGAGAAATGGGAGATATAAGAGAAAAAGGGAAGAGAGAGAGAAGAGGCAATTAAATAGAATTCAGTAAATGAGACATAACCACCCTCCTTGGATTCTCACCCACATTTGGGTTAATTAGAACTAATCCTCCCTTAACAAATTAACCTTCATTATCCCAAATAGTCTTAAAGCCCTGTCATTGGCTTATAAACACACTAGAAGACAAGAAATTTTTGAGGATTATGATGTCATGATCCACTAAGAAGTAAAAGTCTTCAAAAACTATTAAAATGTATTGAATTATCCACTTGCACTCTCCAACCTCCAAATCTCTCTCCCTTGGAGTTCTACGTAGCCATCCACTTGTGCTTTAGAAGATGCTTGGGTAAAACCCAGTTTACTTAGCATTTTATGTTTAACTAACCATGGAGGTTAAGATTCTTGTTTTTTTTAGGAAAATTTCTATTTTCAACTTGACTTTGCTCCTACAACCTGCAACAAACTCCATGATACCTACAACTTTCATAGACCCCATTGATGGAGGTCATAATCTTGAGCTACCCTCAACCAATTACCATAAAAACTACTCCCAAGGCCATTTTACACCTTGAAAGCCACTTTTGGACCTGTAGAATACTTAAAAACACCCATGGAATGCATATGAAGAAGAAAAAGAAGATTTGTAAAACCTTCAATACTTGAAACAATAGTGGAAAACACCATTAAACTTGCAACGATGCAAAAAATGTCAAAACTAAGTTTTTGACCCTTTTGTTTAGTTATGAAACATATAAACTCTTGATAAGATCTCCAAGTTCCATATAAATATTATTTAGGCACCATTAGGTCTCTTCCATGGCTTTAAAACATTTCTTTCTTTGTTAACCTGCAAAAGTAGGCATTTTTGAGCCATTTTGGGCCTCCTAGGCACCCAAAAATTCTATGTTCTTGTGAAAAATAGGTTGGTAAGTATTTTTATCGAGTCTTATACACATTATAAGTGGTTTTCATTCAATTATATTCCATTTTATGGACCTATGAGTCCAAAAACCCAAAACTAGTCAAAAACTTCCTTTATAAGCTCAAGCAACTCACCTTCAAGATAATTGTTCATATAATTTGGACTCTATTACACCAATTATTTCCATGGAGATATATTCCATATGTTCCTTCAACATTCATAAAATGTTTTGTTCCCATGTAGAAGTTATGAAAAGCTACACACATAAAGATGATTGCCTATAGGGTTTGTAAGCATTATGGACATGCTTACACTCTTATTAATTATTCATAAAACTCAAGAACTTAACCAAAATAAATCCAAAATTAATTTCAATTAAATATGGGTACTAAAAACATACTAGAATCACTTAGCCCAACTCTTCATGGTATGAAATAAATGAGCATCTGAAGAAGGGCTAAAATTGGGTGTCTTAAGCCTGAAAAGTTCAAATTCCTCCGAAGGACCAAATTTACCTTCCCACTGATATTATTTTATTAAAAACATATTCATTACACCTAAAAAATCTCATGACACCTCTAAAAATGATAAAAAATCAATTTTGCCCTTTGTGCCTTTGAGATTACTTGTAGGGTTTTCAGCCTACCTATGCAGTTTTCATGAATTTTGGAGTGTGTAAACTCTTTAAATATGTTTAATAAGATTAAAAATATATTAAAATTATTTTAAAACACTCCCCTAGTCTTTTAATATCTAACCACACCCTAAAACTTTAAAAAGTGTGCCTGCATGAATAGTTATCATTATCAGACATAGGGTAGATTGTGTATAAATATTGGGAACTTAAACTAATAATATTACCCTTAAAATATTATTTATGGAATTAATAGGTTATTTTAAAAAATATTACCATGTTTAAATTCATTTTTCTGTGTAATTTATCTTTTAGACCCTTTTTACCATAATTTATCTTGAGCTGTTTGCATGCTTCCTCCATGCTAGAACTTCAAACTTTTGCATTAAAACCATTAATTTTATCACTTATATAGGATAAAATAGGTTTATAAAATTATATTAAACCATTTTAATACCTATCCAATCCCTAAAATGCTTCTTGGCACTAAAATTTGATGAAACTTCATTTGGTCTCCAATGACAACCTTATTAAGTTCATGTGGATTGTGTAATAATAATATACAATTTAACCCTTAATAGGAAATTTATGATGGAATTTTATGATTTTATTTTAATTGATACCATACATACCAAATTTCATGCTTTGACTTAACCTGTAGATACCCCAAAATGGCCAATTTCTCTAAGACATGCTCCAATGTTGACTATGATTTGATATAGGGTTGACTATACAAAAATAGTGAATATTTCCTATTGTAAAAAATCCTAAAAAATATTTTTAATTTTTATATTATGTTATAATTATCCTCTCCACAAAATTTTGTGATTAGATCCTACATATTTTAGCCTATAGGCCCATTTTAGCAAAATCTCTTGGCATGTGTCTGCTTGGTCATATTTCACAACTAAGTTCTCCCTCTCCTTGCCTTGGTTTGTGCTATGAAAATGTGAATGTGTTTTTAAAATTTCATTAATATCTTCCATTACATGATTTCACCCTTCATTTTTCAACTCATAATATTTTGTGCTTCCTTATGTCAACTTGTACCTCCTCAAATGACCTCATATGACTACGTATACAATGCTACAAGTGGGCATTGAAAAAAAAGAAGTAACTTAATTGGAATATGATAATTATCAGTGAATTAAAGACCTTTATAAAATTTTAATCCTTATTTTCATGCTTCCTTTGATATATTGTTCTCATCCTTCATTTTTAGAAGCATGACTACTTATGAGGTTATAGGTAGTCTTTAGATTGACCATTGAATGAGGTCCTAAGTGTTTAGAGTTTCTCACACTTTATATTTTTATTTATTTCAGACTTGGAGAGTTTGAAAACCAATCCCACATTGGTTTTCCATAAGGATCCTAATTCAATCCTTGAGAGCCTCCTTTGACCACCATGCATGATCTTGTTATAAACTTGAGGAGAGGCTATGTTCTCAAGATGGCTATAGCATGGTTTTTTTATTTAATTTGAATAATTGTCTTTATGTTTGGATCTCATAATATTTTTATATTATATCCTCACACTTCTAGTTGTTTAGGTGATTTTTTCCATAATCATGATAACTCTCCCATAATAAACCACTATGCCTTCAACCTCTTCAATGTTATGGATAGTTGACAAGTCTATATTCCTAAGGCTATAGGCTGAGGTTTCCAAGGTAAAATTGGGTGTTCAAATAAGTTTATATTCTTATAACTTCCCTTTTAAAACCATGAAAACCTTACACAATTCATGGATATGACCATGTCTCTTAATGGCAACTCCTTTTTATACCACCTGAGTATGGACTGTGTATGATGATTGTGTTGTCCTTGTGACCTTTCTATGTCCTGTATCCATGTTATTAAAGTAATTTGATGTGGTAATCATCATGTTTAATGTATTAATAATCTTGAACAAACTCCCACATGTTTATTTGGACCATAAGATCAATTGCAACTTGAAGACTGTTGTAAACACTGCCTTTCCACAATGAACAAATGTGTGATTTTGAGGACCTCAAAAAACACTCTCCACTAGTCACACACCCTCATTATCTTGAAAGTTTATAACCATATATAAGGGATTAATTATGAGACACTTGTTATTTATCAAAATCCCCTACAACATTGCTATTTGATAGCATCAAAAAGGGCTTGGACCTTTGTTTTGGCATTTTAGGGAAAATGTCCCCAAACTGAGTTTCTTAATTTTGATCATGCCTTCTTGACTATAGGTCATTTTTAAAGCTTTGTATATGTATCCATTATGTGTAAAATCAATAGTTTATTTTTTTTACATGAATATCTCCCTATTTAAACTCCAATAAGAATTTATCTCACTCCATTTACCATACAACCCTTTCATTAGTTTCCCACTAGGTAACTTCCTTTTTTCTCAAGGGTCAAATCTTGGCTAAATTTAAAAAGAATGTTTTTTTATCATGTATTGTGTTAGGTGACCTCATTACACTTTCATTAACCAATTTCAAGTTATCAAACCCACTATAGCATTCATTTCTACCTTCTAAGCTCTTAATGACCTTATGAGGCTTGTAGCCTTTTCTTTCCCATTTATCCTTGGTTTGGTCAAACCAAGAACTATTTTGAATATTTAATCACCTTTTAATCCAAATTATACCTCCTTTAATGTATTTTTAAAATTTCATGGTCAGATTCCACTCCTAGACCACACTTCCTTCATTAGACTCCCCTCCATTAGGCCTAATTAGCCCTTAAGCACACACTAGGGCTAGAAACCATACCATACAGACTAAAACCAACCCAAAACATATTTAATAACTTATATAACCTTTAAATACATCATAATATAATTTTTTTAATTATTTTTAGGGGTAAAACTCTTGGAATCAATAAAACCCTAGTTTAGGGCTTCTCTCATACTCTTTTTGATACCCTATTTTAGATTGGGGGGTTAAAATGAGTTCTAGGCCTCACCTTGATCTATTTTTAGATTAATTAGATAGGTATAAATAGATAAAACCTTGGATATTTTTAAAATATCATAAAAACATCATCAAGATCTTAAACAAAAAAGTGTCAGCTTGTTACCCTATTTTTACTCTGATGATGGTTCTTGAGTTCTAGGGGTGAACTAGCAAAGATGAGAGAGGTTTTTGTATATAACAAATTTACCAAACTATAATAAAAATTTACAGTCCTAAATCTCAAGTAAATTACTATTTTCACCCCCTTCTCTTCTATCACTCTAGGCTTCTCTTAGCTTTCTAGGCCTAGAAAACTAAAAAATGGATTTTTTGTCCTTTACATGTATGGAAAATATTGGGAAATGTTTGATTCACCTTGGGGAAGATACCATCATGTCCCATGAAAAATTTTATACATTGAAACCTTATCCTATATTTTCATCCTTTCATTATTTTTTGTCACCATAGATGTAGTTTATTATTTGGGATGGCTATAGGTGTTTGTAGAGGGTCATACCTAGCTCTTCAAACCTTCTTGATCACATTGAACCATTTGTGTCCTATTCACATTTATAGGACCACTTGGAATACATATACATATTATTTAATTTTAATTTTGTGTTATGAAGTTATTTTGAGGTTCAAATCTTGTATAAGTCACTAAAAATATGCACTGAATAATATCATGATTTGGGAGCCCTCAAACACTATGCTAATCTACTCACACACCTGATTTTTTTGCATGTATCTTACACTAAGGTATGGATACAAGGTATATTCATCAAAAGCTTACCAAAATCTATAAAACATTGTTATTTAACATCAACAAAAGGGCTTAGGAATCTATTTTGAGACTTTTAGGGATTTTGTCCCTAAAGCTAAGTCCTTCATTTGAAGTGGTTTCTCAAGGCTACTAACTAGTCCAATGCATTTATCATGACTAAAAAGTTATATCTAACCTATAAAACCTTCATGGGAACCTCAAAATGTGTTAAAATCCTTCATGGCCATGCTCAGGCCCCTTTGATAGCCTGTAAAGGCACACACAACAACATATAAGGTAGTGCAAGTAGCATATAGATTGTGTATAGAAAGTGACCCTATACTAGACCTTACATGCATCTATAAATACCTAAAATTGAGTCTTACCACCATAAATATCTTAAAACAAGTTTAAAAGTTTCCAAATCAATGTTCTTAGCCTCTTGAAGGTGTTCATGTAACTATAGTATACAGGTAGTGAGGTTGAGATAACCAATTTGTATGGTTTATGGGCTTGTAATTAGTCCAAAACATTCTCTAAAGGTGTTGAAATGAAACTCTTCAATCATAAGGAGTTTTAAAACAATGAAATGCTCTATCTCAACATGATGGCTCCTTCTAAGGCACTTATAGATGCTCACTCAATGGGCTAACTCTGTACATATGAGAACTTGTCTCCACACACTATTTATGCATTTGGGGATTATATTTGTTTTTTAAAGATATTAAAATGTGTTAAAACCCTTTTTAATTCTTCATAACATTTATATGAAACTCTTTAAGACCTAATTTACCTCACTCAATTGTCTATGTATAGAAATGCAAGAAATGATTGTTTGGACTATCAAGGTCTAAATGAGCTATTGAGGATTGATGAGTAAGAAAAATTGTTTAACCTAATGTGTCATAAGGATGGAGGAGGTAAATTATCCCTCAAACATAGGTTTTCTAAAACTGATCAAATGGCCATTTCATAAGGATTACAAGGAAACTAGGTTTTATGTCATAAGTAACTTATTATAAGGAATTAGATGATGAAAACAATTGTAATAGGTATTATTTAAACCTAAAAAAACACCCCTAAAACCATTATTTTTCATTGAATTTTGAAGATAAGAAACAAGGAAAAAATTGGACCCTTTTTGGATGAGTAGGCCATTTAAACACCCTAAAATGTTAGTGATTATTCATAAATATGGGGAAATGAACCAAACCACCAATTCCAAAAAGTGTAAGGAAATTAGGTTCCCTATCACTACCCAAAATATTCATGCGCAAATATATCTTTTCTAACTATATCGAGTGAAAACTTGAGGCTCTCCTAGAGTTATCCCAAACTACCCAAAATAATTTTTCCTTAACATGAAGAACCAAAAGTCTACCTATGAAATCCAACACTTGGGAAATATTTTTTTATGCTATTAATGACATTTCCTTCCATTTGGAAACATTTTTAAAATCTTGGACCTCTATTAATGCCAAAAAACTTATTTCATGTTTAGTTTGCAAGCAATAGATTTTCCTTACCTTTACTAGTTCTTATGCTAGAATATTATTTTAGAGACCTATAAGTGGATATTAGGGACACCATGAATGCTTTCATATGATAGCTAAGATTTTGCATCAAGCAAAATATCCAAAAACCTATCCTATCAAATCTCTAAAATGCATCCTTTTACTCCTAAACTTATTCCCTCCACTCTAAATGACTTAAAATGACCTTGAACATGTATAAAAGGGTGGAAAACATCATAAAGATGTGGGAAGAAGTAAAAATCAATTTGAATTCCTCAAAAATTTACTTTTTCACATAGAATTTCTAATTTGAGGATCCTTAAGTCATCTAATGCACTTTTGGGGGTCTTTCGGGTTTAATAACTTCTCTAGCCCTTATTTTTGGCTTGTTAGAATATATAATACTTTGTGAAAAATTATTTCATGTACCTAAATGCTTGAACACCATGGAAATTGACTAGATCTTTCACTTGTATTTTTAGACCTATTTCTAGGCCTATTTCTCCAAATCACCAAAATCACCTTAAAACTTGATTAAAATGTTTCAAAAGCTTGAAAGTGACATGTGGTAGGGTCATGAGGTTTGTATCCTCCTCTCACCATTGGATCACTCACTCAACCATAACTCTACTCAACTTCTCACACCACACTAGGAATTCCTAGAATACTATAATATATCATTAATTTGGGACCATAAAGGAACTAATTATTAGGGTACAAGGTTATTAAAAGGTCCAATAGAGTGGCCTGATCCATCTAAGAAAAAATATCATATATAGGCCAATTTTGGCCAACATTTTTGGTAACCTCTTAGGATTTCATGCCTATTATACAAAAAATTAGTTGCCTTGTTTGTTATATTGGGTATATAGGGTCAAAAATATTTTTTTCCAGCTGATATGAAAATGATACAAGGTTATCCCTTTATGAAAACCTCCTCTTGAAGAAACAAGGACAACAAGAAAAAAAAACAACACTATGCGTAAAGGCACTTAGGGAAGGGAACACACAACTAAAAATAATGTGCATAAGTCATTTAGAGGAAAACAAAAAAATATGATCTAATATATACAAGGTTTAAACTTATAAGTACCTTCTTCTTGGGTCGAATGAGAAAATTTTAGCATCATTGATTTATAATGGACAAGGATGTGAGGCACCCTATTTTGTGAGCTCATGCTGGGTGGATTAAGATTCCTGATTGTTGACTCTTTTGGCTTGTTCCCTAATGGATGAAGTGGGATAAACATGTCTCCAATGTAGAAAAATCCATTATTAGATTAATACTTTCTTGATGTTGTTCATCAATCTTAAGAAATCCTTACACGAAGACTTCATTCAAGTTCTTGGAAGCAACTAATTTTTTTTTCACTTTGTGGCTCAAAAATACCATATTGCTACACCATTTCTTACATAAATTAAGACTTATTATGCTTAGATAATCATTCTCATATTTTTCTAAAAGAAGGACATGTCTCTTATCCTCCTCAAACTCTTTGGTTATGGCATTGAACCACTACCATAATTATTCAAACTCTTTAGTGGTACATTTCTCAAATTGTATCACTTGAACACTTGAGATGTCACCTTCATCAACCTCACTGAAGATTTAATCTTGTTTTTCAACTAAAAATGAGGGTTGATTTGACCAACCAAGGTCTAAAACATCACACTTGTCGTGCTCAAGGTCTGATTTACCTTATTTTAACTCTAACATATCAGGGATATCTTCAATTGACACCTCATTTTGAAGTGGACCAACCTTTGGTACCTAGTTTTGATCATCTTTTTCATCTATTTAGAATATACATTCAGTAGTCCATTCAAGGTCTCCCCCATGTTCAACCTGAGGATTGTCCCCTTTAGGCTCTAATTCATTATTGTCAAAGCCATGCCAAGAAGTCTGGTCTAAACCTAATTTTTCCTCCTTTGAATGAAGTGTGATTCCTATCAATATTTATTCCTCATACACACTTACCTTATCCTATCAAAACTCATTTGATACTACAAGCTCTTCCTCTATCCTTTGTATAATAGTTTCTTTCTCTAAGAGGGAGATGGTGGGACGGTAAAAAAGTTCACCTTGATTGTAAATTAGGAGAGTATCCTTCCAACTAGGAAATTTGAAGGGTCTTTTAAGTGGTTCTTGAGGGAGAGAGAGAGAGAGAGAGAGAGAGAGAGAGAGAGAGAGAGAGAGAATCTTATAATTCTTGTAGGGAAAGCTTACTGAGGTAAGCTAACACCTTTTTTAATTCTCTTCAAACACTAACTCCTCCTCTTGAAGTAGTTCTTGTACCACCACAACACCTCTTTCTTCTTATCTATGCCTTTCTAAACTGATTTCCATGATGGAAATGTGTAATATACATCCACCTTCTCCTTTTATTGAATTTTTATAAGAGAGGATGGTTTCACAAGAGAGGTAATGACATAGTCAACATAGAAGGTGTAGGAGTAGATCCATGGTGGGATGGTTTCAAAATCTTGAGTGGAATGTGCATAGGGGTAAGAGAGGACAAAATAATTGGTTTGGGTTTGACATACTCATCCTCCCAATGAGTTATCTCCTCTATCGAGAGTACCGATTCCTTTACTTGGTTCTTCTCAAAGTCTAGATAATATCCCTCTTCAATGGCTACCCACACATTCCAAAAATCCTATAAGAAGTCCTTTGTCCTATTCATGGCCTATATAGGTAACTCTTTGCCAAGAGATACCTCTACATTCACCTTAATGATCAATTTCCCATGGTATAGAATGATTTGCTTGACTCTTGACATAGATGAGCTTTGACAAGGTAAACTAACGGGCTAGATTTGAGCATAAAAAGGGGTAGGAGAGGGTAATTTGGGTCTAAGATTGGTTTATCTCATTATTAATAAAAAATGATATTCATTTTTTATCCTATATTACTCTTTCCTAACCAATCACTCTTCTTGAAACCTCAATTCTTGATCCTGAATAAAATCTTAGTGTTTAATATTGTCTTGCTACCTATAACACTCTTCTACCTTATCAATCTCTCTCAATTATCTTTAAAAATAAAGTCTTATCTCCTTAAGACTATTTTTTGGTTAACTAAATGGAGACAAACTCTGACAAGGCTGATACACTAAATCTTAAGAGCCACTTAGGGTGAAGCCATAAACATTACTAATCTGATATGAAGAATAAGGGAATAAGAAACATGAATTTTGATCAAGTGAGTGATAATACATAATTAATAGTGACTATTAGACACTTAGGATGATTATAACAGTTTATAAATACTTGGATTCACCATTGGTGTTTGTACACATGTTGCCAAATGCTGATTAGATGAAGAAAACACCAAAACCCTTCATTTAGTGAATAACGTAGTCCCAATGGGTGTGCTAGAAACTATTATAGAATATAATTACACCTTTATGGGATATTTTTTCAATATCTCTCAATCCCATATATAATATTGGAGAAACCTCAGGTTGTGGGTATCTTGTAGTGAGGTTGAACCTCTAGAGAAGGCCAACTTTCTCTTGGTAGATCACCTAAACTAATACTTCTAATTAGAAAAGGGATATAGAGAGGGTATAAGATGAATAAAAAAATTAAAATGGTGATACACAAAATTTATTGACACTCACATAAGTATGAAATAAACACTAATTTAGCATAAGACAATTCTTGCTCACACAACCTCATAAACTAGCTAATCTGCATAAGTATTCCTTAAATTAGGCTCACTAAACAATATATGAATCAAAGAGGAATTATAAAATTAACACAAAACATATATTAATGGTGAAAAGAGCTCAATTTTATGACTTGAAATAACTTTAAAAAACCTAAAAATAGGCAAGAAAGAAGGACAATAGACATGGAAGAACACTTCTTCATAAGGCCATCATGCACAAGCTTGCTAAACACATTTTTGAGGCAAGAGATAGGTAAAAATGATCTTTATTACTGAAAAAGGTATTTCTTAAGAATTTTTACAAGGTTTATCCTTGTCAAATGAGAATATCTTACAAAAATAGGGGAGAAATGGGAGATATAGGAGAAAAAGGGGAAGAGAGAGAAGAGGCAAGCAAACATAATTCAACAAATGAGACACAACTACCCTCCATGGATTCTCAACCATAATTGGGTTAATTAGAACTAATCCTTCCTCAAAAAATTAACCTTCATTATCCCAAATAGTCTTCAAGCCCTCTCATTGGCTTAGAAACACACTAGAAGACAAGAACTTATTGAGGATGATAACTTCATGATACATTACGAAGGAAAAGTCTTCAAAGACTTTGAAAATTTATTGAATGCTCCACTTACACTCTCTAACCTCCAAATATCTCTCCCTTGGAATTTTATGCCCCCCTCCACTTGCCTTCTATAAAATGCTTGGGTAAAAGTTAGTTGACTTAACATTTTATGCTTAATTAAACATGGAAGTTAAGTTTTATGTTTGCTTTTTGAGGCTAATTTCTATTTTCAACTTGAATTTTCTCTTCTAACCTAAAACAAGCCCCATGATACGTACAACATTTGTAGACCCCATTGATGGAGGTCAAAAGTGTAGACACACCATGATTCTGAATGTTGAAACACCCCTAAACCACCTTAGGACCCCCTTGGGACCAATTTGACCCTTTAACCCCTAACTAAGCCTAACCATGGTCAGTTTGACTAGATAACTTAACCTACCCTTTTACCCATTCTTTACCTTAGACCTAGACTGTCAATGGTCAGGATGACTGTTGATGGTCACCTTAACCATCGATGATTAGGGTCCACCATCCCAAAAGCTAACATGCAAACATCCACCTTGTGTTTCTAAAAATAACTTGTCTAAATCTTCATGCAAGCCATTGCATATATGCGTTAAAATTAGAAAACCTAGTTAACATCTTGTTGTACCTTTCCTTTCTTGCCTATAAGAAGAGAGGAGTAGGGAGGTGAAGATCATCTACAATTATTATCAATAGATTATAGATCTAGAGTTTATTTTTGTAGGTCAATTATAAATAGTGATCCAGCCATCACATTAGAGAGCCAACTTTCTGCCACCACTCTACTAAAGCATCAAGTACCATTACTCTATCAGAATCACACTAGAATCCACCAATAAGATAACCACCTCAAACACCCACTTGATCAACCTTTTATAAGATAAGTACTTGTTTTATAATATTCATTTACTTTATTTACATTTCACAATTAGCCCAACACCAACCCATCTTTCAGAATCCAACTCTATGATTCCATCAATATTTCATTTATTACCTATAGCCTACACAATAGCCACCGATGGTTGTCTCAACTGTCAATGGTCTATCTAATTATTGATAGTCACCTTGACTACCAATGATCACCTTAACCACTGATGGTCACCTGAACTACCAACACTAACTATGGCAAGAAATACCAACAATTTATTTTCACCCTCTTACCCTTAACTAAACCCAATTTTATATTTCCCTACATGTTTATAGACCCCTACCTAATTTTTTGAAGCACACTTGACCCATTTAACACTAGTATTGACTTTCTTATTACTATATTAGTAATTTTCATAGCCTATTTCTTTAGTAAGCATTCCTTGTGTTCAATTTTAGTACCTTTTGATTATTAATGTAAGTATTTTATATTATATTTATAAACTTAATTATTTAAAATCTATAGATTGATAACCTTTGAGGAAGCTCTTACTTCTAGGATCTAGCTAGTACTAGATAATCTACTTATCTATCTATTTAACCAACCATTTGATTTAGTGTTGTCTTATCTATAGGTCATCCTCCTAAGACAAAGAGGAGTTCTTCAAAATTATCTACTTCAATACACACACAACCAAATGGGTTTTCAAAACATACCTATAATTAGTTTCTTTTTCTTCCTTTCTTGAAATATAAGCTAAAATTCATTGAAATATTTTGGCAGGCTCGGTGGGACCTTGAGTCTTTACTCAAGTTTTCTCTTATTTGTATCTAAATGATTTTCTCTCTATTTTGTGCTCATAAATGACATCAAAGTTTATTATGGGATTAAAATTGAATTCACACATTGGTTGCTTGCATATTTATCTCATATAGTTTAAATTAAAGCAAAGTAATTCAATTATAGCATCATTTTTTTGCACACACTAAAACAAACCACCTTCATAAATTAAACATCAAACAAACTTGAGATAAGTCCTAACTAGGATTTCATCACCTAGTAGTTACCTTACCCTTTCCTGATGATCCTACTTGGAGGTCATTACCAAGGGGATAACCAACTTAGCTCTCTAGTTGAGTATAAACTATGGAAATTGATATATATTGGCTAAGCACCTAACACCCTTATCGTTGTAGTGTGTGAAGTGAGGGGGTAGGCCCCAATACCAAGCCACATATTAATTTCTAATATAGATTATTTTTGAGATCCTGAATAACTTGAAACCATCCATACATTTTATCTTTATTACCTTTTCTACAAGCCAAACTTCTATCACCCAATTTCTTGAAAGCGTAAGGCATAAGCCAAAAGAGAGACTAAAAGGAACTTTAGGACTTAACACACTTTTTAGTGTGTGTTTAATTTCCTTTCTCTTTTTTTGTCTTATCTCTATTTGAGTGGTGAGATTGTTTGTGTACTCTCTTTCCTTTATCTCATATGATTCTAACTAATCAACAACAAAAGAACCTAGCAAAATAGAACCCATCACCAAACTGGTCAACCTCTTCTACCACCTCATCCATGGACTACATATTTAAGCCTATAGACTCTCCTCACCCTTCAAGAAGTCCTCCTTTACTTTGGGAAGTTCCCTAAGGAGACACAGACTTTGTCACCTTAGATAAAAATCCTATGGCCCTAAAACATTACCTTAACACCATTCTACATCATACCACTGCTTGGTTCTACCTATGGGCCCACCTTATGGGAAACACTTCTATTTCCATGGTCACTACCCAACCATTGACTACCCAAGATTATTCATCTACCAATAATCCTTTTGATACTACTATAGAAAACCTACATATCCAACCTATAAATACCCTTATACCTTCCACCCCCACCAACAACTCCTCTACCCTAGGAACAACCCAACCATTATCCACCTATATTGCCCTTACCATAGGGGTACCTACCACTAAAATTTACAGCCTTCCTTTGGATACCTATAATCTACTAACCACTACCCTGCTTCAAAATCTTGTGTTACATATACCTTCTAACCTACCACTAATCACCATAAAGGTCACTACCCTTTTTTTTATCACCAACCTAACCACCACCTCTACCCAATAGGTGCCATTTCACCAAACCTGGGTTAAAAACTTAACCCATAAGGGTATGTAACTTTACTTACTACCCAACTACCTAGATCCACATACCTTATATAACATCCGCCCAACCAATTATGTCCACATACCAATATGTGGTGACTCCTCAACCTCCTACCAGTTATCAGTATGTCACCCAACCACTATAATAATATTCACTTTACAACCTTTTGGGTACATAACCCCAAATAGACCTCATTAAAATTCTCATGGATAAGATGACTACCTTAGAATCATCCATTTCTAGAGCTCACAACATCTTATCAGAATATGATTAAATTTATAATGAACTCGTTTACCCATCTGTCCATATCCAATCCTATCCTCCTTAGTGGGAACTTACCAATTTCTCCAAATTTTAGAGTAAAGAGGATCCCAAAAAACACCTTAGGCAATTTACACACTCATGTTTTTTTGTAATTTCTTATGATGATGCCCTCCTTCTTCACACTTTTCCTATGTCTTTGTTAGGACTGGCATTAGATTGGTATAGTGCCTTAACCAAGAATTCCCTCTTCTCCTTCACCCTTCTGGCTCAAAATATCTTGGATAAATTTTTGATAAGTATATTGAAGAATGTTTCCATCACTAACCTCTACTCTATCTAAAAAATTGATGATGAATCCATTGCTGATTTTGTAGTTCATTGGAGGAGCCTAATCAACCAAATTTCCTATTCCTTGCCTCAACCCAAATTGATCAAAATATTTTATTGAGCATGTACCAAACACATCTCTTTCACATTGCATGTTTAGATATTTCAAACATTTTATGAGGATTTTACCATTCTCCATAGATTAGATAATAGAGCCATCAATGAAGGAAAGCTAAAACTAAAAAACAAGAACTCTACCTACAAAACCAATGAGGCCTCTTCCTCTAAAATGAACAACCAAACCAACATCAATACCAAAATTAAGGGAACTAAAAACATTATTTTCCTTAAATCCTCTTTTCCACCATTTGTTAACCAACCAAATTCCTCTATCTCCTCAAAATAAAACATGAGAAACCAAAACTAGAATAATCAGAAGTAATTCACCCTATTGGGAGAATCTTATGATTCAATCTTAGAGAAGTTATTGAGGGCCAACATCATATATCTTCCTCTTATCAAACCACTTCCGTAATTTTATTGTTCTCATCCTACACCTAGTTAGTACATTAAGAATGATCTATGTGTTTTCCATTAAGTAGTAGGGCATGAGGTTAGTAGGTATAACACCTTCAAGAGCATTGTCCAATATCTCATTAAAAAGGGGTAACCTGTGTTGGATGACCCCAACACACCTCAAAATCAACCCCTTGACATTTTCAAGCAACCTTTCCCCAATAATGTGCCTACTAAAAATTAGAGCAACATAGTTGAGTGTTCTCATGATGCCCATACTATTAACATGGTTCTTGACACACTCATTATTGAAGAACCTATTACCCAATCTATCTATTCTTTACCCTCTCCACTTATTGGGGTAGTGGAGTTACCTTATCCTCTTTTAGAGACCCAATCTAAGGAAGTTACCCTTTATACTTTAGTTATTAAGGTAGTGGAATCATCAACCCCTCCTTCAACTAACATACTTGAACAAGCAACCATTTTATCATCTTCCTCAAACACTAAACAACTCACTTCCCCTTCAAAGATAATTATTAATAAGGAAGCCACCATGTCTACACCTCTCACAAAGGAGTCACCCATCCAAACCTTGCATCATGTGATTGAGGAAAGAGATGAGGTTATCATCCCTCTATATAAACCTATGGGCTTATATTTCAATTCTACTATCAAAAGAATAAAACCAACCTACAAACCATTCTCTAGGTTAGTTCAAAAATTGGAATTTGTCTCCAACCTTGACATAGATCGATCCACCTTTTGGAAGAAATTAGGGATACCTTATATCACCAAGAAAGAACCTCCAACCATACCTTTAGAAAACCAACCCGCCACTCCTATTATCCACAACACTATTTTACCAACCAAACTGATAAAAAACTTTACCAACCTAATAATTCCTAAACCATCCAAGGAACCTAAACCCCAAATAACCAAATCACCTTATCTAACAAAACTAACCAAACCAACCAAAAACCTTGGCACATTCCCTACACAGAGCCTTAATCACCCATCTTTGAAATTAAAAATTACCTCACCAAACCTAATAACCAACCACAAAACCAAATCAACCAAGGAAGTAAGGATATTAAAAGGTCAGAGGGCTAAACTCCTAATTATCTCAACCTTTCCCTCTATCTTGGGGCCTCATCCCTCTAATCTGATTAGGAAGCTGACCATCTGAACCAAAACCTAACCACCACTAATAGTTACATCAACACACTTATTTTCTAACACATCTATCTTCATCAAACCAATAATGGACAAACTAACTACTTTGAAACCTCCTACCCATACTTTATCAACCTCTATCTTACCAAACCAAAAACCACCAACTAAATACACCACCTTACCCAAACCTTCCATCACCAAACCCACTCCCAAAAGGACTTCCACCTTACCAACCAAGACCAAAACCTCTAAAACCACTCCACCTTTAGCTAAATCATACTTGACTATTTTCCAAAGGTTATTACAAGCTCCTTGATTAACCTTACATGATATCAAGTTATTCAACCCTCTCAGTTCAAAACCTAACTAGTATAATGACTACCAAGTGTGCTCCTATCATAGGACACTAGGCCATGACATAGAGAACTATAAATCTCTCCAAACCATTATACATCAACTCTATGATGAAGATGATCTATTATTATAATAACCTCATATGGGCCCATTACCAATCTAACAAGCACTAGCCAAAACCTACCAATTCCCCCACTCTCACCTTAGAGTGATGAGGAACTAAAAAAAACTCCTACACCAATTCCTTCCTCTATCCATACCACTCATGAGATCATGAGAACACAATAAAAAGATAATGGGAAGGTTAAAGTGTCCATATCATGGACATACCCATCTTCTACCTCCCAACCAAAGCCTACATAAATATTTTCACCTTCATCCAAACCCAAGATATTTATTTTAGGTGCCTCACAATCCAACCCCTATAAATCCATCAAAAGTGTGGTACTCAAATAACTTCATCAGACCCCAACAAAGATGAGCTTATATGAGTTTAATACTACTTCACCTCATCATCACCAAGCAATGATCGAGGTATTGTAATCGATAGAGGTCTAACTTGAAGACCCTTAACCTCTATCTTCCTTTATTATCACTCTCAAAACTTCTAACCTTTTCACCTTTAAGGATTCAAAAGTACCTTTTATCCATCCTAATTACCCAGATCCCCCTCTCTTTATTACTATTTACATCAGCCAAACTTACATCAAATGGGTCATGATTGATGGGGGAGCTAATATTAATATCAACTCATCCCATGCCTATAACCAACTCAACCTACCAAACAATGTCATGTTAAAACCTTGGCCATACTTCAATCCTTTAATGGCACCATGACTACTACCATGGGAACTATTATACTTCATATCTATGTAGGACCTCACATGCTCCTTAAACTCTTTTATGTAGTGGAAAGTGAATCCCAATACAATGTTTTGCTAGGATGACCTTGGATCCACTCCATGGGTTTAATCCATTATACCCTTCATCATTTCATTAAATTTGATCATGAAGTTTAGGTGATCACCATCTAAGATAACCCAAGTCCCTTCTCAACATATAACATGACTTACCAACCCAACAATGTCATCTTGCCTCTATCTAGGACACCCTCCTTAACCAAAGACAAGCCCTCTACTATGAAAGAGGGCGTAATACCTTCTTCTACCAATGAGGCATCAACTAGCTCATCCATCCCATCTAATAATATCCCCACCTTAGACCACTTGGAATCCACATTCCAATGTATTTCATTGGGGGAATATCATCTCCTCACCCTTGATGTTTTCCCTAATCCCCAAGAGTATGAGAAACTTGACCACCAACCCGGATATGACCCCAATGTTAGAATCATTATTCTCTTTATACCTCCCTAATATCAAACCCATTTCATCTATGGGGGAATTTATAAACCACTTGATGATTCTACCACCTACTTTTCACCTTGATTATTCACCTATAACTTCTCCTATTTAGACAAATTAAGTTTTGACAAGACATGCCTCCACAAGTGTGCTTGGAAAGGATTTGGTCTTAGATGATATGAACATTACCCACATGAGTTGATTTCCATTGAGGCTAGAAAACCTCATGAGAAACATGGCCTCAATTTCATTCTACCCACCAAGAAGCAAACCAAACCACCTACCGTCACCATTATTGAGGAGGACACCCCTTCCTCACTAACCTCTCCTCTGCCTGTGAATGAGGATGATGACATCATCCCACCTAACATTTTTTTCATCAACATGATCAACCTTATACCCCTAACTTATCAAAAGGAATTTGTAACTATAACCATCCCTTTGACCCATCTTGAGATGATAGGGGATGAATCTCCTACCATTAAAATTATTTAATGCTTGGATGATGATTCTATTCTCACCTACCTTGGTACACTATATTCTTCCATCCATAAATCACTTCCTCCTAAGACCTCAAACATGTTGAAAAAATACACCATGGATATCAACTTGGGCACTATAGATGACCCCTACATTATCAAAACTTGTCAATCACTAAATATTGAGAAACTTCAAGACTTCCCTTCCTTCCTCCAAGATCATAGCATATCATTTATTTGGTATTATAGAGACATGCCTAGAATTTACCTCTCCATTTTCACCCATAACATAGACACCAACCATTAAACCAAGTTTGTCAAGTAAAAACTTCATTACATGCACCCCCACATACAAATTCTCATCCAAGAAGAGCTTCAACAACTCTTATCTATCAATTTTATCCAACCCATTGACTATCCTTAATGGGTCTTGAATGTTGTGTCTATCACCAAAGCCACAGGGGGACCATGAATTTATGTTGACTTTCATAACCTCAACCTTACTTTCCCAAAAGATGACTTTTTTTTAGTAAGCATTGACTAGATAGTTGATCTTATAGATAACCATGAGATGTTAACTCTCATGGATGGATTCTTGGGTCACAATCAGATCCTCATTTCCCCCCTAAGATCAACACAATACCACCTTTTCTATCACATGGGGGACCTTCTACTATAGAGTCATGCCTTTTGGATTAAATAATGTTGGTGTAACCTACCAATGTGTCATGACTTATATCTTCTATGACCTTATCCATAAGATTGTAGAGGACTCTATGGATGACCTTCTTAGAAAATCCAAACTCCAAAAGGATCATTTATCCATTATAAGGATCATCTTTGAGTAGTTTATCCATTACCATGTCTACCTAAACCCCAAGAAATGTATCTTTAGGGTCCTATTAGGCACGATTAGTAGGTTTATTATCTCTCTTCATGGTATCAAAGTCAATCCTACCAAGATCAAATCCATCTTTGACATTCTTCCTCTAATCAACCACAAGCAACTCCATATTTTTTAGGGGAAACTCTAATCCATTCATCACTTTATCTCCCAAATTTTAGACCAATGCCAACCCTTCCACCACCTTATAAATAAGGATGCATATTTTAAGTGGAATAGTGACTATCAAAAGGCCTTTGATTCACTCAAAAAGTATATTTTATCTCCACCTATCCTCAACCCTCCTAAGGATGTCTAGCCTTTCTACCGTTATATCTCCACCACTAACCACTCGCTAGGGGCAATGCTTGCTCATCAAGATGAACAACACAAAGAGAAAACCATCTACTATATTATGCATATGCTTGTAGATTATGAGACTTGGTATAAACACACTTAGAAACTTTGTTTATCTTTAGTTTTTGTGGCCACCAAAATTCACTACTAACTTCTTAACCACAAGACCTATGTCATAACTAATACCGACCCACTCAAGTACATGCACTCCAAGCCATACTAAAACTAATGCATGGCCAAATAGTTCATTCTTATAGAAAAGTTTTGCCTTGAGTTCCTTTAGTAAAATTCCATTAAAGGGTAGGTTATTTCTAATCAATTATCTAAAGCACCATTAGCAGACAATCAACCTCTTCCTCTTGATTTCCCTGATGAGTCCATCATGACCCTCTCTTAGGTGGACTTCACCTATCAATTCATCATGTTCCTTGATAGATAAAAATGTCAATGTGGTGGGGGAGTGGGTATAATCCTTATCCCCTTTGATAGTGATCCCCTTCCTTTGTCCTTCAAGCTTAAATTTGAATGTACCAATAATATTGTCGAGTATGAAGCCTTAATCATAGGCCTTCAGAATGTGTTAGCCTTGGGAATCAAAATATTCAATATATTTGGTGACTCCTAAATTGTGGTCAATAAAATCAATATCTCTTACCATTTTAAAATGATGTTTTGAAATAGTACAAATAACTACTTAAAAAATTCTTAGCATCATTTAAACACTATGCATATAATCAACTCCATAATCTACTAATAAATTTATTGATACCTTGGCTTTCCTTTCTGCTTAGATCCTATTTTCACCCTCTAACTTTAAAACATCTATCATCATCCATAGACATATCCAACCTTCTTATGTCAAACTAGATTCTCCCATCATTTTCAATGTGGAAAAGACCTAACCTGACCTTTGATATCAATAGACATTTGACTACCTCAACCTTGCCATCATTCTTTCTAGCCTTTTTAGGAATGCTTGAAGAGTATTTATCCAAAGTACCTCAGATTATACCATTATGGGAGGAATTATATATAAATTTGGCTTTGATGGTCTCCTCTTCTATTTCCTATATAGTCATGAAGCCTCTCACGCTACCAAGGAAACACATGATGGGATCTATCAAGGACATTTTAGTGGAATTCCATAGCTAAACACATCCTTTGCCTCATCTATTACTGGCTTACCCTTAACCAAGACTATTTTTATTATGTGAAAAAGTTTGTTAAGTGTCAATAACATGCCAATCTACATCACACACCTAGCTATAGTCTTCACATTTCCACTAATTTCTAGCCCTTCTCACAATGGGGTCTAGATCTTATTGATGAAATTAACCCCCATTATTCCTAGCAAGACCATTATATCATCACTATGACCAAATATTTTACCAAATGGGTAGATGATATTCCTCTAGTATCGACCAAAATGGAAAAGATTGTCAATTTTATCAACCATCACATCATCTATTATTTCAGTGTTCCTCACAATATTATCACTAAAAATGATAAATATTTTAAGAATAATCAAGGCTAAGGTCTATGTGACACATTCATAATTAAGTTAAGTTTATCCTCACCCTATCTCCCTAAAGTTAATGGATAGGTCAAGGCTTCTAACAAAACTCTTAACAACATGCTAACTAAAACAGTCAATACATCTGGTTGGGATTGGCATTCACAAATCTCCTTTGCATTATGGGCATATCATACTAGAATTATAACCCCTATGGGTGCTACCCATTTCTTTCTTGTGTTTGGAACAGAGGCCATCTTACCTCTTAAAGTCTAAAAACCTTCTCTTTGCATATATTTTCAAGATCTCATTTTTGAGGATGATTATTGTCATTACTGCTTAGCCCAGCTTGAGATACTTGATGAGCATCACTTATAAAACCTTACCCATCTTCACGTATATCAATATCACATCAATAATGCCTATAAAAACACCTTATATTGTGAGATTTCAACATTGGAGACTCATCCTAAAGTAAAATCAACACGTCACCAATATGAAGAAAAACTAGTAGGGCAAGTTTGATTTCAATTATCTTAGACCCTATATCATTATCCACAAGTATGGATTAGGAGCTTACTAGTTATCATTTCTTTAGGGAAACCTAGAACTTGAGCCCCTCAATGCTTCACATTTGTATTCATTTTTTTGTTAAGGAAGATCATGCTCACCTTTTGTTTAACTTAAGCTCATCCCTTATTTTTAAAACCACATTACATCTCCCTATTTTAGGGGAAATTGATTAAAAATGAATCATGTGATTATCCATCACAATGATAGCCTTATCTTGAACAATGGGTACCATGGCTCTACCCATGACATGATTCTCATGTTACTTGCCACCCTTTTTTATGGGATAAATTCCCATGATCATTGTCACCTAAACCTCTTTCCACCCAAATAAACTTCTTGTGATTTTTATTTTGCCTTCATAAAGGTGAACCCTTAATCCAATCTAAGCAAGTCTATGTCAAGCAAAATCAAATGAAGCAATAAAAAGCACAAATCTAAACTAATGGCCATCATAGGTCATTCCTAGAATTCACAGACTATTCCCTTGAAGGATAGCTATTGAAAGCATATTTTAAATTGTTCAAAGTAAGGTTGACTAATCCCTTGAAGTATAGCTATCAAAAGTATTCTAAAAATCATAAAAAATTAGACCACTCCCTTAAAGGATGGTTGAGTAAATCATTTTTTCAAAATAGGAAATTTCTTGGGAGCTTCCCACATTGATTAGCTTTTCTAATCCCCAAGAAACAAAAGCAAAAAAAACTCATTATCAAGAAATAATAAAAATATTATAATTTTGAAAACCACAATCAGATCTCATAAGAAAACTAAATATTGAAAGCTATAATTGGCTTTTATGGGTATAATTCTCACATCAATCATTCTACCTTTGTATGACATAGACTTGTTTATAATGACTCTTTAGAAAACTATAAAAGAGGCATGATAGTATCACAAGAAGGTTCCATTTTCATCCATCTCCCCTTTATACACTATAAGCAATGGATTCTGAGCTCACTTAACATGATTTGGTCAAGACACCTTTTTTAACCAACTAATGATTGCTAATGCAAAACATTCAAAGGACCTATGTTCCTTAAGCTAATCCAACTTTGGTTTTATTTTGGTCCTTTTCAAATAAGAAGCATCATGACCTCTTTGTATCCTATCATAACAAATTGATATTTTCATTATGATGTTTTTTTATTGATTATCTTCTTTATTATCCTATTTAGTGTTGTTAATTCACTTAACTCATATGTTTTATCTTATAAAAATTAACAACAAGCATATGGAAATGTGTCATAAGAAAACTCATAACCATAATCATAATCATAAAAAGCATAATAACATCATCACATCCATGAGCAATAACACAATCAACCATTTTTCATCACATGTATAAATCTAAATAATGAAAACATATACTCACTAAAATTTAGATTATCATAAGCAAATAGGAAGCATACCCATAAATAAAGTCCATATCATGCCTAGCTAGGTGAGTCTACATAAATGTCTAGCACCCATAATATAAGCAAAATAAACATCACATCATAATCATTAACATCAAAGTAAATCATAGACCATGTGTAGGAGCAATAAAATAAAGACCATATATATAACTTATGAGTCACATAACATCATAATGTGTACACATAGATATACATGTCTCTCTCTCTCTCAAAATGTACATCTCACCACATTATCTCAAAAGCTAAAATCAAACCAATAAACAATAATATATAAATATATCCAAACTATGTCATGAATATGCCCCTAAGGCACCGCTGTCTATGGGAGAACCACTAGATCTTGCTGCCTATCCCATTTAATACCTACTTATCCCCTTATGGTGCCTATTTATCCACTTATAGATGTTTGACACTAACTTGGAGTCACCACACTATCACCACCTACCAAACTTGCTCTATACTCACCCCATTGGGACTCTACTAGGTAGTGTGTGAAGACTATAGCCTCATAGTATCATAAATATTATACAATGGCTATGTACCTCTACATATCAATGGTCCCTACTAGACTTGTTAGTGATACTAACACTCTTCTAGCCTATCTCAAATCATCTTGCTTTTAGGTGACCTAGGATTGTGTAGCTCTAGACTGGTCCCTCTCACCTATCATAATGGCTACCTGACCCTATAAGGTAGCCACTTGACCCTCTATAGCTATAACTTGTGCTTGTGTATTGGATATAATCACTCCTACCTATGTTTCCATGACACCTCCCTATACTTATGCCCTCTATCCTCCTTTCCTAGATGGGTCTATAGTTATCGGTCTCCTACCACCATCACCATCACCATCACCAAAATCTATAGTCATGTATAAAGCTTAATACCATGCCATGTACCCATCTGTAAATCCAAAATTATCTATCTATGGCCTTGTTATGAACTCCTTATCATCTAACAACATCCTCATGGGATGTGGATCAATAAATAACATCTTCAAGTCCTCATACCTATATCTAAGGAATGTGCCTAGAATACCCTGAACTAGGCTAAACTACCTATAAACCCTATTAAAGTGAATATTCTCTACCTCCCCATCCCTCCTAAAGAGGATCCACGTATAACTCTATAAGGAGAATGTCTACCTCTTATAGCTAGGCCATATTAAAAATTGAACATATGGTCTCCAGGTAATATCTCTAATCACTAGTGTATCTAGTGTACCCCTAAACCAATCTACATCATGTGCACCTCCTCTAGCACCTAAAGTATGAAAGTCATCTCTATACCTCATGTAACCAACTAAGAACTCAATCTATGCATATCCCATCCATGGAAATCCCATCGACCTTAGTACATAGATGTGGTCATAGGCCTGACAATGTATAACAAGACTGACATTGATGTTGTACCTCCTATGGACCTTGAATCCCAATATCTACTTGTATATCTATACAAAAAGTACAAGTACCTAGCCAAACACTATCTTCCCTGGCAACATCTCAACTAACACCCCTAGTAACAAGTACAATAATCTCCCATTACTTGAGTTAGGAAGGGAAAAACATGAAAAAATAATCATTAACAAAATCATGAGTCTCCTCTCACTTGGTACCCTCTCATACAATATGTTATAGCTAAATCCCCCAATATGCCATCTAACCCAATCATGGTCATCATCGTACAATATTTCAGAGTGATCCTCATGCTCCTTCTACTCTATGTGGTAGATCTAATCACCCTATAGGGGTAATTGTGTAATCATATGAACATCCTCTAAAAGGATTGTGATCTCACCATTTGGTAGTAAGAAGGTATTAATATCTAAATCCCATCTCTTGATGAGAACTATGATCATGGATGCATCATATGGCATGTGTTGGTAGTGTTACATTTCTCCCAACCTGATCTCCTCCATATGTGCACAATTAGTTGGAGTCATCTATTAGTGGATCTCCATAAAAATGCATGGCACTTGATCACATATCTATATCTACTCCCAATATTTCAAGCATTCATTCAAAAACACAACTTAGTTCCCTATATTACGATTGAATAAAAACTTACCTTGTTTAACTTGTACCTACCTTAAAAACATTTAACCATCACCTTAGTAGAATTTACCTCTATAATCTATACTCTTTTACCACCTACTATCTATTCATTATCACCCATAAAAATTTACCCAACCAACCTATTGATCAACCATTCACAAATCTAACACTATCACCCACCAAACCTAACCCAACACACTTTTCAAACATTCAAAAAAAATTAGATGGATTAACTATACGCAGTTATAGTGATCACCGATAGTCAAACATCCATCACTTTATAGATGTTGACCATCAAATATCATACTTAACTATTGATGGTCACTAGGGGTGTTACATGATTAGAACACTCAAAACCTATTCTACCCAAACCTACACCCACAACCCCCAAACCCAGCATACTTACCTTAATTTTATCCCTCTCCCACCCCTACCTAAAGATACCCCTCCCTAATTTTTGGAATCACTTATTATTTTGACCCAAATATGTAAAAACCTACCCTTAGGGCACAACTTGGTACAATCACTCTAAACCTTACCCACCCAACAATCAACTTCCACAGTCAATGAAAATTCATGTCAAACTACATCTACCAATTTAAAGGTTTCACCTACCTCATTCCATGACCACCATTGAGGAGTAAGTCATATACCTACCCATCCTCATCCATGTCCATGCCCACCCTATATCCTCATTGGTTTACTTAATCCATTATCCCCCTCAACTAACAATCAACTCCTCTATAGTCTTCATCAGTGGTATTTTTGCTCAAACATGCCAAAATTCTAGAGCTCATGGTCAGCAATTTATAATGATTGAAATGAAATCCACTTTTTACTTTTGTTTTATGGCTTTTTAGGGTTCACACATGACCATCAATGATTAGGCCCATGACTACCAATGATAAGGTTATGGGAAATCATTTTCACTTTACCCCTTCCACACCAAATATTCCAAATAATCACCCATGGAGACTACCTTTTCCACCCACCCCAACCACCTCATCACCTCACCATTGGTCTATTTCAGCCTAAACTAGTGTGGATTTTATGATAACTTTTACCTAGTATTTTTACTGTAGTGACAACATTTGCATGTTGACCACTTTTTTAACTTGCACCACCTTATGCTTACCAGACCCACTTGTGTCTTATTAGGAGCACTTCCTACCTTGGATACCCATGACACTTGACCTATTTATGTTTTCATCGAGAGCACTTCTTGCCTTGGATACCCACTAAAACACAAACATTACCTAGGAGACTTGTGTTTACAAGTGTACCCAGCTACCATGCCTAAATGTGGTCATCTAATCCATTTGTCACTTATCCTTCTAGTATCAACCTTTATTTTTACCAATAATGGTACCTAGTCTATGTGTGATCTCAATTATCATACCTTTTTGTCACACTTTGTGTACTTTTTTACACTTTAGTGCCCAACTTATTACCCACGTTCATGATGTCCACCTTCATCATCACCTTCATCCACGTTATCAAACTCACACCTAATTCTATTTCAAATCATTGACTCCTAGTTTGAGGGGGAACACCTCCTCCCATACTTAGGGTAACCAAACTTTTGACCAACAATCCATTTTTTTTATGTAGTTTATTGATTCAAAGCTACATAATAAAAAGAGGCAAAATGTAGACACCATAAATATATACACCATGATTTTAAATGTAAAAATACCCCTAGATCACCTTACGACCCCCTTGGGACCAATTTGACCCTTTGAACCCTAACAAAGCCTAACCATGGTCAGTTTGACCAACCAAATTAACCTACCATTTTACCCACTCTTTACCTTAACCTTTAGTCATCAATGGTCAGGATGAACCTTGATGGTCACCTTGATCATTGACGGCTAGGGTCCACCATCCCAAATACTAACATGCAAACACCTACCTTTATTTTTTGAAAATAACTTATCTAAATACATGTGCAAACCATTTCATGCATGAGTTAAAATTAGAAATCCTAGTTAATGTCTTATTTCACCTTTCATTCCTTGCCTATAAGAAGAGAGGAATAGGGAGGTGAAGATCATCTGTAGTTGTTATCAAGAAATTATGCATCTAGAGTTTATTTTTTGTAGGTTAATCATCATTAGTGATGTAATGATCTAGCCATCACATCAGATATCCAAATTTATACCACTTCTCTACCAAAGTATCGAGTAACATTACTCTATTAGAATCACACTAAAATACACCAATAGGCCAACCACCTCAAACACCCACCAATCAACCTTTTGTAAGATAAGTACTTATTTTCTAATATTCATTTACTTTAGTTTCATTTCATAATTAACCTAGCACCAACCCATCTCTCAAAATCCAACTCTATGATTCTATCAATCTACCATTTATTACCTAAATACTACACATGATAACCACTGATGGTTGTCTCAACTATTGATAGTCTATCCAACCATTGATGGTCACCTTGACCATCGACAATCACCCTAACCATCGATGGTCACCTCAACCACTAATGGTCACTATGGTAGGAAAATATAGAAAATTATTTTCACCCTCTTACCCTCATATAATTTTATATGTCCCTACCTATTCACATACCCCTACCTGATTTTATGAAGAACACTTGACCCATTTAGCACTAGTATTGAATTACTTATTTCTATATTAGTCATTTTTCTAGCCTATTTATTTAGCAAGAATTATTTTTTTTCAATTTTATTACCTTTTGATTATTGATGTAAGTAATTTATATTATGTTTATAAACTTAATTATTTAAAACATGTGGATTGATATCCCCTGAGGAAGTTCTTGCTTCTAGGATCTAGCTAGCGCTAAGCAATCCATTCAGTTATCTATCTAACCAACCATTTGTTTTAGTGTTATCTTATTTGTAGGTTATCCTCCCAAGCCAAAGATGATTTCTTCACAATAATATAATTTAACATACACACAACCAAATAGGTTTTCCAACCATACCCATATTTAGTTTCTTCTTCTCCCTTTCTCAAAATATATGCTAAAATTTATTGAAACAACAAGCTTGAGCCACCCTCAACCAACCACCCTAAAAGTTACTCCCAAGACCATTTAGAACCTTTAATACCACTTATATACCTATAGAAGACTTCCAGACATCCATGACATGCATATGAGAAATAAAATGAAGATTTGGAAAACCTTCAATACTTGCAACAATGGTGGAAATGACCATTAAACCTGCAACAATGCACAAAATCTCAAAAAACTAGGTTTTTGACCCTTTTGTTTAGTTAGGAAACATATAAACTCTTATGAAGATCTCCAAGTGCCATATAATATTATTTAGGCACCATTAGGCCTCTTCCATGGATTTATACCACTTCTTTCTTTGTTAACCTACAAAAGTAAGCATTTTGAGCCATTTTAGGCCTCCTAAGCACCAAAACATGAAATATTATCCTAAAAAATAGGTTTTTAAGGGGATAAATTGAGTACTCTACACATTATAAGTTTTTTTCAATCAATTTTAATCTATTTTATAGACCTATGAGTCTAAAAACCCAAAACTAGTTAAAAATTTCCTTTACAAGCTCAAGCAGCTCACCTTTAAGATGAATGTTCATATAATGTGGACCTATATTACACAAATTATTTCCATATATATATATATATATATATATATATATATATATATATATATATAGCCCTTAAACATCCACAAAAATATTGGGTTCCCATATAGAAGGTATGAAAAGATACACATGTAAAGTTGATTGCTTGTAGGGTTTACAAGCATTTTGGACATGATTACACTCTTAGTAATTGTTCATAAAAAATAAAAACATTAACAAAAATAAATACATAATTAATTTAAATTCCATATGGGTAATCAAAATATACTATAATCACTTGGCCCAACTCTTCATGGTATGAAATAAATGAGCATCTGAAGAAGGGTTAAAATTGGGTGTCTTAAGCCTAAAAAGCTTGAATTCCTCAAAATGAAAAAAATTACCTTTAAAATAATATTATTTTCTTAAAAAAACCTTCATTACACCTAAAAAATCTCATAACACCTCTCCAAATGATCAAAATTTAATTTTTCTGTTTATGCCTTTGGGACTCCCTATGGGGTTTTAAACCTGCTTATGGGGTTTACATGAAGTTTGGAGTGTGAAAAATATTTAAATATTTTAAATAGGGTTAAAAAAATATTACCATGATTTTAAAACACTCCCATAATATTTTAATCTTTAACCACACCCCTAAACTCCAAAAAGTGTGTATGCATGAATAGTGATCATGATGACACATAGGGTGGATTATGTATAACCAAATGGAAATTACACTAATATTATGACCATAAAAATAATATTTATGTATATAATATGTCATTATCACAAATATTTACAAATTTCAAGTTATTTGGGAGTGTATTTTGTCATGTAGACCCTTTTTACTATAATTTACCTTGAGCTGCCTACATGCTTCATCCAAGCCAAAACTTGTCTTTATTCAAAATTTTACATGAAAACCTTGAATTTTATAAATTATATAGGAAAATTTTGCATTAAAAACCTGAATATAGGACCACTTTTAGACCTATCCAAGTCCTAAACTACTTCTTGGCACCTAGAACTGATAAAACTTCATTTGGTCTCTAATGGCTACCTTCTTGAGTGCCATTGGACTATTTAAGAAAAAAATACACTTTCACTATTTATATGAAATTTATTATGGAATGGTATGTTTTTTTAGGTTATGTATACCATACTTACCAAATTTTGTGTTTGGACTCAACACATAGATGCCTCAAAATGGCCAATTCCTCCAAGGCATGCTCCAATGTTGACCATGATTTGACATAGGGTTGACTATACCAGAATGGTGAATAGTTATTATTATAAAAAATAATAAAAAATATTTTTAATTTTTATATTATGTCATAAATATCCTCTTCACCAAATTTTGTGACTAGATCCTATATATTTTGGCATGTAGGCCCATTTTGGCAAAAGCAAGTGGTGTGTCTACTTGGTCAAATTTCAAAATTGAGTTTTATCTCTACTTTCCTTGGTTTGTGATATAAAAATGTGAATTTTTTTTGTAAAATTTCGTGAATACATTCCATTTCATTATTTCACACTTCATTTTCTAACTCACAATCTTCCATGCTTCCTTATATCACCTTGTACCTCCTCAAATGACCTCATATGACTGTATACAATGTTATAGGTGGAAATTGCAAAAAATGAGGTAACTGATGGGAATATGATACTTATTTGTGCCTTGGATAACTTTATAACATTTTAAACCTTCTCCACATGCTTCCTTTGGAATATTATTCTCATTCTTCATTTTTAAAAACATGATTGCTTATGAGGATATAGGTAGTCTTTGGATTGACCATTGAATGAGTGCCTAGATGTTTATAATTGCTCAAATTTGATCTTTTGATTTATTTCATAATTTAATATTGTAAATCCAATCCCACATTGGTTTTCCATAAGGATCCTGATTCAATCCTTCAGATCCTCCTTTGACTACCATGCATGGTCTTGTTATAAACTTGAGGAGAGGTTATGTTCTCAAGATGGTTGTATCATGGTGTTTGAATTTAATTTGACTAATTTCTTGGATGTTTTGAGATTATAATGTTTTAATATTCTATCCTCACACTTATATTTGTTTAGGTGATTTTTCAATAATCATGGGATGACTCTTCCATAATGAACTATTGTGCCTCCAACCTCCTCAAGTTTATGCATAGTTGACAGGTCTATGTTCCTAAGGCTATAGGTGGAGGTTTCCAAGGGAGATTTGGATGTTAAAATTATTTTATATGATTATACGTTCCATTTGTAAACCATGAAAGCCTTACATTATTCATGGAGATGATCATATTTCTTAAAGGCAACTCCCTTTTATACCACATGAGTATTGACTATGCATGATGATTGTGTTGTTCTTGTGACATTTCCATGTCATATATCCATGTTATTTAAGTCATTTGAGGTTTCAATAATAATTATTAAGGTATCAATAATTCTCAAAAAACATCCCACATGTTTCTTTGGACCATAATATCAATTACAACTTGAAGACTGTTGTAAACAATACCTTTTCATAGTAAACAAATGTGTGATTTTGAGGCCCTCAAACACTTCTCTCCACTAGTCACACACCCTCATTATATTTAATGTTTATACCATTATGTAAGGGATTAATGATGGTATACTTGGTATTCATCAAAACCCCCTGCAACATTGCTATTTGACATCATCAAAAAGGGTTTGGACCTCTGTTTTGGCATTTTAAGGAGAATGTCCCCAAATTGAGATTCTCATTTTGATCATGCCTTCTTGATTTTAGGTCATTGTTAAAGTTTAATATAGGTCTCAATTAGGTGTAAAACTAATCCTATTATTTTTATTTCATGAATATATCCCCGTTTAAACTCTAAGAAGCATTTGTCTCACTCTATTTACCATATAACTCTTTCACTAGTTTTCCACTAGGCAACTTCCTTTGGTCTCAAGGGTCAAATCTTGGCTTAAGTTTAAAAATCTCAAAATTTTATCATTTATGGTATTAGTTTACCTAATTACACTTGACTTAACCCATTTCAATTTATCAAACTCACTCCAACATTCATTTCTACCTTCTAAGCTCTTAATGACCTTATGAGGCTTGTAGCCTTTTCTTTGCCATTTCTCCTCAATTTGGTCAATATAGGAACACTATTGAATATGTAATAAATTTTAATCCAAAATATAACTAATTTATGGTGTGTTTCAAATTTCATGCTCAGATTCCACTCATAGACCACACTTCTTTCATTAGACTCCCCTCAATTAGTCCTAATCAGCCCTTAATCACACCCTAGGTATAAAAACCATACCATACCACCTAAAATCAACCCAAAACATAATTAATCACTTATGTAACCTTTAAATACATCATATTAAAAAAAATTGACAAATTTAGAGGGTTAAAACTCTTGGAATCAACAAAACCCTAGTTTAGGGCTTCTCTCATGCTCTTTCTGAGATCTTGTTTTAGATTGTGGGGATTAAAATGAGTTCTAGGACTAACATACATGTCATTTTGGATTAATTTTATAGGTATAAGTTTTTGAAACCTAGGAGAGTTGGAAAAAAAATAGTAAAACATCACCAAGCTCTCAAACAAAAAATAACAAAAAAATTCCAGCTTGCTGCCCTATTTTTTATTTGATGATGGTTCTTGAGTTATAGGGGTAAAATATAGAAATTGAGAGAGGTTTTTGTATATATTACATCAAAAAAACTATCCTCCAAATTTTAGGTCATAAATCTCAAGGAAAGTATGTTGTCACCCCCTTCTCTTCCAACACTCTAGGCCTCTCTTAGCTCTCTAGGCTTAGAAAACTAAAAAATGGATTTTTTGTCCTTTACATGAATGGAAACTCTTGGGAAATGTTTGATTCACCTTCATTAATTTACCATGATGTCACATGACAAATATTATACCTTGAAACCTTGGCATATAGTTACATATTTTCATCATTTTTGTCACCATGGATGTAGCGTGTTATTTGGGATGGCTTTAGGTGTTTATAGAGGATCATACCCAACTCCTCAACCCTTACTGATCACCTTTAAACCACTAGTATCATCTTCACCCTTAGACAACCAATTTTCATACATGTACATTTCCTTAAATTACAAATTTAGGTCATGGAGTTCTTTTGAGGTTTAAATCCTATAGAAGTCACTAAAAACCTTTAGTGAATAATTTCATGATTTAAGAGCCCTCAAACACTATGCTAATCTAATCACACACCCATTTTATTTTTCATGGATCTTCCCCTAGGATAAGGATACAAATAATATGCATCAAAACCTAACCAACCTATATACAAAATTGTTATTTGGCATCAAAAAAATGTCTTAGGGCTCTATTTTGAGACTTTTAGGGATTGTCCCTAAAGCTCAATCCTTCATTTGAAGTGGTTTATCAAGGTTGAAAACTAGTAAAAATCCTTAATCATGACTACCAAGGTATATATAACATCCAAAACATTCATGGGAACCTCAAAATATGTTAAAATCCTTCATGACCATGCTCAAGTCCCTTTGGTAGCCTGTAGAGGCACACACAACAACATATAAAGTAGTGAAGGTAGCATATAGACTATGCATAGAATGTGACCTTATACTAGACCTTAAAGTCATCTAAAAATACCTAAAATTGAGGATTAACACCATAAATATATTAAAACAAGTTTCAATGTTTCTAAATCAATGTTTTCATCCTCTTGAAGGTGTTGATGCAGTTGTAGTATATAGGTAGTGAGGTTAAGATAACCAATTTATATGGTGTATGGGATTGTAATTAGTCCAAAAACTTCTCCAAAGGTGTTGAAATGAATCTCTTAAATCATAAGGAGTCTGAAAATAATGAAATTCTCTATCTCAATGTGATGATTCCTTCTAAGGCACTTATAGATGCTCATCTAACAGGTTGATTGTGTACATATGAGAAATTATCTCCACATGTTATCTATGCAATTTGGGTCTTAGATTTGATTATTCATATTATGAGAATGTGTTTAACCCATTTTTAACTCTTCATAACATTTCTATGAAACTCTTCATGACCTTACATATCTCACTCAACTAATTGTGTATGGAAATGTAGGAAATGACTGTTTGGCCTATCAAGGTCTAAATGAGATAATAAAGATTGATGAGGAAGACCAATTGTTTAATATGATGTAGAATAAGTATATATGAGGTTAATTATCCCTTAAACATGGGTTCTTCTCTAAAATTGATCAAATGGCCATTTTATAAGGATAACAAGGAAAATAGGTTTTATGCCATAAGTAATTTCTTGGAAGGATTTAGATAATTAAACCCATTTTAATAGGTCTTATTTTAACCTAAAATAACACCCATAAAACCATTATTTCTCATTGAGTTCTAAAGTTATGAAACAAGGGAAAACCTAGACCATGTTTGGATGAGTAGGCCATCTAGACACCCCTGAACTATTATTATTTTTCATAAATATGGGGAGATGAACTAAACCAAAAATTACACAAAGTATAAGGCAAATAGATTCCATATCACTTCCCAAAATATTTTGTCCCAACTCTCTTTCTCCTAACTGTACCAAGTGAAAACCTAAGGCTTTCTTAGAGTAATCCTATACTACCCAAAATAATTTTTCCTTAGCATGAAGAACTAAAAGAATTCCTATGAAATAAAAAATTGTGAAATATTTGTTAATATTTTAATGACCTTTTATTACTTATATAAACCTTCTAAAATTTTTGGACTTCTATTAATGGTAGAAAATTAGTTTTATGTCTAGTTTGTAGCCAATAGGTTTTCCTTACCTTTGCTAGTTATTATGATGGAATATGATTTATAAGACCTATAAGGGTATATTATGGACACCATTAATTCCTAAATATTATATATAATCTCTTTCATCAAGCAAAATCTCTAAAAACCTATTATACCAAAGCTCTAAAATGCATCCTTTTGCTCCCAAATTCATCCCTCCACTCCAAATGACTTTAAATGACCTTGAACATGTCTAAAATTGGAAAACATGCCATAAGGAGGTGGGAGGAAGTAACAACAAATTTTACTTCCCAAAAAAAGCTATTTTTCCACTTGGAATTTCTAAATTGAGGACCCTTAAGTCATATAATGCACTTTTAGGGGTATTTTGGGCACAATAGTTTCTTTAGGCCTCATTTTTGGCTCATTAGAATCTATAAGACTTTAAGAAAACCTCATTCATATCACTAAACTCTTGAAAACCATGGAAACCTACTAGATCCTTTTCTTGTAGTTTTAGACATATTTCTAGGCCTATTTCTCAAAATCACCTTAAAATTTTTGTAAAGTGTTTCAAAAGATTGTAAGTGACATGTGGTAAGGTCATGAGGTTTGTCTCCTATCACCATTGGATAAATCACTCAACCATAAATCTACCTAGATTCTCACACCACATGAGGACTTCTTAGAATACTATACTACATCATCAATTTAGGACCACAAAGGGACTAGTCATGGGGGTAGAAGATTACTGAAAGGTCGAAGAGAGTGGCCTAATCTATCCAAGACAAAATTTCATATGTATGAAAATTTTGGATAATAGAAAAATAAAAGTCTAAAATTTAAAAAAATATCATGAAATCATTAGTGGTTAAATAAAATCACTACAATCAAAGACTTGAATTTGAACAAACTATATGGAAAAGTCAAATAGTCAAAGAAATGTAATGATTAATTTGGAAGTTAAGTGAAAAACTACTTTTGGTTAGGGTGAAGTTGTGTTTCCATAGACCAAAACTACTTTGACATAGTTCAAAGCTCTTTAAATCTAGAACTGGTTATTTCATGTAAATTTGAAGATTTTAGTTTCCAAATCTCTACACTAAAGAACATACAAGCTTACCAAAACACACTATAAGACTAATACAAAAATATTATAGTTTTTTTTCCATTGTGGTTTCCAAAAATATATTGTCTAATTTGAGTTATATGGGATTTATATAAAACTAGTAAAAATATATTCTAATATCTCTCCCTATACAAATCAAACAATTCTCTAATTCGAGATAATAATAAGATAAATTGAATAGAAACTAAATGAAACATAAATAACAAATTTTATACCTCAATTTTTAATGCAAGAGACTCCATTTTGACATTGTATATTACTCCTAATATGATTGATGTTGAATTTTTACTACTTAGAATTTTTTATTTCACTTTTGATCTCAAGATTTGGAAAAAAATTGGTTATGGATGCTTGGTTGCTTGACAAGGTGATGGAATGATGATATTATAAGATTTTAATTTCAAAGTTCTTCATATGTCAAAATATTATATTTTCATGAGGATGTAGATGAATTTTTAGGAGGTTTATGATAGAATGGAGTGTTATATTTCATCTATGAAGGATGAATTTCAATGGCTAGGAGATCTGTAAGGAATTAAAAATTCATATAAATCTCTAGAATGGATTGGGGAGAGGTTCTAATAAGTTTATAAAGTTATAAGTTTTATTAAGATAATTATTGAGGATCAAATGAGTTTTAAGAATGTGATTTTTGGGAGATGTAGTGGAGGTAGTTGGGGGAGTAATTTGAAATTATTATGATATTGTGTAAGAAGATATTAAGGAGGAATGAAGTGTTAATAAAGAAATTAATTGAGAGATATGGTGTTATAAGGTTAGTGTGTGATGTATGACATGTATAAGGGAGTATTATAGTAGTATATATGAATAAATTATGGATAATATTTTAAAAATAATTAATTAGTGAATTTAGTATGGAATGAGTATGGAATTAGTAGAGAGAAATGGAGTGGTGAATTTTAGATGTATACAAGGATATTCTAATTTATGTTTGGGATGGGATTTAAGTTTGGAAAATTTGGGATGGCATTTGGAATAGTTATAAGAATTTAACCATGTGGATTTAACTACATATCTACCTTAATAGCTTATGTGTATGATAGTTTAAGTCCACTACAAGGGAATATCTATATAATAATATTATTGTCCAGTGATATATTATATTTTTTAATTTCTAGAGCTAGTTAGGCATCTAGTCTATATGGAATTATGTTCTAACTATATATATTTTGAAACCTAGTGTTGAAGGCTCTAATGGGTTCATTATCTTCTCTTTTCATATTATAAATTTTTTATTATATAATGCAAGGATCTATCACTTGTCTGGATTAAGCCAAGAAGGTGTTTCTAAATGGGTCCCAACTAATGATGGAATCCTCAAGTAGATTCAAGAACCATTCATAAGTAGCATACTAAAACATAAAAGGAAAGAGCCTATAGACCACGTCTTCATGCTCAACATTGAGAAGTCTCAGAGTGATATTGTAAGATGTTATCTTCCCCAGTTAGATCACCCCCACTAGGTGTGAAACATTGTAGGTATCAGTTAGGGTTTCTAGGTAAGTCATGGATATCCCTAAAAATAATAATAATAAACCCTTCCAACTAAACCATGGGCTTAACAATATTAGGATTGCAATGTAGAGGTTGGATAAACTAAATAATTAGGACTCTTGATCTACCTTTATTGGGCATAGGTATTATAAACATCCCTAATGGTGGTAATATTAATATGCCATAGTCAATTTTGGACCTATTGATGTGTTGGTGAGGATATAGGGTGCTCTACTATTAGGCAAATAATGAAGGCATAAATATTTCCATGCACGCTATAATGTTTTGGGTTATGACATCATTCTAGTGATAACTTATATTTATCTTGCCATTTATGCCAAAAATTTAGATACCTAGAGGAAAACTAGATGGGTTTTCACCATCTCATTTTATAATTGTCAATGATAACTCATGGTACACAATTTTGGTCTTTCTTACATATCCTACTAGGAACAAACTTCAAAGTATGTAAGTGCTACCACATGGAGAGTTTAAAACTTCATATAAAATTCTAATTTAATTTTAGATATATATGACATTATTGGTTGATTTGGACATGAGTAAAGGTAGTTTAGGGATCCTATAAATGGGTTGAGTAAAGAAAAGGAACAATAAAAAAACATAATGTAAGTGAAAAAATAATTTCCTTAATTCTTATAGATGTTTTTAGTTGCATGAATATTTTATAGTTATGGTTGATAAGTTATTTTTGACTTTCTAAGTCACACCCAGCTAGTGCAAGGCTCACCTAGGTCCTACTAAAGGGTTGTGCACTTGTGAGGACCCAAACACTTTGAGTATGGTGTGTATAGGAATTCCCTACCTACACCTAAGCCCAAAATAGATGGGTTCAAGTCTACATAGAAATAATATGATGGATCATACTTACAAAGAGATCTCAATGTGTACATATGCACAAGATCCTTTGGTGCATGATTCAAGTGGTGTATAGGTTCAAGAATATAGGGTCCCAAATATTGGATGGTAATAAATCATGAGGGAAACACCTATGAAATTTTGTCTTTGTGTATGCTCATATCCAGGGATCTCTTATGCCTATCTAATGTAGTTCTATGCTAGCATGCAGAAGCCTACATTTATGCCCTTAAACATCATAGGGCATAATCTAAATCTGCATGCTACTTTCCTCAAGAGACTCTCATATGAACTTTGTCACAAGACTATTTCCAAAATAAAGGCACAAGCATAGTTTAACATGCATGTAATAGGAATTGTGGATCATAGATCCACATTTTGAAGTTTTGGAGCAGTTCACTTTTTATCATAGGTGCCCTCACCTAATGCTCACCTATCATGAAGAAGTTCTTGGTTTACCTAGGAATAGTGATATCTCTCCACATGGTCATCAAGTGCTCATCCAAGGTAGTATTATTTCTATCAAAACTATAAGTTGCACCATTATCTGGAAGAAAGGTGCTCTGCACATGGCACTTGGAGTAAATATATCAGACCCAAAAGATATAATGTGGTGATAAACTAAGATCTCATAGATGAACTAGCCATTAGAATCCAAATCCATGGGTTAAATTTAAATCCCTCATCCCATAAGTCTATTCAAATCTGAGCTACCATGCATCCAAGTGAGATCCAATAGTCTTTGAGATGATGTCGAATGTACCAAGAAGAGAATGAGAGCCTTTGAGATTGAAAAATAGAAGCACCCAAACTATTAGATCTGAGACTCAATGGTGTACATCTGTTCATGACCCCTTCTAAGTGAAATAAGTTTCCATCTAAAGGAGACATGTCATGCCCATGCTGATCATATTTGATAATATAAAGGACCCTTTTGAGATCCTACCAAGATGATGCATGTCCCCATCTAAATGAGCTACACATTTAATACAAAGTTACTAAAATATGTCAATGAGCACTTGAGATTAATCAAAAAGTACCACATGTTAAGATGTAGTTGAAGGTAGTTGAGTGAAGCCTAAGGCATGATTAGAATAAATAAATACATAAGTGGTTGACAAACATTAAGACATGAGTGCATGCTACCCTCTAACCTTATAAGGGAAATATTCCATTTTTTATGCACACATGTGCCCTAACAAGATCCTATCATGAACTCTAGATCTGATTTCATAGATAGAATTCAAAGGCATGGTTGTGGTACTGCAAAGAAATTAAATGTTTCACCTACCACCCTAAGTGGCACATTTATTGTAAAATAGGCTTGTTCACTATAAAATCCTAATTTTTCACTTGTAAAAGGGTTGACATTTTTGAGCAACCTCATGCTATTTAAACTTTCCCTCTAAGAGAACTTGTATTGGTAAATCTTGTAAACTAATGAGAATTAAGTTCACCTCCTTCCATTCTTCTAATGTTCTATGTGTTATTTACATTTGTTAATCCTTGTCTATGGGTAATTTTCACCCCTCTCACCATTGTCCATTCATATCACCTCCTCATTAAACTTGAAACTCCCTTTTAAGTCATATCATATGTGCATTTAGGTATGTGTTGATATTATCTATGGATCATTTGTCATCCCTCTCAGTGTCGTATTGCATTATCACACCTCTATGAAAAATACTTATGTATTTTGAGTGTCCTTAGTGGAATCTATGTGGAGATGTCTTATTATTAAAGGTTTGTAGTGTGTTTATAGTAGTAGGAGCACTCACTCTATTCTAATCACATAAACTCTTTTACTTTTAACATCTCTTACCTTCTCCCTCCCTTTTTTCCTTAAAAGTTTAGGTTTAGGCTAGTGATAGATTTACCTTTCTGCTCTTTAGGCCTGCATACTAGTCTTAAAATAGTTATGCTTAAAATATAAGGAATCCCACCTACTCTAAAGGCTTATCCTAAGGAGTGAAAGGGTCCCACACCTTGGGGACATTCCCATCATTATGATAAGATAATTGATGCTCATGTATAACTAAGTGATAAAACTTTTACACCTAGTTCCATAGACTCTCATGTCCTACACAAGGCCTTTAAGATTAGTGTCACACTAAAAATCACCCCTACACTATATAACATCCATGGGAAAATACCTAATGGGATCAATTTAAATAAAATCAAAGGAATCAGTGTTACCCTTAGCTATCAAGAGTTAAAGACACTCCATAGAGCACCTAACGACTTTGAATGTCCAAATATACTAGTTTAAGTAGTTTGAGTGCTTATTAATATGTCATTTCACCCCCCCCCCCCCAAATTCCATGAAAATTATGCTATCCCACCTTCCCATTTCTTATATCAAGCTCATGAGAGTACTTGTATCCTTGTCCTAGTTAAACCCTTATGGTAACTTGTTTATGCTTGTAATCATCACTACACAAGCTACATTGCTCCCAATTCACATTATTACCCTCCTAATCAACCTTAAAAGAGAATCAATGAAATATAACTTGATTTATAGATATAGATGATGGAGATTGAAATAGATCAGGAGTATAGTAGGAATCATAAAGAACTTGCACATCAAGCTAACATTCAAAAATGAGAGATGACAGAGTAACACAAATTTCAAGAAGAATGCTTGGATATATAAATTACATCCAAATAAGAGAAGATGTGCCAATTATTTGCATAGATGAAGAGAATTGAAGAATATCTAATCACCTATGTTCCTTCCTTTCCTAGCTTTAGTCAGCCTCCTCTTGCAATTATAATCCAACTTGTGGGGTAGAAGGTTTATACACTTAAGGTCCCTAGCTTCAAGAAAAATAGCTCCTTTGTGCCTCCAAGTAAATCCATTTTTTAAAAGTTACCAAGCTTCAAAAAGACTATTCCCATGATAGCTCAATAATCCATCCTTCTTCAAGAGCCTTAAACATAGTCATGGTATCCCTCTTGGACCCAATACTCTGACTTCAAAATGCCTACCTTGGCCAAGACCTCTCCCAATATGCCAATGGAGGCTCCTTACCTACCCACCATCTTCCTTTTTATAGGATATCCCATCATATAGAGCACATATGAGGCTTGTGTAGAAGAGGAATAAGGTGACTCAAGTGAAGAATAGATCATCAATGGTAGTCCCCATTACACTACAGCACTATAAAAATCAACCCTACTATAAGAATAAGATTGATATAATCATAATGAAGAATAGTTAATGAACAAAGTGGTGGTAAAATGGGAGGATATTAATGAGGAATAGTTACCCCATGACACTCCATAATTCATTTAAAAGTCTAGGCTAGACCTCTCTTAGGTAGATGGGCTACCATTTGATACTATGGAGGAAGACCTCAAAGAAGGATCAAACCTTTAAGATGAGGGCACATTTAAAAAGAATGACCATGATCACCCCAAAGTGATCCCATAGATACAATCACAAGTACAAGAGGAGGACTCCTTTTGGGATGAGCTAGAGGATTTTTTCTCGAGTCTAGATGATAAATTGACATCCTTTTAGGAACATACATGTGACCAATTCTACACAAATTTCTAGTTTTGATCACATATCATATAAAGGTAGGGTGCACATGAAAATTAATTCACAAACTCATAGATGATGGAGGCCCTCAAGGATCTAGGTGCATATAGAAGAACAAACAAGTCATCAAAAGGATTGTTCAAACTAAGGGAGAAATACCAGCTAGTTGAGCCCAAGGAGCAACATGAAAATGTAAAAGAATCTATGGAAATGAGTGTTATCAATCCTCATGTGCTTAGGCATGTTATAAGGGTGTTTTCAAAAGGGTTAGTAGATTTGGGGAAGAAATTTTTAAATGATAGGGGCAAACCAATGAATTTATGATCTTCTCAATTATCAAGTATAGGCCTCTTAAACTCTAAAAGGATCATTTAGAGTAGAGAGCATAGATAGTCACCAATAAATATGAGAGGGATTAAATCAACTTCAAAGGCATCAACCATCTAGGAGGGAGGCTTATGTGTATCATGGTGGAGTCATTCATCAAAAGGGAGCCTAGGAATATTAGCTTCCTCAAGCACTCTTTGAAAGTAACTAAGGCACACTTCCTTCATAGTAAATAGATGCCACCTCACTTCCATCCATCACATATCAATAATATGAAGGCACATAATGTAAAGGACCTAAGAGGAATTATATTTTTATCTAAGAGGAATTATGTGCATGTTTTTAGGTTATATATAGTAGATTAAATTAACTCACATTACATTTTCCCAAGTACTTGTGGGCACATTGTATAGTCTTAGTTTAGTTTGGTTTTATCTTAAGTGCATTTTCTACATCTAATACTTGTTCTTCTAGTTTTTGATTTGTTAAGGTTAGGACTTAGTTTAGTTTATTCAAGCATAGGTCAAGCAAGTTACAAATTAAAATGACTCCATAACTAATGGATTACTTAAAGATACCAGATCTTTGCTTACAAGGAAAGTATCCTACAGAGGTTTCTAGAAGTGTTGACTTTCTAAGTCACGCTTAGTCAATGTAAGGCTCAACCAAGTCCTACTAAAGGGTTATGCACCTAAAAGGACCCAAGAACTTTGAATAGGGTATGCTCAGGCGTTCCCTACCTCCACATAAGCCCAAAATAGATGGGTGAAGGTCTACATAGAAATAAAATGATGGTTTACACCTATGAAGATATCTCAATGCACACTTATGTGTAAGATCATTTAGCATATGATTCAAGTGGCACATAGGTTCAAGGATGTAGAGTCTTATATTTTGGATGGCTAATTAAATAAGGTAAATAAAGAGTTGTAATAAATCATGAGGGATGTACCTAAGACATTTTTTATTCATGCATGCTCCTATCTAAGGTTCCTTTATGCTTATCTAATGTAGTTTCATGCCAATGCATATGATCCTACATCTATACCCTTAAGCATCATAGGGCACAATCTAAATTAGTACACTACTTTCCTCAAGAGACTCTCATGCACACCTTAGTACAAGATTATTTCAAAAATATAGGTGCACACATAGTTTAATGTGCATGTAGTAAGAACTATGGATCATAGTATACATTGTGAAGTTTTAGAACAGTTCACTTTTTGTCACAAGTATCCTCACCCAATATCACCTATCAAAAATAAGTTATTAGTTCACCCAAGAGTAGCACCAACTCTCCATGTGGTGATTGAGCACTCATCTAAGGTAGGTTTATTCATTTTAGAACTTCAAACTACACTATTAGATGGAATAAAGGTGCTCCATATATGATATTTGGTTCAAATCTACCAGATCTAAAAGATACCACGTGGTGTCAACCTAAGATCATATAGATTAACTAGCCCTTAAAATTTAAATCCATGGGATAGTTTAAAAATACCTCATCTCACAAGCAATTCTATTCAAATCCAAGACACCACACATCACAGTATGATATAATAGTCTGTAAGATGATGTTGTATGTCCCAAGCATAATGTGAGATCCTTCTAAGATCAAAAAATGTAAGTACCTAGATCATTAGATCTAAGACTCAATGGTGTACAAATATTTATGGCCCCTTCTTAGTGTGATAAGTATCCCTACAAAAGATACATGCCATGCTTACACTGATCCTATTTGATAATCCAAAATACCCTTCTGAGATCCCATCGAGAAGATGTGTGTCTCTATCAGAGCTATATTTTTAATACAAAGTTGTTGACATCTATCAATGAGTGCCCAAGATCAATCAAAAAGTGCCACATGTTAAGAAGTATTTGAATTTAATTGAGCGGAGCCTAAGGCATTATCAAAGCAAGTAAATGCATAAATAGATTTCAGACATGGGACATGAGTGCACACCACCCTCTAACCTTATCAAGGAAATATTTCATTCTTATATGCACATGTGTACCCTAACAAGATCCAGCCACCAACTCTAGATTTGATCTGTTAGATATAATTCAAAGGCATAGTCGTGATGTCATAAAGTAATTACAATTTTCACCTACCACCCTAGGTGGCACATTTATTATAAAATAATATTTTTCACTATAAAATCTTGGTTCTTCACTTTTAAAAGGGTTGAATTTTTTTATCAACCTCATGCTGTTGAAACTTTCCCTCCAAGAGAAATTGTATTGGATAAATCTTGCTAACTAATGATAATTAAGTTTACCTCCTTATATTATTCTAATTTTTTGTGTGTTATTTGCATTTATTTATCCTTGTCTATGGGTAATTTTCACCCCTCTCACCATTTTCCATTCCAAACACCTTCTCATCAAACTCATAACTCACTTTTAGATCATACCTTATGTGAATTCAGGTTTGTGTTGATATTGTTTGTAGATCATTTATCATCCCTCTTAGTGTCACACTATGTTATTATGACTCTATGTGAAATAATTATGCATTTTAAGTGTCCTTAGTGGAATCTATGTGGAGACATATTGTTATCAAAGGTTAGTAGTTTGTTTATGATAGTAGGAGTGCTCACTCTTTTCTAGGCACATCACCTATTTTAATTTTAGCATCTCTTACCTTTTCCCTCCCTTTATCCCTAAATTTTTTAGGTTTATTCTAGTAGTAGATTTATATTTATACTCTTTAGGCCTACACTTTGGTCTTAAACTAGGTTCACTTACAATAGAAGGAATCCAACTTACTCTAAAGGCTCGTCGCAAGGAGAAAAAGGGTCCCATGTCCTGGGGACATTCCCATCATTATGATGAGATAACTAATGCTCACACACAACTTATTGATAATAATTTTTCATCTAATGCCATAGAATCTTATGACCCATGTAAGGCCTTCATTCTCAGTGTCTCATCGCAATGTGCCCCCACACTATAAAACATCCATGGGTGCATGTTTTGAATGAAAATAATTTCCTATAGAAATTTATCTTCACTTAATTCTTAAACAAAACTAAATAGGGTATGGGAGTCTAAGGCAAATCTAAGTTGAGCATAATCCTTACAATATTATCTTGAAAATGAATAGCCATGGAGATTATTTATAAACATATCTACATATAAGTATTTAGATAAACAAGAAAAATAGTATAAAATAGTTATATTATTAATGAATTCAACTTAACTAAGCATTTATTAGATGATATAGACTCATACCATAGTCCATAAAAATAATTACTATTCAAAAATACATACTAATAATTCAAAAGGCATTCACAATGACAACCAAATGATCATGAATATTTTATCAAATTCCTCTAATATTCTAAGTTTTATATTTAAAATATTGACCCTTTCATAATGTTTTTGTTTTCATATATAGAACCAAGGGAGTCATTTCTTCCAAAAAAAATCATTCCACAGATGGAAGCATCCAAAATTAGCTACAATAGATACAAGGAGACCATCATTTATCTAGGGCCTAGGAGGTGACCCACTAGACAACCTACTTAAAGTGGAATAAGTAGTTTATATGTGGAATCAATTTAATTAATGGCATAGAATATAAAATTTCAATGTTGTAAGGAAACATGAAATAAATAATAAGAATAAAATACATATATAACTATAATATAAAATTTGTATTATACTAAGTTTTGACAATCTAAGAGATCATATATTATTATCAAATAATTCCCAATTCTATTATTATATGCTTCAATTCAATGTATCTAATAACCTATAAATAATGGAAGTTTACATAATTTTACAATGTAAGAAGATGAAGCATCAATTGAACCATTACAATAGTTGGTAATAACTACTTCATAACTAACAAGTGTGGTGATATCACTGCTCTTCATTACTAAATTTTTTTTGGTTATGATATTGAAATTTTATGGGTTGTATAATAATGCATAAGTGTGTTGTTAATATATCACTTGGAATGTATGTGTGTAACCTACTGACATAGCTACTAATGTAAGCACAAGACTAGACATGCAACTATGGTGATATGTGGTTTAAATTAGTGACATATATCTTCCTATATAAATAATAATAAGATAAATGGGTAGCTATCCCACTATTCAAGAGTCATATAATTAAATTAGATAAATTGGGTGCTATTGATCTTCACAACGATATCCACCCCAAAAAATTTTATCTTTTCAACTCTAGTATCTTATTCTCTAGGGATTATTTCAACCATCACCATCATTAGTAATTTCATGATGCTTATAGGTATGTCTACTTAGTGATAGATATATTTAAACTAGGGTGGATTATTCCACCTATAAGAGTGGGAATAGGGGTTTTGGTTTGAGAAGTACCTACATGTGACATAGTGACTGATCTAGGAAACTAAGACTGCATGGATTTTTGGCATTATTGATAATCTACCTCAATCTTAAAAAGGTTAATGATAAACTTCCTAAATATTAATTTAATATTAATAAGATGGTATACATGATTTTATAGGAGATTGAAAATGAATAATTTCATAGTTTTGGCTCTCTTTACCTTTTATTTGGCATAGCCAACCAGCTTGATGACCTACTTGAGTTTTTAATTGGCATCTATGGCCTTGTTTCCAAAATGTAACATAAAGTTGGATAAATTGATAGATAAATTGGTAAAGGATTCCAATTGATCATCAAGATTAAACAAAGATAAAATCCCTACCTCTTGGAATAGATGCATTATTAAATGAATCACATTATTGAAGTGTCCTACTATAAGTTTCATCTCCATAATGCACTATTGTAGTGAATCCTTCATATGAATCATCCAACTATAGCTCATCCAAACGTCATAAGGGGTCATGGGATATAAATATGATAACATTTAATTACTGGCATATTTTTCTATGTGTGATAAATTGATCTCAAAATTTGTAACATGATCCTGGAAAAATTTCACCTTAACCTACCATAAGGAACTTTTTGTCTTGGCTTGCCAACATTATGCTAAGAGGTCATATAGGGATTATAGAAATCCATTAAATATAGTAGTAATGTTGTGTGGGATCATGGCCTTTTTATATGTCTCTAATCTTATGATCTTCTCTTCCATTGGTTTAATAATTTATTTAGCCACATCTCTAGTGGCATCAATTGTAGACTCTTGATCCTCAAACCATTCTTCTAACCCTCTTGGCATCACTTTTATTGTATTGGTAAAGGAAAATAGATATTATTAAACCAAATGATAATTTTTTATCCCATTATATGTAACCTTTATTTTGGTTACCCTTTTATATTCCTAGAGGGCTTGTTAAACTCTAGTTTTACCTCAGGCTCCTCTATGATTACCATTTTTACTTTGTGAGCCTATGCTAGTTGAATGTTTTCCATCCTATAATATATTATGCATGACATGGTGGTGGTATAATATCATAATTGTGTTTAATTCAATGTATTATATGGATTCATGTGATTAAATTTGGAAGGGTTGACAAACATGAATGTCATGCAAGACACCAAGGGAGTGAAGGTGGGTGAATAGGAAGCAGTTAGGGGAGTAGGGTTAGTAATAACTTAAGGAGTGAATTAAACATGAGAAAAACTAGAATTAATTTTAGGTTAATTTAATACAAATTTAATGACCATAGGAGGTACTTTTTCTTATTTCCTTTTCATTCCTTTTATTTCAATAGCGGAGGGAGTTGTAGAGGGTGGGGCTCCATAAATAATTAAAAACTTGGAGTATGAACACCTTGAGACTAATTAAATAATTTATACTAGTGTTTTTTAAGAAATGGTATTTTTATTAACAATATTTGGTGAATTTTTGGTTTTATTTTTTTAAATGAGTGTATCCACTACCTGTGTAATGTTAACTAGGGGTTATTGTTAACAAATTTTGCCACCATTGGTCAAAGTTGCTTATGTGCAGGATTTAAATAAGAATAAAGTAATGGATTTAATACTAAAAAATTATAAAAAAAAATCATATAACCTTCATCATTCAAAAACCATTCTTAGGAACAACACACAAGTCCAAATTCTGACATAGGTTTTTTCTATTCCTCTAACTAGCTAGTTACAAACTAGTGAAGGAAATTTTGAAATTTTCAGTACATGAAGGTGAAGAAGAGTTTGTTAAAATATTATTATGGATAATTTATGACCCATATTACCTAAATATTACAGTAATTTTTTTAATTTTAAATTTTCTTAAATTTATGAATAATCGTTAAGAAGATCAGGGGCTTAAAAAGCCTTCTTAATCCCCAATGGCTCAAATTTTAAGAGATATAATTGAATTTTTGAGTTCCTTGATAAAAAAAAGTGTAATGAGATATTATGGGTCATGAAATACCTTAATAAACCTTAATAAATTAAAATTTCAACACAAATAATTGATAAATATAAAGGTACATGTATCAGGGTTTTAAGTAAGAGAGACAATTAGAAAAGGCAATTTTTTTGAGGTTTAAAAGATTTTTTGAGAATATAAAATAGTTGAAATTATTAGATGGGTTATTATATGTAATAATTTAAAAATAATTAGGTATATAGGCATCATAAAAATCAATAAAATTGTAAAACTCAGACCTACAAACATTTAGAAATGAAATTGTGCAAGATAGGAAACACTAAAAAGTGCATATTTTAATTTTTATTGAATTAAATCTATTTAAATTTAAAATTTAAGTATTTTTGATGTTATTTAAAGTTTTTTTTAAAAAATATACCTAAGGTGAGATAAATTTCTAAAATATAGGTTTTATTATGAAGGAAACCAATATTTTTCACTATTTTGCTCACAAATGGAGTTGGAAATGAGTGTTTAAGATCCTTCCAATGGAAATTTTTTATTTTAGAGTGTTTATAATTAATTTAAAGGTATTAATAAATTATAATTAAATTAAAACTAGTTAAAAATAGGTTTGTCTCATTGAAAAACATCTTTAGGTCACCCTTAGGACAACAAGCATGGACTTTTTGTGATTTTTTATTGGGGAGTTTGGTGTAGGTTTTTGGATATTTAAAAAAAATTATGTATGAAAAATTTATACATATCCAATTATAATATTATGAGTATATTTTTATTCTTGGAACTCAATTGAAACCCCATAATCCAAAACAATGTTTCTTGAGTCTAAGAGAGCACACGACAAATGACATTTTTGAGGTTGTGCATGGAGTTTGGAAATGATTTTTTTTTAAGGTATGTTCCAATTATTTTATTATTTTAAAATAATATTTAAAATATTTATCTGATCAAATAATTCAAAATCATTAAGTTATAATTTCTCATAGTGTGTTCAAAAAGTTTATCAAGTTGCAGAAGATATAAGCTTTTAAGAAGAACCAATATGAAGAGTTGTTATTGTAATCATAAAATTAATAATTATAATAGATATTTAATTAATAATTAAAAAGAAAAATAATTATCTCTCCCTATATTATGTTCCCCATTTGGTCTAATTTTAGACAAGGTCAAGGCAAATAGAAAGAGTATTTAGTTAGCCCTAGAAAGGTGGAGTTTGAAACATGCAAGAGTGGATAAGTTGAGTTGAAGTCTTGGTTAATATTTGAGACCCTATTTTCATGATATATAATCATTATAAGTTTAAAATGAAATATATATCCTATTATACCCCACTTGGGTTAATTTTATAAAATTCAAGAAGTTAAAAATGCTTGAAAGTTGTAATTAAGGTAAAAGAAGTCAAACTCCATATTGCAATTCAAGATAAGTCAAGTCAAAATCCAAGATGAAATAAAGGTAAATTAAGTAGAAATTTAATATTCATGAAATTTAAAAATTATTTTAGTGAATATTAAAAATATTTTAAAATTTTCATAAATAGATAATCAATCTCTTCAAAGTTGAAGACTATTCAAACACATGCAAAAATATTTAACTTTTCAAACATTCAAACTACCTTATCTCTCTCACTTACATGCCATTTTCCATTATAATAATGTTCAAAATACAAAATACTATGTTATAATTTTGTGGATTTGATTTTTAAAGTTAAAATTGAAGTTTGAGTTAAATTTTTAGTTGGAGGAGTGAACTAAGACTAGATCTCTAGGTTTTGGAGTTGATTTGTCTTCTCTTCCTCTTCTTAATTTATATATGTACATTATTTTTTAATGATTATGATGGGATTATGATTTTTTATTACTAAAAATATGCCAAAAATTTGTATTACCTCACCTTTGAAGTAATAAAGAGTTGAATTTTTCTCTATTTTCAGGTTGTTCAAGAAGTTTGTCAATAATATTCATTAATGTAACTTAGTGAACGACTAATTTTATATTATTATGTAAAAATTATTCACCTTTATGAAAAAAATGAGAATTATTATAGGTAATATAAAGTGTATAATCCTGATTTCTATCTAATCAATAAGTGAATGTAACCATTGTCCATTCCTTCTAAGCTAGTGTGAGTGTTTGTCTGGACCTCTATGTGAAATAATGATGCAAGAGTCATTATATGAAGATGAAGTGAATGTGTATAGTTTATTTAACTTCTAAAGTATGTCAAGTATAGGAATAATTAGCATTAAAATTTTTACATCACCTCAATTTTCATTTTTCATCTTGATTTTCAGCTTTAGCATTGTTCCTTCTACCCTTTTCTTAGTCAAGAAAGCACATAATTAGATAGTTTAGATAGTAATATGTGAGTGTAACAAATGCAACTAGCCCTTAATTTGGATATTATCTCCAATAAAATTTACCACACCTTAGATATTTTCCATTAAATAAATGTAAGTGATAATAGGCACACGTTCTTACAAGGATGCACTTTTAGGTGATAATAGTTATGAAGTGGCAATACTAACAAGGGTGGCAATGACATAATCCTAAATGATGCCCAAACTAAAATGGATTTCATAGAGGTAATAATTTGAAATTGGGTAATGGTTATTAATAAAGTGGTGGCCCCTTGAGGTGTTTTCATGGAAGTTCCAATTAGATCTAAGGTTAAAAAGTGTTTAGAGTAGGAGTGACCACAATCTACTTATCAAGGACATACTGAATGGGAATGAATGTGAAAAATAAATTCAATATTTCAAGTAAAATTCCATTGTGTTTACCTCATATTAGGTTTAATTGGAAATATTTTTGACTATAACATCCTCCAATATAATCATGGAAGGATATGAAGAGGAGTTGACTAAACTTTCTATGTTTTTACCTCCAATAGAGGAACTTAAATGTTAGTGTTTTAAATAATAAAAATAGATAAAAGAGAGAATGGGGAAGACATGGTGTGATTTACCTCTTGTTATATGATCATCCTCAGAGCCTTTGAAGGTATATGGAGGCCTTGGAGTAACTTTATTCATAATTTGTCCTTGATGCAGGATGACTCTTCCTTTTAGGACTAGGAATCCTTTTTCCTCTCATCTATATAGCCTAGCCACTAGGATTGTACTAGAACTATAATGATACCCAATCATGCCATTATTTCATTCACCTCATCACTATCTATATATATATATTTATATGAAATCATGATGCTTTAGGTTATGATTATAGATCAAGGACATCTCCTCATTCAATGAGTCTATATATATTTTCAATCTACCCCTCAGGTCCCAATGATGAATATCATGGTCATTAAAGTTGAACAGGACCCTATGAGTTACATTTTCACGTAACTCACCCCACTTTATAAATTTTAAAATGTAAAACTTTTAATGTGATGGGGATTATAGTGTTTGCATATTATCTTTGAAAATATCCATAATTACATGAAGGAATTAAAAATAAATCTCATATTTGAAAAAATTATCTAGAAAAAATATGGGAAACATTTTGATAATGATGCATTAGGGTATAACCAATAGGATACCATGTTCATAATTTATTTCTTTACTCCTTTAGATATCCTAGACATGGGATCTTTATATATGGTTTGATATACTGGGGGTAGAATTAAACACAATTATATGCCATGTGATGCTTGAAATAGTAAACATATATTTATTTAAAGTGATTTTGGAATGATTTCTCAAAGTTGGAGTCCATTTTAGAATCTTTTCAAAATAAAACATATAATCTATAACATCCACCAAGTAGGACATCATGTAAAATTGAGCACCCTTAAGTACCCTAAAGATATTTTGCTTAAGATTGAATGTAAGGACCTCCCCTAAGGCTAGAGTTTATTTTTCATTGAGAATTATTGATAAGAGAGGGACCCAAGTTTTATTAACATGGAATATGTCCTTTTAACCAAAAATCTTATTCATTAATTCAATCCCTATTTGAATGCTTAGTATGAAGAGATGGATATGAATTTTATCAACTTCCTCTTTGTTGACCTCAAAGTTTGGTCCTATACCTAATCCTTTAGAACCTCTCGAAGGTCATCCTTGGTAATCCAAGTATAAAAAACCTCACTATTATAAATATTCATTGGTGGGTAATTTTTTTAACACCATTAAAAATTTATTCTAGCCATAAATGTAATCTTATTATGGTTATTGATTGATAATAAAAAAGTATTTAAATATCTAGCCTTAACTAAAACACCATACAATACATTTATGCAGGGAATTACCTTTGGTTTAAACATAACTAAGTGGAGTCAAACCTACTTCATGGAGAGAATATCATCTACATATGTGGTTTATTCATCACTAGGGCTATCCTTAGGTTTGAATGATAGATCTTGAAATCACGTTATCAAGGGAACTATAGTGCCATAAATATTGGGTTAGGGTTCCCTAAAGGAACATTGTGTTTGATAAGACCTATATTTTTCATATGTGAAAATATAACCCATCATTTACTTATAAAAAATTCATAGTTTATTTATATGGCACACATTTCACTTTAGCTATGATTCATAGGGAGGAAATTAGTAACAAGAGATCCATAAAGCAATGAAAATTTTAGGAAAATTTAGTTAGAATTTTGAATTATGCAATTTGGATAAGTTATTCAAATGAATACAACAAAATAATTATTTGTGTGGATTTAATGTCAAGTTGGTCATAATTAATTTGAATTTTTTTTCACATTATGTTTTTTATTTTAGTTTATTTTCCCATCTTTAATTGAAATTTGTTATCATTCCATGCATCTATTTTAACTCATTATATGAGCCAAACTTGGGCTTAGTATACCTTGGTAAATTCATGTTAATGTGCCACTTATATCTAATTTTTTGGTTCATGATTCATATATCTTGGTCTAAATGCAACATTGGATGAATTTAAGGGCATGAAGAAGAGGGAATATTTCACTTGTCATATGGTGATTGACTCATAAAATCATGATACCTTAAAATTTATACAAGGTTTAGAATGCATAGTGAGGTGTAAAAGCACAAAAGTTTTCCATCTAGCATGATTATATAAGATTTCAATGTATCATTACCTGGATCTTTGTGCAAGCCATTTGATAAACTATGAGGCACTAGGAAGTGATAAAGTACCATGTGGTGACACCTAAATAGCTCACAATAATGTAATGTATTAAGTATTTCATGAGCTAGATAATAATTCAAATATGCAATGACATGATAAGGTTCCAAGGGGTAAAATTTAAATTACTCAGTCATGCAAATGGAAGAGTTATGTGAAATTTAAATGGGTAGAGTCACATAGGGAGGCACATGGTCAATATGAAAAAACACACTATTATTGGTTGCATAGATAACCAAATGAATTTATTAAATTAAATATGTAAATCACATAAAATACTAAGTAAAAAAGGCGATTAAAGTTTTTTAAGGAACACACAAGACAAATATAAAGTCCCTTTTATACGCTGTGTTGAACTTACTCAAAAAGTCAGAATTTCAAAACAAGGTGAGCCATAGCCAAATTAGTTTAAGAATTTTTTGTCAATGTCATTGGGATATTTTAGTGAAGTTTATATTATCATAGACACTTAACTCAAACTTCATTTAATATTTTTTATTACATTCCATATTTCAAAAGTTTGTAAAAGATAAAATTGAGACCCATATATTATAATTAATAATCAATTCATTCCCAAAGTCATAAAAAATGGGGTCCCAATTATAAAAATGAATGAGTCATGTTGGTCAAAATAATATTTAGTTAGATAAAAATATTCATGATCATTGGTGCCTTTAAAATCCTCACTTAGAGGAAAATATTCATTATCATCATTGGTGCCTTTAAAATACTCACTTGAAGGAAAATCACCACCACCACCCACCACCACCACCACCACCACCATCATAATCATCATCATCATCATCATCATCATCAATGCCTTTAAATTCACCACTTGGAGTAATATATTCATCATCTTCAATATCATTAGAATTTGAAACATCCTTATCTTTCTCCTCTAACCTAATACTACCATTTAAATATCAATTAATATGAATAAATTTATTCACATCATCATTAATGTAACTTCTATAACAATCTCTGATAGGAGGAACATATGTGTAATAACTATACCTTAGGATTTCAAAGAGGAAATAATATGTAGATTAGTCTCTTTTTAGTCTAAATGAGAAAACATCAAGTTAAAAAATGCACTAATACTGAACCCTCTTGTATAATAAATATGGGGATCATAACATAATATGCAAGAGCACAAAATAAAGATGAAAACAATATAATTTTCTTACCTCCTTTATTGCATATGATGCTTACATGTTGGCATAAAGATGTTAGTTCTCAGTCTATGATGATCGTAGTCTTTTAGCAATGATCTTAAAATGTGGTATCATCTCTTTAATAGTCACTTATGGCTTGGTATGAATCTTGGAATAATAACACTACTCTTAAAGGCTTCAAGAAGGTATTTCATTATAATAACCTTACACGTAAAATCTTGTTTATTAATGGTGTGGAAACTTGTATTTATATCTCAAAGAAATAAATATAACCATGGGTAGCTTAGGTTAAATTATAACTTGAATTGAGTCTAAATTAACCTTGGTTAAGTCAGTCTAACTCTAAGTGGGGTTAAAGCACTTATGAAATCTTGACACCTCAGTTTCAAATATTTTTGAGGCATGACAACTCACTTTAGATATTTGTGAGGCATGTGTCATATTTTTCAATATTTATGAGATAATAAATCACTTTATTATCTCATTTGACCCTTTGACTTCATTTTAGCTAAAATTCCTTTTTTAGTAAATGAAATTCACTAATCTGATTTTGAATTTTTTTAGGAAAGTTATTTAGGATTTGCAATATAACTAGTCTTGCTTACTGTTTTTTAGCTTTTGGAAAAAAAATTAAATGTCATGAATTAATAGCTTAACACGCCAAAAGTGCTTAATTACTAGGTGACTAGGGTTATAATTGAACTAAGTTAGTGATGCATATAAGATAATACACTAGATAAGCTAGCCTCATCATGTTTTTAGGTGTGTAAATCCTATATGTAGATGAAATTGGGAAATTTAGGTGATTTCTATGCTTGAAATGTGTAATTTTCTATACATTGATCTAAATGTTGGTTTAGGCATGAAAGTGGCCAAAACTAAGGGTCTACAATAAATAGTGTCATTGGTGCTTTCGTTAAAGTCATCACTAATATTAGTGTATTTAATTACTCTTACACTATTGTATGTTTTTAAGATAAAATTTTAATATTCATTATAATATAATTAATTAATAATCACTAATTGGTACATAATTAACCACAAAGAATTATTAAATTAAAATATCAATTAATTTATTGACTAGATTGACTTCTGATATTGACAATAAATTATTATCTTAAGAATACTTATTCTACAAGTTAAATAATCTTAAAACTTATCCATAGCCTATTTTTTTATCTATATAATAGAATAGAGATCTATTTATTGGGCTAATTAATTGTAAAAGAGAGTTATTGTTATTCTATAAATTTAGGCCAAAGCCTTTTAATCTAAAGAGGTTATCATGCTACGTGTGGCAATTTTTTATATTATTTTTATTTAAATATTTCATTGATTTATATTATTTCATTATTATGGGTGTATGTATTATTGTAGCTATCATAATTATGGACCATGTCCATATTATTTAATATGGTGCTAGAGTTACATATGCTTCACTTCATTCTACATGTAGGTTTATTTTTTAGATATTTAGTTTTATTTTTAGTTTCAAGCCTCAATTTTAATGACCTAATAAAAATAATTAGTCTTATGCTCTTGCCTCACCTTTAATAGATCCTGGTTGATTAGAAATTGGTGAATGTATTAGGATATTAAGGGTTTTAAAAACATAAAAAAATAAATAAAAGATTGATCTAAAAATATACCAGATGTTATACTTTGGCCTTCAAAACAAACTACCCATATGGTAGTTTTGGCTAGGCTTTGGATTCATGTAAAATAAAATTTCTTAGTTTGACAATTTTTTCAAAATAGTAGACATTGACCTATATATATATATATATATATATATATATATATATATATATATATATATATATCCTTCTATGGTAAGTGTTGATTCAACCTATTTACTATAGTTTCATGCTACCTTGAGATTCATGAAAAAAAAAGTGCTTAATTTGACCTATGCATTTACCAAAATGTATATATATTAGAGTCTACAATAAAATTTTATTCTATGCTAAGTATAGATTCAAATTATTTTTAATGCTTTTAGTGACATCAAATATTGTGTCGGAAATAAAAAAATCTAGGATGGTAAAATTAATTACACATATGTATATTAAATATTTCAAGCATTTTTACTTTTTCTAAGATTTTTGAATCACTAATTTTTTAAATATGTTACATATTCATTGGATGTGATTTTTTAAATAAAATTCCCCTTGGTTAAAATTGTGTTTCAGAAGTTGTACCTAAAAAGCATTTCTTGGTTTTGCGTGACTCATGGTGTGAGGTATACATATATATACATATATATACATATATATATATATATACATACATATATATATATATATATATATATATATATACATATATATATATATATATATATATATATATATATATATATATATATATATATAGTGTTTTTGAAGTACACCTCACACCATGAATCAAGTAAAACAAAGTAATGGTTTTTATCTACAACTTCTAAAACACAATTCTGACCAACTGAGTTTACAATCTTAATTGGTTAAAAATGGATTTAACTTAATAATGGTAATTTTTATGGATCTAAGGTGATAACTAATGCTAATATTTGTGTGGATTTCATCAAGGATTTATAAAAAAACACTTTATTAAGTATTACACATTTGGAGTTGCTATGTAAAGGAATAGAACCTTGCATAGTAAGTTAATAGGTATGAACCCAATTGACGTGATCTTTCCCTTGTGTTAGCCACACTCAGGAACATTTAGTGAAATTGATATTTATATATATTTTTTCAACCCCACTCATTATGAAATTTACTACCAAATGTCAAGTGTTTCTCACTCTAAGTTCATGCCATGTATATATGCTTGAGAGATAGATGGGGCATAAAACCTCTATCTACACATATACTTTAATTTTTGGATTAACACTTAATTCCTCACATGCATTGGTATATTGATGGAAACTTTTGTATAAGATACATACACCCATATTAGTTATAAATATAGGATGAGTCATTAGTTTTAATTCTATTTTCTTTGATTTTACATGTGTGTTTTTAGATTAAAACTATCTATTTGTATTGTTACATCAAAACAAGTCTAAAACTACCACATTATTTTCACACCACTTTATCCTAAGAGGTGTTACTCTATTCATTTTTGTGTCACACTTTTTACCTTAGATATTTATTTCAAAACAATTTTTGTGTCACTTGTTTAAATGGGGCATCGTTATGCTACTCATTTTGTCTCAAACATTTGCCTTAGATTTTTGAGTCTAAAGCCATTATTTAATTATTTATTTCAAGGAGTTTTATTACACTACATAAATTGTTCCAATTTATTATTAAATTTGAAACCAAGTTCTAAGACATTATTATACCTCCATTATTTCAAATGTATGGTTATGCTACCAATTTTGGTGTAGCCCTTTTGCCTTAAAACATTTGAGTATTTTCACATTAAATTTGAAATTTAACCTTTCAAAGTGTAGATCCTAAACTAATTAGTTTTATGTCAGAGCCTCATCTAATTTAGGATTGGGTTGTCTACCTTTTGTGTTTATATTGTGTTACTTGGGTCAATTTCATATTTAATCTAAAATACCCCTTTTCCTAGACTTCGTGATTGTTATTTATCTTGTGCCTTATTTGGAGATTTATTTTGAGCCAAGTTATTGTCATGTGCCTTATTTGAAGTTTTTTGTACCAAATTATGAGTGTCCTTATTCCATTTTAGACATAATGATCGATATGAGATTAGTAGGGAAGTTAATAGTACCCAATGACTATAGTATTGGTGGGGAAGTGAATAGTACCTAATTGATAGCTATGATATTGATGCATATGAGATTGGTGGCTATGGGATTGATGGATATAGGATTGGTAGAGATGTGAATAGTACCTGATGGTTATGAGATTGGTGTGGAAGTGAATAGTACCTAATGGCTATGGGATTGAATTTTATCTCTATGATGGCTATAGGATTGGCATGTGAATAATACCTGATGATGGGGATAAATGTAGACCCATCAAACATGGGTAAACATTCTAATCCTAGGAAGAATAAACTCATTGGGACCTTCATACTTCCCTAAACTATTCGCTGATGATATATTTATTTGTTGTCAATACTTGACTATCTTTATATATCTATAAATATCCCCCCCCATATCTATCTATCTATCAATCTATCTGGGAGTGACCCTATCCCTATCCCTATCCCTATAATATATATGGGATATGGGATATGGCAAGGGGGTCAGTCTTAGACTAAATGTAGGGGTAAGATATAGCAATCATATTTTCTATATATATTAATTTACATATAGACTCTAGATGGATAGTAGATAGATAATATACACACATCCATCTCTCTATTATATAAATGATACAACTATCAACATAAATAATAGATGGATGATGACATGGTCATCTCTCTATTGTATACATGATACAACCATTCAATATATGTTGGTAATTTCCATTATATATAGTCGGTAGTTGGTCTCAACTCAATCCCATTTATGGGTGGTAGTTGATTTCAAAGACATGATGGTGTAAATATATAGGGACAACTAATATATCCTATGATATAGATATTTATCCTATGTAACCATGGATTGACCTATACATCAAAACAATAATGTCCACCATGATCATCTATGTGGGTCATTATTGTTTATCTATATTAATTAGATATATAGTTCTAATATAGGATATTGTACCAACTTAAAACCTTATGAATCAATTAATGTGAGGTTTAAAACACCAACACCCTATATATATATATATATATATATATATATATATATATATATATATATATATATATATATATATATTGAGTGTTGGTGAAGTACACCTTACACCATGAATTAGGTAAAACAAGTAATGTTTTTTAGGTACAACTTCTGAAACATAGTTTTAACCAACTGATTTTAAAATCTTAGTTGGTTAAAAGTGGATTGAACTTAATAATGGAAATTTTTTTAGATCTAAGGTACTAACTAATGCTAATCCTTATGTATATTTGGTCATATCTTGCTAATAAAAACAATTTATTAAGAAGTACATGGCTAGATTTACTATGTAAAGGAATAAACCCTTGCATATTAAGTTAGTAGGTATGAACATAAATGATGTGATTGTGCCCTTGTGTTATCCACACTTGGGACCATTTAGTGAATTCAATATTTACAGATTTTTAGTCAACCCTACTTACCATGAAATTTATTGCAAAAGTTTGAGTGATACTCTAAGTTAATGACATTTATCAATGTTTGAGAGATAGATGGGGCATATAAACTCTATCTACACATGTACTTTAATTTTTGGATTAATACTTAATTCTTCACAAGCATTGGTATATCGGTGGAAATTTTTGTGGAAACTATGCACACCCATGTTATTTTTAGATATAGGATGAGATATTAGTGTTACTTATATTTTATTTGATTTTACATGTGTGTTTTAGACTAAAACTATTTATTTTTATTGTCACATCAAAACAAATCTAAAACTACCACATTGTTTTCACACCACTTTAGTCCAAGAAGTGTTATTCTATCCATTTTTGTGTCACACTTTTTGCCGTAGATATTTATTTCAAAACCATTTATGTGTCACTTGTTTAAATGGGGTGTCATTATGCTGTCCATTTTATCTAAAACATTTACCTTGGATTTTTGAGTCCAAATCCATTGTTATATAATTTGTTTGAAGGATTGTTAGTACACTACCTAAATTGTTCTAATATCTTGTCACTTTTGAAACCAAGTTCCAAGCCCTTATTATACCTCTCTTATTTCAAGTGCATGGTTACGATACCTATTTTGATGTAGCAATTTTACCTTAGAACATTTGATTCTTTTTGCATTAAATTTGAAATTCAACATTTTGAAGTACAAAATACCCATTTTTGGTTACAATACCTATTTTAGTGTAGCTTGTTGTGGTTGATCAAAAATTGGTGAATGTAGTAGGATATTAAGGGTTTTAGAAACATAAAAAGAATACTATTCTAAAAATATACTAGATGGCATAATTTGGTCTTCATAAAAAACTAACCTTCTACATCAAGTTCTAATTCAACCTTCATATGGTAGTTTTCTGTATCTTTGGGATTCATGTAAAATACAATTGCTTAGTTTGACCATTTTTTTGAAATAGTAGACATTGACCTATATAGATATATGTCCTTCTATGGTAAGTGTTGATTTGACCTTTGTACTATAGTTTCATGCTACCTTGGGATTCTTTAAAAGATTAGTGCTTAATTTTACCTATGCATTTACCAAAATGTATATATTAGAGTTTACAATAAGCTTTTCTTCTATGTCAAGTATATATTCATATTAGTTTTTGTGCTTTTAGTGACATCAAATATTGTGTCAAAAATTAAAAAAACTGGGATGGCAAAATTAATTGCATGCATGTATATTAAGTTTTTTAAGCACCTTTTTCTTTTTCTAAGATTTTTCAATCAATAATTTTTTTAAGATGGTCCATATTATTTGGACGTGATTTTTTATTAAAATTCCCCTTGGTTAAAACTATGTTCTAGAATTTGCACCTAAAATGCATAACTTAGTTTTACCTGATTCATTGTGTGAGGTGTACTTCATGAACACTTAATCTATTAGAGAGAGAGAGAGAGAGAGAGAGAGAGAGAGAGAGAGAGAGAGAGAGAGAGAGAGAGAGAGAGAGAGAGTAGTTTGAGTGTTGCTAAAGTACAACTCACACCATGAATCAAATAAAACCAAGTAATGATTTTTAGGTATAAATTTTGAATGGTTTTACTTGATTCATGGTGTGAGGTGTACTTCACCATCACTCAATCTATTATAATATATATATATATATATATATATATATATATATATATATTCCATAGAAAGTGCATAGGATTGTTTATTTTACCAATAATAAGCCTCTCAATCATTTGATATTGTAGTGCACTGATAAACAATTAGCCCAAAGAAGTTACTCTATGTATACATATAAGATAGGCTAATATAACTAAAATAATGGTAGAATCCTTTTTACTCAATTCCATTTGGATCATGTTCATTATTTAAGACTGGGATTAGTATATCATATATCCTATGCAAGGTTCCATTTTTCACATTACTAGTTTTTGTTGGACCTTTTTTAAATCATACACATGTCCTATTATGACATGATTCTTATGTTATGGAGACATGAATTTTTTTATATTTCATCATGACTAAGATGATGGATATTATGTTTTTATTTACATTAGTTTTATATTTGATTACTTTTCAGTTACATTCTATGGATGATTTCATTTAATTATGGATATACATTGTACACTATTTTTTTAGTTGAGCTAATAATTATTATAACATAATTTTAGATTACAATTATATGATGTTATCATGTAGTGATTACTTAATTTATATATTAAAATGTTGTTATTTGTAAACCTTATGTACACAATTTGTATTATTATAATTTTTTTGATATGTTTACATTTAGAAGCTTTGGCTACTTAAGGTGGTGCAATGTGATGTGTTAAATTATGTGGAGGAGACAAGGGAGGTGAAGTGATGGAACTAGGAATATGTTAAACATAAGTACAACATTATTTAGTGGAGTAGAGACCTTTGACGTCCTTAGATTAAAATCTGACCCTTGTCTTATCATCTAATTTAGTTTTGTGCTTGAACCTATTTGGCCCTCATAGCACTCTTCACACCCCTTAATAATATTAATTACCATTCTATAATACCTTAGAGGTTACCTTGAATTTGTATTAATTCATAAATTTAAAATTTTCTATTTAGTATGCACATGGATGTGAAGTGTTTTAGGGGTGGTTGTGTATGCATTTAAGACCCCTCATGACCAAGGGATGGGTGAAGACTTTTTTGGAGTGTTTTTAAAAAAATAGGACAACCCATACACCACTTATGATGTGGGTAATTGAGATTATTAATAGATATGGGAAAGTATTTATTTCCCACATGGGTGTGTAAAGAGATTTAATTATAGATAGGACTTTTTGGAGAAGGTAAAATAAGTGGGAAGGGACAAGTGCCACCTTTCTATTAGACATTTAAATGGAGTATTTTGGATATAAGATCATGAAAATCCTTCCTTGGAGACACTTTTTACTCATTTTGAATTTGATAATGGAGGAGAGTTAGATAAATAAAAGGAAGAGCTTAGAGGATGAGGATGAAATATAGTTTCCAATACCCATATGAGGTTTCATTATGTATGTCCAAGATATAAAAACAAGTAGGCATCCTTGCCACCTAGTTTTCTTTAAAAGTTATGGTTTTAAATAATTATCTTTCTCACTTATTTTGTTTTGAGTTTTCAATAGGTGTAAGGCCATTTGGATTACCATATTTATTTATTATTTTCCATGGATTACACCAATAGAAACCACGTGGATTTTATTTCCCATTTTGACTTGGAGAAGAAAAATTCCTCATTCAATCGTTGGCTATTTTTTATAGCCTTCTTTTAGATTTTAAAGGTAAATTTATTTTTCCAAAATGGGGTTAAATTATTTTCATAGTTTGTGAATTTTTATGTAAGTATTTGGAAAAATAACAAACTCTAAGTCTTCCCGAAAAAAATTAAGCATAGATTTTGGGAAAGAGGAAACCATCATGTTTCAAAGGTCCTCCCATGGAAAGGGAGAAGGGTTTGAGAAAATGAAATATTTAGAGATCCTCTTTCTCCACACCCATTGTATGAAGAGTATAAATTCTCATCTATAATGGGTGAGTGAGGATTTTTGATATGTTTGGTTTATTAGAGGTTGGCTTGTGTGTTTATACCTTTTATTATTAAATTTGATTATTGATTTATTATGGAGTGTGTTTTGGGTAAAATTGGAAGCCTCTTGTTACAAGGTTATGTAATTGAGACACAGTTTCCCCTAGTTGAGTGTGTTTCCTTGATAGTAACTACCTTATTGCATACCTAAGTCATTTCACTTGAACCTTTGGTGTCATCTATTTAAATTATAGTATTTTTAGGATCAAGGGTGCCTAGAATATTTTCTTGATGATGGAAATAGGATGGGAGATGAACCCCACCATTAGCTTGGCCTTGTAGTACACTTGGAGATTGCATAAAGACTTATTATACCTTTCTGTGGACTTGTTATGTAAATGAATAAAATAGATTTAAATTATTTTTTGTGACATTTATTCTAATATTATATTTATATTCATGTTAAAAAAAATAATTAATTAAGATGCAATCATTAGAAGCTTTAATGTTTTCATTATAATTAAAGTGATGGTTGAATGAAACGGCAAATGTAATTCAATGATTATTTTAATGGTTGTAACAAATTATAAATATTTTATGGATAATTTAATTCTCTTTATTTTTATATTTTATCATAAGCAAAATGGTGGTATATTTCTAAAATTTTGTATTTTACTAATTTTATTAAGTCCAAGAAGGGATATAAGCACTTTGGAAATTTTTATGTAAAAAAAAGTGTTTAAATTTCATCCAATTTTATTTTTATATAACATATACTTAATAAATATCCTAACACATTTTACATATTATTTTTTAGACACATGGTTAATTTTATATGAATTGTCAAATTTGGTTGCTAGAATTGCCTAGACCTCATTTTTAATCCACTCATACTTTGCACAATTTTTGTGCCTGAAAAATAAGGCATAAAAGTGACCATAATAATTTTATATTAAAATTAATCATTTTTGGGACATGTTTCCTTTGGTTTAAATTTTTTAGGACCTTCAGTTTCTTCATATTGATTTTTAGAAGTTTAATATCAATAAGGTAGTTTTTTAAATTGAAAGACCCTTTCAAAGGGAAGTGTTCTAATTCCATAGGGAAGCTAGCTATATGAATATGAAACAAAGAAAAAAGACCCTAAGGGTTATTTATTATGTTAAGAAATAACTACCATGGATTGAGGCCTTGTTAGTTAGTCATGGTTTGGGAAACTATGTAGCTTTTAAGCCACACATCTGTCTCCTTACCACCTTTGTGGTTTATATGGTGGTTATTCAAACCATAGGATTTAGTTTTGTAAATAAATTTTATTATTTATTTAATATAATTTAATAAAAAAATATACATTTTATAAATTCTATCTTGAAATATGTATTTAAAACTAGAACTTTTTCAAATAATTATACCTATATTTTGAAGTCAATTGTAGAGACCAAGAGACCCAGAGGTGGTAAAACCCAAAAGGGACACCCCCCCCCCACTCATTTTTTATCCAATTCCACATAGAAGAGGTTTCAAGAGTTGGGTGTAGACATTAGAAATATACTCATGCAATTTTGAATTTCACAAACCCGTAGGCCCCCTATGGACCATTTACCCATGCCTAAAGCCATTTTTATCAATTTAACCTAACTAACATGAAATAGCCCTTTTTGCCTATTTTAACCTTTTAGCCTTGACCATAGATAGTTAGGCTAATCATTGATAGTTAGCCTAACCATCGATGATTAGGCTCCACCACCCCAAACTTATCATCCAATCACCATGAAAACTATCACTCAACTTCTCTAAATATAAGTCATCCAAATATTTTTACAAGGCATTGCATGGATGAGTTATAATTAGAAGCTCTAGTTACACTCCCACTTTTACCTCTTGCCCTTGCCTATAAGAAGAGGAGAGATGCACTGGAAAATCCATATACAATTATTATCAAGATATCTAGTATCTATAATCTCTTTTGTAGGGCAATCATCATCAAGTACTTCAATAATTTGGCAAGCCCAGTGTGCCATCACCACTCTCAAAACTGTCACTCTATCAGAATTATGATCATCTTCTACATCAAGCAATATACCTCAACTATCCATCTAATCCACCTTCCTAATAAGACAATCATATATTTTTCATATTTATTTATCATATTTCCACTTTGAAATTAGTACAAACCTCACCCTCCTCTTGGGATTCATACCTAGAATATTAGCCTTAGTTCACCTATAGGAAATCATTAATAGTTATCCCAACTAGCAATGATTAACCCGACTATCAATGGTTACCTAACTACCGATGGTTACCCTTAACCATTGATGGTCATCTTGACTACCGATGGTTCACTATTATACCTAAAACTATCAACCTCCCTTTTACCACCTGCACCTAATCAGACCCTATTTTCTATGTTTTTACCTAACAATAGACTTTTTCTTTATTTTTTGAGCCATACATCAGCCCATTAACACTAACATTAATCAACTTATCACTAATTAGATCATTTCCAACACATCCTTTTATCAAGCAATTATTGTTATCAGTTTTAGTACCTTTTGATTATTGATGCAAGTACTTTCTTTTTGTTTTATCAAATTAATTTTTTTTAATTGATGGATTGACATCCCCTAAGGAAGCTCATGCATTTGGGATCTAGCCATAACTACGCAACCCACCTAGATACTTGTCTAACTATAAAATTTGCTTTAATGCTTTCTTATTTGTAGGTATTCCTCCCAAGCCAAAGAAGAGATATTCACAATATTCTAATCCAATACACTCACTTTAATTGTTATTATACCACAACCCATATTTCCATGTTTACTACCTTATTTTGAATAATAGTGAAATTTGAGTGAAACATTTTGGCACGCTCGATAGGATCTAGAATCCTTACTCACATTTTCTTTACATTTATATGCTCTTCTCTCTATCTATGCTCATAATTAAAACTAAAATTTCTTTTGGGATTAAAATCAACTACATCCATTTTTAACTTTTAATAATAATTCACTTTGAATTAATGCAAATTAATCTTATCGTAGAACCACTTTTGTTTCACACAATAGTGAAACCACTTTCATCAATCAAACATCAAAATAATTTGAGACAAGGCTCTACTAGGATTTCATCACCTAGAAGTCACCTTACCATTCCTAGAAATCCTACTTGGAGGTCATTACCAAGAGGAGAACCAATTCAACTCTTTGGTTGAGTATAAACTCTAGCTATCAATAAATATTGGCTAAGCACCTGACACCCTTATCACTATTGGACAATGAAGTGAGGGGGTAAGCCCCAATACCAATCCATTATTGATTCCAATATAGATTCTTTTGGGCACCTAAATAACCTAAAACCAACCATAGACTACTTCTATAGTACCTGATCTACAAGTCAACTTCTATCACACATTCTCATAAACTAAGGCATAAGCCAAAATCAAGATTAAAACTAAACTCTAAGCTTGAAATAATTCATAGTGTGTGTCTTAATTTCCTTGATCATTTTCTTGTCTTCTTATTTGAGTGGTGAGATTGTTCTTGTTTTCTCTCCCCTTTCCTTGTATGGTTCTCACTCATCAGTAACAAAGAGACTTGGTAAAACAAAACCCATCACCTAAATCAACCTCTTCTACCTCCTCATCTATGGATTATGTCTCTTAGGTAGAATATTCACCCCATCCATTAGGAAAATCTATTTTCCTTGAGTATTTCCCCAAGGAGACATGAATTTTACCACCTTTTTAGACAATAATCTAGTGGCCCTTCAACACTATCTTAACACCTCTTCTCACCATATCCTAATTTTAAATCCACCTCAATAGCCTCCTTAGGTCATGCCATCCCACCTTATAAAGGGTATCCCTATTACCACAGTCACCACCCAACCTTTTACCACCCAATAATCTTCACCTACTAACCACTTTGATGCTAGGGCTAAGAACCAACATATCCAGGCAACTATTACCCTTACATCTTCCACTGATATTAATGACTCTCTACCTTGGGGACATCCCAAATATTAATCCATCATGTCACACTTGTATCTAGGGAACCTACCACTAACATATCTAACCTCACCTCTATCAAACCTAGCCCATCAATTAATACCTCTTTATTAAGCTTAGGGGTACCTATCCCTTCTAGCTCAACACCTATTAACATGAAGGTCACTACCCCCCTCTTGTCACCAACCCAACTACCATTTATGCCCAATCCATAGGGACTTCTCAATAGTTACCCATTACACCCAACCCAGGATACATCCCTAACCCACAAGGGTATATACCCACTACCCAATCACCATCATCCACCTACCCTACCCAACCTCTAGCATCCACATTATAATATGTGGTAGCATCTCCACTACCAAACAGTTACCAATATGTTTCCCAACCTCAACCGAAATATCATCCTTACAATCCTTTTAGTACATCACCTTAAACCAACCTAATGAAAATTCTCATGGAAAAAATGACCAACCTTGAGTCATCCATTTTAGGAATTCATAACATCCTATCTTATGATTAGATTTGTAACGAACCTATTCATCCTTCTATTCCTATTAGACCTTACCCTCCTTAATGGGAGCTTAAAAAATTTACCAAATTTCAAAGCAAGGAAGACCCCCAACAACACCTTATGGATTTTAGGCATGCATGCTACATGATTTCCTACAATGATGTTGTTCTCCTTTGAACCTTCTACATGTCATTATCTGGTCCAACACTTGACTAGTCTAGTGCCTTTACCAGACATTCCATCTTTTCTTTCACCCAACTAGCACAAGTCTTCATGGATCACTTTTCCATTAACATTTCCAAGAAGGTATCTATCACAGACCTCTATTCTATTAGACAATTTGATGATGAGTCCATTGACAATTTTCTCACCCATTGGAGGAGCTTGATTAATTATCTTTCATTTTACTTGCCTCAACCTAAACTTACAGAGATTTTTTGCTTGACCTTGTGCTAAACATATATATTCTACACTACATGCCCATAGCTTTAAGACCTTTGATGAGGATTTTAACGTGGCACATAACCTAGAAAATTGGGCCATATATGAGGTTAAATTGAAGTTATGAAACAAGAACCCTACCTTCAAGACTAATGAAACCACTTCCTCCAAACTAGGCAACCAATCCAATACAAGAACCAAGACCAGGGGAACCACATATGTCATCCTTAAAACTACCTTTCTACCCAATGTCAACCAATAAAATTCTCCCACTACCTATAATCCAAATGCAAGAAATTGAAACTGAAACAACAAAAAATAATTCACTACACTTGGAGAATCTTACACCTCAATTCTGGAAAAGCTACTAAAAACTAACCTTATAAAACTTCCACCTATCAAACCTCTTTAGCAATATGATTCTTCTCATCTAACACCTACTTGGTACAATGAGAATGATCTTGATACTTTTCATTAGGTAATTGGACATGATGTAAGCTGATGTAATACTTTCAAGAATATTGTTCAGAGTCATATCAATAAAGGAAAAATCATGTTGGATAATCCTAATACCCCTCAAAATGAAGTTCTTGACATATTTAGGAAACCTTTTCCCAACCATGCCCCTATCAAAGTTGAGGACACACAAGCTGAGTTCTCTCATAATTCCCACATAGTCAACATGGTTCACAATACACCTACCCATGAGGACCCGATCAGCGAATCTAGAAATTACTCCCCCACTTTACTTACCAAGGTCATGGAGTCACCTTACCCTCATTTGGATAGCTAAACCAAATAAGTTACTTTCTCCCTAAATACCCTCATAAAATTTTTACAATCATCACATCTTACCTCAATTGGTACATCTTAGAAAATCAACATTCCTTATTTTTTATCTCTACCAACTACCTAATAAATTGCTACTCCTATAGATATTATCCCTAAAGGAGGAGCATTCTTACCCATGCCTCCTAAGGGTGAGCCATTTTTCTTAGCCTTGCTTCCCTCACCTCAAGAAATCAACCAACTTACCAATCATCCCACCCAACCTATAAGTCTATTTCTTGCATCCACTACCCATAAAGTAGGACTAGTACACAAACATTTTCCCACATTAGTACAAAAATTGGAATTTTCCTTAAAAATATACATGGATTAAGCCACTTCATAGAAATAGTTAGGGCTTCCCTCTAATAAACCTAAACCATCTAGCACACCTCTAACCAACCAATCCATCATCTCTCTACTACCTCTTAAGCCAATATGAACCTCCAATAACCCCTCAGCTTCTCAGTCAACCAAAAAATCCACCACCTCACCAAAAAAACCTTTGAAAAATCTTGGTACCATCCCTACTTAGAGTTTGGTTCACCCATATTTGAAAGTAGACTTAGCTTCACCCAATCCTATACCTAGATCTCAACCCACACTAACCAAAAGGATGAAAGCATTAAAATAAAACATCACTAAGCCTCTACCTCCTTCTACCTTGTCCTTTATCCTAGGCCCCCACCCTTCCACTTTACTCAAAAATAAACCCCCTTTCAACATATGTCTCCTAATATCATTGATTATGCTAGCACATTTATTATCTTATGCACTAGTCCGTCCAAAATCATAGCCAGTCAGACCACCAAATTTAGCTACCTTAACTACCAATGTGCCTAGGCCAAAACCATCTACCTAAACCACCTTACCCAATTCATCTCACACCCAACCTATTTCCACCCAGACACCCATCTTGACAGCCAAAACCATGAGCCCAAAACCTTTCTTACCTCTAAAATAATCCTATATAACCATTCTTCAAAGGTTAGTATAGACATCCTACCTCACATTACTTCCCATCAGACCTTTCAATCCTTTTCATTTAAAGACAACCTAGTACAATGAATGTTAAATATGATCCTATCACAAGACACCTAGGCATGACACAGAGAATAAAAAATCTCTCTAGGCCATTATCCAACAACTCTATGATGAGGATGATCTTTTGGTAGATGAACTTCCATCCATTCCTCCACCATTACACCCAATAAATGGCCACCCACACATTCTTAATCACCCACTCTCACCTTTGAGTGATAGAGAATCTACAAAAACCCCCATCACACCTTCCCCCTTTATCCATACCATTAATGTGGTTAGATGATCACAATAAAATGATAAATGGAAGGCCAAAGTGTCCATTCCATGGACATACACACCTACTCACCCTATACCTAACCATACCCAAACCTCCACACTTATAGCTAAGCCCAAAGTTATTATTTTAGGCACATCAGAGGTTAACCCCTTTGAATCTATTAAGAGGGTCATCCTTAAACAACTCCACTATACCCCTACTAAAATGAGCCTCTATGATCTCATTTTCACCTCACCCCATCATCGTTAGGCTATGATCAAGGCTATGCAATCTATTAAATTTAGATCAGGGGATTCCAATCCATAAAGGCCTTTATTGGTGCTCTCCAACTATCCACCCTTGTTACCTTTAAGAACTCAAAGATACTTTCTATCCACCCTAAGGACCCAAATCTCCCTCTTTTTATTACAACCCATATCAAACAAACTCATATTAAATAAGTTATGATTGATAGGGGAACCAGTATCAACATCATCTCTTCCCATGACTTTGATTAACTTAAGCATCCAAATAATGTCATATTCAAAACTTTAACCATTCTTTGATATTTTAATGATACTATGACCACTACCTTGGGAAATATCATCCTCCACATTTGGCTAGGACCTCACATGCTCCCTGAACTCTTCTATGTAGTCAAAGTTGAATTATTGTATAATGTTTTACTTAGGAGATGTTGGATTCATGCCATGGGATGTGTACCTTCTACCTTCCACCATTACATCAAGTTTAAAAATGAAGGTCAAGTTGTTACCATACATACTGACCCTATCCCTTTTATAGCATGTAATATGACCTATCGAACTAATGACATTATTTTGCCTCCATCCAAAGCACTGCAAACAACCACCATCAAACCCTCACCCATATAAGTCAAAGATATTACATCTTCCCCTTCCACTGAGGCCTCTACCAGCTTGTTTATCCATGTGGACCAAATGATATCATTGATCCTTTAGAACCTACCTTCCAATGCCTCACCCTTGGAGAATACTATATCCTCACCCTTTATTCCCTCCTTAATCCCCAAACTATGGGAAACTCAACCACCAGCTAGGTTATGACTCCAATATTGGAGCCATTAGCCCCTTAGGGCCTCTGAGCTATCAAACCCACTTTATATGTGGGGAAATTAAAAATCCACTTAACACTATCATCAATCCATCTCTACCTTAACCATTCACCTCCACCTTCTCTTATTTGGATAGCCCTGACTTCAGTAAGCTATACCTTCACAGGTGTGCCTAGAAGGGATTCAATTTAGGATGATATGAGAATGAACCACACACATTAACCTTGATTAAGACCCAAAAACCTCATCAGAAGCATGGCCCTAGCTTCATTTTACCCAATAAAAAGAAGGCCAAATAAACTATCCCTACCATTGTTGATAAAGAAACCCCTTCCTCACTAACACCCCCTCCACTTGCAGGTGAGGATGAGGACATCATCCCACCCAAATTTATTTTATCGACATGATTACCCTCAACCCCGTAACTTATCAAAAATAAGAGGCATCCATATCCATCCCTTTGACCCATCCTAAACTCATGGGAGAAGACTCTCCTACCATTAACATTGTTCAAGGTCAAGATTATGATGTTATTCTCACCTACCTTGGTGCACCCGATTCCTCCATCCACAAATATTTACCTCCATAAACCTAAACCATATTGAATGAATATATCATGGAAATTGACATAGGCACTATGAATAACCCATACATCATCAAACTTGGCCAAACTCTCACCTTTGAGGAACTACAAGACTTCTCTACCTTCCTCCATGATCACAATATTGCATTCACCTGGTCATATGTTGACATGATCAGTATTGACCTAGACATTTCCACCCACAACATTGTAACCAATCATGATGTAAAACATATTAAACATATTTTTTTTCAAATACACCCTCACAAAACCCTCCTTATTAAAGAAGATTTTCAACACCTTTCTATCAACTTTATTCAACCCATTGATTATCCCCAATGGGTTTCAAACATCATACCTATCAACAAAGCCATAGGGGGACTAGATATCTATGTGGAATTTCATGACCTCAACCTCACCTACCCAAAGGATTAATTTCCTCTACCTATCATTAAACAACTTGTTGATCTTACAATAGGCCACAAGATTTTTTCACTCATGGATGGATTCTTGGGTTATAATCAGATTTTGATTATTCTTGAAGATCAACACAAAAATAATTTTATCACCCTCTGGGGGAATTTGTATTACAAATTCATGCCATTTGGTATTAATAATGCTAGTACAACCTACCAATGTGCCATGCCATATATTTTCCATGACCTTATCCATATAATCATCAAAGACTATGTGGATGACCTTCTTGGGAAGTCCAAGCTTTACAAAGACCATTTAGCCATTCTTAATATTATCTTTGAGTGAATTATCCATTACCATGTCCACCTCAATCCAAAGAATTTATTTTTTATGTCTTTTCAAGCAAACTTCTTAGATTCATCATTTCCATTTGAGGAATCGAATTTGATCAAACCAAAATCAAAGCCATCCTTGAGATGTTATATCTGACCAATATTAAATAAATCCATAACTTGCAGGGGAAACTTTAATCCATTCATCACTTCATCTTGTATCTATTTGATTAGTGTCAGCCCTTCCACCACCTCTTGAAAAAAGATGTCTCTTTTAAGTGGAATGTTGATTATCAAAAGGCCTTTGATACACTCAAAGAATACCTACTATCTTTACCTATCCTTACACCTCCTAAAGATGACCAACATTTCTACCTCTATATCTCTACCATAGACCATTACCTAGGGGTGATTCTTGCCCATTAGGATGAACAACATAAATATAAATCCTTCTATTACATTAAATGTAAACTTGTCAAATAAAAGACTTGATACACACATACTGAGAAACTATATTTGTCCCTAGTCTTTATGGCCACCAAACTTTGCCACTACCTTCTTAAGCAAAAAACCTTTGTCATAACCAATACTAACCCCCTCAAATGTATGCAATCCAAACCATACCAAAACTAGTGTATGGCTAAGTGGTTCATTCTTTTATTTGAGTTTGACCTTGATTTCCTCTAGTGACTTTCCTCTAGCTAGCATTGACCAACTTTTTGATTTTACAGTAGGCCATGAGATGCTGTCACTCACAAATGGATTCTTAGGTTATAATTAGATTTTGATTACCCCTAAATATCAGAAAAAAATTACCTTTATCACCCTATGGGGGACTTTCTATTATAGAGTCATGTCCTTCAATCTTAAGAATGTTGGTGCAACCTACCAATGTGCCATGACCTATATGTTTCATGGCCTTATCCATACAATCATTAAAGACTATGTGGATGACCTTCTTGTGAAGTCCAAGCTTCACAAAGACCATTTAGGCATTCTCAATATTATCTTTGAGTGACTTATCCACTATCATTTCTACCTCAACCCCAAGAAATGTATTTTCGGGGTCTTGTTAGGAAAACTTCTTAGCTTCATCATTTTCCTTCAAAGAATCAAAGTTGATCTAGCTAAAATCAAATACATCCTTGAGATGTTACCATAAAACAATCATAAACAACTCCATATCTTATAAGGGAGACTTTAATTCATTCATCGCTTCATCTCCTAACTCTCTAATCGATATCAAACCTTCCACCACCTCTTGAAAAAGGATGTCTCTTTCAAGTGGAATGTTGATTGTAAAAAGGCCTTTGATACACTTAAATAATACCTAATATCTCCACTTGCCCTTACACCTCCTAAATATGAAAAACCTTTATACCTCTATATCTTTTCAACAGACCACTCCCTAGGGGTGATGCTTGCCCATCAAGATGAATAACACAAAGAGCAAGTCATATATTACATTAACCATACACTTGTCAAATACAAGACTTAGTATACACATATCAAGAAACTATGTCTGGACTTAGTCTTCATGGCCACAAAAATTTTCCACTACATTATTAACCACAAATATTTTATCATAACCAATACTGACCCCCTCAAATACATGCACTTCAAACCACACCAAAACTACTATATGGCTAAGTGTATCATGGTTTTAACTAAGTTTGTCTTGGAGTTCCTCTAGAAAAAGTCAATCAAGGGGCAAGTAATTACCAACCAACTAGCTAAGATAACCCTAGTGAATAATCATCCTCCTCCTCTTTCATTTCTATATGAGTCTATCATAAGCCTATCTCAAGCAGATTTCACCAATCAGGTAACCATGTTTTTTTATGGTTCCAAATGTCAACATGATGGGGGAGATAATATTGTCTTTCCCCCCTTATTGGTTAACCACTTACCTTATCCTTTAAACTAGAATTTAAATGCACCAATAATGTGGCTGCGTACAAATCCCTAATAATAGGTATCCAAACTACCCTAGCCCTAGGAGTTAGAACAATCATATCTTTGGGGACTCCCAACTTGTAGTCAACCAAGTTAATGAATTTTACCAGTATAAGAATGAAATAATGTAGCTATATAAATAACTCATCATAGGACTCTTAACCTCATTCAAACACTACCATATCCAGAATACCCCTTAGTCTACAAACAAGTTTGTTGATACCATGGCTTCTCTTGCCTCTTAGATCCTATCAACACCTTTAGGCTCCAAACTATCCATCATTGTCCATCACCTCATTGAACCTTCCTACACAAAATTAGACATTCTAACCATATTTAATGTGGAATAAACTCTACTTGACCTTTGGTACTAGCAAACCTTTGGCTACCTTCACCTTGGCATAGTTCCTTCTAACTTCTCTAGGAATGCCAATTGAGAATTTATTCAAAAAACCTATCGTTATACCATTATGGGAGGAATCCTCTACAAATTAGGCTTAGATGGCCTCCTATTCCATTTCCTCCATGGTTCAAAAGCCTCTCATGCCATCAAAGAGACACATGATGGTATCTATGGGGGTCACTTTAGTGGCCTCATTATGGCCAAGCATATCCTTCACTTGGGCTATTGCTAGCCTACCCTTAACCAAGATTATTGTCATTATGTGAAAAAGTGTGTCAAATATGAAAAACATGATAATTTACATCATGCACCTAGTAATAGTCTTCACATTAAAATAGATTTTTTTCCCTTCTCACAATGGGATCAAGAACTTATTGGTGAAATCAACCCCCACTCTTCAAAAAGACATTCTATCATTACTGCAATTGAATATTTTACCAAATAGGTGGAGGATATTCCCCTTATCTTGACAAAAGCTAAAAATATTTTTGAGTTCATCACCCATCATATCATTTTTCATTTCAATGTTCCCCATAAGATCATCATCAATAATGGTAAATCTTTCAAAAACAAACAAGTTTAAGGCCTTTGTGATGTATCTAATATTAAACTTAGCTTTTAATCACCGTATCTCCCAAAATAAAATGGACAAGTTGAATCATCTAACAAAACCCTTAATAACATGCTTACTAAAATGTTTAATGCCTCAGGTTGGGATTGACACTTGCATATCCCCTTCATCTTATGGGCATTTAATACTAACATCTGAACCCCCACTGGTGCTACACCTTTTTCTCTCATCTTTTTAGCTGAGGTCATCTTACCTCTTAAAATATAAATACCTTCTCTTTGAATATATTTATGTTGCCTCATTTTAAAATATAATTAGTATTAAGAACATTTAGCCCAACTTGAGATAATTTATGAACATCATTTAACCACTCTTTCCCATCTTTGTGTCTATCAAGAGAAAATTAAGTGAGCCTATAACAAAAACCTGAAAGGGTGAGAATTTAATATTGTATATATTATCCTTAAATAAAATCAACATGTCACCAACATAAAGAAAATTAAATGGGGAAAATTTTCTTTCAAATGGCTTGGACCCTACATCATAACCCATAAGTGTGGATTAAGATCTTATCAATTATCCTCTCTTGAAGGAAACCCAGAACCTGAGCCTCTTAATGCTTAACATTTGCATCCTTTTTATTGTTAAAATAAAGTTTTAGATCACCATTTGTCTAACTTAAGCTCATCTGTTGCATATCATATTTAATTTTCCTCTTTTAGGGGAAACCAACTAAAACTAAATCATGTGATTATCCATCACAAGTATAGCCTAATCTTGAACTTGGGGTACTATGGCTCTACCTAAGGCATTATTCTTATAGTACTTCCATTATTTTTTGAGAAGGCATTCCTATGGTTGTTTCCACCTATATCCTTTTCACCTACTAAACTTTTATGTGAGCTTAGTTTTGCCTTTATAAATTTAATCCATTGAGCATAAAATAAAAATCAATCAAAAGCAAGAGTAATAGAAAGAGTTAAGAAAATAAATCATGGGTCACCCCTAGCATCCATAGACTACTCCCTAGAGGGACAACTATCAAAAGTATTTGAATCAAAAACTTAGACCCCTCCCTTGAAGGATGACTAAGTAAAATATTTGTCAAAAACTATCAATTTTTGGAAGCTTCCTGCATCGATCAATTTCCCCAAACCTAAATTAAAATCAAAATAACAAAAGACCCTCAATAAAAAGCAAAAGAATTTTAAACTCCATAATCAGCTCTCATATCAGCACTAATCTTGAAAAGCCACAATCAACTCTCTTTAGTAGACTCCCCACATTTATTAGTCTACACTTTGTATATAAACATAGACTTGTCTATACCACCTCTTTGGGAAGCCTATAGAAAAGGCTTACTAACAGTTCTAGTTTCACCCATTTTCCTTCCACATATCACATATACATAGGACTAAGAACTTACTTGACATATTCTGATCAAGATACCTCATTATCAACATTAATCATGTTAATGTGAATCACTTGAAAGGCTTATCTTCACTAAATTGATCCAACTTTAGGTTTCATGTTAGTCCTTACCAATGAAAAGGCATTATGTTCCTTATTTATAGTTCTGCCTCTCATGATTTTGCTTAGTTTATTATATATCTAGTTTTTTATTCACATTCTACCTCTATAATCATGTAAGACAAACATTACATCCAAATCATAAATATCATCCATCACCCCTAACCATCATATAACCACCACCTATCCAACCTTATAATTTCCAAAGAAAAAATCATAGAGGTAAAATGTCAAAAGGTGAAAATGACTTTTCACTTTCACTTTTTATGTTTCATCTTTTTGGGGTTTCCCCTCGATCATCGATGGTCAGGGTGACCATCAATAGTTGACCCCTCAAAACACCTAACCATCGATGATCAGGGTCCCACACCTTTCCTTTAATTTTTGACTAGCATCCACCTAAGTGTTTCCCTTTTTCAAGATCACCTCATCTCCATTTAACCACCATGAACTTGACTTTTTGAGAGTACCATTCTTTGACCAACTCATTTGACATTTTCACCTCAATTCTAGCCATTTTAATTATGACTATCACACTTAATCACTTTTTTTGCACATCCTTAGTGATCTAATTACCTTACTTTATGCACTTTCACTTATCTATTTACCTAAGAATTTACCTCATTACTACCCTTCTAGAAAGAACTACATTTGTCCTAAATTTATTATGGGATATTATATCCCCTAAACTATGTAGGTAGTTTTTCCTTTCCTAGTATATATGGAGTTAGATTGGCCACACCCCAACCTACCCATTTTCTCGTGTCCACCTTGACATCCATTTTTCCCTCCAAACAATTCACATGTTTTGTGATAACTTTTCATGGGTCATATTAAATGCATCAACTAACCTTGCCATGTTCCATATTAATATTTTTTCACAACCTAGTGCAACAACCAAATAATTTATGTCTTTTTGGGAGCACTTCCTACCTTGAATACCCATCACACATTGACCCATTTGGTGTTTTCCTAGGAGCACTTCCTAGTTTGGATACCTATCAAAACACTAAATCTTCCTTAGAGACTAATAGGTATATCTAACTACCATGCCTATAGTAGTCACATAATACATTGGTCACTTGTCTTCTTCACACCAAACTTATTTTCATTAACACTGGTAACTTTAGTCTTTGTACAATCTAAAATATCACACTTACTCACTTTTATGTGCAAGTTTTGCATCTCACTCACTATCTCCACCTACCACTTTTCAAACCTTGAGCCAATTTAATTTTACCTCCTCACTTCTCAATTTGAGGGGGAACACCTCATTATATTCTTAGGGAAACCTTGATTTTGACTTAACCCAACTTCCATTTTTGTTTTATAGCTTTTGAATTCAATCCACATAATAAAAAGGAGAAAATGTAGACATCAAAAATCTACTCATGTAAAACCCCTGAACCCCCTCTAGACCATTTACCTATGTCTAAATCCATTTTTATCAATTTAACCCAATTGGCTTAAACTATCCCTTTCTACCTATTTTAAATTTTTAACCTCAACCATCAATGGTCAAGCTAACCTTCAATGGTTAGCCTAACCATCAATGATCAAGCTCCACCACCTAAAACTTAGCATCCAATCACCATGAAAAATATCACTCAGTTATCTAAATATAAGTCATCAAAATACTTTCATGAGGCATTACATGGATGAGTTATTATTAGAAGCCCTAGTTACACTCCCACTTTAGCTTCTTTCCCTTGCCTATAAGAAGAGGAGATTTGCAAGGCAAATTCCATCTAAAATTATTATCAAGAGCTCTAGTATTCAAAATATATTTTTTAGGTCAATCATCATCAGACACTTTAGGAATATGGAAATCCCAACTTACCATCACCACTCCAAGCACTGTCACTCTATTAGAATTATGATCAGCTTCTACATCAAGCAATCCATCTCAACTATATATCCAATCCACCTTCTTGATAAGACAATCATCTCTTTTCCATATTTATTTGTCATATTTCCACTTTAAAATTAGTAAATACCTCACCCACCTCTCAAGATTCATACCCAAAATATTGGCCTTAATTCACCTACATGAAATCATTAATAGTTAGCCTAACCACCAATGGTTATCCCAACCATCAATGGCTACCTAACCATCGATGGTTACCCTTAACCACTGACAATCATCTTAACCACTGATGGTTTACTGTTATACCTAAAACCAATAACCTCAATTTTATAACCTACACCCAATTAGACCCTCTTTTCTATGCTTCTACCTAACCACAAACTTATGCCTAATTTTATGAACCATACCCTAGCTTGTTAACACTAACACAAATCAGCTTATCATTAATTAGATCATTTCTATCACATCCCTTTATCAAGCAATTCTTGTTATCAGTTTTAGTACCTTTTGATTATTGATGCAAGTACTTTACTTCTATTTTATCAACTTAATTGTTTTAAAATGGTGTATTGATAGCCCCTAAATAAGCTCACACTTTTGGGATCTAGCCATAGCTAGGTAATCCACCTAGCTACTCATCTAACCAACAAATTTGCTTTAGTGATTTCTTATTTGAAAGTCTTCCTCCTAAGCCAAGGAGGAGATCTTCACAACCTTCTAATCCAACATGTGAAATTATATTAATATTTCTACCACAACCTGTATTTTCAATTACTACCTTCTTCTGAATATTAGTGAAATTTGAGTGAAACACTAGGATAGAAATATTTTCAAGATATGTTATTTTTCCTAGGGAGGTCATTTTATACCTTTTCAACATTTTTGGATTATTAGAAGCCCTGAGATAGGTGGACCTAAAAAATAAACCCCATTATTTTTCTATTCCCTTTTTAGATGATATATAATTTAGAGCTTAAAATATAAAAAGGAAGGTATTTTCTTCTTTGACCAGGATGACAGACATTAATTTTTGTCATGAAGCTTGAATCTCTCAAAGACATTTTCAAAAATTATAAGATCTCAAAACTAGATAGAAACTTTTTATGAAGATGTGTACCTTCAAAATTCGATCAAGCATGTAAGTATCAAAGAAAATCAATAAAAAAAATGGGAAAAGTATTAAAATATTAGAGACTCTATTAATGGAATTCATCTAAGGCTGAGGAAGGATAAGAGATATAATTATGGACAAGTCATCCTCTAAAACTACTTTCCTTCTTTCCAAAATTTGTGTTTGTAACTTAATCATTGATTTGAATCCTTTATTTATCTTCATAAAGATTTATATAGATTCGTCACCTTCAATTGAATGTGAAGGTTGAGGTTGAATCAATCAGATGGTGGATATGTAGTCTTACATCCTTAAGGATATAATAAAGGACATTCTTGACCCTTTTTGAGTGAGTATATGTCCTTTCTAATAATGTGTCTAAAATGCTAAGTCAACTTAAAACTATATTTAGCTTTTTTGAATTTAGGTGTGAACTAAGCTTTATGATTTTTTGGAATCATTTGACATCCTCCTAAAACCCCATTGATAATTTAGACGTATCTATTAAGTATGTGGTTTCTTGAGACCTCTTCTTATTATTTTTGTGTCCTTTATAGAACTTAGAGACATGAGATCTACTGGGATATTTAGAGAGTTTTAGGCTTGTACAAGAGCCTATAGAATTATTTGAGAAATTGGGACCTATATGGTGGCATAGAGACCATGCATCCACTTACACATTATCTCCCATATAATTTAGACATGTCAGTTTGCTTAACACTTAATGTGTATTATTATTGAAGGTGATTAGCCATTGAACATTGTGGTTATGTAAAAAATGTTTTAGATATTCTCAAAAAACATTGGCCTAATTTTGTGTAGTTTAGTCATACAAATTTTGGGCTTGATAATTTGGTATCAAATCCTAGTTTAAATAATGGGAAATTTATAGATCATTATTTTATACATATTATTAAGTGAACTAATTCATGTACCTATTAGGTGATACACCTAATTAAGGAGGTAGGAATAATATGAATGAATAATTCCTTGGACCATGGCATTTTCATCCATGTATTAAACTCTTAAATTCTTGTTTTGGTCTCTGCACCTCATAAATCCATGCTAGGATTGTTAGACATTCACCCATCTAGTAGAGAAAATGATATTGATGAGAAATTGAAACAAAGGTTCTAAATAGGTATTAGGAAGTTAGTTGGCCATGAAGGCTAAGTGATAATTAGCTCACAAGTAAGTTAATGTGTACTAGGTCAATGGGACTTTCCCAATACCTTAGAGATACACATCTTACCTTGGAAGACTTTATAGATAAGATATTGGGATAAATGATCTTGGTTATTAATTACATGAGGCTTGGTCATAGATATACCATAGTTTTTCATGTGGATGGTGGGTTGAGGTGGGCCTTTATAGATTTAGTGATAACCCATTTCATGAAAAAATTACATCAATACTCAATTAGATTGTGCTATAGATTTTCTTGATATTTATCTCACCTTGAGTGATGAGTATAAGAATGAACTAGGGTGTGTTTAGTGAATCCACCCTATTTTTATTATTTTATAACTCTTTACTTATGACTATTTCTAGGAAGAGTTTGTGCATAATCCCTCCTTAGGCCAAAAGTCTCATCTTGGTAAACCTCAGAGGGTTACAAAGACCTTGGGGACATACTTGGTTTGTGAAAGTGACAAACATCCTCATTATGTTGTACATGGGTTATTTTTTGTAACCTATCTACATATATATATATATATATATATATATATATAATTATTTTTATATTTTGTCTTGTCATTTATAATGCATCATTATATTATATAGATGGCCTTGTCAGGAATCCTCATGTGAGATACTTAGTTTCACCTATCCTTAGGGTGAATGATCATTGCTTCCATTTATGTAGTGATATATGCCTTGTTTTTAGCCACATGATAGATTGAATATCCATTGGATTTGGAGATTAATGATGTTTGGAGAGAAACATGATGGCGGGCCTTATATGACATCCTGGTACCAAGCTAGTGCAAACATTGACTTAATCAAGTGATGACTATGTTAGAGTTATATTATTTCCTCTTACTTCATGTTTGCATGATGCCCAAGGTATACATATTTATTTTGGATGTTGACATATAATTTTTATGTCTAAAAACCCCTTTGATATTATGATCCCCCTTTATTTGAGTATTTTTTATAAAATACCCTTATGTTGAACCAATAATGGTTTTAAGGTGACCTTATTTATAGCAATCCTCAAGAGGAATGTGATATGTGTTTCATTGTTTCTAATAAGGTTAGATAATACCTTCCTAATTACATATCACCTTGATTTGATCAATGTATCCATGATAGTTGAGTTCCTTGATAATAATGATATATTTTACTTATAAAGAATTATTTTTCCATGATTGTTGTACCTAGTTAAGTGGGTTGCCTATGATTGCTGAAATCATTGATGAAAGAGAAGTTATTTTAGATCCTGAGGTAGCACTAACATTGAGATGTACATCTGTACCTATTAAACATTATTAGGAAAAGAGTATGTTTTTAATTTTTTAGCTTGTATGCTAGATTATGAGATCATGTATTTTAGCATAGATTGTAATATCTGAGCTTCTATGTGTGTCCAAATTGTGAGGTGACTCTTATCTCTTAATGTTGAACATTGCATCCTTTTGATAGTTTATTTTATATAAACCATGTATAATCTAGTGACATGCAATACTATAGTGGATGCTTTTGTTGATTCTTGGGGCTTGCACTACCTCATATTTATAACTATGGCATACCCTTGTAGATATTTTGATGTTGGGGCCATCCTTATATATGGCTTGATAAGGAGTCCCTGTTTTGAACATACATAATTCTTGATAATTTAATTTCCTAAGAGGATTAATTCTATAGTGGAGTTATTTTCATAATAATATATGAGTGTTGTGTGTACCTTGAATCCTTAGATGATGTATTTTTCTAATTTTTTGTATGGCTATCAATGATTATTAAAAGAGTTTCCTAGAGTGTATATGAGAGTTTGTTTTTAGATTGGATATAGAGCGTTTAGATTTTAGGGCACTATAAAAATAAAACACATGAGCCTTAGAATTTGGGAATATTTTTAGGACCATTTTTAGAGTGTATATGGTATGAGTATGTGTACTTAGGGGGAATATATAACTTTATTATATTTAGTAGTAATTCTCTTAACAAATATTTATGAATGCCTATTGTGTACCATGTTGGGTAGGTCAATAACTAATATAGTTCATGAGTTTAATGAACAAGGTTCCTAGAACATTATTAATAACCTTAAATCAAACATATTTGGTGATATTTAGACATTTTTATTTATAATAAAAATCATTAGGGACCACTTGAGATATGTTTAGTGGGTATTGTGTGAGTATGATTTGTTTATCACTAAAGTAAGTGTGCACTTATTTGATGTGGTTTTGTGCCTTGAGAATGCCAATTATAGGGGATGGGATCTTGGTATACCCATTAAGGATTGATACTAACCTTGAATGGGGGGGCATAATACTCTTTGTGGAAGAGTGTACTATGTTATGATAATCACTTCCTATGTGTTAGGATTTTATTTATAGGTTGATTTTACACATGTTTCCTTTATTTTGGAAGAGGTTTTGTTTTAATTAGAACTTACATAGCATTGACATGAGTTCATACTCTAACACCATAAATTATCTAATCATAAGTCCATTGAGTCGATTTATATCTTATCTAATGCCAAGTAAGTGTTATTTTTTATCAGAGACATGTATTTAGTCTTAATTTTCCTACATTCCTCAACTTTCACTGAATTATGTATTATACTTCATATTAGCTAGAGAAGTTGTATAGATGGATTTACTTGATGATTATATTTGGACTAACCTTTTATCTTATTTGAGGAAACATTTTTAGATGTTTTCCACTTAAATGTGTATAAGTGGGTGGGAATATCAACAACATGGAGTTATGATGCATACTTCATAATGTGCAATAGTATTGACAAGTTATGTTTATGGTTTATTTTTATAAATTATCTCCCTACTTCCCATTTGTGGTCTTATATAACCACTTGCATTATTGTATCTAAAATTGTGAACTTTAACCACATGATGTGGAGTACCTTGAAATTATTTCAATTCTTAATTGGATTTTTTAAGTTGATTGGAATAAATATTTTATGGTTTTCCTTACTATGGATTTTAAGGTTATTTATCCATTTATTATTTTAAAAATTTACTGAATATTGGAGCTCCTACTATTCTTTATTATATTCAATTTTTGGATTGAATTGGGTTGTCCATCCATTTTCACCTTAATTATTCTTTGAATTATATTAGATTTTTTAAAATTTTAATTTGTTCACCATTTGTATATTGAGTTACATTGCTTATCCATTTTGACTTTACTCCTTGATTGTGTTGGAAAACTCTTGAATTGTTAAATTCTATTATTTTTATAAACCATTTTGAGTTCCTTTTACCTTGTGGGAGTGTAGGAGTAGTAGGTGAGAATATATTGTTAACATTAGTGCGATAAGTTTATGAATTATTATGTAACTTATTGAGAAATATGGGATACATTATCTTGTTTTATCCATCTAGAGAGGTTTTAAGGATGATTTGAGCCTTATCCTTATTTTTTATGTTGGTATTAACATATATTTCTTACTAACTCTTAGAGTGATGGAGATGGGTTATGTTGTGATATTGGATACACATAGATGTGTTGTGTGATTGGGGTTTGGGTATTAGTAAGTATCAAAATTCCTCCCAAAGGTTTATGTGATTTGGTTTTTGGAATCAATATGATTGGCTAAAATCCTACCAATGGTTTATGTGATTTAGGTTTGGGCATTAGGATGAGTATTGAAAGTCCTCCCACTAGTTTGTGTAATTGGGGTTTGGGCATCTAGAGAGTGTTCAAAGTCCCCCCATGGTGTGTATGATTGTGGTTTGAGAATTGGGATGAACATCCAAATTATTCCTAATGGATTGATTTATTAGGGTTGGGAATTATAATAACATTCAAAGTCCACCTAATAAGATATTTGATTAGGGTTGGGCATCGATATTCCATTCAAAGTCCTCCCAATAGATTAAGGAAATAGGATTTGTTCCAATGTGATATATAAATTCCAAGTCCTCCTATTGTAATTAAGTGAAGGATTTGGCATAAATTAATTTCAAAAAGTCCTATTATGATTCCATGGATTGGAAACCATAAGTGTTTTTCATCTAATGCGTTAAAGACCCATTATATTGATATGTTCTCATGTGGATAATCTTATAGTTTCCATGTTCTTGAAGCAATTTATATTCATATTTTATATATAATTAATGGGACAAGAAATAAATTAAAATGTTCTTGGTCCACCAAGATAAAGTAAAATACATATTTACCTTTTATTTAAACATATGACTTGAAAACATTTGATACATGATTTAAATATTAAGTAATAATTTTTTACTTGATAGGTAAATATAAGGTTTTACAGGGACCTAAAAACTAGAGTTCATCCCATAAAAAGTGTAAAGATGAAACAATGAGAAACCAGGCTTACATGGACAAACAACCACTAAGATTCAATAAAATTACAAAAAAATGGGATCCAAAAACAAGACCAAAAAACAAAGACATCTGTTAAAGTTATTCAGAGTGGGTCTCTTTTTATTTCTACTTATCTTATTTTTTGCATTGTTGCTTATCATACATTTAGTTTGATTTCCATGGCCTTCCACAAAGTTTCTCTCATGTTCAGTTGATCTTTTATCCTTCTCTACCCTAAATTTCTCTTTCTTGGAGTTGGAGCTACTCAAGGTGATGGTGATAATGTCATTAACTTTTTAGTTTGGGGTTCCCTCCATCTTCCCTCTACTTCCTTCTAGCATTTTTGGGTCCCACATACCTTACCTCATTCTTTCCACCTCTTGCTTGAGAATGTTCCATTGTTCCATCAATGGCACCAACTATCTACCCATTTTATATAGATTATCATGGAAATCTACCAATTTTAGCCTAAATTCCTTTAAAAATTGTGCCAAATCATCATCCCTCTTCTAGACTATAGTAGCTTTCAATTCATAGGTTTTAAATTTAGCTTTTTTGATGCCCCATGGGAACTAGATAATTTTATTAACCTTCTTACCTACATTATTTTTTGAGGGAGAAGAATCACAAGATCTCATTTTGTCCTTATTCTTAAACACTCGTGAGTGAATAAGGTAGGGGAAGGAATAGCCTCATCCTTCCTAACCTTAGCTAAGTTATCCTTAGACTTCTTAGATTTATTCTCCTTATTTTTATACTCAATATTTATTTTTGGTTCCTTAACAGGGTCCCTCTTTTAGGGAGTAGTAAAATCAGTATTTGGTGGATTATGTCAGAAGAGGGTTTTTCTTGGAATGATAGGATTGAATATTCCAACAACATGAGGAGATAATAATACAAATTAATATGAATCCTTTTGAAATGGTTTAAAAAGAAGAAATGATGCAAAAAGATATGAGATAAATTTACTTACAAATTCAAATAACACATTACCTATAAGTAGATCCTAAGAAGATCAAGCCTGGGAAATCCCTTCTTATCCATTTGAAATATGACATTCATCTCTAAGAATGCCTACATGAGTTCTTACTTATAACTTTTATATTTTAAGGCCTTAGTGCCTTCACAAGACATTCCCATGGCATCCTCTATGATTTATTCCATGACATGCACCTTAACTCCCCTAAAAATAACTTGGAATTGTTTCCATCCTACCAAAAAATCCTTAGCCAACATTTCGTCATGACCTTCAATTTAGAGTATACATTTTATGAGTCCACCCTCTTTCAAGTTTCTCTAGACTTTCTAGTTTGATTGGAATTTGACACAAGAAATGGGTACAAAATGGTCCCTATCACCCACCATGATTTTGATATTGTTTTTGCTTGGATGCTAAAAGTTGCAAAGAACCAAATAATAGTTTAAAATTATTTCATTTTATTTTATCCAACAATCGTTACTAGAAAACTTTTTAAAATGATGTAATTCATTATTGGCTTTTAATTTAGTGTCATAATTATAACACAAAGTGTGTATTTTAATTTTATTAGGCATGATTTTCCTTATCATGTGTCTTTTCTGCCAGCTTGAGAATCTTGAAAGTGAAAACCATTATTGATCAAGGGATATATACAAGATGTGATATTAAGGGGTTTGATCCACATGATAAATTCTAGGCTAAATACATCAAAATTTTCAAGTGCATCAATAACCGTATATGCCTCAGTAGATGTGGGAGATTGAGCACTCAATTGAGCAAAGGAGATAACTAGCATTGGTATTGATTTGGTTGATAGTGTGGGAAGGTTTTACCTTTCCTAATAGGGAAATGATGATGTTGAATGAATCCCATTCTATTACCAATTTAAGAATGTTGAGTTTGATAAAAATTTAGATGACCTAAATTTTAGATTTAGCCTCAATAACATGGTTGGATTATATTCCCATCAACCTTGCATAGGTAGTGATAGCAGTCCTCAACTTGTCCCTAATGACACCATCACCCCTTACCTTACTAGTATTACCTTTAGATGATCCATGAAAATTTAGATTTAACCACTCTATTGGGGGAATTCTAATTTTGTGAGGCTCCTAAACAAATTATCTATATGGGGAGGGGAAATAATTTCCACTTATTAAGGATATATTGATCACCCTTGGTAGCTCCCAACTTATCATTAGGTATTACCACCTACTAATTTGTAGGAATAGATAATTGGAGCATGTGGAAGGTTCTTGAAGGGTTGGAATATTAATTAATAATTCATCAGAACTAAATCATATCTAATTATATGTTTTCATAAATTGAAAACCAAATATTAATCAACAACACTTAAAATAATGCCTTGAAACATGAATCACCTATGGTGGAGTTGGCTTATCATTGGACATGGATATTATAGTGTATTGCATTACACTTTATGATTTGATAATAGATATACACAATCATTAGCTTAGGTATGTTAATAAGATGAGTTAATAGGATTCATCAAAATTGTTATAACATCCTTAAAACTATACTTCTGACATTCAATGAGTTCCAAGTTGAAGTATACAGAAGGGGAGGGGGTGTGAGGCCCCATTTTTCATAGTGCTAGTTTTGTTATATCTTTTTGTATCATACACATGACCTAGTATGGAATGTTACTTATGCTATGGAGACATGAGATGTTTATTATTTTATCATTATTATGATGGTGGATCTTATGTTTTGAATGATATTAGTTATGTATTTTATTTCTTTTCACTTACTAGTTATGGATGATTTTGTTTGATTATAAATATGTATACAACATTTTATTAATTGAAATAATAACTTATCACATAATTTGAGATTATGAGTATATGATGCTAGAATAAGTGATTATAACATGTTAATATTAAAATGTTTTGAGTTGTATGTTTTATGTTTGCATTTTCTATTATTGGAAATTGTTGATATGATTAGATTCAACAACTTTGGCTACCTAGGGTAGTGTGATGTGATGTGTGATATGATGTGCATGAAATAAGAGAGGCAAAGTAAGGGAATTATGACTATGTTGAACATAAGTACACCATTATTTTTAGTGGATTAGATACTCTTGACCCATTTAAATTAAAATATAACCCTTATGTTATCATCTAATCTAGTATTGATTTTGAGCCTATTTTCCACTCCCATCTCTATTATGTTGATATGGGTTTTATGCACACCTCAAATATTTTTAAATGAGGTAACCTATAACATTTTGGGATCTCTATAAAAGTAAGTTCCACTTCAAGGCATGAGTTGTCAGTATGTGGTTAGAACAATTAGATTATAGAATAGCAAGTTGAGCCCATGGGTTTTTCAACCAAGTTTATGGGTGGATGTGTGGATTCTAATAAAGAGGGATAAATCACTAAGTGAGTTGGATGGGTAGAAGAATAATATATGGTGGGTAGATCTCAAATAAGCTAAAAAAGAGACAAAGGTAAGGAAGAATGAAATATTATATGTATTTAAATAATATATTCTTAGTAAATCTCTTTAGTTTATAAGTATCTCAAGAACCAGTGTTTATTATTTGCAACTTTTGTAAACTTATGAAAAAACATGACTGAGATTCTGGGTATTAGAGATATGGTGGTATTGGTCTCAACTAGAAGAGGTTTCTCATTTTAGGTCTACTATTTCATACCTTTATACAAGATATTATATCTTGGACCAAGAAGTTATCTAAGGCATCTATAGCTCATACCTAGAATATTATATCAAATGAGACACTTATACACACTTTAGATTATTAATTCAACTTGTACTAACTATATACATCAATTAAACATATCAATATTTAATAGTTGTGACACATATAGGACTAAAATTCATTAACATGATAATCAGATTCATCCATAACATTGACACACATCATAATTATTGAATCAATTATAAATGAAGAAACTTCAAATTCATTGACATAGAGGGGGAAGAAGAAAGAACACATACAGTTGTATGACAATCAAAATCCATGATTTATTCCTATATTTTATTCAAAAATCTTTGACCTCTTTTTATAAAGAGGGTTTTACATGTATATATAACTTGGAGAAGGCATTGCCTCATATTCCAAGATTAGAACACTATTTTTACATATTGATAAGACTATAAGATAAGTTTTTGTTACACATAGATGCATTATAAATATCCTAGTCATGCAATTGTGCATGTTATCAAGATAATTTGTTAATTACCATTTACATATGAAACTAATATTTAACTATTTAGTTATGACTATTGCATAAAAAATGTACAAAATTATCCTTTATCTAAATTGGATGTTGTTTGACTTGTCTCAAAACTATTTTAGGAATTATAGTAGTACTCATTGTTGAATCCATAATAACTAGAGTTGCACTTTAAGATGTATCAATTATGTGAACTATAGTAACCATGGGAATAATAGTTTGAAGAGGAGATAATATGGTTGTTATCTTTGTTGGTGTTGTTGGTGGAGTTGGCATAGTGGAACTAGAAGGTGGCATCTATTGAGCAAATTTATTCCTTGCATCTAAGTCTTGGTAGCATTTATATGTCTTAACATGTTATGCTATGAGTAGACTCATATCTTAGAGAGATGGCCTAGTTACCATAATTTTCTCACCCATTAACTTATTATGCTCTACCTTGGTTGATCGAAATACAACTCTAAATACTTCCACCTATGTGTCCTTCCTCCTTGTTATGCTTAATTTGGACTCTATGTCTTCCATGCTCATACCTTGTAGAATCTAATTGAAGATATTAGAGGCTTGTTTAATCATTTGGTCAAATACCACTATGGTCACCACCTTAGTTATCTCAAATAGAAGTCAAATCCAATCTTGACAAAATCTACTCAACCTCTTTCTTTTGTTCATCCAACTTACTGACTAATGCCTTATAGGATAGTACCTAGTATTAGTCCTCTTATGTTATTATTAATTCTAAATTTAGAGTATAGATGACTCTAATGGGTTCATTAAATCTATATGGATAAAATCCTTATTAGGGGTATAAATCACTAGGAAATTCAATTTATTGTCATCTTCCTTATGGATTCTAATACAATTTGGTTATGTTATTGACATGAGAAACCAAGCTATTCTTAATGAATGAATAGAATTGATAATTACATATTATATAAGAGAAACATTCTACACATCCTGCTCAATGCCTTGGGGAACAAGAATCACTTGTTTTTACTCTCTGAGTGTATCCAACTCATCCTCAAACTCATGTTTGGCCATTTTAGTCCCTTGATGTATGACAAGGATGGATTCTATATGGGTATCCATATATGAATTCAACTCCTCACTATAAAGGGACTAACCCTTTTGTCTATTTTATTTTTTTCTTTGGGAATAAACTTCTCCCCTCTCCATAATTAGATTCCTACTTGAACTATTTTTAATTTTATTCTTCCTCACCCTCTATATTGATGCAATGGATTCGTCAAATAGAGAACTCACCATTGGTAATTCTATTATCTTTAGATTGGGCCTCTTAAAAGCCAAGGCTCATAATTTATTAGATAAATATAAAATAATGGGATTTAAGGGATTTGAGGGTAGAGATTTCACTTGATCATGTTCTTTAGGTTATTTCTCAGTTTGTGTGGAAGGATTAGGTATTATAAGCCAAATAATCTTTGGCCAGTCTATGTTCCCATATTATGGCATTGGATGAATCTCAAAGACTAGATGCCTCTTGGGTGCCCTTTTAGTTGTTACCACTATGGTTATAGTTGTGGGAGTGTAAGAAGGCAAGGATGAACCTAATTGGGTATAAGTAAATTTCATTGGAGTGATGGATTAAGAAATGGATAGAATGGATAGAGATAGTGTTGATGGGGTGGATGTTAATGGAATGGAAATTAAAGGGATGGAAACCATAAGGATAGAAGCTACAATAATGGAAGGTGGAATAGGAGTAGTGGTTATGGATAAACTCATGGATGGATGCAAGAAAGATAAACCTATAAAGAGTGTTCATTGGGTAATAAATGTGGAAACAACTAACCCATCAGAGATGGAAACTACAAGAAAAGACATTAAAGGGGAAAAACATAAAGGAGTGGTAAACAAGGGTCCCTTACTAGATGATTTACCTATGAAAGGTGTTTTAGCCTTGAGTTATTATAGGCTTAGAAACTTTGCTTTATACAATTCCTCCTTGTCCACATCTTGAGTTAGAGGGGTATGTAGTCTATCCCTTAGATTTATTTGATAATTCCTTATTGTTATATCTACTTGTGGGCCTATGGATTGTGGTGGAAGAGAAGGGGGAATAATTATTGGCATTGGGGTTGAGGTAGCCATTGTCTCCTCTTCATCATAGGAATATAAGCATATAATCCTAGATTCTACTTGTATACTACCTCTTGCTATAGTTATCTTCTCATCTAACTCTTTCTTGACCTTTATTAATTTAAATATTAAAGGTTAAACTATGAACACTTGTGCTTCCTCTTGCGTTGAGGTAGGAAGTTTTTCTTCCTCAGGTTGTTCATCCTCTTCTCTAATGATTGATACCTTAGCTACCAACTATTTTTAGTCCTAAGTATATCCTTGAATTTTTTAGGGATCTATCCCCTCTCTTTTTGGTTATTGTCATTGCATACCACCCAAAAAATCTAAGAATCTCCACCCTCTAAGAGGTGGAATTTTTAAAATTACTTCATCAAGTGTTAGAGATGGTTCTAATTGAATCAATCTCAGCAAGTCCTCACTTAGTCCTAAATTTTTGGCCCTTTCTTTGACCTCCTCATCGTCCTTGGCATTCAAGAAGATAAAGTCATGATCTATTGGCTCATGATTGTAGTCAAGGCCAACGGTATGAATATTATTTTGGACCTTACCATGAGGGTCCCAGTCTCAGTGAGGAAGGGAAGGTAATGTATAAGCCTTCCTATCATTTCCAAATTCTTTGAATTATTTGTGAACTATGTAGTAAATTTACCTAAAGGTGATGTGAGATCCATGGAAGGTAGCCTTTTTGTCTCTAGTCAATTCTTCATCAATGTTGTTATAAATTTGATAGGTGATTTATTGTTTAGCTACCTTGGTTTGAATAAGCTTTGGGAGATATAGAGGATATACCTTGTGGCCTACCACCATGATTATTGTAAAATATGAATAAAGATAGTAAACTCCAATATTATTATCCAATGTCTAGGCTATGCTATGGGAAATTATGTCCAAAGTTCAACCATGTATGGCCATCCATACTTGATGATAAAGGTCTTCAATGATATTGTATATATTCTTCACATATGATTATATTGTACAAAACTATAGTAGTCATAAATCCTATTTTTGGTGACTTCAGTATTGGGATCCCATAGGACTATTTTGTGTCTATATATAATGCCCATGATTGCATCCAATAAGTAGGACATCATGTAAAAGTTTCCACCAAGTGACCTCTTATCCTTATGTAAAACCTATTCTTAGAGGTATGCATTAATCACCCCCCCTAGTGCATAAGCATACTCTCAGATTCTTAGTATATCTAGTAAGGGAACCCACTCGAAGTGAATAAAGTAGATGATTGTATGGATGAATAATATATTCAATAATGACATTCCCATGCAGATTGTTTATCTAAATTTAGTAATAGTGATGGGGATATAGGCATGTTCCTTCAAAGTAAAATTTTCCCTAGGGATAAGCCATCTTGATAATGCCCACTCTACATTGTTGTACTTATTCCATGTAATAACTATATTTAAATCATATGTAACATCTATAATGGTTAGGCTTAAATACCTATTTCCCATAATATGCATGTGATAATAGTATTTTTGTATACATATTGAAGATATCTTCCATGCATGATATCCCTTCAAAGAAGAGGCATCATAGTAGATCAATACACGACATCACCTCTAGCTTTGTAACTACATAGTGTAGGGTTTGGAATTTGAATGAGAGTAGGTCCTTTACTAGTTGATTTTATTTAGCTTAAATGTCTTCCTTGAGTGAAAATGAGTCTAAACTCTCTATCACTTCCCATAATACTAAATAATTTGCATATCATCCATCGAACATAGTATCATTAAACATAGTATCTAGGTATTTTTTAGAATCCATGATTGAAAACTAGGATGGTGATAGGGTTATCTTGTAGAACCTAGATTATGATTCCATGGTGATTATACTAGGTACTAGTATGATTTAAACCTTTAATAATGCCATCTCTTAGCTAAAATTTTCAAATCATAAATCTCTATGATAATAATTAGGGATTTTAGGATCACTTAGGGCTAAAGACTACTCAAGCTCAAAGATGGAATGACATGAACTAGGTTGGGGGATTAATGCAAATAGATCTCTTGTATTTATTTCTAATTCTTGTGTCTTTACTCATTAATTTATATGAGCTCATCACCTTCATTCAATTTGAATTCAACCACCCTATCCTAGTGTACATGCCACATAGGATGCTTGTAATTCAAGGTGCCATTATGGAACCTTTCATACTTTTACATATGTCATTTTATATCCTAGTCAATACAAGTTGAACTTTGATTTTAGGAAAAAAGACTCTAAAGCATAGAATTTTTTTTGGAAATATTTTCTCCCAAATTTCCCAAAATAAAAGTTATTAATAAAAAGTTACTAATGACTAAAATTTCTAAAGGAATCTTTCTGATGAAAGTCTCTGAAATGGAAGTTCAAAACATAAAAGCCTTCAATAAGAATTTTTCTAAAGAGAATGATTTCAAATTGAATGCTTCTGAAGTTAATTTTTACAAAATAAAATTACCAACATAAAACCTTTTGAAATAACAAATTCTTGAAGACTAAGTCTCTAATGAATAAGCTTCCTAAGAGATAAGATGAAGAAGAAATCTATGGATGTAAACCTACTAAAACAATTGTTATCAAAGTGAAACTTATTGAAACAAACCTACCTAAGTAAAGCTTATATGGAACAAACTTGTCAATAATAATATTTATAATGAAATCCATCTAAAATGAATGTTTTTTATGAGAAAATTCTTGAAACAAACTTACCAAATTGAGAGTTCCCAAAATAAAGTCATCGAAGAGGAATCTTCTATAGAGAATATTTTTGAAGAGAAGTTTCTAAAATGAAAGATTTTGAAGACTAATTTTGTCAAAGACCAAATAATCTGAAACAAAACCAATCTAAATTCCTATCATGCAAAGCCATTCTTTCCATCTTTTTCATTAAATAGGTTAGTTTGAATAAGTACTTTCAAATGAAAAAGTATACCACAACATGATTTAATGTTAAAATCACTACATATTTATAGATAATAAAAGTATCATATCCCTCAATACTCATAGGTAACCCTTGAAGATATTCATTATTTTAAAAATCAAAGGGGGTCCCCACTTTTTCAAAGAAAAATATATTGTGGGGTGTGTTGAATATAACAAATGGTGACTCACAAGGGTGAATACTCTAGAATTTTCAAGAACCTAGAATCCATGGTTTTGCATTCCCAATATTAACCATAAATTTACCTAGAATAAATGAGTAAAATAGAAATGGAAAGAGACTCTTAATAATAATATGAAACATAATAGATTTACTTACACCTTGAATCTATGTGTGAAAAGTATTGTTCTTTACTTCTTGTTTCATGTTTTTAGGTAAAGACATAAGGGTGAGCTATAGGTTTCACTTTGACTGGGCATTAGGTGTATATACAGGGAGCTCAGGAATTGCTATGCTACTAGCCAAGTGTCCATAGCCCTGATAGAGATACCTTTGATCACTTATTCCTCCTTTATTCATATTTTTCATGATGTGTGATACATTGATATTATTTCATTATGTTAGATTTAAATATTTTTTTCTTTTAATTTTTTTGATTATGCCTTTTTATTTTTATTCTTTTCTTTATTTTTTGAAAGAGGGAAAAGGTTATCATAATGAGCTAGTCTTATTTAAAATTTGGGTTTAATCAAAATATCCTTGTCAACTCTTACATATTTCCATGATTATTACCTTGAAAAATTATTAATATTGTATGTGCACTTGACCCAAGGGACTAATGAGAGTTTTCTTAATTTTCACAATATTATGGGAGTAACTTTCTCATACCTGATGAAATCATTAGTTTTAGGACATATTCATGGCTAACTCTCTCATTTCTTACTTGAATTAAAAATTTTGAACTATAATATGCACTTTTGATCTGGGTTGGATTAAAAAAACCTCAAAATATGTTTGATTATACTAGGATCGACCAAAATTCAAGTGACACAAAATGAAAAGGAAAACTATTCTAGAAAGAAGGAAACTACTGAAAGCAAAAAGCTGCTCTAAAAAACATAAACTAATCTAAGGAAAGTAAATAATTTAAATCAAGAAACTAACTAATAAATAAAATCTAATCTACTCTTACCTCTAATAAAATGTCTTATTATTACTTAGATATCTCTCCAGATGGATCATCTAGGAAGTAATGTTTCAAAAACTATCCATTTACTAAATATGTCAGAACATTACCTTGAATATCTTTCAATCAGAAAGCATTATTACCCAAAAATTTTAAAATATGATATGGTCCTATCCATAGTGGGTTAAACTTATCATGCATTCTTTTTTATCATGGGATTTTTTTGATAGCATCACTGAGTTAGAGATCCTGAAATATTTGAATTTTAATCTTTTGTCAAACCATCTCTTAATTACATTCTAATGTTTATTGAAGATCTATAATGCTTTATGTCTAATGTTTAACAATATTGACTCTATTTTATCATTAGGATACATGTACTCTTAAATGAACCAATATGTTGGTAATTTTAACATGATTAGGAACATATTTTGTTTCCCATATACCATTAGATATGGTGAAGTTTTAAGGGCCACTTATATCTCATCTTGTTTGCCTAGAGTGTATATTGTAGTAAGAAGTGAGACTCCTATGGTTTATCTATAGATTACTTCTTAATTACATCTATAAGGTTCTTATTTGTTGACTAAACTAATCCATTCACTTGTGGGTAATGATTTGATGATGATCTAATTGTAATCTGATTATCATTAGCCCACTTAGTGAACTTAGCTAATATAAATGTTAGCCCATTGTCACAAACCAAAGAGATGGGAGTGCCAAACTTGGTTATGATATGGTCTTCAAGAAAATTTATCACATCTTAGGCTCTAGATTTCTTTGTGGCTATTGCCTCTATCCATCTAGTGCAATAATCTATAGTAGTGAGCACAAACTTATGTCCAACTAAGGAATTTATATTTATTACACTGATGAATTCTAGGCCCCATTGGGTGAATGACCTACCTTTAATTATAGGCTATAAAAACATGGATACATGTACCTTTTTTGGCCAATACCTAGCATTAATTACATGTCCTTACATGAAAGTATACATCCTTGAAGACCATCAACTAATAATAGCTCATTATGTGTATTTTATGTGTTATAGTGTTTCCATATGGATGGTCACTACCTATCTTTTGATGGATATTTTTGAATATTTAATTAGCTTACTCACATGAAATGCACCATAGATAAATACATTTGTAATTCTTTTTATAGATAACTCACTTCCAAATCATGTAATAAGTAGCCTTGAGTCATAAATCTCTATTCTACTCTCTTTTAAGATCCTGAGGGCATGTTTTAGTAAGCAAGAACTCAATAATACCTGAATACCAATCTTTGGGAGACCTGTGTTTGGTAGACCTCTTAATAGTGATGAATGGGTCTAGTTTAATCATCAATTAAACTATGCCTTGTCCTCTAAAAATTCTAGATGGTTTGATTTCAATATCAAATTACTATAAATTTACCATCAATTTACCTCTATGCTCCCCAAATTCATTATGTTCAAGTGTGAGCTTGACAGTGGGATTAGGTACTATGGTGATGGTTTTATTTTGTAGGATGTAGTGTCTAAACTTTTTGACTGACTTGACAAGAGAAAATATATTTTTTCAAATCAATGAATACTTGATCTCTACATATTTCAAGTTAGTACTCATAAATGCAATCATATGTTCACTTTATTCCGTTTTCTATGTAAGTATGGAAATAATAATATGTTCTAAGGGAAATGAATATAAGTAAAAATCTTTGGTAAAATTTAGGATTATGAGAATAGGTACTTGTGAAATAACCTTATTTATGTGTTGGAAGGATTTATTAGCTTTAGATATCTACTCCACTTTGGTATTCTAATTAAGCATTGCGTTCAAGGGTCTAACAATCTCTATGAATCTTGATATAAATTTCCTTACAAAATTTATCTTTCTAAAGAATGATTTGAGCTTATTTTTTTAATTTTAAACATTATCTTTGATATCCCATGGATCCTATTTGGGTCAATGGTGATCCCATCCTTGGTAATGACATGTCTTAGTAGTTTTCCTTTGGTAATGCCAAATATATTTTTCTTGGGGTTAAGTGATATCCTAAACTTCCTATAGCTCTTAGATTTAGACTAGAGATGGTTTATATGATCAACTCCATTTTTAGAAAAAATAGAGAGATCATAAATATATATAATGATTCACTTCCCTATTAGTCCCTGGAATACATGATCAATTACTATTTGAAAATTTTATCTAGTGTTTATCACACTAAATGGTATTTTATTGTAACATATGTTTCATATTTCATAGTAAATGTAGTTTCATCCTATCTTCTGATTTGATTAGTACTTGGTTATAACATAAAAATCCATCTAAAAAATACATCATCTTAGAGCCACTTACCATTTATATTACCTCATATAAGAGGGTAGAGGTTAATTTTCGTTCTTCAAATCTTTATTTAGATTTATGAATTCGATGAAATTTTTTATCTTTCCACTCTTTTTCCTGACTAGAACTATATTAGCAACCCAAGTTGAATGTCTAATATGAAATACAATCCTAGCACTCAGTAACTTTTCTAATTCCTTCTAAATTAATGGTTCCAAGATAGGTTTAATTGGCCTCTACCTTTTACAAAATGGTTTATGATCAATATTTAGTGGAATTATATGTGTAATGATTCTAGGATTGAAAACACTTAAGTCCTCATAAGTCCATGCAATTACATCTTTGTACCTAATAATCATTTATTTAAATTTTTACCTTTGTTTAGGTGTGTAAATTAATCCAATATTTACAAAGTGTGATTTTTTTCATCACTAACATTTTATAAGTTGAATTTAGACTCATTGACCTTCAACTACCTTTATGATTGGGTCTGAATATCTATGTCAAAGCTCCTTTTCAAGGATACCATTCCTAATGATAGTTGATTCTCTTTTAGTTGGATAAAGACTTCTTCATAGCATATATATTTTATTTCTTCATCATCAATTATGTTAGATTCAAATTATCCCAAATTTGCTAGAAATTGGATAATTTATTGGTCATAATCAAACACTTGAAAATTCTCAGCATTGTTTGATACTGAGGGACACAGTACCAATTCAATGGAGAACTTCTAGATTTTTTAATCCTATAATGGTGTCAAATTTACTCCTAAAGCATCCAGTGAATTAGTGGCTCCATTATATTATTTTGGGATAGACACCATGCTAAAATATTCAAATGATTCTATTAAATCCTAGGCCCTATACTTGTACTTCTTTAGATATGAAAATTTACACTGATATTTATTTCTTACCTAGGTTATCATCATAATTTGAGAATATCTATATAATAGTAATTATTTGATGTTATTATTAATGGAAAAATATAATCCCAAAATCATGGATTCATATATTGATCTATTTCTAGTGTATGGGAATTAGAGCATGTATGCTACTAATAACTTATCTCCTTGTGGATTGATCAACTTGACACTGACACTTGATCCTTGGTTAGATCTGGATCCATCAAAATGGAGGATCCATAATTGAGAAGGGCCTATAATTTATTATGGTGTTTCATGTTTTATGGTAAATGTATAAATTATAAGACTAGGAGATTTATAACTTACCTCCTTATTGGCAATATTTTATTATATAATAGGATGTTTGACTCTTGGTTCTTGGTCAATTTTGATTTAGTTGGTTATGCCTCTCTAAGGTAGCTAAATATGTTAAAAGTCCATGGAAAAATATCCATTTATTGTGTTTGACCAATCTCTACTCAACAAAAACCCATAAAGTTTAGTAATGTCCATTACCAAGATGTTGATAGTCATCTACACTCTAGGTTTTAGAGCAACCTAAATTTTCACATTATTTAATTCCCCCAACATGAGCACCAGTATTTTATCAAGTTGTGATGTAGTCATCTTGGAAGATTTTAATGTTAAACCAAGCTTCTAAAAAATAGAATTTGTAATCAATGTTACTAAATCTCTTGAATGTACAAGGAAATTATGTATATTCTTGCCAAATGCTCGAATGATCAGTAAGAAAAGGGGAACTTCTAGTTTTATTTTGTATATAACATTTGTGTTGTTTGTCTTAGACTTTTCTACCATAGGCTTATGAATGAATTATATAAGAGTTAGTTTTGCTCTGTGATTTGTGTCAGTTCATGAAGAGTAATATTGGATTTGATTTTCTTCATATCTTCAATAATATTATATCCTCCTTTATTTTTTCCTCTCTATGTTGAGGTTGATCATTCCCTTTAGGGGAAGAGGATTATTGTTAGCCTTGGGATATTGAGGATAATTTTATTATGAAGAGAATGAGAAGTAGTGAATGGATGCATGTTCTTTAGATTATAATTATTCTTTTTGAACTATTGGAATGCCTACACTTTATTAGAATTATCTTCTAGGATGTCATCTTCACTAGGAAAGGGAGACTCAAAAGTCTCAAAGACCATAGCTAAATTGGAAGGGCTAGATTCATGAGGAAAATAAGGAAGATTCATCGTTTGATCTTATTTAATCATCTCCCTTTAGAATATTTCAAAGGTTTCATATAACTCTATGTAGTCTAAATCTCCATGATGAGATGTATGATGGACCCTACACTAGTTGGGCAAAGTTTTTTCCATAATATTGATCTCTAATAACTTATTGGATTGTTGTTAGTATAAATTATTAGTGGGACTTGGTGAAAGGCCTATTATATCTTATAAAAGTATAATTCTAATTATAAATTTGATTATTTGTTTTGCCCATCCTCTTTTTCATATTTATAAAGTCATTGCTCAGATTTTGAACCATCCTCTATATAGAATCTAATTCAACTTTTTTAGAATCAGAACCCTAAGTAATTGTTGCATTAGTGTGAGCCTGATGTTGATTCTACTAAATATTTATTTGTGTATGATTATTTAATAAATCATTATTTTGATTCATTATTTACTACATCATGGGAAATAGAGTGTATAATTGGTTTTGATTGAATGTGAGATTATTCTAGTTTGCACATGAAATTGTATTCAAATATAGAAGTCCATTATTGAATGTTTGGCCTCCCAAATTATGCTATATAAGTTATGGATTGAGTTGTTTATCGATGTTTATAGCTTCTTAGAATGTCAAATCTAGCATATTGGTAGCAACAACTCTTCGTAAGAATGTGATATTAATAAGATCCAAGGTGTTATTGTATATTTTGATCATTAGATTCCCATGCTTGGATGGACTCATTGGGATCCCTTTTTATGGTAGTAATGAACTGATATACCACACTTGGATTAGTTAACTATCCAAATTACATAAGGAAAGTGCATTGACACTCCTCCTAGAAGGTGATGGAATTTTCCTACAAATTGAGATACCAATCATAAGAAGAATCTTGAAAAGTAAGTGGAAAAATCCTACATGCAACATATTCATGGATAACATTCATTAATCTCAAGGTATCCTTGAAATATTTAATATGTTTTTCAATCATCCTCCTACTTGAGGGGGATAAAGTAGGAAGATACTTCTATAGGTTCCTTGGTAGGTCATGTTGGTCCCTCAAGATAGCAATACCATATCTAATGAACTAGGGTTGGACCATGAAAATATTGATAGGTAGGATGTTTCTTATAGGGGAAGGTGTTTGGGTTTTATGTACCTTAGGGATAGAAGGTTTAGGTCTAGGCCTCCTAAAGTGTGATAATGGTGAAACCAAAAGGTTGGATTGGGACCTAAACCTTGTTAACCTCCTAGGTGCCTCTATAATAGATGGCTTCCCTATTTATTTGGAAAACAAACAAGAGGGCCCTCTTTCTAGAACTAGATTTTCCTCTTATATTAATGTGGGTTTTATGCACACCTTAGAGAGTTTTAAATGAGGTAACCTCTAACATTTTGGTATCTCTATGGAACTAGGTGCCACTTTAGGGCACAAGTTATAGGTATGTGGTTAGAAAATTTGGATGGTGGTATAGTAAGTCAAGCCTATGGGTTATTCAACCAAGTTTATGGGTAGATGTGTGGATTCTAATAAAGAGGGATAAATCACTAGGTAAGTTGCATGGGAAGAAGACTAATCTATGCTAGGTATATTTCAAATAAACTTTAGAAAGAGGCAAGGGTAAGGTAGAAAGAAGGATTTTATGTATTTGAATAGGAGCTTCTTAGTCTATCTCTATAGTGAACAAGTATCTCAAGAACCAGTAATTATTGTTGGTAGTTTTTTCACACTCATGAACAAACACGATTGGGAATTTAGGTACTAAATATAGGGTGATTATTGGTCTCAATTTAAGGTTGATCCTTTTAAGTTTATTATTTCATATATTTATGCAATAGATTAAAAATTAGACTAAGAATTTATCTAAGGTTGTTATATCTCATTCCTAGAATACTATATCAAATGAGACACTTCTACAAACTTTAGATTATTGATTCAACTTATACTAACTATATAAATCAATGAAACATATCAATATTAAATAGTTATTACACATCTAAGTATAACATTCATTAACATGAAAATAAAATTCATTTGTAACATTGACACACATAAAAATTATTGAATCAATTGCAACTGAAGAAACTTCAAATTCATTGAAATAGAGGGGGAAGAAGAAAGAAAAAACATAGTTACATGACAATCAAAATCCTTGATTTCTTCCTGTATTTCATTTAAAAAACATTGACCCCCTTTTATAAAGAGGGTTATACATGTATATATATAACTTGGGGAAGGGGTAACCTCATCTTCCAAGATTATAACACTCTACTTACATATTGAAAAGACTATAAGATAAGTATTGGTTACACATCAATGCATTAAAAATATCCCAGTCATATAACATGTGCATGCTACCCAAAGTAATTGGTTAATTACCATATACATATGCAACTAAGACTTAACTATTTAGTTATGATTATTACATGAAAAATTTAAAAAATTAGCCTTCATATATAGTGTCTATTATTTGACTTGTCTCAAAACTATTGTAGTAATTATAGTATTACTTGTAGTTTACACCATAGTAACTGGGGTTGCACTTGAAGATGGACCAAATGCATGAATTATAGTCACCATGGGAATAGTAGTATAAATTGGAGCTAACATGGATGATTTACTTATAAACACTATTGGTAGAGTTGGCATAGTTGAATTATCAAGTGCTGTGTATTAAGTAACTTTCTTCTTTGCATCTAAGTCCTGGTAGTGTTTTTATGCCTTAGGATGTTGTGATATGAATAGACTCATATCTAGGAGAGATGGCCTAGTTACCCTACTTGTCTCACCCATTAGATTATTATGCTATATCTTGGTTGTTCTAAATCCAAACCTAAATACTTCCACCTATGTGGCCTTCTTCTTTATTGTACTTAATCTGGCCTCTATGTCTTCTAGGCTAAGACCTTATAGACTCTACTTGAAGTTTTTGAATGCTTGTTTAATAATATAGTTAAATACTAATCTCATCACCAACCCACCTTGATTATCTCAAGTGGAATTCAACTCTAATTCTAATAAAATTTGCTCAACCTCTTTCTCTTGTTTGACCAACTTATTGAATAATGCCTTAGAGGATAGTACCAGTCTCAAGATTATTATGTTCTTATTAATGCTAAATTCATATCATTAGATGACTTTAATAGGGTCATCAAATCCAAATGTCTAAAATCCTTATTATGGGTATAAAGCACTAGAAAATTCAAATTGTTGTCATCTTCCTTATGACTTCTCAATAATCTGGTTATGTTATTGATAGGAGGATCCAAGCTTATTCTCAAAGAATAAATAGAATCAATAATTTCATATAATCTAAGAGTATCATCCTATAAATTTTGATCAATGTCATGGGCAACCTGAATCACTTGATGTTCTTATCTGAATGTCTCTAAATCTTCTTCAAGCTCATGTTTGGCCATTTCAATCTCTTGATGTATGGAAAGGATGGATTATATATGGGTCTCCATATATTAATAAAACATGCTAAAGTGAAATCCCTACCCTTAGATACCTCAAATCTCACTCTTCTAGATTAGGATAAGGAATTAGGAGCCTCAACCTCTAAGAGGCCTAATCTAAAGATAACAAAAATTCTAGTGGTGATCTCCCTATTTGACAAAGCCACTGCATCACTATAGAGGGTGAGGAAGAGTAAATTTGAAGATAGTGCATAAATACCAATGCACATTTGAATGAATGGATGTTAGATGCAATTGATAATGTATCCAAATGTAAGAAATTAGTACAATTGATACATGAACAAGTAAACATGTAAAATAGAAAGACATTAATGTTTGTTAATAATACATTTATGTAAATATCTTAGTAAGATATATAAAATGTTTTTTTAGGGGATATAACCCCATGTCAGATCATAACTCACCCTATGATTGAATAAAATACACTATAAGTACTAAATAAGGGTTTGTGACATGAGGGTCTAAGGGAAGTATCCCCCATCGAGGTCAAGGGGTAGATCCCCTTATAGGGTTTGGGGATAGATACCCTATCACAATATAGGGTGAGGTTGAGGGGTAGATCCCCCAATGCCAAACACAATTTGGAGCTTGCATGGCCCATGGAATTACCCAAAATTATCCAATTTTATCTAAATAATGGCCTCCCAAAATGAACATCCAATCAACCCCCCAGATTTTTTAACTTTATAATTTAGTACATTTTATAAAATAAATGAGACAAATGGATCAGGTACAAAAAACATGAACTTTTGAATAAAACATCACTCAAATATGAGATACCAATCAAAATTTATTACAATATCATGTTTTTGTCATTAATGGTACAAATTAATTAAATTTTCATAAATTAAAAATGATCATAAGGCTAAACCACATACATATCCTTGTAACCATGCATTGGACTAAAAATTAAACCCTAGACCTTTTCAAACTGATTTCCAAGTCTTAACCAATCCTACCCTCACTCACATGTGCATTCTCAATTGAAAAGTTCCATTTGAAGGTAAATTTTTTAAAAATATAGCTATTAAAAAATATATTTTAAACCAATTTTAAATTTTTATTTTAGGATAGAATTAAAATTATAGACTTAGATTTGGAGAAAAGGTCCAACTTAGGTACTACCATGGAGAGATAAAGTCTTTGGATCATGATTTTTTTAATGAAAATAGATTATTATTTTGACACAAGACTCCTTAAGCAGGCCATGGGATCTCCTTTTTATGGTGTTTGGAGGACTGTGTTACCATTTTTAGGTCATGAAAGTGGGGAAGGATATGTAAGGACTATGTAATCTATGGAAAGACTCAAAATTCCCTTTTTAGGTTGTGACCAAGCTAAATTAGGATGTGATAGAGCTCAAAATAGCATGGGAGGTCTTGAAATGGCATAGTAGGCCATGTGAAAGCTAAATCAAGATGTGATGGTGACTATTTTTCCATTTACAAGATATGGAATCTTCGACATGATAATAACTAAGGGCATAAGATCTCCAATGGTGTGTGTATGGATAAAAGGACATCATAGGCTAGGATTCCATCAATGGAAACTAGTGTTTGGATGGATGGAAGGACATAATATTCTAGGATACCATTAATGACAACTATTATAGGTTGAAACTCACTCAGATTAGACTATGATCAAGCTAAACCAGGACATGTAAAGGTGAAGAAGCATAGGGTTTAGTAAAGGATATAATCCTACATGAATACCCCTCTTTGTAATGTGAAACACCCTCTTCTTGTCAAGAATTAAAGAATAAGTTTTCATAAGAAAATCCCAAATTTCCTTAGAAATTTGAAACCCTAATATAATGAAGCTAAAAAACCAAGAGATCCAATGCTCCCATAGATTCACAAAAAAATAATATAATAAAAATTGTTTCCTAAAATAGCTAACATCAAAATAATGACATTCATATATCATAATGGTGCTTGGATACCATAATGGAGTATTTTCCAGGATATCTAGATCAATTAAATACATAGTTTAAAAGCACATGCATTGTTGTAAGAAACAAACAAAAGAGAAATATTACACAAGACAGAATCAATACACATTGCACTAAATAAATCAATGTATCATATATACAAATAGGGATTGAAATGTGTAACTCCCCCATGAAATAAGGTCAAATGTGATAAGAATAGATTATAACTCCCATACCAATAATAATTAGTCAAGAGTAACTCCATCTAGCTAATAATGAGTCAAACATGTAACTCCTATGATAATGTACACTTACACAAACATATCCTACAAGTGTATGGAAAATCTAATGAGGTGGAATAACCCATGTGGCATGTGTGGGAAATAATACAAAATAATAAAAAGTGAAAAATAAACACCCTACACTAACAAGATAGGTTTAGGACTTCCATAGGATTTAGGGGATTTGGAAAGTTTACTGATGTGAAAAGTAACTTGAATGTGATATGTGGAAATGTGAGCCTCTTCAATGGTAAAATGGGTAGAAATTGATTCAGTAGGTAGATTATAAGAATTGTACATGAAGTCACTAAGGTAAATTTAATTAGATTTTGGAGACTCAGAAACTTTTCCTTTATTATTCTTACCTACATATTCATTATTATGACAATAATTTTGGTTCCCATACTCTAGTTGTAGGTTTTTAAAATAGTGGTATGGTTGTAAATCATGAAGAATAATAACCTTTAATCATGAATGAGGGAATTTAATACATTGGTGTAAGGTGGAATGGACTATTCATACTTCATGGATCCAAGGATGACTTATTAAAATATTTTGTAGGATATCTCTATGTCAATGACATGACAAAGGGTATTGTGGGTGATAGGCCCAACAATGATAAGTAATAAAATGGTACCTAAATATTATCTCTCTACATTTCATAGGATTTGATCATAATAGTATCTAGTTTCATATCCATTGTTTTGTATCCCAAATGTTGGATCAACTTCAATGAATCTATATTAACCTTGAACCATTATCTATAATAACCCACTTGATTTTGTGGTAGGAAATGATGGCTTAGATGTAGAGAGGATTATTATGGAGAAGACCAAGGGGTGACATATCTCTTTGATAAAATGTAAATTGTTGATTTGGTGATAAATGACCCACAAGTGCTTGTAAATAAGGTGGATTAATTTCATTGGTACATTGGAATTCTAGACAAAGTCACTTAATATTATTCTATGAACTTCAGATGTATGCAAGACATCTAGGATAGAAATCTGTGTAGGAATTTTGCTTAGTTATTCACCAATATTATATGGCTTCTTAGCATAAGGGTGAGGTGTTATGGATTTTGGTGGTTGAGTGTCCTAATTATAATTAGTATTGGTATTAGAGGATAGAAAATGGACTTAGAGAGTAACTCTTGGATGTCTAGTTGTAACTACACAATTTCAATTCAGGAAAGATTTATCTCAATTAGAGGAATTAGATGGGGTTCTAGGAGCAGTAATTCATGATGGTCAAGGTGTAATGGAATTACTCTAACCCATGTTGGAATTACCTATAGTCAAATGGGATAGTCATAAGATATAAGAGATACCTAATGAGTATTAGATGGTGTATTAGGAATGACATTGATAGTAGTGATGTAGTTACTTGTAACATGCCCTACAACATCACCATAATTATATGGTACATTTTGATATATAATTTGATAAGTTTAAGTGTCATGATCCTAATTACAATTGGCTTGGTTATAATCTTGGCCTTGTCTTTGATGTTGATTATAACCCTAACCTTGGTTCTAATTGTGGCTTTGCTTTTGATTCTGATTGTTTGTTTACTCCTAATTGTTGTGCTTAAGAAAGGTGTTCTTATACATACCCATATCTTGTCTGATATTGGGTGTTGTTTTATCCAACTTGATTTACCCATTTTAAATAAAATCTTAGATAATATTCCTTAGTTACATGAATATATATATTTCATGACAAACCACATGATGGTAATCATAATACTCATTATCTCGATACCATGTTGCCTTGGGTTGCCCCTCTGGAAAGGATTTCGGAATAGGCTAAAAAATCATATTATTTTCTAGAAATTTATATAATATTTCCTAAATGGGTTCCCTAAGGTCACTAAAAACTCTATCTTGGTAGTGTCCTCATCATGTAGAAGCTCTTTATAATGTGTGATCAGAGGGTTAGGTGGGGTTGTTTGGGTAGGTAGTGGTTGCACTATTTGTACATATCTCACTCTTTGACTCCATTAGCAACCATATTTTTATTCGTAATGAAGGTCTTCATCTTTTGAGTTGTGATTGCTTGAATTGGCACTTGATTTTGGTTTAGCACTTGGCCTTGAGAGTATATCTTTACAAAACCCTTTTCAATAAGTTCCTTTTTAATTTGCACCCTTTTGTTAATTATTTATTCAAATGTGTTTTCACAATGAAGTCTTACATTATGGTAAAATTTAGCATTTAGGTTTTGTGTGAGAATACCTACTAACTATTTATCCATAAAATTATGTGAAAAATTACTATCTATGGCTCTTCATATTTGGAAATATGATGATAAATTTTTTCCTCCCCATTGCTTGGCATTACACAAATCAACTATCATTAGTTCATGCTCTATGTTATAGGATAATTGGTTAAAAAAAATTATGATAATTAATTGAAATTAGTGACTGACCCTTTGGTATTTTGAGGATCCACTCTAAATTTTCCCGCCTAAACTACATGAAAACAAGTGAAGCAATTAAATACTATTGTAATCTATTTTTTGGCATGTTATAAAAAATGCCTGTAAATGCTCTCTTATGTCACCTTTCCATTTGTATTTAAAAAAATGTGGAAATTACAAATGAGGGGGGAAAGAAAATTTTATAAATTAGAATTTAAAAGGATAAGGTCATATTTCATCAAATTTATACTTCTTGGGTGCTTGGTTACCTACTTGAAGTCTGAAAGTATTGTCTTTCATTGTATTCCACTCATGGATGTTGGGAGTATTTTGTGATGAAAGGAATATATTTTTCCAGGTTTGATGGCCTTAATTTTTAGTGACATAAGTAGGAATATATTCCATTTATGTGGTTTTGTTATCAATATTCATCATATAACCTAAATTTTGAGTTTGATGATGGATTTACTATTGATTCAAATTTGGATTGGAATAGGTATGGAATTGTTGATTTAGAAGATGTTGTTGTAAATTATGAGGGATATACTATTTTGGACTATAGGGGATTTGTTATTTGTTTAAAGGAATATATTATTGTTTTTGAGTCACTTATTGTTGGTTCATAAGAAGGTGTTGTTATTACAAATTAGAATAAGTAGGAAATATGTGTTAGAAACTACCCATAACTTATTATCATGGTGGATTGTTGGCAACTTATTGTTCTAGATGTTGGGCACTTGTTTCACATCATTTGACACTTTTTTCATGTTATAAATGATCTCTTGGTGGTTAGAAAATCTATGTTACATGACAAGTGGAACTTATTGGGTAGCATCTATTAGAATTGTCTATTGAAAAAGAGACAATATATCTACATTAGATGTGTTGTTCGCTAAGGGTTGTTGTAGTTGTTTAAGCAATTGGTTTTTCTCTATGAAGGTGCCATTATTTAATGATTTTATTTATAAATAATTATCTGAAATATATATAATTTGATCAACATATCATTGGCTAATTTTTTTTTTTTAATGAATCATTTGGACATGTTAGGATGGGTCAACAAATTATCCCTTCCCTTTGCTAGAAAATGTAATGCTTGGTTATGCATATTGAATAATCAATTTCAATAAAAGATACTTCTTAAGTTAATTGTTTTATGTGAAAAAGAATACGTAATTAGTCTATGGGGAAGTCAAGTGGGATCTTGGCTCTAGATTATAATAGTCTTAGAAGTTTTTCATCCTTATCTTCCATGGTTTGTTGTTTTAATTGAGCTTGACTAGTTCTAGTAATGGGAGAGAGGTATGCAAACACTATTGCATGGTTCTCACCATCCTCACTATATTTAGAATTCATAATTTATTAGTATGCACCCAAAAATTATATGGTGTGAAACTTAAAATATAAATCCAATGATAATAATGATAATGTAATGACCTTTTATTTTATACTCCATAGGGAACTCTCTAGCTTTTTCCCCTCCGCATACCTTAATGTTCTTCCCTCGACCCAATTTATTTCCTTTGGTTCTAACTTTCCTAGAATATTTTATGTTATTATAAAATTTTACCATGTATGATAAAATCACCACCCCAAGTGATGAAACTACCCTAATTTGATATAAAACCACCCCTTATTTTACACAACCACCATATAAATTGTGTAACTTAGGTGACAGTTTTGAGACAAAGCGATGGTTTTGCATTAAAACTATGGTAGTAACATTATTTACAATGTTAGTTTTATCATATTAAGTGGTGACTATGAAATTTCCTTTACTTAAATTGATTGTTCTTTCATAGTTCAAACATCTTCCAAAATTATCTCTTGTGACTCTAGTTTTGACATGTTTTACATAACTAGCATTGCATTTTTTTATCACAATGTATTCACCTCCAATTAGGCTTAGCTCACTCCCTCTTCTATTTTTGGTCCTCTTCAGTTCCTCTTAAGTCAAACTCCCTATTATACTTATTTTAACTCCTCCATGAAAGCTCATATCTTTATATAAGAAGGACAATTTTGGCTTGATTTCATATCCAAAAATTACCATTAAAAGTTTCTATTATGAAGCTTTTGTAGCCACAACCTTGCTACAATAGCCTAAGAACTTAGCCTCTATAATTTTCAAATTGATTACATAACTATGAGTGAAGAAGTGTTCTTGGTGAAAGATACTCAAACTTTTCAAGCCAAGACATTAACTAACCTTAGCTTAGTTACTCTCTATTTATGGCTGTCTCCTCTTTTCTCAGTTTACTCTAGAGTTTGTGTATCCTCTAACTAGAGAGTTTCTAAAATTTATACAAGATTTTACAGAGTTAACATACTGAGGATTATCCTATCAATACATCACATGAACTTCAACTAATTAATGCCAGAATCAGTTTGGAGTTCTCTTGATTTATTTATTAAATTAGATTTAGTGTAGATTAGCTACCTTCAAGTTATCAATTCATTTTATCAATCATTTTAGAAGATATATTATTAAATATTTAACTTATTTCCATCCAAGGAAACTTTTTCTTTCTAAAATCTAAACAAGTCTCTTGCACCTCAAGCAATCATTTAGGTATTCATAAAAACATAGACAAGTGTAGGTTCATGTACAAGGGTAGTATATTACTAATTTAATTTATTTTGGAGAATAAATGGTATTATAATTTTTATATTTTAAAACATAAAATTATAACTTGAATCTCTTAATTGGATCTTATCAATTCATTTAAATTTTTTGTTTATAGTAAATTAGGGAGGTTGAAAATCTAATCTAGTTTTACTTATGAGCAAATAAAATCTAAAGAAATTATTTTGTTGCTACTATTTTAAATTAGATTTATTATAAAATTTATTGAATATGTAGATTAAATTTACACATTAATTTCATCTCATAAAAATAATAAAAATAAAAAATAAAATTGTCGTCTAGTTTACATACAAGTAGATTTAGGAAATTTTTGCATTTTTCATGATAGTGTAGTTTCATTCTCTTTTCCTTTGCATGTATAATAAATATTGAAAAGGATTAAAAAAAGTTTTTATTTAATTTAATTTAGGATCTTTTATTATTTTAATTTCATTGTTTCATTTTTATCAAATAATAACTAACTTCTACAATACCAATAAAATCCCAAAAACAATAAAAACTTAGCAAAAATAGTGTCAAAAGCATTGCTAACACATGAAAGCCATATCAAAAGCCTTGAAAAATTATGAAATAAAACACATCACATAAAATCTTTGTACATCCATAAAATCACATGTTACAAATCCTTACAAACCATTGCCTAAATAAGTTCGTACACTTTTCCATGGCTTCTGCTTAGTCTCCTTTAGATGACCCTTATTGAGACATGAGGTTTTGTATAACAATATATATTTCCTATATTTAGAGAATCTAGTACTACCATTATCATAAATTTTGACATTAGTACTGAGTTAATGTGTGAGGTCTTTATATATACCCCCATTCCTCACCTCATCATAGACTCCTTAATAACATTAGTAGAATAAGAACATATCCTTGATGCACTTATCATTATCCTCCCCAAAATATAAGACATAAATATAGAATCATCCAAGCCTATCGTACCATTCACATCTCCTTTTTCTCTTCATGTCTATACTTATATTAAACCATTCACACTTAGTGTATGACATTGACTGGGTAGAGTCAACCCAATAGAGTATATCTTTTTCCATGAGTTGTCCAACCTGATCTCCCTCATTTACATGATCCTAATAATAACCAAGAGATTAAAATTATTATGATATTAGATATTGAAGGGACTTGGAGATCTATTTCTATATAGATTGATTCTCTTAATAATCATTAAGATGCTACTATGGTCTTTTGGTTTCATCACATGAACCCATTTACACCACATATCTCATATCCTATTCCACTAAACAACTAACCAAACCCTTATCCCATCCATTACACTAGTTGCTTCATTTAGGCCTCAAGGGGTTAAGTGCATAGTTTAGTGTGTGTTATTATTCTGCATACAAATTGGTGAACCCAATGTAAAGGAACTCATCCTTTGTGTATCCCTTTCTTCCTCTTCACCTTTTATTTTTATATCTTACCCCCTTCCATTTATTCTATGGGTATCCATATACCCCCATAATATGTTTGGATAGGATATTAACATATCTCTTAGCCTAGATGGATATAGGAGAAGCTAAATCATCTCTAGTGAGACTTTATAAATGAGTTATAACAACCTAACCTTTGACATTAATATAAATTAAAAACCTTGCAATTATTCTCTTCTCATCACTCAAAAATATAATGGGGTTGTAATTCAAGAGATACATGACATATATAAAACCATGAGAAAACACCTTAACTCCAACACCATGGATGTTACAAGTGGATGCATGGTCACTCCTTGTGTGGCCATCAGCCATCTATTAGTTTACACATCCTAGATGCATAAAGTGTCACGAAATATGATTATTACTTAGAAAGGATCCATCACTTAGAGGACAAATTCAACTGAATGTAATCTATTACCCACCTCCCTGATATAAATCAAGATACCTCCAACCCACCACCATTAGCCACAAGCACTAATCCTACAGATCCCACCTTGAAGCAACTCCTTCATGTCACCTTGTATAATGTATCTACCCCTCTTATAATGGATGCCCATGGGCCCAACACCAACATTGTCCCAAAATATCTCATTAACACCCTAGTGGGTCATATATATGACCTAAATAACCATAAAGAATATTTAGGTAAAGGGATGGGCTCAAATCCCCCTAATCTAACTCATCAATCTTCCTCTCCCATTAAAACAAAAACTTACCTAGCATCAAAACAATAAACTTATTATGCTTCTACCACCATAAGAACATATACCACTACAAAATCATGTCTTTTACCAAGCCTTATGAGATATACTTACTCATAGGGTCCCCAACCTTTATAGCTCCCAAAACTTATCATCTTATCAAATACCTATTCAAAATATAGTAAGGAGTGTATACAATTACACTCTATCATTAAAAAATAACATAGTAACCTAGTGTATAATCCCCTACTAAAGATAGACTATGTCCCACCTTATATGATAATGGGTTACACATAAACTACACATACCCTACTACAATAAATCACCACACCTCCTACATCCAATAACCTCCCTTATTAATCTCACATGTATTCCAAGTCCACCCATATAAATAACTAATTTTTATCTTATTCTACTTCACCCTATTAGGCTTCCTATTTTACATGTTAAAATTATCCAAAAAACCCCTACATGACTCCCCACTTTAACCCTAGTCCCACTACAACCATGATAGATTTCAAAAACATGGGGACCTATACTAAATATTTCAAAGAGCCTTTAGATACCAGTATATAGGGTGTTCTTCTTCCACACACCTTACCACCTTCCCAAGTTCAAAGGAGAGGAGGACACCAATGCAAATGTAAAATCCTATGCTACCACTATCATGTAACTCCTACCTTGGGATGGGGTTATAGAGATTATCTTTCCCAAGACACTTGATGGGATAATTATCAATTGGTACTATTGTCTCCCATAGTGATCCATACACTCTTTTTTCAAAATTATGGATATGTTTGTCAACCCTTTGACATGAAAAAACTTATAAAGATTGGCATACATGATTTATTATATATCAATCAATAATACAATGAGTTAGCCACCCATTTCATCATGAGATGGTGGTAGGTCCTCTATGCCTTTGTTAGTGCACCTAATATATATCAATGAGAATTGTGTGATCTTTTTCCTCCATTTAATTAATAAGGAATTGAGGGAAGATGTACAAAAATTCATGTACTCTCATATGAATAATACCTATAGATCACCCTATGTATTCACCAAGTGACCATTGATAGTGGTTGACACACCTATGAAACTAATGGGCACATCGTCACCCCCCATTCAAAATAATGGAGGATCCAAAAATACAATCCCAAATAAAAATTAACCAATGTCCAAAAGTATTAAATTGAAATGGGAATGCTACCACCAATGGTATCACCAATCAAATCAAGAATTAAAATCATGTAAATAATAATAGATATCAATCTATAAATAACATTAACAACACTAATAATGTGAAGGTCAAGAACCAAAATTCCTCTCTTACCATTTATGTAGTTGATTTCAACTAACCACCACCCTATAATATGCAATACAAAATTCATAACTAAAATCAATAACAACCAAATTAACAATACCCCAAATTATAAAACCAAAACTACTACCTATGCAATAACTAACAAGGGTTCAGGTAGCAAGAACAAAACATGAGACCTAGGGATTATGATCCCAACATTTATTTTCTCTACCATAACATCATGGGTCATGACACTAAAATCTATATATAATATAAAAAATTCATTAAAATACCCCCTAAAGATGAAATGTAAATGTTCATAGACATGCTCATAATAAATGCCAATACAAACACCCAAACCTCCTCAAATTATCTTATTGCTCTATAGATATAGAACATACAAATATATCACAACCCTTTCCTCAACCACAAAATAAACCTTATTAAAATTTAATAATAAGGTAACCTATAGGGTGACCCCATTCAACACAACCAACCTATGGTAGGGAAAACACTTATGACATTGAGGCCTCTACCTCAAGGGCCGCAAACCCTAATGTAGCTCCTCAATTGAGATTGTAGGGTAAAACCAAGATGGTATGAGTCATATAATTAAAATTAAAGAGGAATAAAACACTATTAATCATACTTAAGAGTATCATCCTATGGATTTCCACCCCCCAAACATCTTGGAAATAGGGTCAATTACTAAAACCATGGGGAACTATGACTTAATCTTTAATTTGAAAAAAACATTCTCCCACATTTCATTCTCAAAATTACTCAATAACTCTCCCACTCATTTAATAGCCTTAATTAATGCCCTAATACTAGGATATTTATCTAGTGTCACCTCTCCTCTTGAATCTTAGATTAACCACATTGATTTGGATATGTTCCTACCTAGTCAAGAATCATGAGATGTTGGTTACTTATTTAATTTATGAAGCCTTCCCCATAAATCTAAAATGGTAAGGAGGGCATATACCACCTTATTTTTAAAAGCATGGATCTATAACAACTACATGAATAAAACCATGGTTGATGATGGAGCAAATATCAACATCGTCCCCTTTTTATCTTTAAAAAACTTGGTTATAGGGAAACCAACTAATCTAAAACACACAACACTCTATGACACTAATAAAATCTCAAATCCAATTACATAAAAACTATCATACTCCTATTCACCTTTGGTCCTAATATGGTACTAACAGAGTTCCATATTATGGACAAGGACACCAATTATAACATGATCTTAGGAAGACAATGGATACACCAAATGAAAGCTATTCCTTCCACCTTATTCCAAAAAATTAAGATTTTACACTTGATAAAGTGTTTTTTATCCCAAGGGGATCTTAAACCCTTTGATATGTTATAAGATACCATGCAAAAAAAAACCTAGTTTACACTTCGATTTGCCTATCAATGGGGTCACAAATCCCCCATAGTTGGTTGATGTTACTAGATCCTTAAATACCAAAGTGGTCATCCTAAAGAAAGAGGTGGAAATACCTGAGGCCCTATTAAAGGATAAATTAGAATAAAATAACATAAACATAACTAAAAAGGTTTTTTACGTAGAATCAGTCACCAATGTGATAATTTACATCATGTCTACCATTGAAATCATCAATCTCTTATAAAATTACACTCCCTTAATCCTCCCATTCAATCCATGACGAGTAGGGGCCTATGAATTATATGAGCCTCAAGGCCATTATACTTGAGAAGGGATATATATCCTAGCAAAACTTTTTGTGGTATAGGTTTTTATGAATGAAAAATCTCCCCTTCATAATAATCATCTCAATAGTCATCAATGAGGCCATCCAAAAGCCAACCATATAAAAGAAAATAATAATCCACGCTCCACTCTTGTCACTTCTAAACCACTTTAGAGTATGTTGGTAGATCATGACATGATGAGGTTATCTCATTTATTTAGGGTCCCTACTCCATCTAGGCTACTCCCACCAATGATGTTGGTCATTCTCCTCTAACCTAAACTCGATTTTGTCTCTAATCATATACAAATTCTATCAATAGGTAGTCAAGTCGCTCCTCCTACTTAAGCCATATTGATTTTTAGGGAAAATATTCAAAAATAACAATAATTAGGATATAAATAACCATTGTGATTTAAAATTACCCATGAATTCTTGATAAATAACCTATCTATATTATCTCAAAGGAAGAGGATCTTGAAAAGTTTCTCACTAAATTTCTACAGGCCTTCCCACATATAATGATGGGAAAAATAATAATTCCCATGTCCTAACCATAATATTTTGAGCTACATAACTATACCTATGAACCTCCTCCACCAAAAAAATATATTAATTACACTAACATACTCCCTACACTCAATCATAACCCTAGTTATGTCGGTATACTCCCCACCCCAAAAAAGGAGCCAAATAAGAAATATTTTGAATTTATTATCTATCTCAACCTAGAGATTGGATTTAAAATTTAAATTTCCAAAAATTTATTCCCTTCCTTCATCCACAACATAAGACTGATCCATCCACACATTCACATGCCTTTCTATTCACTGAACATAGGAGTCAAGTTCATCATCTTCCTAGGTTTCAAATCTAGGAACCCCAAATGGGGTTGCTCAACATATTAAATATTTAATTCATAAAAATATTAGAAGATAAATAGTCCCCACATGATGACTACCCTATTTCTACACATTATTAATGGGTCATATACTACGATGGGGGCAAGTGTCATCTAGGGGATGGTGTAGGATCCATCCTCATTTTTTCATAAGGGAAAGTTATGTCATTTGGATTCAATTCATACTTTAATTAAAAAAATAATGTATTACAATATAAGGTTTTATTTCTTGGCATGAACATCACAAAGAATCTAAGTTTTTAGAACTTAAGGATCTAAGGAGACTTGCTCATTTCTAGTTATAGACCAAGTTTCTAAATTTTATCAAACCAAATCCAAACACATCTAATTATACAAGAATTTTATATATTAGGTCACCAAATAATTTTATTTTATTTCTACATAATTAATAACTATAGAAAAAATCCATCTTTCTGACTATATAGTTGCCTTATCTTCATATTTTGTTCCCTACCTAATGATACCAAAATCTGATTTCATTATCTATGATAGGATAGAGTCTCTCATCCCCAATATGTCTAATGAATGAATAGTCACCCATAAAGTAGGGGGTGATATTAAATTATCCCTTATTAACCTCTTGTCTCCCATCACTCCCAATATCCATGTGATAGGAAGAACAAGGGATGGAATTTTAAGTAACTGATTCTACCATTACCATTATGATCATCCAACACTTGGTCATGTAAAAACAAGTAATAGTCCAAGTTTCCCCATCAATTATAAGCCACTTAATTGATACATTTATCTTCCCTTGAATATGACCATAATTAGGGAAAGGGGTTATACCTTAATAATATGCACCATTAGGATCAACATTTATCCTCATAACTACCCAAATGATCTCAAAGTCAGGCACCCTTCCTCTCCCATAAAAGTAATCAATCTAAGAATGAATCTTAATGGGTCATCATGTGAGAACTTGGGCCTGAAATTAGAGGATGAAAAATCAATCATGTCTTACCACTAGTACTATAGGACACATGACTATCTTAGGATGTTTCTCACACAATGGTAAATTCATGAAAAGTGGGTGTTTGAGTTCCCAGAGGTGAATATCCACACATGACCAAATCTCATGGTCATGGAACCAAAGATAATTATTCATTAGTAATGGTATTATATGTTCTACTATTAGTCTTAAAAACACCAAATATACATAGGATACCTCTTCATTAGGCTCAATAGTTAAATTAATAAAAATATCTACACATGACTAGATCTTATGGTTAGGTAACCAAAGATAATTATTCCTCACCAACGGTATTAAAAGTTTCATTATTATGATTAAAAACAAACAATCTACATAGGATACCTCATCATTATGTTCAATAATCAAATTTATAAAAATAAAAGTGAGGGTCATAAATTTTACCCAATTAGTTAGGTCCTTACTTAGTGATATAAGATTTCAATAATGGATCCTATCAGATATACACTCTAGAAGGCAAAGAGTTTGGTATGTTTATGAAATATTTACATCTAAAATGTTTATATACTTAATTCTCACATATCACCCTATTTCCACTTACATTTCATTTTAATATGTTACATTTTCAACAACATAGTAGAGGTGGTATTTCATGATTGCTTAGTTTCTTAGTTTATACAATATAGAAACCTTCAAAATGTAGCATATAATATTAAGTCATTACTATATTACCCTATAACCCTATAGTAGGCATTCTCAAAATCAAAATGTCATATTATTATTTATTTTAGTTCTTATGAGAAGAGTACACCTCTTTCCTTGAATCTTATTGCATGACTTATAAGGATGCTAGCCTACGATGGAGTCTACAAGCTTGTCCATGATAGATTCCCCATTTATAGTGCCTTTGGGGGAAAAAAATTATCATGTCTCAAATAAAGTAACTTTACCCTCCCATTTTGGTCCTTGATGGTGAGCCCTTGCATCTTACTAGTTACATGCAGTCAAGGATTTGGGGGTAAAGGCCTTAAAAATATAAAATTAGATGCTTATACAATAATCAAAAGATTATGAAAATACAAAAGTCAAAATTATACATCTCTAACCATTTATCAACCCTCAGTGTTGAGCCCTCACATATTTCTAGTTGCACAGGGTTGGCATTAGGATACATGCCCCTTACTAGCCTAAATACAGCCTTAGGTGATGAGCCCATGTGTCTTCCTAGACACATGAGACTAGGTTTATGGGGTCACAAAGAGAATTAAAAGATAAATGTAAAATTAATGTCAATTACAAAAAATCTCTAAATAAAATGTTCTTTAAAAATCTTGCATATATGTCTACATTTAAAGAAGGTAACTTTTCCCTATTAATTGGGTTTTTTAGGGATAGTTACCTCTAGATGAATATAATAAAGTTATTTTTTATAAATTCAGTAAAAACTACATATTCCCCTTTACTCTTAAGGATTAGGTCATCTTCCTTGTTCCCATGAAAGTTTTCTTTATGGTTTTCATTATTTATCATCTCACATTTCTCTTATCTTCCCTTCCTCATTATAAATTGAAATTTGTATGTTATGTGAACAAAGTAATTAGGTAATCACCTAAAAAAAGTTAATCACCTAAAAAACAAGTGTTAACATAGTTATAGTCACAAATGTACATAAATCACATTAAATCATCAACATTCATTATGTTTTTACATATACATAATTATTTCCCATAGAAACATATCAAAAATAAAGAAATACACATACATAGAAATCATCACATATACATTCCAAATATATCCAAACACACATATACATATACACATGCACACATGCACACACACACGCACGCGCGCGCGCACACACACACACACACACACACACACACACACACACACACACACACACACACACACACACAATGTAAACTATCAATTTTATGCAATAAAAATGTCTGATACAAATACCTCCATATATGGCAAATATGACTTAAAGAATATCAGAAATAACCAACATGTATAATTTTATATCAAAAACATCTAATGCCAAGTCAGAGGAGCCTATCCTCCCCCTCTCAAAAGGGGTTGATGTGAAAGAATGTCTAGGGATGTGGCTATGGGAACATCTCATGCTCATGCCTCCATATTATTCTTCCTTACTCTCTGTTTAAGAGTGACCAAGAGGATGGCTCATGCCTAAACCTCCTTGGAGGACATACTCCCTATCCTATGGTTATAGGATATGCCACCTCTTCTACCCACCATGGTGTCCACCAAGGCCTCCACTCTCCTTGTACTAGCTAATAGAGTGTTTTTCTTTGACCTCAATGCTATCACCATTACTTAAGTATGGTACATTAAGGAAAATACATCTAAATGGTGCCCTATCCATATAATAAGCCTAAGATATACCAATAATTGGTCCCACATTTAGCTATTACTCAACTAAAATAAAATGATCAGGGTATCCCTTATCATCCACCCATAGAATATAAAATTATAGAGTACATAAGATAAATCAGATCAAGATGATGTAAAAGAAAATCAAATACATGTAAAATTAGCTAAGTAAATATAAGGGAATCAAAATGTGAGATAAAATCATGAATTAACAAAATAAATATTTTACTTAGACCTCCCTCATACCACTTGGGATTAGAGTCATCATATACATATTATTCCTCATCTATGTTGAGGTCCTACTCCATCTCAACATGTATTAGTGCCTCACCCTCTCTATCTCTTGGTTATTTATGTTATTACTATTAGGGATATACAATAGTGGTTGGGGTGGTGGTGGGCCCATATGTTATTTTTATCTAGCTCAAACCTATCCTCATCCTCCCCTGAGTAACTATCAAATTGGTTGGGTGATAGGCACCCCTCTAAAGAGTGGGTGTTATGATATTTTCCCCAATCTCATAGCTATCATCTCATATATCCCCCTCTTACCTCATAGATCCCCTATACATGACTTAGGGGATGGGCATGTTACCTAAGTTGGGAACATCAAACTATTGGTTTATCTAATCCATCAGGTGTACCTCAATTTATAACCACATATCTCAAACCTAAGTGACCTCAATGGATGTCACAAGATAAACCCCCTCATTTTACCATTTCTCAACCATGTCTTGATATGGTAGGGCAATCAAATATGCCAATGTCAAAGCATGAAATGGGGACACATCAATCCATATAGTAGTCATGATGTCTCTTGGTGCCATAATTGGTACCTCCTCTTATATAGGATCATCCTCTTGTAGACCCAACCCATGCCAATGGTTAGGTGGATAATGGAAATGGATCCCAGGAAAGCCATATGGTATAAGTATTTGTAGGTTGACATTAGAATCTCTTGGATATATGCATAGTGAAATCCTCTCTCTTTGATGTGTCACATGATGGTGACCAACTATACAAGAGAATATATGTGCCCTTATCTCCCACTAACTAAGAGGAAAGAGTACTAATGATTCCATTCCTCATAATGGGGATCACTAATAACTCAAACCAATAAAGTCTCAATTTTTAATTCACAACCACATTAGGTGAGTTAGAGTCTCAAAAATGATCTACCTAGTTTTAAGCTTCACAATGGTTATCACCATCCCAAATAGAGACTAATAGATCAATTATATAAAGATTGGTGATTTGATACATGTCCAAAAGAGTGATCATACACTCTCTTAGGGCCTAGAGGAACATAAAGGTATTATAATTAGGGTCCCAATAGGTCAAAAGGTTATATGATGGTTAGTTGTAGGTAGAGGTGATCCTCGCCCATGCTATATGAAGTATGCGGACTTGATGAAGTAGGGATAACTCATTGGCCTTCAAAAGTGCTAATACTCAAGGAATCCACTCTTGCTCTTGAGATCTATTCATGGAATGTAATCCCACTAAAAAGAAGACCCTAATTTATCCCAAAAAGAATATTACCTTCCAAATAAATTACATTCTATGCACTTTTCCAATACACATAACCACACTAGTTTACAAACAATGGTTATAAAACTACCATACAATAGTAACGTAACTACCGCAAGTATTTTTATAACTACCTTAAGGTGATGAAATTTTAACTACACTATGGTAGTTATCCTACCACCATGGTGGTTATGTAGCCGTTACCCTGCAAAGAACAACAATTACATAATGAAAGAAGCATTAATGTCCACCACTCATGTGTCCCCCAAAACCCAATAAAATTCACTCAAAACTTTAAAAAATCATAAATCCCCAATCTACTCCCCAAATAATTACCATATAGGAAAAAAATCAAATTTTGTTTGATTTTAACTAAGTTTGGATCAAATTTTCAAATTTGGGACAAAAATGAAAAAGTTAACGAAATTGACTTGATTATGCCTGGTAGCTCCTACCACTAGTATGTTCACCATCCCCTTATTTTTCTCATTATATGACTATTTTAATGCATAAAATAGTCATCAACATTATAGATATCCAAATCTCTCTCAAGGCAAATGACATAAATGAGTCATTTTTGGCAAGTTTTTGAATATATTACGACTCAAACTAGCTATTTTAATTTAAAAAAATCAAATTTTAGCATGTTCTTTTGTTTAAATGTTTATTCTCACATGTATAAGTCAATTTTCCTAGATATCACAACTAAATTTTTTAATCACTAACATTTTAGTAATGTTCTTTATCCTTTGTAATAATTTTTATGGTCTTGTAGGTATACACAACTTAGTAACATGTTTATTCCCCTGATGGGGTGGTCTAGGTAGTATGATCTTTCCCACACATATGGTATGTATTATTTCCATATTTTGATTACTTATTCCATTTTCCTCTTTTATTTAAAATCACACTTCAATATTGTCTCCTATCTACAAGTTTCATGGAGTTTTGAATGGCTTCACACCACCATATGGGTAAGTAAGGTAAGTATTCCCAACCTCTTATTTCCTTTTTGCATGCCGCACTTATGACTATGCCTTTCCAACTCATGACAAGGCACCCTCGTAAAGGGGTAATATATGTGCAACCAAAAATTACATGGTGCAATAACTTTGATATAAATTTGATGATGATGTAATGACCTCTTATTTTGTGCTCCATAGGGAAGTCTCTAGCTCTTTCCCCTCATTTTACCTTCATGTTCATCCCTTGACCCCTTTTGGTCCCCTTGGTTCTAACTTTCCTATCTACTTTCACATTGTTTTAAAAATAGACCATACATGATAAAATTTAAACTATAGGTTATGAAACTACCCTATTCCATTACAAAACCACCACTTATTTTACATAACCATAGTAAAAATTGTGTAACCTAGGTGGTAGTTTTGAGACAAAGAAATAGTTTTGTATTAAAACCATGGTGGTCACATAATTTGCAATGTTATTTTTCTCAACTTAAGTGGTAGTTCTAAAACCACCCCTGCATAAAGTGGTGCTTCTCTCACAATTCAAGTGTCTTCCAAAATTAGCACTCATGACTCCAATTTTAACATCTTTATATAAACATCATTGTGTTTCTTTTTTGATCACCTTATGTTTGCCTCTAATTAGGGCCAACTCACTCCCTCTTCTATTTTTTGTCCTCTTAAGTTTAAATTCATGTTAGACTTATTTTAACTCCTCCATGAAAGCTCCTATCTCTTTCTACAAGAAGGCTAATTTTGGCTCGTTTCAAAAATTGCCATTAGAAGTTGTTATTGTGAAGATTTTTCAGACACAACCTTACTAAAATTACCTAAAGATTCAACCTCTATTGTTTTCACGTAGACTACATAGTTATAAGTGAACAAGTTATCTTAGTGAAAGTAACTAAGACATTTCAAGCTAAGACATTAGTCAACCTCAGTTCAATTTCTCTCCATTTGTGGTTCTCTCCTCTTTTCCCACCTTTTTCTATATCTTGTCCATCCTCTAGCTAGAGATTTTCTAGAATTTATACAAGAGCATATAGAGCTAACATACTAAAGATTATCCTAACAATACATCACATACACTTCAGCTAATTTATGTAAGAATCAATTTAGAATTACCTTAATTTCTATTATTTGTTTTCTTTATTAAATTATATTTAGTATAATTTATTTTTGTGATATATTAGTTTCCATATTTATAAAAAGAGAAAATTTCATAGTGAAAGAGATATGTTCCTTTTTCATTTGTCTTGACTACAAAAATAACATAGTTAGCTTTGATTTGTGTTTTCATTTTAGTAGATTAGTTTACTTCTAGTTATTAATACATTTTATCAATCATTCTAGAGGAGATATTAGTAAATATTAAGTTATTTCCATCCAATTCAACATTTTATTTCCAAGATCTAAAGTCTATTACACCTCAAGTAATCATCTAGACAATCATAATAACATGGACAACCATAAGTGCATGTACAATGGTAGTATATTATTGATTTCATTTGTTTTGGAGAGTTAAAGATATTTCCATTTTCTTCTTTTAAAATAGAAAATTAGAGATTCCATCTATTGCTTCCATATTAACAATTCATTTAAAAAGTTTATTTTTAGTAAATTAGAGAAGTTGAAAACCTATTCTAGTTTTACTTGTAAACAAAGAAAATACAAAGAAAGTATTTTGTTGTGGTTATTTTGAATCATATTTATTATCAAATTTCTTATATGCATAGATTCAATTTACACATTTATTTTATCTCATACAAAATGTAGAAAATATTTTATGATTATGTATCACTTTTTTCTTGTACACTTGGAAAACTTAGACCTTGGTTTTTACTCTTAGTTATACACTCTCCTTTCTTTTGTAAGCCTCACATATGCTCTATATTATGCACCTTTGCCTATTTTTTAGTCTAAATAGTCTTATATTAATGACATAGACATTTTATCTTTTCTAGAATGCTTAAAATATACTTATCTTACACCTCTACAAGTTGTGATCATGTACCTATTTTACTACTCCATGGACACTAACATTTAGGATAGATATTAGTGTCTATGTTACTATCCTACCCCCATGAAAGTGTCAAGTGCCCTAAATCCATCCAATTTTGAAATGAAATGTGTCTTAATGATCAGCCTATTTTATTTAATGTTATTTATTACTCCAAAGGGAGTGATAGAAATAAATGATCAACCCCCATTCATTCCTCACCTATGAAACCTAGAAAAGACCAAAGATACTAAAGCACTTATCAAAATTCATTATATCAAGCATAAAATTGATTAAATATTCCCTATTTATATATTAGTCATAGTTAAAACACATATATAGGTCTAAATTACTAAATGAGAATCTAAAGAGCTTGATTTTCCAAGTTACAAGCTAGGTCACTATTGTACTTGCTTTACACACATTGCATGATTCACATATAAGCCAACACATAGGGGAGAATTGCATTAGTCTGAGTCCCTCTTTGGATTTTTGGCTATGTAGGAAACATCTTTTGATATTGGGGTCATTAAGGCTAGCTTGACATCATGTTCCCACTAACCCATTATTTTCCAATTTCACATTAAAGGTGAAAAGCTAGTGTTTTACCATTTTTGAAGGAGAGACTATCCATGACCCAAATCTAAATGCACAAGATCAAAGGTAAAGTAAAACATAGAATAATCTAGGTGGTCACATCCTATTTCAGTAGATATTTCATACAATACACTACCAACAAAATTAGATAATTATGTCAACACAAACTTCTAAGGTTGAGAACTATTCCAAAATTATCTTCTCACCTGCTTTCATCATGTTCTAGATATAGAACTACATTAGCATCAGAACAAACTAAGTAATTATCTTATTTGTCACTTTTATATCTATCCTTGTTGTACTTTCCATATTTAGACTATTTCAACATAATAAATTTACTGTATGCTTATATCTGAGTTTAGAATTTAATTGTCCTATTATAGATTTGGTTATCACCTTTGTGCCATTTCATTTCTATATTATTAACCCTAATCTTAAAGTTAAAACATACCCACACATTTCATTTTAGGGTTAAACATTTGGTGAACTTGATCTTTGAACATAAAACCCTGGGATAAATCAAGGTGTTCTGATTGTTGTACTTTGTTACAAATTTTAAAATTTTCATTTGTGAAGAAATGGAAAATATTAGTGTAGAAACCTAATTACAAAAAGAAGATCAAGAATCTTTGGTTGTTCATCTCAATATTAACAAGGGTTTAATAGATTCATTTTTATATTTCACAAGAGATAAAATAAATAAACAAGATAAGTCCAAGGCTACCCCACCTAGTAATGGTGAATCATTAGAATGTATTATAACTCATCCCACACTTATCAATCCACATACATTTAATAGGGGCATAGATTATGTGTTTAAACCATTTCCCCTAAAACTATTATTGATACATCTATTATGGGTTTATCCATTTTCTTAACACATATACTAATTTCAATGCCTACTATTAATCAAAACATGTTTTCATCCACTTTGGTGACTATTCAACTTGCTAATCTAGCTCTTATTGGGCCTATGATTCAATCATTCTTTCAAGTCATAAAACCTTTGGAAAACAAGATTACAAACATTGAATTAAAATATTTAAAATACTCTTATGTTGTAGATTCACAAAATATATTTCATAAACCTATTACACTTGAAACTTCTTTTTACCCTTTGCCAATAGGATTCGTTACACCTATGTTCACATTTTATGATGCAAGGGTGATCTTGAACAATATATTTAGATGTTTTATGTGGCATTCCTTGAATATGATTATAATGATAAAATTTTGACCAAATTATTCCCAAAAAGTCTTAAGGACTAAGCTTTGAGGTGGTTCTATGATCTACCTCTCCAATCTGTAAAAGTATTCAAAGCTATTTAAGACCAATTTTAACACACTTTTGCATTAACATTTATGAAAAGGTTTTCTATGCCAAAATTACCAAAATCAAACAAGGAACCAATAAACCTATCAATGAATATGTCTTTAGATATAAGATAATGCTATCCAAAATGACCAATCCTATGGAATATAAAGAGCTACAAGATATATTCAAGCAAATTTTGCTTGCTCCTTTACATAAGTCCATTATTTTTAAGATATTTCAATCTTTAGATGACTTAGGCCATGTTTTAAGAGATGCTAAAATGAAGCTTATATCATTGAATAATCTCAAGTATGTAAAAAACACACTAGTTACATTTACATATAATAAAAAATTCATAATTAAACCAAGCTATAAGGTAAAGCCTCTTGAGCCTAGAAAATGAACCACTATGGATAACATAGTTACACAAAAATCATATTGTATTATCTAATGCACCAAGGAGATAATTTACACATTTACTTGAGACCCTAGCTTCATTACTCTCATGATTACTATAGTGACAACTTATATCTCTATCATCCTATTGAGGTTGATATGAGTCAACCTATATCTAAAGGATATGATGCAAATGTTTATTATGATTATCATCAAGGAATAGGACATTATATGAGTAGATGTTTTACCTTGAATCATAAGATACAAGATCTTATCGATGACCAAAATAATTCAATCGAGGATCCTTCAAAGGAACTAGATTCACAACTTGGTGACACTATAAATAGAAAATATTTAATAATCCTTTACAAGACCATTATAAAAAGGAACCAGAAGTCTAAATGGTATATAATGAACATCTTCAATCCCATTATGGACATCCATTATATATTGTGACTTACACATGATATATACCTCGTATGGCTCAAATACCTTCCATTTATTTTGCTGAAAGGATGATGAATCCGATCTTCATTTCCTATTCATTTGAGCATACCTTGATAAACACCCCATATGTAGTGTTATGATTGATAATGATGCAATTAAATATGTTTTCACCATGTCATTACTTACGTAGTTGGGTTATAATCATCATGATTTACACTCCTCTACCAGATCATTTAGAGTATTCAATGAGACCTCCTAGTAGGTTCTTGGTGAGATTGACTTACCTTTATAGGTTGGTCCTCCACATATGGTTACTAATTCTTTAGTTATCCCTAACAAAAAACATCTTTGATATTTTATTGGGAAGACCTTAGATACACATTCTTTGAGTAGTACCTTCTATAGTGCATGTGTGTGTTAAATACTTATATACTAATATGGTACTTATAATTTATAAAATTCCATATGAGCATCCTCTTGAATAGAATAAACTTATACCTAGAAAACTATATATCTAGCCTACTAAGGTTAATCCAATATGAAAGGGAAAGAAATAGGAAATCCCATTTATTCAACATCTATTACTTGAGATAACATTACATTAGATACATACAATGGATCCCACTCAATCCTAGCCTTCTACTACACACCATATTCAAATAACTAGATAAACTACACATTTTCCTATTACTATTATTCCAAAAAACTAAATCAGCACTCAATGATGGGTTCTGTAAACCCCTACTCTAGTTACTCCTACTATTGCTTCATGACCATAGAGTCCTATTTTACATACATAGAGAACCATCGATACCATAATGATATATATTACAACTATATATGCTCTTGTTAGAGGTACAATCATTGAGAGGGGGTGAATCAGTGATGTAAGATAATTTAATTCAATTCCTAAATATTAAAAATTCATCATACATCAACTTGATCAAGAAACATAAACATGAAAGCACATACATCCAAAACATACATAAGATCATACATCACATGAACACATCATATAGGTGGGAAACCCTCTTGGGGATAAAACCCACTAAACCATGTAAGATAGACTATAGTCCTATACAACAAGATCCAACATTTATACTAGTACCAACTGATCAAGGAACACCCATACCTTAGTTTAGTAGACACCAACCCCACAAAGAGCTACTACCCCTATCTAGATGATCACCCACAAAAACTAGACCTTTAACAATATTTACCTTATAAGGAGGAACCAACCCCCTAGGAAACCAAAAACCCAATAACAAACTTGAAAATATCACCTTGAACACCTATTTATACTCTTCAATTGATGATGATGACTTTTTTTTTCACTCTTCACCTCCAATCTTTCTCAAGATATCTCTAGGGCTAACTTACTCAAAATGCCTCTTCTAGGCTCATTAGGTCTAATGACCTATGTGAAATCCTACATAAAATTGATTAGATAAACATGTCTAATAATTTTCACACTCTAATGGTCCTAGATAGCTTGTACCTTCTATTTCAAAGGTTATCTCGTTTGCTTGAATCCCCACTTCTACAAATAACATAATTAGTCCAATTAGACCTTGTACTTATACCGCTCTCTTACTTTAACCCATATTAGATGACCAAGATGATTTATATAGTTTTACCACCTTTGAAATATGTTATCATACATGTTACATTTAATAACCTTACACTCTTTAGGTTTACCAATACCTCATTGTCCCTAAACCACCATTAGATCTTGGTGAGACCTAAAAAATTAGGCCTTCATACTCACATATTACATGTGAGACTACTTGGACCATATTCATCCTTTAACAATACTTAAAAACATCAAAAATGTCTCTAATATCCCCTTTATCACTATCATATGGGTCCATGCCATCTGGAACACTAACTCAACACTTGAACAAACCAATTAGGTCTCCTTACTCTTCAAGTCTTCATACACAAAAAACACAATCTCAAACTTGTGAAGAAAAACACTCAAGTATTTCACATATAAATATGATTATATCAAAATTTTAGACCCTTTATGACATTTTAAACACCTCCATGTGATTTATACACTTCAAAATAGGATCTAAGTACTCAAATCAACTCTTTCAAAATGACCACTCAGACTGGCCATATACAATCAAAATATAGTCAAGCTAATTTGATTATCCATAACTAATCAGGGGAAAAATATGAAAAATAATACATTGTGATAAGCCTTATATATTTATATAACATATCCATACTCATTTTATTCTTTAATTCTACTTAGAACACCTTCAACTTACTCCTATAACATGGTCACTCAATCTGCCAGTGTATTAAAAAAACATAGTCAACTTATAAGCAATTGTTCACATTAAATATGGATTGGTAAAACATTAAAAATTAAAAAATATGGTAATAATGAATTATAAATAACTCTTAAATATATATTTAATCTTTAAGCATCAAAACACTATCAAGAACAACTCAAATATCCTTCTCAGGTCACTTATAAAACATGGTCAAATACATAGTCAACTTTGGAGCTTAATATATTTGAATATATAGACATTAAAAACTTATTACCAATGTATATATATGTACCTTGTATTCCTTTACGATTTCTATTTTTACACCATTAATAAAGTCATCATGGAACAAAAGATATAGGTAAAATACCACATATTGGTTTTTCCCTTTGTTAATTTTAATATTCAAATTTCAACAGTCATTGTTCAATGTAAACATTATAGACACATGTATTCATCTCATGCCCTTAAAAACTTTAAAAAAATATATTTTTTGATATCCTTTGGATTATATTGGTATTTATCTTACATCACTCACCATTGATCATTGATTCTGCACTATCATGATTAAGAAACTTGGCACCCTCACCCTCATTGATTCTGCACTATCATGTGTGAATTCAAATAATTTTTAAGATGCTTAGGATACTTACATACTTTTAACCATATAAATAACTTTCTCCCCACTTGGCATGCACCAATTTGAACTTGGACTTCTCTGATCCTTAGACCTAACAAACTACTAATAGAGCTTAGAAATCTCCCCATAACATCAAGCTCCATCTCATGCCATTTTTTATTTGACATACATCAATCTAAACTTGGGATTCTCTGATCCTTGGACCTATCTATGTACAAAAATCACAAGCTCACTTTTCTCATGCATGAATATTTAATACCTTGTCAAAACATATGACTTGGTTTGATCAAGTCATCATATCAATCTTCTTGAATTCACAAATGTAGTAGAATTCTTAATATCTCAACCATGACTGGAACATCTCACATCTGATCCCCCTCACATCATGCACAACTTCAATCCACTTAAGATAATTGAGTTAGCTCCCCTTTATCTAAACAAATCTTCAAATGATATTCTTTTACTAAAACATTAACCAAAGTTCAATGGGTATCCACCATGCTTCTTCTTACTTGTCAAGTGTCTCCTTAAAGCTTAGATAGAGACACCATGACCCAAAATGTCCTAGAACAATGTGAAACCAAAAGTTACCCACAAATCCTTGTATTCCTTCTCCTCCTTGGTCATCTGATACTGATAGTTCTTCTTCTTATGCTTAAGAGAAGCAACATGCCCATCCACTACAATATTCTCCTTTTCTTATAATATTGGATTGATAATAAATGGAGACAAAAAATATTCATGACATACCTTTTCATCTAAAGAAATAACCTCATCAATGGGCATTGAAAATTGATGTTATTTACATGAAACTTGCTCAACAACATCAGGATATTCTCTTGGATCCATACATACCTCATAACTAGCCCCAACTGGCACCTTGGTCTTTTATTTGAGCTGAACATAAATTGACTTGTGATTCTCCTTTTCTATCTAGATAGATGATATATTCTATTAGCATTCCTAAACCTTCTTCATATCTGATTCCTCTTTTACTCTAACAAGTAGTCCACCTTGATATTTCAGCTCAACTAAATTAATTTTCTTAGTTTTAACTTCCTTAGGATTCCATACCAAGGATTGACCTTTATTGAGCACTCTAGGATGTCATTGCACCTTCTTATGACTTGAGAGCTTGATTTTACAATATTTTTCAATATTACTAGCTTGATGACAACAAAAAATATAACATCATTCATACCTTTTGATTGATGAATATTATGAAACTCAGCAAACATACCATCTTGTCTCTTTGGTTCATTATTCTCAAGCTTGAATATGTTAGGTCTTCATACCTAGGTTAGTCTTTTCCCATGTATTATTTGGAAAAATCTATAAAAATGTTCCATGTCATGATAATTATAGAAAACTACATTATCCATACCTCTAACTGACTTGTTTCTCTTCCTTATACAATTTCTTGCCTTATGACTAAACCTATGACAAGCATAACATTAAACATTAAAAAATATTTCATACCTCATGGTGCTTGGTTTTCTGATGGATATTTTCCTATTAATCTTTATGATTTCATCCTTCTTGTCTTGAGTTGACCTCTCTTTTTCTTTCTCAGTCTTGTTTACCTTGATAACAAATTTCTCATGCTCAACCTTCAATGAATCTATCTTCATCTTCAATTAAACACTCTCATCCTCTTTAGATGTCATTCTTGAAATTATAACCTCTAACTAAATTTTAAGATCTTAGATGGTCTCCTTATCCTTGTTATCCCTTTTGGCCATGTCATTTTTCAATCTACAAGTTTGCTCTTCCATAGACTTGATCAGTTCTTGATTCTCCTTTTCCTCTCTCATGGATTTTCCTAATAAACTCCCCTCAATATATCTAACTTGAGGTTTAAGACCTTTGATCATATTCCTCATTTTATAATTCATCTTCTTTTTCTCCTTTAGTTTACCAAGTGCACTCATGAGCTTACCTTCTAGATAAAATTATTCTTTTTTGGTATCATAGCAAACTTCATCATCAAACATGATGATTTTTCCACCCATATTATACCTTGGATCACCTTCAAGTAGTTAAACTTGCATAGAAGGTCATGCTTTGATACCAATTATTAGAGATATAATAACTAATATGGGGGGTGAATCAGTGATGCAAGATAATCCAATTCAATTCCAAACTCTTAAACATTCATCATACATCAACTTGATCAAGAAACATAAACATGAAATCACATACATCCAAAGCACACATAAGAGAATACATCACATAAATACATCATATATGTGGGAAACCCTCTTAAGGGATAAAACCCACTGAAACCTATAAGATTGAATACAATCTTATAAAATAACACCCAACATTTAGACTAGAACCAACTCATCAAAGAACACCCATCCCTTAGTTTAGTGAGACATCAATCCCACAAGGAGCTATTATCCCTATCTAATTGAGCACCCATAGTAACAAGACCTTTAGAAAGCTTTACCTTACAAGGAGGAACCAACCCCATAAGAAACCAAGCACCCATTAAACTAACTAAATAAATCACCTTTAACACCTATTTCTATTCTTCAACTGATGATGATCACTTTTATCTACACTTTTCACCTCTAATCTCTCTCAAGTTACCTCTAGGGCTAACTTGCTCAAAATACCTCTTTTAGGCTCATTTGGTCCAATGACCTATGTGACCTCTTGCATCAAATTGATTAGATAAATATGTTTAATCTTTTTCACACTCTAATGGTCCTATCTGACTTATGCCTTATCTTTCAAATGTTCTCTCCTTTGATTGAATCCCCACTTCTACAAATAACATAATTAGTCTAATTAAACCTTGTATGTATGCCACTCTCTTGTTTTAACCCATCTTAGTTAGATAAGATGCTTTAAATATTTGAATCAAATTTGAAATAGGTCCTAATACACATTAAATGTAATAACCACACACTCCTTAGGTTCGCCAATACGTCATTATCCCCAAACCACCATTAGGTCTTGGTGAGATCTAAAACAATCAGGCATTCATACTCACACATTATATGTGAGACTAATACAACCACATTAATCAATTTAAAATGATTTAAACACATAAAATATATCTCCAATATCCCATTTCTCACTCTCATATGGGTCCATTCCACCTAGAACACCAACTCAACACTTGAACCTGCCAATTAGGTCTCTTTGCTCTTTAAATTTTCATACACAAAAACTATAGTCTCAAAATTTTAAAGTAAAACACTCAAGTTTTTCACATATCCATATTATTAGATCACATTATTTAACCATTAATGAAATATTAAATACCTCCATGTGATTTAGACACTTAAACATAGGCTCTAAGAACTCGTATCAACTCTCTCAATATGACACTCAAACTGGTCATATACAGTCAAAATACAATCAAGATATTTTGAATCTCCATAATAGATCAAGGGAAAAATATGACAAACAATGAATTATAATAATCATTATAAAATTATTTAATATATCCATACTCATTTTCTTCCTCAATTCTACTCAAAACACCTTCAACTCACTCATGTAATATGGTCACTCAATTTGCTAGTGTATTCAACAGAGATAGTCAAATTCTAAGCAATTGTTCACAATGAATATGGATTTTTAAAACATAAAAAATCCACATATATGGTCCTAATGGAGTATAAAACACTCTATAATATATATTAATCATCTTGAAACATCAAAATACTATCAATAAAAATCAAATATCTTTCTTTGGTCACTTGTAGAACATGGTCAAACACATAGTCAACTTTAAAGCTTAATATATTTGACTATACATACATTAAAACCTTAGAAAAAATATATATATATGTTTCTTGGATTAATTTAAATTTTTTATTTTTACACCATCAATAAATTCATCTTGGAACAAAAGATATAATGAAAATACTACAGACTAGTTTTTCCCTTTGTTAATTTGAATATTCAAATTCCAATAATTATTGTTCAATGTAAAAATTGTATACACCTATCTTCATATAATTCCCTAAAATAACTTTATAAAATGTTATTTTTTTATCTCCTTGGGATTATCCTAGTATTTATCTTTCATCTTTCACCATTGATAATTGATTATGTGCTACCATGATTAAGATACTTAGTACCCTCGCATGCCTTCTGAGCACATTGAATACTTGACTCCAATGAACTTACACCACTTGGAAAATAATCATGACTTATGAGAAATTTATTAAATTATTGAATCATTATGATCTATTGGATTATAATCCTCACAATCATGTTCTCACCGTTGATCTCTATCTGACAGGTTTCATGCTCATCATTCGATTTGTTGCTCAAACTCTGTGATTGTGACACATGTCACTAGTGCGTGTAATACTAAATATTCTACTTTGAAATAAATCATTGTATATTTATATATTCATATTAATTTCTCATTTTTATATCCTTTATCTAATTAAATTATCACCATTGTATCTCCTCTGGAAAATTTGGCTAAATATAGAAACTTAGTGAACTCTATTTGAGAGGCCAACTTTGTACCTTAATAACTTTTGAGATGCTCAACCTCATGACCTAAAATTTGAATCACAGGATAACCTTTCATAATATAATACATCAATGTATAAAAATTCTCTTTAAACCTTCACACATGTGAAATATGATGTCATCAAACTATTTTCTTAGCTTTATCTACCAAGATGATTACATGAGCTTAGACATTCATATGACTATTTTGATGAATTTTTTTCACTTCCTTAAGCACTCTAAGAACTCATAACATCCCATAGGTTATATAAAACATGAACATACCATAAATATCATCCATAAATTGCTTAACTAAGTAAAGACTCTCTAAATCATCAATCTGATCACTTTACCATTAATGCATTATGAATCATGACCAAGCTTGACATTAATGACAACCTAATGTCAATGACCATGATTAATAGCTCACTGGACATGTACACAAGATATTACATCATATTTATAGTGGGGAGATATTTATGACCATTATTTTGATGGAACCATAAGATGATATTTCCTATCTCCAAAAATACTAAAAACATTCAAAAAATTAAAAACAATTTTGGCACTTAACTATTCTATTAGATCCTTGGCATACATGTGTTACTCCCATATTGATGGAAAACATACTCAGTTACTCCTACATACACATATGTGTCACAATTATACTTAGGTAATATATATACATACATAGATACATGATATATTCCTATTTTAGATGTTGGTCCTTCCTTCTACTCATGTCATATGGACATATGGGTAATCATTTTTTTTGATCTTGATACAAACATATATTATTTGATGATCACTTTATGCTATCATTTTTGAGCTTAAATATGTACTTACACATGCCTATTTTTATGATTATATATTACACATGGTACTTCAAATGTTATAGACTTGACATACTTTTATAACACATTGGATCCATGGGCCACTATGACATTTTTATGATGGTTTCTTATGCATTAATTTATGCACTTCTTTACATGTCTTATCTTATTTGTTTGAACATTTGAATATGATCCTTCATTTTTGGCCCTTGTGCCTATGTATTCTTTCTTTGAAATTTAAATCATGTCATTTTTTATGGTATGGATATTTAAATATGTCATTCTTGCTTTCATAGGACAGTCTACTAGGTCATATACATTTGAGTGGCATTTAAACATGCCCCTTATTTACGGTCTATTTAGACCATTGATTATTAACTTAATTTTGAGTGATCTTGCATGTGTGATTATTTTATTGTAGATATTTTATTGTTAATATATAGACATTGTCATGATATTTATCATGCATGAACCAATGCACTTCAATGATACATTTACCTAAACTTATTTCCTTTTATATGCTACATGGTTAGATTCATATATTAAATAGTTGTCTTACCCTTTTGATGTGAGTTAACTCCTAATTAATATTTTTACCTTACCTTAAATGGTGCCATATTATTGTGGGCATGCTTGGGAAGCATGTTCTCCACACTTGGCACAATTCTCAGATTCAGTGAGGACATGATTTGGAAGCATGTTATCCACACTCATTCAGTATTCAATACTTATATCAATTTGCATATTTAGTGAGTGAATGCCATATGGGCATGGCTTCCAAACATACAAAAATTTTAGATTCAGTGGGGGCATGATTAGGAAGCATGTTATCCACATTTATTTAGTATATGGTACTTATATTAGTTCATAGATTTAGTGGGGGCATGATTTTTAGAAACATTTTCTCCACACATATTCAATATTCAGCATCTCAAGTTTACAATGGGTGCATATTTTGGAAATATTACAAATTGATACTTATTGGAAATCCTACACTAGTAATTATATCAGTATTCAAATTTCTCCATATATAGTGTGGTCATGCTTTTGGAAGTATGTCCTCCACACTTACATAGTTAGTTGAATTAGCTAAAGCACATAGTTATATGATTCGTAGTCATAGTTGTGGAATAATCGTATACATTAGTACCATTTATATACACATTTTCCTCATGAGACATATCTAATATGCATGTTTTATGCAATATGTGCCTAATATTTCAAAATTAAAATTAGTTTCATATTCTATAACCATTACATGTGTTTATACCCACCCATAATTTTACAAATCATATTGAGCCAATATACTAGAGTAGTTGGTTTACCTTTTGATATGGCTAAGGTGATCAAATCACTCAATATTTCCAAGTTTTTAGGTTGGAATTCATCATTAGACCTCACTAAGTTATAAGTATCATTGCATTTCATGATTTATCTAATCTCAACTTCCAAGTGGTAACTAAATTTTGCCTCAAAGTTGGGGGCATGTGCCTTCTAATCTCTCTCTCTCTCTCTCTCTCTCTGTATATATATATATATATATATATATATATATATATATATATATACAGAGAGAGAGAGAGAGAGAGAGATTAGAAGGCACATGCCCCCAACTTTGAGGCAAAATTTAGTTACCACTTGGAAGTTGAGATTAGATAAATCATGAAATGCAATGATACTTATAACTTAGTATATATATATATATGTATATATATATATATATATATATATATATATATATATATATATATGATCTAATATTAGTTTTAGAGCTTTAAAATGATGCATATTTTTCAAAATAACTTGGCAATAGGTAAGGTGGTTACACTGACACACGGGTGTACTCTTAAACCTTGATCTTTCAATTTCAATTTATTTCAAGTACTTTTAACATAGATGATATTAATTTATTTTACTATGTAACATACTCTTGGTTATAGGTCAGTCACCAATAAATAACTTAAATTCAACTCAAGCAAAGACAAGGTGTGCATACACACCTAGGTACTTATTCCTTTCCTTTAAACTAGAAATTTCATTACTAGATTAAAAGGGGGGAAAGTAGATGATATTTTGTGATTATATAGTACCTAAATCGTGTACACTTATACAAATCAAACCTTAGTTTTTACTTTTAGTTATACACTCTCCTTATTTCCATAAGCCTCACACCTACTCTATCTTGTACCCCTTCACCTATCTCTTAGTCTGACTAGTCTTATAGTGATGACACATACATTATATCTTGCCTAGAATTCTTAAAATGTACTTATATTGCACCTCTACATTGTCTAATCCTATACATATTTTTATACTCCATAGGCACTAGTATATAGGAAAGATAGTGGCATTGATGTTACTATTCTAGCCCAATGCAAGTGTCTAGTTCCCTAAAGTCATCTAATTTGCAAATAAAATGTATCCTAATGGTTAGCCTAAGTGAATTATTACTCAAAATGGATTGATATAAATACAATATCAGCCTTCATTCATTACTCACCTATGAAACCCATAAAATACTAAAGAGAAAAAGGCACTTATCAAAAACCACTTTATCAAGCATTCAAATTGATGAAATCTTCTTTATTTCTATACGAGTCATAAGTAAAACACATCTACAAGTTTTAGGTACTAAAGGAGCATCATGAGATACTAATTTTCCAAGTTACAAGCTAGGTCACTATTGTACTTACTTTATAAACATTTCATGATTCAAACACAAGTTAACACGTGGAAAAACTACATCAATTTGAGGCCCTCTTCAGAGTATTAGATATGTAAGAAGCATCCTTTGATAGTAGGGTCATTAGGGTCAACTTGACACCATGTACCTACTAACCCATTTTTCCCTGAGGTCACATTGAATATGAAAATCTAGGTTTTTTCCATTTCACAAGGAGTGATTGTCTATTACCTAGATTTGAATGTACTAGAGAAAAGACAAAGCAAATCCTAAAAGCATCTAGATGTTTTCATCTTGTTTCACCATATATTATGTATAAGACACTATTATCAAACTTAGATAGTAACATTGACACAACCATCCAAAGATGATTTAACTATCTACATAGCCAAAGAAACTAGATCTAGAATCTAAAAATTATTCTATAACTATCTTCCTGCTTGCTTTTATCCTAACCTATATCTAGAACTACATTAGCATCATAATAAGTTAAGTACTCTTATTTATCCTATTTATATCTATCCTAGTTTTACTTTCTATATTTATAATATCTTAGCATAATAAATTTAGTGTATGCTTATATCTAAGTTTAGCATTTAATTGGCCTAGTATAGATCTAATTATCACCCTTGTGCCATTTCATTTATATATTCTTAACCCTAAGATTAAAGGGAAAACATACACATACATTTCATTTTAGGGATGAACACAAAATAATCAAAACAAAAAAAAACATTGTCATCTAATTTACATACAAGTAGAGTTAATAAAATTACATATTTCTGATGATACCATAGTTTCCTTCTATTCTCCTTGGCATGCATTATAAATAGTGAAAAGGATTGAAAAAAGATTTTTTTAATTATTTAGTTTTAGTTTTTTTATTCCTTTACTTTTAGTATTTAATTTTCATAAAATAATCACTTACTTATATGAAACCAAGAAAAGCCCAAAAATAATAAAAACTTAACAAAAATAGTGTAAAAATCCTCATAACACATGCAAGCCATATCAAAATTCTTACTAACCTATGCAAGAAACCACATCTTACATAAGATTTTTACATCTATATAATCACATATTATAAATCCTTATTTCAACACTCCATTAATCACACCTTACAACTTATTGCCTAAATAAGCTCATACACTTTTCCCTATCTCCTTCCTAGTATCCTTTAGATGACCCTTCATGAAACACTAGGTCTTGTTTGACACATTTTATTCCCTATAGTTAGAACACCTAGTACCACCATTATCACATAGTTTGACATCATCACTGAGTTAAGGTGTTAGTTATTTTGATCAACCCCTATTCCTCATCTCATCATAGAATCCTTAGTCACATTAGAATAAAAATAATGCATCCTTGATCCACCTATCATTATCCTCCACTAGAATAGAATATGTCAATACAACAACATCAAATACTAGCCTCTTGTTCACATTTCATTCTTATCCTTGATTCTAGAATCTTCTTATATCATTGACACTTAGTTTATGGCATCGATTGGGCAGATTTAACCTAATACAACATACATTTTTCCATGAGATGCCCATCTTGATCTCCCTCATTTCCCTAATCCTAATATTGACTAAGATCTTCACTTTATTATGATATTAGAGACTAAAGGTCCTTATATATATTTTTATGCATAGTTTGATGTTATTAGAAAGAATCAAGCCATTGTTTATGTCTTTTGATTCCATCACAAGAACCCATTGCCTCTATAGTCTCAAATCTTGTTCTACCAAAAAACTAACCAAACCTTATCCCATCCATTACATTGGCTGCCTCATCTAGGCCTCAAAGGGTCGAGTGCATAGTTTAGATTATGATATTTAAGTTCATACAATATCTTGAGGGATCATATACATTTTATTCCTAAAATCTAGGGATATAATAGTCCCTAATTTGCATGTAACTAGGGATGTCTTAGATGGTCTTTGAAGTAGAGAAACGTTTGGAATTTGGTTGGTATTTGAATTGATTTGTTTGAAATTTTGAATGAGATTGAATGGTTTTTGGGCCTAAATTAGAACCTAAAATTGGATTTTATAATGGAATTGTAACACAAAGAAATGTGAGTTTGAGATCAATAATGTAATGGATAATGTAACGGTACCAAATGAGATAAGGTTTTATTTCAATTGGGAAATACGACACTAAAAATGAATAAGGATGGTTTAATAAAGTGGGAGACATAACACCTTAGTGTGTTAATGTATAATATTTCATTTTGAATTGTTTTCTAATAGAACTTGACATATTTTTTTTGAATTTGGTTGTGAACACAACACTGGTTTTAGCAAAGTACACAAGTAATCACAAACGTAATTTAGAAATTGACATAGTTTTAAGGATTAATCATTGATTCATTTTGATATAATTAACTTTGAGAAGATAAAATTTAATGGTTCATTAATTAATTGAATAAATTACAGTGGCATTTTAATTCCACCCTTTTCTCAAAGATCTATATGAAAAAGCAATATTTAGGCATGTATACCTTTTCACCCTTGGATTAATGAGAATGCCATGGTAAAAGTTGTTTATATTATAAGTTTTCATTTGGAAATATATATGGTCATAATATACCTTTTAGTACATTGGCATAATAAATATACATCTATTATATGTGATAATTATTAGGCCATTCACCAAAGGGTCTAGTCCTTTATGACCACTTTAGCTATTAGGGTTTCAGTGAAGTACTACCAACATAATTAGGATATGAGGGACATACCAGATAATATTCCATTATTTTTGCCTTAGTTTATATACCCCATAAAATAATATGGATGGTATCCTACTAGGATGTGACTTCATATTCAATCCATTCCTAAAACTTATAGGAAGGTGATGAAATCCACCCCGTGTAGTGAAAAATGAAAAAAGGAAAAAACATCTTGTTTGTAGTTCTTAGTACACTACAGATGGGAAATGGAAGATCATACTTAAAAATGGTTTTTTTGGTCTAAAATAAAATAAAAAAGTAAACTTATGTGTTTTTTGTCACCTAGGATCCCTAAAGGGGGCAAGGGGAGAATATATGCACAACACTTTACAAAAATAAGAATGGAAATAACAAAAAACTTAAGCTAATAATGAAATTTATGTGATTTTAAGAGCACCAAGTCAAAGTGGGTGTTCATTATTAAGCACCAAATAGAAAATATTAATGAAATTTGCCTTGTGAAATTATGTAAAGTACTTTCAAAGATTTAAAAAATTGTAAGAAAAATGATTAAGAATTCAAATAATGATTTTAATTTTCAAGAGGAAGTTGATTTATGTAATTTTTAAGTCTTGGGAAATTTTCACATAGGGTGATCTTGTTATTTAGTAGGCTGATCCTATTGATTAGTAGTGTGAACCCACTGATTATTGGGTGAGTTCATCATTTCAAAAAATGATAATAAAAAACATATTTCACCTTTTAGCGACCTCACCATTTGTTTGTCAACCCCACTAATCACATGTCAATCCCTCTATTTATCATGTCAAGTCCACTAATTTTAGGAAAACATATTCAAAAATATAATAATGACTTTTCCATTTAGTATGGTGATCTTGTATATTTCTAGTCAATCCCATAATTTTACAAGTCAAGTCTATTAATCTACCAAAATAAATAGAGAAAATAGAGAGCACTATAAAGTGATCCTAAAAAATGAATTCCAAGGAAAATTTAGAAGAAAGGGGAAATAAATGCCAAATAGAAATCAAATTTTATAATTAGAAGACAAGGAGGGTTTTCAAGGAGTTTTGTGGGGTGCATGGTCCCATTGGGCATGCCAAATGTAGAGTAAGATTAAAAAATAGGTTAGTTTATTCATTAGTAAGAAAAATCAAGGAAAAACACCAAAAACTAACATTTTTATTCTACTCCCTCGGTTGTGCAAGGTCTATGAGGTAAAGAAACAAACAAGAAAGCATAAAAAAAATAAGTTATGCCTTCCCCATGGAGTTTACCATCAAAGTTGGTCCACAAGTGTGATTTTGCCCAGATATAGAACTTGAAATATTTAATAATGTCATCTATTGAGTGCCTCCAACATCTCCTCAAGACCTATTAGATTTTTTTTTAAATTAATTAGAAGAATTGATGAATCTTTTAGATGGATTTCTGCATGGTTTATTTGCATTAAATTTTTTTTTATTAGATTATGGTGGCCCTTTTATTTATGGGCTTGGAAAATTGATAGACCATAAATATAAATATGAGAATCAATTTCCCAATATGATTCAATTTAAGTGGACCAAAGGCATTCAATTTTGGAGTTAATATTGCAATTAATAGGCATGACTTTCCAAATTCATATATTTGTTGTATTTATGTTGATATTTTTGGATTCATGACTTTTGTAACTGATGACTTCAAGTTGATGTCAATTTAATATATTTTGTTGAATTTATGAATTTACCAAATTAAATATTCATTAATTTTCCATGGATTTTTCACTTAATATTTTAATATTATTTGTTTAGTTAAGTAATCTTGATTAGCTTTTTTACAATTCTTAAAATTTCATAAATTATTATGCACAAATTATAAAAAATGTCAAATTTTTTAAGTAGAAATTTAAATATTGATGAATCAAAGTAAGGTGAAAATTGTGTGAAATTCATTGACCAAATTAGGGATGTATTCATGCAATTTAAAATATGCACACCAAGTGCATGGAAGAATTTAAACATTTTAGTGGTTTGTGGTCTAGTTTGTGCATTATTATGAGAAGTAATTTTAACTTGTAATGTTGACATAAAAATGATAAAAATCAAATGTATACATAAATTTATTAGGTTATTTAGGATATATAATAGTATACTATGTCATAAATATATGCCACAACTATTTATGCATAAATGTATGAGAAAATTTTGGAAATTATGAGATAAGAAGGTGTTGTGATTGATTTAACATATTTGTTTAAATTGATTATTAATCTATGAAATGAATACATATCATATAACATTACCACTATTTTTTATAATATTATGGAGGGTTCATAGTGAGGATATCATCATACTATATGTCAAAACTAAGAAACCTTGGGATGTTGACTAATAAATGGACATTGAGCTTGTAGGATATGAAATTATTAATGAAATATTTGATTTGTGAAGTAATATCAACATGATTCCATTATATATAATAATGGATATTGGTATTCCAATATTTATTTATATTCCTATTACTCTCAATCTTGTAGACTATAGAAGAGTAGAGCTAATTGAGATTAAAGTTTTTGAGTTAAGTCTATGAAGATATTTTGAGTTCATTGACATGAAAATAAATGAGACCCATTATCCTACCTTTATTGGAAATAAATGAGTTTATGATGACCAAATTATTAATAATATAATGCACAATCAATTAGAGGAACTTCAAGGGGATAAGAAAGTGGTTATACCACTAAATAAATTAGAGCATAATCCCTATGTTATTACCAATAAACCTAAGTCACCTTATGCATATGGTGATAAAAATTAGTTCAAATTCAGAAAAATTACAAATTAAAATGTCATATGAGATGTGGAGTATTAGTTATCTAAACCACAACTTGAGCAACATATACAACCACAAATAATAAAGCAGCCAGTCTATAAGCTAGTTTTAATAAAGTCTCTAGCTATTCAATTTCAAATTGAAGAATGTACCTATCCATCTATGTGATCTACAACTAAATAAGAGGTAAATTTACTATATAATATAAGTGTAATAATAATATATTATACATAGCATACTTTATAAGTTGTCTTGCCTTAAGAAGTAACATATTCAATAATTGGTGACTCAGATATGCATATGTTGAATTGGGCTAAGGGAGATCGTAAGGTATGACCTTTGTGAATGGTAATATCCACATTAAAAAAATTACCAAAATATTTTATGATATAAGATCTCAATAAATTTATCTTAAGATTGGATCACCATGTAATGGATATAGACTAAAGATTAAGCACACTCAATTAAGCCTTAAAGTGAACTATTGTGACATGGTGAGAAGTGCATAGAAAAAAATAATTACAATGGGATGATGTGTGAAAAATTATACAATCATAATTTTAGTTACCCCTCATTATTAGAACATAGTAGTTTTTATTTCAAGGAGGCCAATGTCTAGACTACATATTCATAAATGTGTAGATATATGGTCTATGCAAGGTGTTGAGCATAGATAATGGGTACATATTTTCAGCCACATGCTAGCACCACTTCCAACTACATCGATATGCATCAGGGGTGCATGAGGGAAAATAAACATTGGGCATAAGTACAAAAATATTTTATTCAAACTTTTTTTTTTGAAGATAAAAATTGAATAGTGCATAATGTGTTGCAAAAACAAAATCTATGTTATGTCTAGGGAGAAGATTTGGGAAATATGAGAGACTCATTATTGCATCAAGAAGTAACTCAAGATTTGAATCTAGTATTTCATAATTACAAGGATATTAAATAGGATAAATGTCTTTTTAAACCATGTAATAGAGTTATAAATGAGCTAACAAAATTTAGTGATAATTATGGGGATTTGTATTTTGAAGGCTTATTTGAACCAAAGTGAAAAGTAGAACCAACAAGTGTCTAAATCGCATAACAAGTTGAATAATAAATACTATGAAATGTAAACATTCCATAATGATAATGAGAATGAACTCTATAAGAGTCATTACCCATTGGATCAAACAAAGTATATCAAAAAGCATTCAAGATTGAAGAAAAAATTGGAATAGAGTCAATGCCCAAACTTGTGATTTTGGGAGACTATTGGGCTCAAAACAAGATTTTTAAGGCATTACATCTATTAAGAGATTATAAATCTATATTTTTGACTAAGTTCCTAGAATTTAAAGGTTTATATCCACCTTTGGTTGAGATACACATTGAAATGAAATAATGTGCTAGACCCATTGAAAATTTCCCATATTGATTGAATCCCAACATGAAGATGAACAAGAAGGCTAAGCTAGATCACATGAAATAAGTAGATAAACTTATATTGCATTGGTTCCATATTAGTGTATTAAAATAATAATTATGATATTTGGGTATGTAGGTATTATCACACACTAAATTATGATTGCATTAATGATTCATTTTACATACCTTTCACAAATGAGGTTCCTGAATAAGTCTTGTTCCACAAGGTATATTCATTCATGGATGGATTCAATAGATACCATAAAATTCCTATCATATACTAAGACCATGACAAAATAAATTTTGAAAAGGAATGGGGTTCATTTACATATAAGGTAATGTTATTTGGTCTTAATAATGCTCCAATAATTTTCTCTAGAGTTATGGTAACTGTGTTTAAATATTTCATTCATGATTGTCTAGAGGTCTATTTTGATGATTAGGATATATGGTATTTGTTTAAAGATCATTTTTAAAAGATAAATTTAATGATAGAATGGTATTGATCCTTGCACATTAATTTGAATCTAAAAAAATCTTATTTTTCACACCTTTCAGTGTTCTATTGGGTCACATCATATACAATGATCAAATTTTGGTTAACCAAGATAAAATTGTAATAATAGTAGGGATGCCACCTCCATATATTTCCATAGAGGTGTGAACCTTTTTTTGTTAATATAGGATATTACAAAAATTTCATCAAGGGATACACAACCATCTCTATGACATTAGAAAATTTATTATGCAAAGACATAAACTTTGAATGGACACCTAACTATCAAAAACCATTTATTGAACTCAAATAAAGATTAGTAACATCTATTATCTTATTTTTTCCAAATTAGAGTAGTCCATTCCATGTACATGTGGATTCTTTAGGTATCATAATAGGAGTTGTCTTAGTGAAACTAGGGGATGGTGGGTTAGATAATCCTATACACTTCACAATAAGGAAACTGTGAACTGCATAGAAGTATTATATAAACAAAAAGAGAAGCCTTAATAATGGTTTTTTATCTACATAAATTTAAGAATTACCTTTTTGCCACACCATTTGAGCTTTTTAAAAATCACCAAGCCTTGTGCTACCTAATTAATAAGCCTATGTTGGGTGGAAGGATTTCCAAGTGGTTGATGTTATTCCAATAATTCTAATTTAGAATCAATGTGAATTTAGGAAAAGAGAATGTGGGACTTGATCATTTGAGTAGGATATGGAATGGATAAGAACTAGAATAAATACAAGATGAATCCTTAGATGTGCACTTATTTATAACCTCTAAAATCCCTAAAAATATGGAGGACATTGTGAACTTCATATAATAAGTAACTTTTCCTATGCACTATATTCGAAGGGATAAAAATAAAATAGTTACACGAGCCATTCCTTATAGCCTCATCATTAGATTATTGTATAAGATCGAGAAGGATGATGTGTTATGCAAAGTATCCTTAAAACATAAGTAAACACAAATCCTTTTAAAATAACATTAAAGAGTTGGAGGAGGCCATTTTTTTAGGATAATCCACTATGATAAAAATACTACAAAGTGGCCTTTGGTGGCTGAATTTGTTTTAGGATGCTCACAAGGTGGAAAAATATTATGATGTTTGCCTATTAATGGAAAAAATGAACATCATCAAGATGAGATGCCATCAGTTATAATTCTATTATATCAACCTTTTGAATAATGGGGAATTTATTTTTCAATACTATAAATCCCCCAAATGAATGTAGTCATGAGATATATATCATTACTACAATAGACTATTTCATGAAATAGGTGGAAGCTACTGCAACACCAAGTTGCAATACGAAAGATGCTACTAAATTTTTGTATGATAATATCATAACAAGGTTCAAATGTTTTATTAAATTGGTTAGAAAAAAAATTAATCACTTAATCAACAAAACAGTAAATAATCTTACTAAATATTTCATGATATCACACCAAAAAAGAATGACCTATCAACCACAAGAAAATAAGCAAGTTGAGGTTTCAAAAAAAGTATTGGGTAAAATGCTAATAATGATATGTAATGTTCAAAGGGATGATTGGGAAGATAAAATTCCTAAAATTATTTGGACATACATGACAAATTATAAACATGTGATAGGCTTCACTGCCTTCCTTTTGGTTTAGGGTCTTGAGGTAGCTATGCTTATGGAATACAGTGTTCCTAGTCTGCAAACTGAAATGATTATGAGGTTGGGTGATCAAGACTCACTAAAAGACAAATTGATGGATTTTTTCAAGATGGAGGAAAGTATGAAAATAACATAGTGGACATAAGATATTAAAAATTTGAGTCAAAAAGTGTGGCATGATAAAAAATTGAGATCTAAGTAGTTTTATCTAGAGAAAGTGGTATTACTCTATGATAGTAGATTTAAAGCATTTTTGGGAAAGTTTCACATTAGATAGAAGGGAACCTATATCATTCATGATGATTTATAGTAAGGTAAAATTATTTTAAAATATCTGTAAGGAATTATTCTACCATGGTGTGTAAATGGATTTAAGATTAATCCTTACCATCATTCATCTCTAAAAAAGAGAGAGGGTGTTGAGTAGCACCACATAGTTAATATTTTTTTAGCTTTGTTTTGTTTTCTATTTTTATTCTTAGGGTTAGTGTGTTTATATAGTTTTATATTTTTGTCACAACACATCAAAATGAAGATTAGTCAGTCAAAATCATAGAGTGTGATCGATAAACAAAGTTATCCTAAAGGAAAGATAAATAGAAATAGGAAAATGGTGGTCATCAATTATGTTTAGGAATGAGGTGATGACAAGACATGTATAAACAAAGGATAATTAGTGGTCATTAAAAACTATTAATGATGATTCACTTGAGATATTTCATCTCTCCTAAATTAGATCGAGTGATAGATTGATAAGATGTTCTGTAAAATAAAGTAAATAGATGATCATATATCAAGTCACATCACATACATACTGATGGATGGATCATATAATGTAGATGTAGAATGTTAACATTCATATCAAATAACAACCAATTTACATAAATTTTAGAGGTAAAATTGTGTGTAACTAGATCAATGCATTTAAACTCATAGACTAAATAGATTTCGATGGTAAACACTATATAACAAATGGAGTAGACAACTCAAAGATATTACACACTTATGCAAAAAACATAACTCTGTAATCTACATCTAAACTAGCTACTTGTGCATAGATTTATCACTAGTGCTAGATCAAACCAAGAAAGTGTTCAATTGAGTCTACAATAGAAACCATGGATAAGGCACAATTATTGATTATGATCACTAATGTGTAGAAGGAGGAAATGGGGATTGGCTTAAGACTCAAAAAATTAGATATCATGATCTATACCCCTTTGATTTTATTGATGTGTTAGATGCTACTTTGTTCCCCCTAACCAACAAGATGTATCATAAGTAGGATAACTAGCACTTTAACATCCTCTATGAGGCTCTAATGTCAAATGACTAATCACATTACCTACTTTTAGCCAAATATGAGGTAATGCTAACTTTACTAATTAGATATAATGAGGGTGCCATTTAATTATCTCAAGATGTTATAATATTGATCAACCCTGCAACCATGGTAAGATAAATGGGGATTCCATTTGAGGGCAAGTCTCTTTTGCCTTACAAATATACAACTCCACCTATCCACTCCAACACTAAATAAAAATATAAAAGGTTAGGTAGAGGAATCTCCATCAATTCTATGGAAGATGTTTTGGTTTGTATCATGTCTGAATGCATCACTAAGTGGTTCTGAAAGATAACTAAGCATATAAAGTAGTCAACCAAAGGTGTTGTGGAAATTATGTATTACATGATATGTCTACAAAAGGATTTTAACTATCCTAAGTTTTTTGTCTCATAACTCATAACAAACATTGATAAGATTTTTGATGGTACATCACATGCATTCTAGTACTACTCCTATGTTTCACATAATGGAAGGCGTCATAAGGACCAGTTAACCTAGTTAGAGATTTTTGGCTTAATATTACATTTACCAACATTGCATGGACTAAAATAGGGTAGTATTATGAATAGTTGAGGGGATTCAATGCATGATCATTGGATATATAATCCATAATTATTTTTCACCCCAAGGTACTTATGGACATGATCCAGTATCTTAGACAACATGTGTCAATTACAAAGTTGCATAATTTAATCCAAATCAAAGTGCATGAGTTAACCAAATAAACCTTAACTTTGTTTCCCTTTTTCATCATTATGTTAGATACATAGGTGGAAGTCCTATGGTATAAATCTTTAGCTTCTAGATCAGTAAAACCTGTGTGCTCTATTCCTCTATATGCACAACAACATATTCCTTCATAGGCCCAAGCTTAATCATAAGTGCAAGATCAACCTCAGGTACCACCAAAAATAATATTGGTTTCATCTTAGGATAAGAAAGGAAATACAAAGGCACCAACATGATGAGCTTCACCACTACCATATAATAAGAGGGCATGCCATATAAAGTCCTAGATTGATAATAAACATTCTATAAAGATAAAAACTGAGTGTGACCTGGTAGAGCTAGGAATTGAATAGAAAGAAGTTTTTTAGTCCATGTTCATAGACATCAAAAATGACATTTAAAAGTAAGAAGAGGATAAAGATTTTTTTTATGGAAGGTAATGTACACCTACTAAATGCATAATTAGGTATGATAGGATAGGTGGGTTTATATCACCTTATTGCTTCCTCCCATTATAGTTAATATTATAGGCTAGGAAGCAACTCAACAAGGGATTTATATAGAAAATTTTCAAATAGACCCATCTATAAGAGCCTTTAATACAAAATAAGAAGACTCATTGACATAATAAAGTCCACCTCTAGAACTAATGCATAGATCAAGGACCCATATTACACCTTGACCATCTCCAACAATCAAAGATAGGATGGTGTCATTTACAGATCCAATAAAGGAGAGTGATGCACACCAAGCATAATATTCCCAATAATGTATTTAGGTCTAGAATACAAAGAGGCCAAATAAGATCCATACTTCACTACCAAATTATAAAAATAATGTCTTTGTATGAAGAGGTACTATTATGGAATCATCCTCTTCTAAAGATTTAAAATTAGTTATAGTGTTGGACTTATCAACTCCCATGAAGGATATTTAAGAAATTAATTTAACATAGGATGAGACACAACATGAATCTAAAAAAAAAACAATAGGATTCAAAAGAGGCATGAAAGGAGGCTTAGAGGAAGGAAAATAAAGATAATAAGAAAAATAAATAAGAGGTGAAGTGAAAGGATGTTGAGGAAGAGGAATAGTGTAAAGAATAAGACACTAAGGAGGAGTGTAGGAAAACTTTTAAGTATAGTCTAAAAATAAAAGAGTTGAATAATAAGAGGTATATAATAATGAATAAGAAGAATTAGCAAGGAAATAACAAGAACCACATGATGTATTAAAAAAAAAAGAGGTGGTAGCACTTGCAAAGGTTTAGGAGTGTCAAAAGGCCAGAGAATATTTGTGCATACAAAAAGAACAATCCATGCAAGAGATTGAGGATAAAGAATCCAAAGATAAATTCAAGTCTATAGTTAAATCCAAAGCCAATGTATAAAAATAATCCAAGCCCAAGGCTAATGTGTATATTAAATCCAAGGCTAAGTCAAAAGCTAAAGCTAATACTAAAATAGAAGTTAAAGCTAAATTTGAGGTAGAAAATAAGGATAAGGATAAATTAGAAGATAAATATAGATCCAAGATAGAAGAAAAAGCTAAGGAAAAATTAAAGGGTGCAATACAAAAAGAACTTAAAACACAAACAAGTGCATAAGAAGAGGCTCCCTATCCAAGACCCCAAATAACTAGCCAAAGAATATGGGATGTTCCCACATCATCAACCTAGGGCAAGACCTTATCTATTCATTTTGTGAATTTCATGACAGCCCCTATAATTATTGTAACATCATACATGTATCTAAATATAACTACACACAAAACATCTTTGGATGTCTCCTAGTAACCACTCACCAATTAAATTGAAAGTTTAGATTCTTTTCAAGAATCAATAGTATAAAATACTTCATCCTTAGATCAGTTAGTATTGAAACTATGAGATTAAAATTTATATCTTAGCCTTGGGTTCACAAATTCCCACCATCTCAATGAAAAAAACTATCCTATACTAGTTATCTAATTCTTAGGTGACTCAGTCATGTCTGAAGAAATAGTTCTTAGCTTTATTGGCACAATTAACAAAAGATTACCAGTTGTGCACAAGCTATAATCACTACAAGTTCAAGGGTATAAAATCAAAGTATAAATGGAGGAAATATATGAGATATTAGATGAATATGAACATGTTATATATAGTTGTGCTTCAAGCCAATTAAATAATATAAGGTATACTGAATTAGAAGCAACAACCTAATAAATCATTATTTATAGTTAAGCCATTTTTGAGAGGGTGGACAAAGCCAAATATTTAATGTAATATCATATGGATACCTTTGAATAAATTAACAATGAACTCAAATATTTGTTGGATTCCTGGTATAATACCATGAAGAAATAGTAAACCTAGAAAAATGAGATTTTGTGTAATTCATTTACTAGCATTCAAATACATAGGTATGTGGATAGGTTAGAGGATCTATCCTAGGAAATCAATATTAAAGTGTAAAATTTTGGTAACTCATCACAATTATAAAATATAAGGTTATTCAAAACCTGATGGTGATTCAAGTGCCATTGTGCACATTACTCATTATGGTGCAAGAAGTGTTGACTGACTAGAAAATGCTTAAGAAAGATTTATCCTAGCTTGATCCTTTTATTTCATAATTTTTTTATGAGCCTCAATTTATCCCCCCATAATATATAAAACATGAACTATATTATATGAAAACTATGACAAGCTCTCAACTAACTACCCAACAACAAACATAGCCTTCACCAATAGCTTCTATAGAACTAAGTGCTTTATCCATAGCTCAAGTAGAACCATCATCGTAATAACCTATTGTGTATCTAACCCAGAGCATGCCACCGCCTACTCAATAGGTACCATGCACTCCAAAAAAATTATATTTTATTTATTTTTGGACAAAATTTTGTAGGATGGCATTAAGCATTAGGAGCAGGGCTAGGTTGATTGAAAACCTATAAAGCACAACTACCTAGTTAAGCTAGTCTATTAAAAAAGTAAGAGGTTATTAAAATAATATACTACTTAGTTAAAAACCTAAAAGTGTGGCTAAGTAGTGTGAAAAAGGTGAAAAGAGGTAAATGGAACTAAAAGTGACAATCATAATTTTTTTTAGTTTAGTTGTTTAGATTAGGATATCTTGCTATGACTGTCTTAGTATGAGACAATTGTTTAAGTTTCAAAAAGTGTTCGGAGTAGAGTAGGGATACTAAAATATTTGAGTATAATTTATGTAATTGTGTGTTAATTGTAATATTTTTTATTTTTTATGTATTTATATTTTGTGAGCATAACAATAGACTTCAAAATAGGAAGAGACCTTCCTTTTAGGCATAGTGAAAGGCTAGAATATGAAGTGACAACACTTTTTAAAACTCTATATATAGTGCTCAATTGTATTTAGATATGGTTCTAATGTGATAGATATTAATATATATTATTTTGGAATAGTTTTCCAATATATATTTTATCATTATTATATGCATAATGAATACTTTAATTTTTCTTAAATATGTTAATCATATAGTTATAGTGATTATTCTGATTCTATTAATTCTATGTCTCTGAAGCATAAACATATCTTACTTACCTATTAAAAAATATATTTAGTCTAAATTTTCATCTATTGTTTACTTTTATGAATTCATACATAAGCTACCCCTAAATTAACATGTCTTGAAGGGTTTTCCAGGAACCTCTGCTAACAATTTACATTTGGGTTCAATTTTTACCTTACAAATTAAATGACCATAGGAAAATTGGTTCACACATATTCATCCCTATTGATCTTTGGGATAATAATTTAAATTATCTTAATTATTTAACTCAATAAATATTAGTTTGGTTGAGTAAAAATATGATAAGATATTTCAAAGGGTACTTAGTCTCTCTTGAATTGAAAAAGACAATGATTTGTTCTATGATTCAAAACTGCTGAGAGTTAAAAAATTTAGAACTAAAATATGTTGGAAAAAAAATAATTTATTTAATAAAAATATGATATGCACCCATATCCTTGGTTTAGTCAACCCTTTTTTAATTCAAAGTTACATTAGAGCAAGCATCACTCATTTTTTAGTTTATATGGGTAGGTTAGCAAGAGGCAAAGTGACATAATTTTATCTCTTGTAAACAAGGGTAAATGTATAGTATTTGTTAATGACATGTATGGGTAAGTCATTATGAATTTTTTAGGATATAATTGTTATCACTTTGAGTTTCACTCTTTAAGGAGGTGTTTTAGGTCTGATTTTTTTGATTTAGTTTCAAAAATAGGGCTACCAATTATTATATCCTCATCATCTTCACTTGAAGTACCCTCCTATTTACTTAAATCATCTCCATTTTATCTTCGTACAACAATTCCTCATTTGAAAAGAGAGATGGTGGTAGGGTAATGGGTTACAACTAGTCGAATAGGGGTATAACACTCATCATCAAATGGAAAGTGAGTCCTTAAGGGCTCCCCTTCACTTTCCTTCCATACAATGGTTCCTAAATCAAAAAGGGAGATGGTGGGAGGGGGAAATGGCTCATTTGGTACAGTGGGATGGATATGATCATAAATTGGTTTGGGGTTTGAAGTATTACTCTTCCAACTTGGAAATTTGGGGGTAATGGGATCATTTAGGATTTTTTAGGGTACAGAAAAAGAGGCTTTTGTAAAAGTTTATCTACTCTATTATTTCCATTTAGTGATAATCCTATCAAATTTTTATATACCTTAATCTTTATGAATAATTTCAACTTGAAAGTGGATGAATGGCTCAATAAAATTTCAAAATTTCTTATTTTAGGAGTTTGAGGAACTTGAGGAAGTAAGTTTAAAAAAAAATTCTCTTCTCAATCAATTTCTACAAGCTTGGCCTTGATATCACTAACAATTTGGGATAGGCTAATATCAGTAGAAGGCTAAGTTGGAGTAAACGGGCGTATATAGGACTGATGACATGCTTGGAAAGGTTGGTAAAATTCATATATAGATCCATATGATGAGAAATTTGGATAATTATAGGTTTGATATGGTTCTTCGTAGGGTTGATATGGACCAATATCTTGGATCAAGTTGACATCTACTTCAAACTCAACCATGAAACTTCAATTGAAAAATAAAAAGTGAAGGGTAATCAATTGGAAATAATACTTGGGTTGATAAAACCAACGGAATGAACTCAAAGTTTCCATTAATGCCTATATATATATTCCTCCAAAGGTTGATGTATTGAAGGACAACAACAATCCTATGATGGATGAAGTACTTTGAGTACTTGTCCCATTGGACATGCCAAAAAAATTTGTCACTTTGTGTTACACCATTTAAGGAGGTGTTTTAGGTCTTCTAACTCAATTGGAAAATGGAAACACTTCTAAAATGTGGGTGACCTAAATGGTGGAGTGAATCTCTAGAGAGGGTTGGCTCCCTTGATTTTACAATTAAGACTAACACTAAACCTACTCAACTATAAAGAAAAGGGAGAGACAAAAACTTAAAATGAAAGAAAAATAGGTGATGCACCAAATGTCTGGACCACTACCACTCATTTTTAGTTTCACAAACAAATGATATAACTGACTTAATACTACACAAATCCTAATATGATCCTCTTACATCAGTATTCTATAGAGAGGCTAGAGATTCAATGCATAAATAGGAGAGAGGAAAGATATCTACTAATAATCAATGTATGAACCAAATATGACACTAAATACAACCTAAAATATTGACTTCCAACTACATAGAGGTGAGAAAATGGGATAATAAACAAGGAGAATTGAATCATCACATGATAAGATCAACCATTCATAGATACACACTAAACACAATCATAAAAGAAGGTAAAAAATAGTCATATATTCATTTAAAGGGCTTACAAAATGAGTGACGATCTACCATACTCATGTGGAGGATGATTTAAAATTCATTTGCTAGAGTACATATAGGAGAATAAGGAGGAGAGTGAAAAGTAAAATGTGGATAAGTTCATGATGGTTATCATCTAATCATGAGAGAAATTACAACCTCAAAGAATAATGAAAAAATAGTCCTAGATTCCCCTTCTACATGTGTTGGCTTTTCTTGATGATGGATTCATGAAAGGTGGCATAGGAGTCTCTTAGATTTGTATGACTCATCTTATCTTATTTAAACTGACCTCTCTTCTTAATATAGGAGTTACAAGTTGACACTTATGTCCATATGGTATTAATTAACCCATGCTCTCATTCTAGTAAATAAATATGTATGCTCAATTATGAATTGGTAGTTACAAACCACATTTAGTCCTAATTCATTTCCTACCCATATCCTCCTAAACTATACTTGGTTTTTATTGCCAATTTAATGCATATTTAATGCATGGATAATGAGATTTGTGGATCATATTTATCCACCATCATCTTATCTACCATAATACCTCCCAAACAATTTAGAGCTTCTTCAATGTTGTTGAGCCAGTTGGGTAGGATGTCTTCATGATGGGTGCATACTTATAAACTTTTATCTAATGAATTTTCTTGAAGAAATGTGATATTTTTTGGGGGTTTTATCCTCATTCACTTCACTCAGATATGGGTTTTTATAAATTTTATTGTCTTCATGCTTTGTAAGAACTCTTACTCATCTTTCATGTATCTTTCCTTCACAAAAGTTATCACTAAGAAAATATCTAACACAATCTTCATGAAAGTAAGTCCCTCCCTCTTCTTTTCAAATTTTATTCAAAAAAAAATTGTAAATTGTATCATCATAAATTTTTTGACTAGTCTTTGTAGCATGTTTTTGAATATTAAAACACTTAGAAAATTCTCATGAAGTGCTTCAGTCTCTCTCCCTTTTTTGATAATTTTGTCTCCATGACTTTTGTCCTAGATTTTTTCAAAATAATTATTTCAAAGACTTAAGCCTTCACAAAAAAAAGTATCATAATAATTATTCTAAAGACCCAAGATTTTATCTTCACCAAAATTGATTTTATACAAAGATTATAACATAAGTCTTGATAATTTTTTGGAAGACCTAAAAGACTTAGAAAATTATTGCAAAGTCTTCAAAAAATTTATAGACTCTCATTCATGCAAAATTTCCAACTGATCTTTTTGAAAAAAATGTGAAGACTATTCTCCTTGACAAAAAGTGTGAAGGCCAATTTTGAAACTATGTTAAGTATTTTGATTATGACTTATCCCTTTGGGAATAATAAAATATGAAACATTTCCCCTATGTATTGAAAAATCATTGCATGTTCTTGGTTTATTTTGCCTTGCATGTATAATTTTCATAGTCTAAAACATCTCCAAAACCCAACATCCTACAACTTATCAATCTTTTTTTTGTGCTATAAAACTACCTAAAGGCTTTACAAACACAACCTATAGAGACCATGTTTACCCTTATGATGCTCCAAACATAAAATTGACCACACTTTTATGCTTGTAATCTATACACCATGAAGATTCTTGTAGGGGACTCTATCTAGATGGTTTTTTTAAAAATGTAACCCTTCTTATGCAAAGGTTCATGAGGCCTCTTGGGGGCTAAAATAGCCAATAATAATGTCTTTGGGAATTATATGGGTATCACTTAATCCTAGAGGCCCAATTAGGGTGATAATATATAGCTTGTTTTGGAAAGTCAATGAATATTTGGGATGTCTAATTATAAGGAAACACCATGAGTCATTTAATCCATGAAGCTTTAATGTTTATTGTGAACTAATTCCAATTTAGTGGATAGTGATTGTTGAAATATACTAGAAACAAAATTTTCTTGGGAAGAGGTGATGTCATATCCAAGATCACTAAAGCTAAATCTATCCATATTGTATTAGATGATTATTGTCAGCCAAACATCATGATTTCTAGAGAAATGTTAGTGCTTGTAGGATTTATTTTGGTGAGGTTTATTCCAATGACATCAATGCCTATTAAGGGCATAAGTTTCATGATAACATAAAACATACATTATAATGTTTTTTTTGTGTAAAATTGTAGGAAATAATGAGGGCCTAATTTTTATTTCATTAATAGTATGTCTATGTACACTTGTTGCCTTTTTTTATTTTCTTATTTCATTTAAGTAATACAATACAGTTATTGAATTTTTACGGTATATTAAACCATGTTAAAGTTGTAGTATTTCAATATTCTAATTTTTATGACCACTATTGATTTAATGTCAAGGTTCACTACCTATGAAAATATCTATGAGTTATGTATCCATGAGTTATTAACTTTTGATGATATAGGAAGATGATAAATTCTTAACTTTGTTTTAATAACCTCATATTAGGATAAGTTTTTGTTACTTTCACAACGTACCCTATTTCTTCCAAAAATCAAGGAACCTCCTTTTTTGCCTTTTGTTATGCTCCTGCTTGTGCTCATAGCCTATTGGTCTCAATAGACACAATTAGCCTTGGTGGTTTTTATTGGTTTGCATGATGAATTGAGACTCCAAACCATCACCATTTGAAATACCACATTTATGTGATAAAACTTCATATATAACACTCAACATGAAAGTGGAATTTTGAGTTCCCAAATTGATTTGAATCTTGGTTCTCTTAGCTATCATACCTCTCTTAGCCTAATATAGTTTTCATTTATATTTAAATTCCATTTTATATCTATATACCTATCCCATTGTGATGAACAATCCTGAATAGTAAAGTTTCATATATAACACTTGACCTTGAAATAGATTTTTGTTGCACTTATACTCATATGGTATTCTTGCCTACCTATTTTCTCAACTTCAAAACAACTAATTTAGGATGGTTAATTTAATTTTTATGCCTATTTTTACCCCTAATAAAAATACCATAAAATAAACTATGCTCATGTGGATAAGTTTCATGTTTTGATCTCTGAGCAAAAATGAATTTTAGAGGCACTTGTCCCACTTAAAAGGTCATCAAATGAGTTATTTTCTACCTTGCTTAGGTCTATAGGTTTTAATTCTATTTTTAATTCTAATAAATACTCCATATTATCCTTCTATCTCATGCAATCAAGATTCATGTTGTGTACTTCTCCCCAAAATGACTTTTGAACCCTCGTATTGTACATGCAAAATCTCATTGGTATCTAGTCAAAACTTGTCATTTCTTTATGTTAGGTCTAGTTGATCTGCATCAAAAAATTCATAATTCCCTAGACCTAATAAGGATTTTGACCTCTGATTAAGTCTTTGGGACCTTCATCTTCCCTTTTCAAGTCGTAATAAAACTTTTATGGGTGAATAGATCTAAGTTTGAAATCAATTAGCTCCCTAGACCTAATTAGGTCCCCAAACCTTGACTAGGTTTGGGAGGGGATTCATTTTTTTTAGTTTATATCCCTTTGGGGCTATCACATAACCATAGGAATAAATTTTGGGGGCCTAAAGAGTTCCAAGGATGTGGGGGGGGGGGTGTAATTTTCATGTTCTCCACATGTGAGTGGAATATTCCTTGTATTCCTAATTTTTATATATTCCATATTTTGTGGAATTAGTTATTAGATATTTATTTCCATGTGAATTCCTCTTTTATTGAAAGTGGGTCTATCTTCCTTATTTTTATGGATATTGGATATTTCTTGTAATATGTTATACTTTCCTTGTCATGTGGAGTTGGTTAAGATCACATGTTTTTGGAAAATATGCCCTTAGAAGGTGGAGAGATGAATATGGCATGTTCCTCCTTGGGAGAGCTTTTGGATAAGATTGATGAGATGGAGGAGGGTTGTCACATGTTGGATAATGCTTATATTAGATAAGCATTGAAAATTTCTCCTCCTTTTGTGGATTTTATTCATTTTACTATATATACAAGGTGTGGTGTGGCCTTTAGAGGTTGATGGTTTATTTCTAGGGTGTGGCTTTGAGGATCAAAGTCAAAGTGTATGTCTTTTTTAAAGTGTAGGTTTTCATTATAAGATGTGGTTTAGTAACTTGTGAGATACAACATTGTGTAGGTGCAGGTGAAAGTGTATCTTTTTGTGTAACACTTTCTACAGGAGATTTTTTCTATCTTTGTGAGAGTTCATTTCAATCTTATTTTAGATTATGAATTTATTTTAAAACTTTCATTGGTGGATGTGTCATACATTACATGAACCATGTTAGATATATTTTATCTATATTTTTATCTTTCTCTCATTTATACTTTCATATTAATGGTGAATAAAGGAATGTTTTTATGATGCATGTTATTGCATAGCTTTAGATTTGGTTTATGGTAATAGTAGATCTAGATTTAAGTTTTTTAATTCATAACAACTAGTATCAGAGCCATTGTTTGTGTGTTTTGCTAAAGTGGTAAATCATAGGGAGGCTATTATCTAGAGTGGGAGATATGGGAGAAGAGATCATATTTAGAGTGGAGAATTTTGATGGTAAGAATTTTGGTTTGTGGAAAATGCATATGGAGGAATACCTATATCAGAAGGAGCTACATCTTCCCTTGAAGGGGAAAGTATTAAAACCTATATGAGTGATGCAGATTGGTCATTACTTGATAGGAAGGCATTGGTAACCATTTCAGTTATGCCTTGATCCTTTATTGCATTTAATATTTATGATGAGAAAACCATAAAAGATCTCATGGATAAACTTGGAAAGTTGTATGAGAAACCTTCAGCTTCTAATAAAAAATTTCTTATGAAAAGATTGTTTAACATGAAAATGTTTGAGAATGGTTCAATTAATAATCATCTTAATGATTTTCATATGGTTGTAAGTATGCTCACTTTAGTTATAATCAAGTTTGATGATTAATTTATAGCTTTGCTAATATTATTTTCTTTGCTTGATAGTTGGGATAGTTTGGTTATAGCTGTGAGTAATACAGTCCCTATCAAAGGAAGCTTAAATTTTGAGGATGTTATAGGTGTGATCCTTAAGGAGGAAATGTAAATGAAAAACACTAGTGAATCATATTTAGGTAATTATTTATCCATTGATACTAGATGGAGGCAAAAGGATAAGATCAAAAGCAACCAAGGAAAGTCAAAAGGTAGATCTAAGTCTAGATGTAGATCCTAGATGATATGCTGGCATTGTGGGAAGAGTGGACACTCAAAGAAGGATTGTTGGTCACTTCAAGATAAGAATAAAAATAATTAGGAAATGAATGAGGTAAATGTGACATCAGGTAAATCACTTCAAGATGCCTTATTTCTTTCTATGGATAGTTTTTCTAAGTCTTAGGTATTAGATTCAAGGGCTTCTTTTCATGCCACCCCATATAAGCATTATTTTATTGACTATGTTCAAGAGAATCGAGGACATGTATATCTTGGTGATGATGAACCATGTGAGATAGTAGGGAAGGTTTATGTTTTGGTTAAAATGCAAAGTGGGAAAACATGGATCTTTAAGGATGTTAGACATGTGCCTATGTTGAGATACAATTTGGTTTCAGTGAGGTAATTGAGTAGTGAGGGATGTTCAATATTATTTACTAAAGATTATTAGAAATTTACCAAAGGTCCTCTTATGATCTTAAGAGGTAAGAAAGTTATTACTTTATATTTGACTAGTAGTGTTGATTCTATTAATTTAGTTTCTATAGATGGAAATGTAACTATGTGGTACTATAAGCTCGATCATATGAACCATAAGGGCATGTAGATATTAAAAGATAAGTTTCCTAGATTGAATGATCTAGATATAAAATTTTGTGAGAATTATGTGTATGAGAAATAGAAGTGGGTTAAGTTCCTAAAGGTTTGACCCACAAAGAAAGATATCAAGTTAGATCTGGTACACTCAGATGTATGGGGACCAACTTAGGTATCTTCTAGTGGTGGATCTAATTATTATGTTACTTTTATAGATAATGTAACTAGGAAAGTTTATGTTTATTGCATTAAAAATAAATTAGATGTATTTAACATTGTTAAGGAGTGGAAAGCCTTGGTTGAGAATGAAACAGGTTTCAGGTTGAAATGTTTTAGATCAGATAATAGAGGTGAGTATTATAGTAATGATTTCTTTGATTATTGTTTTAACAATGGAATACACAGGCAAAGGATGGTTCCAAGAACTTGACAAAAGAATGGGGTATCTAAAAGGATGAAGAGAATAATAATGGAACATACTAGGAGCATGAGGTTACATGTAGGGTTGCCTTTACAGTTTTAGGTAGAAGTAATTAACATGCAAATATATCTGATTAATAGAGGACCTTCTATGCATTTGGATGGAGGCATTCCTAAACAAGCTTGGTCTAGTAATAATGTTGATTATTCTTTTCTTAGATTCTTTAGATGTGAGGCTTTTTCCCTCATCAAGAAAGAGGATAGGACTAAGTTAGAGGCTAAATCATAAAAATGCACATTTGTTGGTTATGGTGAGGATGAGTTTTATAGAGCATTAACTATAGGAAAATATTTTAGTCTAGAGATTTAGTCTTTAATGAAAAAGTCATGCATAAGGATCAATTGTAAGAACAAAATTAGGAATAGAAAGAGTACAGAATATTGGATGATATTGTAGTTGGAAAACTATCTAGGGATTCAGTTTAGGAACCTTCTACACATGGACCCTAAAATCCTATGGTAAGAAGGTCTTCTTGGGTAATAAGAACACCTAAACATTTTTCTCCTTTGAATTATTTATTACTCACTGACAATGGAGATCCATAGTGTTATAATGAAATTATTTAGGTAGATGATAAGTTGAAATAAGAACAAGCCATGGATGAGGAGCATAAATCTCTCATGGAAAACTAAATGTGGGATTTGGTTAGGCTACCCAAGGGCAAGAGTACATTTCCAAACAAGTGGATCTTTAGAATCAAAGAAGAGAATGAAGGGAGAAATTGGTATAAGTCCATGATGGTGGTTAAGGGGTTTTCACAAAAATTGGGTATTGATTTTGATGAGATTTTCTCTCATGTTGTAAAAATTACTTCTATTAGGACTATTCTTTTTTTAGTTGTAGTTAAGGATTTACACTTAGAATAGTTAGATGTGAAAAATGCTTTTTTCATGGTGAATTGGATGAAGAGTTATATATGAAGTAGCCAAAGGGTTATGAGGTCAAAGAGAAGGAAAAATATCTGTGCAAACTAAAGAAGAGCTTGGATGGATTGAAACAAGCTCCATGAAAATGGTAAAATAAATTTGATTATTTTATGGTGGAACAAGAATATCAAAGGTGTCATTCTAACCATTATATGTACATCAAACATTTTTATGATGGTTTATTTGCTATTTATGCTTATATATCGATGACATATTAGTTGTAGGAAAGAACATATAACATATTCATATGCTCAAGAAATAGCTTAGTGACTCCTTTTCTATAAAGGATTTGGGTGTTGTAAAATAAATCCTTGGTATGAATATTTCTTATCACAGGAAGGAGAGGAAGTTGATCTTATCCCAATCAGAGTATGTGAAGAAAGTATTGTAAAGGTTGAGGATGTTGGATGCTAAATCTATTGGTACTCCTTTGGCAAGCCACTTTCAATTATCAAAGGAGCAATGTCCCAAAATGGAAACTAAAAATCTTAGGATGTCTAAGGTATATTACTCATTAATAGTTGGTAGATTGATGTATGTCATGGTTTGTATGAGGCTACATATTTACAAAGTAGTGGGAAATGTGAGTAAGTATATGAATGATCCAAGTTATGAGCATTGGTAGGTAGTGAAATGGAGTATTCAATATTTGAGAGGAAATATGGAATTTGTATTATGTTATGGTAGATCAGATACCACTTTGCCTAGTTATGTGGACTTGGATATGGTAGGCGATATTGATAGTAGGATTAATATGACAATATATATATATATATATATATATATATATATATTTACTATTAGAGATATAATAGTTAGTTGGATTTCTAGGATTAAAATGTTGTGGCTTTGTCAACTATAGAAGTAGAGTATGTTGTTGTCATAGAGGCTAGCAAGGAGATGATTTGGTTATAGGAGTTATTTCGAGAGTTGGGGTATGATCAAGAAGTTGAGAGACTGCACAGTGATATTCAAAGTGTTATTCATTTAGTAAAGAACTCAGCTTTCCACTTGAGGATGAAACACATTCAATTATGTTATCACTTCATTAGGACAACTTTGGAGGAAAACTTGGTGAAGCTAGAGAAGATTCATACACTCCAGAATCCTATGGATATGATGACCAAGGTGGTCTACTATGTATCTAGGAACATGGTATATTAATGTATATGGGTAGATGGAGATGATAACATGTGTCACACATCCCCCTTAGTTAGTTATATGGGTCCAATATATTAGGATAATGGAGTAACTTATGAAATTAGTGTATTGGGTAATGGTTGGCCTACATTGGGATTAAGAAGTTACCCATCCATTGTTAGTTAGATAAATAAATATATATAAAGGAAATGATTATAATTGTAAAGGTATCAATTAAGCATTGAGTCTTATATTATAAGAGGTTATCCCCTAAAAGAGACATTGTGGAGTTATTCCTTCCTAAAAGAGGATTTCATGGTGTTGCCCTACGTTAAGGGTGTTCTATTTCTACATATATTACATATTTAGACATCTTAGTCCATGTATATATTTTGTTATGTGTTGATCTACATTATATTCTACATATTTTTCAATTATTGGAAGTGTGGATCATAACAAGTGGTATCAGAGCTTAGACTTGGGCAATTTGTGTGGAATGAAACTCTAGTTTTTTAGAATCATAAATATATTTCAATATGTTATGAGTTTTTACACATTTTTTTTACTAGATATGAATAATATTTTAAGGAAGTCTGAGTAAAAAAATCAAGCCTTTTTTATTATTTTTGAGGGAGTTATTCATATTTTAGGTTTTATACTCATTTCATCATATCTTCTGAAATATAAGGAAATTTTTTGGTGAAATTTTTAATAATGTGTATCATAATACAAGAAATCTACAAAAACAAATTTAGATTTTTTTTATATGTTTGGAGTGAGTAATTTCAATTTTAAGTTTTTAAATATATTCGTTATATAGACCTAAATATGTGAATGTTTTTCACAAAAGTTTTACTAGAGTTCCACTATCATAATATGAAGCTAAAATAAAAAGTTGGGATTATTTTGATCAGTTTTGAATGAGTTATTAACTATAAGGTTTCATGAACCCTAGTTTTTTTTTTGTGGATCATGAAGTTGCAAGTATTTTTAGGGGAGGATGATATTGATGCTAGAGAATGGTGGCTCCTTTTTAAGGAGAATAATACTCAAAAAAAAATTTGGCAAACAAAATTTTCTCTTTCTTTGTCTGGTCTTATACAACATTGGTTTAATCAGATGAGCTCTGTACAAAAGTTTTCTTCATGGGAAGATATGGAAAATGGCTTCCTATATAAATGGGATATAAAATAAAAAGAAGATGAAGAAGAAGAAGAAAATAATGATGGTAATGAAGAAAATAATGAAGATGATGATGAAGAAAAATCATTGGAATAAAATAATGAAAATGAGAAATAACATACAAATCAAGAAGAAGAAGAAGAATTGTATCATAAGAGTTTAAATAATTTGGCTCTAAAAAAATCTGAGTCAATTTTTCAATTTCATGGATGCATTCAAAATAAGAAGGTTGTTGTGGCCATAAACCCTACCAACAAATATAACTTCATCAACATGAATGTGGCCAAAAATATACATTTTTAAGAAAAGAATATCAAGGAGGTTCAAGTAGATGGTAAGAATATTCATGTTCTTAAAGATTTGAAGCTCATTATGGAAAAATTATTTTACATTCAGATTTTTATGCTTTGGATATGGATGATGTGGATATAATTCTTGGATATCCATGGTTAGATACTCTAGGAAAAATAAACACTAATGTTTATAATAAGTTCATGAAGTTTTAGTATAGGAAAAAAAAGGTCACTTTATAGGATATCATAGTGGCAAAGGCACCATTAACAATCAAGGTAGATCATGAAGATGAGATTAAAATAGGTGATAATGAGTATGCAAAAGATTCATATGAAGACATAGATAAATAAATTATAAAATCAAATAAAAACACTTCATCTACTCAAGAGACAAAGGAAAGACCAAATAAAAAGGTGTAAGAGTTAGAAGAAAAGGTTGATAAGGTCAAGATATCAGAAAAAGTTGAGGTGTATAGACACCCACATCATCATTAGAGGAAACAATCATGGAACCATGTGAGGGAGTGTCATAATAATAATTAATTTGAATATATAAGAAATAAGAGTTCCAATAACTATGGATATGAATGTAAGCTAAATAATACCTACTATGGTCATGGATGGAATCACAGTAGTGCAACAAAATATGATACATGGAATCACAAGAGGAATAATTATGTGTGGACACCAAAGCAATACATTTATGATCATGAATGGAATCAAAGGAACACAAGGGAATTCGGAAACAAGATTGGAGAGCTATCACATATCGAGATCACATATGGATGGCTAGATGATTGAGATTAAAAAAAAGTGTACAATTAATTTGAAGCACACTCATTATTTGGTTTCTTCCTATGTTTCAAGGATGAAACATGTCAAGGAGGGAAGTAATGTTATGTATCTAGGGACATGATATATTAATGTATATGGGTTGATGGATATGCTGACATGTGTCACACATACTCCTTATTTAGTTATATGGGTCCAATATATTATGATAATGGAGTAACTTGTGGAATTAGTGTATTGGGTAATGGTCAGCCTACATTGGGATTAAGAGGTTACCCATCCATTGTTAGTTAGATAGAGGTATATATAAAGGATATGATTGTAATTTTAAAGGTATAAATTAATAATTAAGTCTTATATTTTAATAGGTTATTGGAGGTTGTCCCATCAAAAAGACATTATGGAGGTGTTCCTTCCTAAAGGAGTATTGTATGGTGTCTCCCTACCTTAAGGGTATTCTATTTATGCATATTTTACATATTTGGATATCTTGGTCCACCTATATATTTTGTGATGTGTTGATATACATTATATTCTAAATATTTTACAATTATTATAAGTGTGGATCATAATTTGGTCACATTGGAAGTTGAGACTATGTTCAGATTTGGTTGGTCGTACTAGTCATGGAGCAGTGATAGATTCTGTTCAGGATAAATGGTCTCCAAGTGGGAGATTATTGAGTGTGGATCCCTTTGGGGCTATCACATGACCATAGGAATAAATTTTGGGTGCCAAAATATCTCTAAGGATGTGGGGGTGTAATTTTCATGTTCTCTACATGTGAGTGAAATATTCATTGTATTCTTAATTTTTATGTATTCCATATTTTGTGGAATTAATTGTTAGATATTTATTTCTATGTGACTTCCTCTTTTTTTGGAAGTGGGTCTATCTTCCTTATTTTTATGGATATTGGTTATTTCTTATAATATCTTATACCTTCCTTGCTATGTGGAGTTGGTTGAGATCACATGTTTTTGGGAAAATGTGATATGTTCCTCCTTGGGAGATCTTTTGGATAAGCTTGATGAGGTGGAGGAGGGTTGTCAAATGTTGGATAATTATTATCTTGGATGAGCATTGTATATTTCTCCTCCTTTTTTGTATTTTATTAATTTTACTATATATATAGGTTATGGTGTGGCCTTTATAGGTTGATGGTTTATTTACAAGTTGTGGCTTTGAGGATCAAAGTCAAAGTGTCGATGTTTTCCAAAGTGCATGTGTTCATTATAGGGTGTGGTTTATTAAATTGTGAGATAAAACATTGTGCAAGTGTAGGTGAAAGTGTAGATTTTTGTGCAACACTTTTTATAGGAAATTTTTTCTATCTCTATTAGAGTTCATTGTAATGTTGTTTTAGATTAATGATTTATTTGAGAACTTTCATTGGTGGATGTAGCCCACATTAGGTGAAACAAGTTAGATTTGTGTTATCTGTGTTTTTTAATCTTACTCTCATTTATGATTTCATATTAATGGTGAATTAATGAATGTTTCCATGATGCCTGCTATTACATAGATTTAAATCTAGTTTATGGTAATAGTAGATCTAGATTTAAGTGGTTTTTATTCCTAACAATTTTTCATTTCTTTGTCATTCAAAGATAGATATTTGATTAGGTATAGTAGTCAAGGGAGGGGTATTTAGTGTTTTTAAGGGCCACAAACCCCACATAAGTCTTAGGGTTTCTAAGGGTGGAAGAATTATGTTGATTTGGGATGGATCCTTGATTAGGTCATGGACCATACCCTTAATGTTGTTTCAATGTTAATTGGGGCCCAAGCCCTAACTAGGTTGTTAGGATTTAGGGCCCTAAAATATTTAGTTAAGTGGGGTTTTACCCCCTCAAAATCCTGATAGGGATTCATCAGGATTTTAGTCCCCTAAAACCTCTAATAGAATAGGGACTACTAATAGCCATTACTGATAGTGTTAATCAAGGGTCTAATACTTGATTAGGTCTTGGACCCCCTCTATTCAAAATTTTAATTTCCTATATAAATGCATGTAGTTATATTTAGATATTTTAACCTAATTAGGTCTAGTGGAAATCCAAAAATTTCCCTCAATTCTATTCAAGCTTTCAAATCCTAATTAGAACTAGAGAGATGAAATTTATAAGGTAACTCAAAAACATAACCAAATCCTCCTAGAAGCCTGAATAGGTCTACCAAGGTTTATTTTGGGCTTGCCTTCCATTTTTCACCATAACTTGAGAAATTAGTGGAAAAAATCTAAATCATTCATGTTATTGGGAAGTTGGTTGTAGTTTTGACACAATCGTGGTCTTAATTTTACTCAATTCCTCCTAGTTTAAAACATGTTCATGTTTTTTCATGTTATTAAATTATTTAGTCTTGTTAATTCACATTTTTACTTTATTTTGGTCTATTTTAAAGGTTAATAGTGAAAGTGATGGAAATGGGAAGATGAGGAGATAGTTGGAGCATTAATGGTAGTTGTTAAAGTTTTTGGAGTGAAAATACTCCATTTGGTAGACCATTTTCTATATATTTGATGCATTATACACTCAAAAGGTTGGATTTTTCTCCTTGCATAAGAGATAAGGTCAATCACACCTTTTCATTTTCTAAAGAAATCATTCTTTCTTAGTGTTAATCTCTCCCTCAACTCTTTTCCTACCATTATGCTAAAAAAGTTCCATAATAATTATTGTATTGAAATCAAAATTTGAGTGGAAAAATGATGATTATTGATTAATTGAAGACTTTGGATTATTTTATTCATTATGTGCACGTAAATTATGTTTGTGGATGCATATTTCCTTGTCTATCTTCTTACAAGCTTACACTGGCTCTAAATTTTATTGTGCAAAATCTACTTGGATTATATTATAGTTTATGGAGCTTGTATGTTCATCATATTGACTTTGTCTTCATCATTATAGGATTTTATTTTCTATCTCTCCATTTCATTTTTCTATTTTTAATTAATTGGTAGAAACTAGGGTTTTAATGTAATCTATTATTTATGTATAACTTGATTTCAAGATTTATTTACATTATGCAAATGTACTGTTGAATGTTAAAATCAATGGAACAAACACACTAAAAATCCTCTGTAAACACATAGAATAAAACCCTAAAAATGTGGATTTGTAATTAACCAACATTTAGATAAATTATTATTTATCTATTTTTAGCAGCTACATAAAACTTAACCATACAAAATGATAAACCAATATTGAATTTTACATTGATCAAGTACCTAAAAATTGTTGAAATAAAGTTTCATATTTGGATAAGGATTCAAACCAGTAAATAGACCTTGAAATAAAAAGGTCACAATGAGCTAGTGAGTGAATTTTAGTACACCTAGACTAGGTAGATATAAATCTTGGGGAGATTCCCATGAGTCTCCTTTTAAGAGAGGTAAAGCTTAACAAACCATGCCTAGTGTTTCTCGTTTCAAAATTCACACCAATAAGATTGGTGTTAGAAGGAGTGCCTGAACCTATCCATAGACGTAAAAATTAAATTTTAGTAGATAATTTTAAACTTGAACACTTAGGAGTGTTTTCCATGCTTGATTAGTATGAAATATAAACCATAAATCAAATTAATATCCATGAGATCAAAGTCCATATGGGCTGATTTTGAGATATTAGAATTCACTAAATGTAGAAAACTTAGCACAGAGAAAGGGAAGCCAAAAACATGATAAATTCACTTAGCTAATAGCTTGCCTATAGTAGTAATTCAATTTATCAAACCATTTATTACCCCTCAAAATCCACCAATGGTGGCTAATCCTACTTGTATTGGTGGAGTTTGATACCCTATGAACATTCCAAGGCTTGCCTATGACTTATCAAAGAAAACCAACATATTATGTATCGAATACATACTAATTAAGATTCAAATAGATGAAGAACATATTCATGAATTCAAAGATTCCTTGATCTAAACACAAATTTAACAGAAGGATGTGTATTATTACATATTACCTTACTCTTTGGGAGATTCTATTTATGCTTGGTATTTTGGGCTACTAAATAGGTCTATAACTTCCTAGAATGACCTTGAAATTTTATTTATTAACCAATTTAGTCTACCCATTGATATGACTATCATATATCACAACTTTTATACTATTTGTATGGAGGTAAATGATCCTATGTGTGTCTTCAATACACATTTACATAAACTTTATCAAAGGCTGAAGGACCCATACACTCAAAAAAAAGTGACTATCATACACACATATCTAAGGTCTATAGACTTAATGACTTCTATGTTCTTTTGAAGAACCTCAGTAGACCTCTTAACCTTATCTTTATCCTACAATTAGGATATCAACATTGAGAAAAAAATGGTTCCATGAGGATATATAATTATTCCTTTACCTTTATTATTCCAAATAATTACTTAAAATCAAATTCTAATGATCAATCATGTACTTGAACACAAGCCTTTGTTGATGATTCCAATCCTAGGTGACCTATAGACAATCCCATATCTAATATACAATATAAAACCTATGAAATTTATGCCTAGTGATCATCCTTGTGTACCTCCCAATCATGTTTTATAATAGGCAAATAATCAATAACTTATTCCTATAACATACAAAAATACTATTGCCATGCCTAACACTAGTGGTTATGATGCATCCATTAAAAATAAATAGTTTATCCCATCATTTTTAAATAATTAGACACCTATAAACAATGCACATAACCAAGCACACCCTATTTTCCCTATATTTCTAAATGTTATGGCACTGGTGACCAACTCCTTATTATAAGCAAGGAATCCATAAAATGCTAGTGTGAACTCTAAGGTAGTAAATTTGTAGTGAATGGTTTAGAGGTTGATAAACTACATGGTCAATTTTCATAGATAAGTGCCTCAAAACATAAACTTAAATACAAATAACTCACCACCAAAAATAAATTTCAACTTTAAAAAAAATAACAAGGAATGGAAAATGAGGCCAAACAATAGAGGTATCCCTAACCCACTAGATAATAGTAATCTTAACAATAAAAATAATGTTTCTAATGTAGTAAACTTGGTTGATTTTGAATTACCCACCTAGTGTAGGATACATAATATATCTAACCATACTAAGATTAACTATGTTTAACTCATATGTGCCTCAAATATTTTCCAAAAGGAGATGGAAAACCTAGAACTAGTCTCTTCACCTAACAACAACTCTAACTAAGGTAGAGGAAACCTTGGTACATATCTAGTCTTAGAGACTTATAATTTTACATTCCAAAGTGTCGATGAGATTGAAGATAACTTATAAGAAGTCCACATGTTCAAATAATTTCAAAGGGTAAATAACTACTAGTTGAGGAGCAAATTTAAAACTTCATTGACTACATCTACTCCTTCAAACATAACTCAAGTTCCCCCTAATGAAAACTCAAGAAACAACCTATTTCTACCTAAAAGATCCTTGACATATTATCATCCTAAGATCAATTCTACTTTCCCATCAATTAACAAACCAATAAAGTTAAATAAATGGGTATAGAATTATAGATGATGTGAATGAAACCAAGGCCAACATTATGATGTTTTAATTACTCCAAATTTCCATCTAGAAAGACATGTTACTAAAATAATTATCTACTCCCAAAGTGAAATAAGTAAATAAGATAGTAGATACTCATGTTGTAATTTATAAGGAGAAAATTGAAACTCCTCCTTTCCTCCTAATAATCCATATTTTTGGTAAAAACTTGAATAATTTTTTAGTGGATTTAGGTGCTTTTGACAACATGATGCCTTATGTAGTCTACCAACAGTTAGGCTTGACACCTATAAAGCTAAATAGAAAAATTGTTTAGTTGGAAAAGTCATAGGTTAAGCTTATTGGAGAGTTGAATCACATTCATATGTAGTTGTATTCCAATCTAAGGGTATAATAGTTTATCAACATTTAAGTAGTGGATATAACTAGTTTTATGATATGCATTTAAATATATATTTTTTAATAACATTAAATAAGTACATAGTAACTAATTTTTATCATATGTGGCTCCCAAGGTGAGTCATACCTAATAAAATCAGGATTGAACATGAATTGAAGATGAATCACATGATCATGAAGTATTAAAAAAAATGATATCTTGTATGAGGAGTCAAAGCTTGGGTCTATGCACTCAAGAAATAAGCAAAATCTTATAATAAGTTATCTATCAACATGTTGTCGATACAAGGAACTTTAGAATTTGAGGAGCTAGATCAACTAAATGAGGATGATTTATTTTGTACCCCTAATATAAATTCATTCTATACTATTTCCATATTATGTGAGGAGGTGAAACCAATGAATCTAAATATAAACCAAGGCTTCCAATAGCTCTTGTCAACTTGGAGAATAGCGAAGTTATAAATTAACAAGTTTAATGAGATTTATCCAAGTGAATATAAGGAATTTGAAAGGTCTTGTGATTAGAAAATAACTATTATGGATAGCCATATACTCACTTGTACCATTGAGGACTTATATAGAAGTCCTCTATCAATTAAGAAAAATATGTATGCCCACTTGGTGTTGATAAAATCAATGAAAAGATCAATCTTATGGTAGCACCAACTCATTATAATATGATGTATATAGCTAAAAATCACTTATGGATACTAAAATTCAATATTTATAAGTCTAAAAGTGGGTGTGGTGATGGTATAGAAATCATAAATCCCCAAGGAAATTCATACTTGGCTGCATTTCACTTTTAATTTTTTGACATCAATAACGTAGCTGAGTATGAGGCACTAGTTCATGATCTCTTGTTTATACATATGAATAAAGTCAAGAACATCAAAGGTATTGGGTGACTATGAACTATTGGTTAAACAAATAAGAATCCAATATTATTGTAATGACAAGCACTTATCTAGATATCATAGCTAATAATAGAACTTAATAGAGGATTTCAATGCATTCAACATTCAAACATAGCCTCATAAAATAAATTACATGGCAGATGCATTGGCAATAATTGTGAGTACTATAAAAACTATAGTTGACTCCAATTTGAGAAGGTTATCCTTAGAGTTAGTCTCAATTCCTTCCATTCTTGATAATATCAAAAACTTCTAAGTATTCAATGATAATTATCATATCATTGAATTCATCACAAACACAAATGTATTTAAGACTCAAATTATAGATGAAGATGATAGAGAGAGTTTAAAACCAATGAGGAAGGGGCAATCAATGCGAAAACAAATAATATACCTAAAGGCATGGTTTAATTAAAATGGTTGATTACCATGGATTATTAGGGTGAAAAAAAATCAGCCTTCACCAAAGGTATATTGCATAAGCATTATAATCTAGGCAATGCCAATGAAGCAAAGAACCAAAGAACATGCTTCTAGGCATGACATGTATAGAAAAATAAAAACAAGTATTTGTTAAAGCCTTGAAGGACTTCAAATATGTTTTTTTGGATATCTATAAACACTTAAAAGTGTTCAATGTGTCTATTATAATGCATACCATTCCTATTGATCTAGGAGTTAGACCATTCCATCATAGGCAAAGACTAGTGAATATATTGCTAAAACCATTGATATTCAAGGTAGTGCAGAAGTTACTACAAGGAAGAATATTATTCCTTGTCATTCACTCCATGTGGGTGGCTAATTTGGTTTTACTTAGAAATAATAATGGAGAGATAAGGTTCGGTGTTGACTTCCAAAACTTTAAAAATCCTTAGAGAAGGATAATTACCTATTTCCTTCACTAGATGAAGTTCTATAGATAGTGAATGGATCTCAAATGATGTCATTCCTAGATGGGTATTCAGGGTATAATTAGGTAGTGGTCAACTATGAGGACTAAATCAAGACAATGTTTACAACAAAGTGGGAAACATTAACATATAAAAGGATACCATTTGGCCTAACCAATTTAGGTGCTACATACCCAATGTGCCATGGATATAATGTACAAGGATATCATTGGAAAATACATAGTAATATACATGGACAACCTAACTGTATTTTACAAGAATAGAGAATACCATGTGAAATACTTAAGAGTAGTCTTGTAGAGGTGTAGAGACCATATAATCTCCATGAACTCAAAGAAGTGAATTTTTTGGGTCACATAGGATAATTTGATTGGCCACATCATCTTATAATGAGGCATATCTATATACCTTAAAAGAGTAGAAGCAATTCTAAAAATTATATTGCTTAGTAGTAGAAAAGATATGACATCATTCTTCAGCAAGATTAACTTCATCTAAAGTTAATTTCTGGATTTAAAAAGATATTCGAACCAATAAATAATATACTAAATAATAATGATAAGATTTAATGGATAGATTAAGAACATGTGTATTTTACTCAAATCAATAAATTAATTGCAAATAAATTAGTGTTAATTAGTCTTGACTATGCATAACTCTTCTACATCTACTCGTTCACCTAAGAACAATCAAGTGATATTGTCTTTCATAGAATAAAGAAGTTAGAGATGAGAGACCTATTCCATTCATGAGTTCCCCACTCCACAATGTTTAACTAAGGTATTAAACCATTGACAAATAATTTTTTTCCTTGATCAAATCACTTAAAACTTTTAGACACTATATTCTTTGAAATAAGGTATTTATAGTTGTGCCTGACCCAACAATGAAGGCTATGTTAATGCAAAATGAGTTGGGTGAGTGAAGAAGTGGATGACCATTATCCAATATTTTTTCTTCGAACTCCAACCAATGAAAATTTTAATATGTCAAGGACTCAATAAGGCCATGGCTGAAGTGGAACCACATATAGTTTACACTAATACACAGTGCAAGATATCACAAATTATGACTAGGACTAGGATGTGGTCTATTATTTTCTCAACAATAAGTTTTTAGGTCACCTAAATTCAACATAGAAGATATCTCTACACCTAAAAAATAAAAAATTCATGATCAAATTAGACATGCTATACATAATAAATCATGAAGGCATATATCTTATATGCCCAAACATGTAATAACTAATTGGAGTACTCAATGATTTCATGAAAAGTATGGAACCAATCATGGATTAAAGAGTGTTATAACTCATAAAATACCTAGGGTAGGGTATTATTGGAAACATATTTTTGAATATACACATTCCACATTTGATTCTACCATACTTTCTAAGTTATCACCCATAGAGAATGTACCCCTATCATGCCACTACATTCAATTATTGAGGTCCAACCATTCACAAAAATGGGATTGGATTTTTTTGGAGAAATAAACACTAATTCATTTTCAAGACAAAATTTCATCCTTATGTTAATTTTCATTTTATTTATTAGACCAAATATAAATCATGTAAGAATTATATAACTAATGTGGTAATAAACTTCCTAGAAGAACATATCATCACCATGTTTAGGGTGCCTATTAATATGGTATGTGATAATGGTCCTACTTCCTCATCTCTTCAATTCATTTAATGGGCCTAATAAAACTAATTAATCCTAGAATTATCTTCCAATTATTATCTATGTGGTAATGGGGTAGAAGAAATTACTAATAAAAATATGCTTGATGTAATTAAGAAGATATTGGTAAAGAACCCTAGGGACTAGCATAATGTTCTAAATTTTGCATTTTGGTCTGGTAGGACTAGGATAAATTCATACTTAGGAACATCACCTTATCATCTTGTTTATGTCCAAGACCTAATATTTATAGTTAACAAGGGATTCCTCATATTATAGTTTATGAGATACTGTCTATACATAGATGATAAGATATAAACTCACCTCTTAAAACTGATACAACTAAAATAAAAATGTGATGCAATTTTATTATATTTCATCAAACATTGGTTTGAAAATCAAGAAAAAGTGAAAGCCTTTAGGATCTCTAATCTGGTCCTTCGCTAGGGAAAGGCTCATGAAAAAAAGGGATAACATGGAAAGTTTGATGCCATGTGGTTTGGTCCCTACCAATCTCTAGAATCATGAAAGAGAATGCATTCCACCTAATGTGTCTAACTAGTGATGATGTCCCATTTCCCATTAATGTATAATTCATAAAACACTACTTCTAGGATTTAATTAGCCTAGCAAGTTCATGTAAATAATTTATCTTTCCATTTCTTTCTTTATTTCATGATTTATTTCTTTTTTTGTTTCTAGTTTATATTTACTTTTCCTATTTTTATCTATTTTCATTTTCAATCTATCCTTATTTCCTATGTTTTTTGGCTTGGACCATCTATTTTACCCATTACATTCAATTCTTAGTCAAATAATGAAAAATAAAAGGCCTATACTTAGGTGGCTTGCGTGACAATCTAGTGCATAAATACACTGACTAGTTTGTAGACATAAATTATCTTTTCAAATTGGTTTAAAAATCTTGGGTTATCATGTGTGTTCTAAATCTATTTTAGTTGGGTTAATTTTGGATAAAAATATCTAGCGAACAAAGACATTATTTTGAAACCAAACACAAAACTAGCATCTTAATGGTTTTCAGGTTTACCTAGATGAAGCTACTATGGTGAAGACTTAGGGTGAAAAATATTTAGTTCTACCTTTAGCTAGATATAGTTTCCCCCAACCAAGAATTGAGATGCTTAAAAAATAAATAAAAAGTCAAACTCATTTTTGGGTTACTCAGGAAATCTCTATCAGGGCTATGGATGCCTAACCAATAGTAGAGCAAGGCCTTGAGTGGGGCTAGAGGAAAATATATTAGGATATGGACACCTATTTTGTAGTTGAGAAATGTCTAGGAATTTTTTCTCAAGGTAGGATTCACTATCATGATTATTAGGTATAAAATATCTAGTCCTCATAGATTCTATGAAGTGGTAATTTAACTCACATGTACACACCTAATCAATGAGAATGTCTAATTTGGTCCTTCAACTACCCACCTCATCTCTTATCTCAAATACATTCACATTCCATATGTATTATTAGACAAATATTTTAGGTTCATATAACATTTATATCATTTCAAAATACTTGGGAGTATTTTATAGAAAAGTCTTCATTTGTTGTTGCTTACATAATATGCCCTATTTTTTCAAAGAATTAGGGAACCTCCTTTTTTACCTTTTGATCTACTCCCAATTTCTCTCATGACCTATTGGTCTTATCCCCCATGATTTTATTTTGTGGTCTATCTCATTTTACATATTGAACTGAGACTTGAAACCATCACCATTGGAAAGACCACATCGATGTGAGAAAACTTCATATATAACACTCAACATGAAATTAGAGTTTTGTCTTCCCAAATTACATTTGAAATTTGGCTCTCTTATCTCTATTATCATAATATACAATGCCATTTCTATTTACATTACATTTTATCTCTAAATACATGTCCCATTATGATCACTAAGCTAAAATGTTAAAGTTTTATATATAACACTTAGACTTGAAGTAGAGTTTTGTTACACTTCTACTTGCATGGCATTCTTTCTTACCTAATCTCTTAAATCCCTACAACTTATTTGGGAGGGTCACTTTTATTTACATTCATGTTGGACCCTTGGGACCTATCCCATCTTCTCAATTGCACTCATTCAAATAAGTTTATTATCTTTCTCTATGAGTGGAAAAACATTTTAGAAGCACTTATCTCACTTGCACAGTCTCTCAATTAATTATTTTCTACCTTAATTAGGTCTCTAAATTAAACCTAGGGTTTATTTTTATTTTTGTGCTATTTCATCTTGCATAACCTCCTCCATCTTTCCCACTATAATTATTAGAACAAGTTTTGTGTTGTGCACTTCTCCCTAAAATAACTTTTAGACCCTCGAATTGTACTTGAAATGTATCATTCATCTTTGTTCAAAACTTGTCATTTATTTTGGTTAGGTTTATTTGAGCTTCATAAAAAAAATCATAAGTACCTAGACCTAATTATGCTTTCAACCCTTGATTATGTATTTGAGGTCTTCATCTTCCCTTTTCTATTTCTAATTGGTATTTTATAGGTAAATAGATCTAAGTTTGAAAAGTTTTAGTTCCCTAGGCCTAATTAGTTACCCAAACCTGAATTAGGTCTAGGAGGGGAGACATTTTTCATTTATTTTTTATTCAAATTTATATATTTTATTAGTTATATCCTTCAATAGATGGGGGTGTTTAGTGGTTTTTATAGTTTCAAACCCCACATAGGTCTCATGGTTTCCAAGGGTGGCATCATTATGTTGATTAGGGATGGATACTTGATTAGGTGAAGGACCATCTCCCTAATTTTTATTCAATTTTATTCAAGGCCCAATCCCTAACTAGGTCTTTGGGACTTGGGGATGTAAAATTATTTTGATAATCAGGGTTTTACCCACTTAAAACCTCAAAAGGCATTCATCAAGATTTTACCCCTCAAAACATTAGATAGAATAGGGACCATCGATAGCCATTATCAATAATGTTAATCTGAGTTCCAAGAACTAATTAGGTCTTAGATCCCCCTCCATTTGAAATTGTTATTTCCCTCCAAAATGCATATATTTCTAATTGGATATTTGGCCTTGATTAGGTCTAGTGGAAATCCAAAAATAGCCCTTAGTTCTATTTGGGATTTCAAAAATCGATTAAAACTAGAGGGCTAAATTTTAAAAGGTAACTCAAAAACATAACCAGATCCCCTAGAAGCTAGAATAGGTTTACCAAGGGATATTTTGATCCTACCTTTCATTTTTTCACCATAACTTAAACATCTAGTGTCAAAACATCAATTCGTTCACATTGCTCGGAAGCTAGTTCTGGCCTAGATGCAACAATGGTCTTAATTTTTCTCAATTCATTATGGTTTAAAACTTGTTCATGTTTTTACATTGCTAATACACTATTAAATATTATTAATTCACTTTTTTTACTTCATTTTGGTTTATTTTTAAGTGTGAATAGTGAAAGTGATAGTAATAGGAAGAGGAGGTAACTAGAGCATTAATGGTAGCTATTGAAGATTTTTGGAGGGAAAATACTCCCTCTATAAGAAAATTTGATAGATATTGGATTCATTATACACTCAAATGATTGGATTTTTCTCCCCACATAAGAGAATGAGTTAATTACACCTTTTCATTTTCTACAAATTTTCATGTTTTCTTAGTGGTAATATCTCCCTCAACTCATTTTTATGTTGTTATACTATAAATTTTTTAGGAGAATGTGTTGGAGATTTATTAATGATGTCATGGTGATATCATGGAGGTGTACAAGTGAGTAGATGAAGTGTCTTATTATTTGAAGTGACAATGACAAAGAGTGTCATGTGTTTGTCCTAATATGCTTGAAGAAGGCTTGGTTGATATTCAAAGTTTGACTATTTAGAGATGATTAGGGATGAGTCTAAAGTATTAATAAAGTTAAATATGTCCTATAAAAATTAAATAATGACTTTATTCCTTGTGTGCATGAGTGCATTTCATCTGGTTGATCATTATTTTCTTCTAGACGTTTTAGGTCTAGTGGCAAAAAATTTGAGTCAGTAGTTTACTTACATCACCATTATCAGGTATTGATGAGTCAGGGGGAGTTTCATATTTTTTTTACCACATTAGTCCTATGTTTCTATAATCCAAGTTTTAATTCATGAAATTAAGTGCACCCAAAGATATGTGTGCAAATTTGGCCTCTTAGGTATTTTGACAATGTTTTCTATGTTCAAATAAAGTCGAGTAAGCAATTTGGTGACATCATATCTTGCACATATGAATGTTTTAGAAGAAATTTTATATATGTGTGAATTCCAATATGAGATAAGATCTTATGAAATAAATATTAGGTCATGTGACTAATCACGACAAAAGATATGTAAGTGCAAAGTTGGGCTCCCAAGTAGTTTGACAATGTTTTCCCATGCTTAGCCAAATTTGCAAAGTGGCAAGAAAAGATGAGTAAGAATTTTGATGGTGTTATATTTCACACGTTTGGTATTTTTAGGAAAAAATTATCATATGTGTTTATTTATTTTTGTGCCTAATTGATATATGCTAATTTAAGGTCATGCAATGAAGCGCATCAAAATATATTCATGCACAAAGTTGGCATTCTAGATAGTTATTGACATAGTTGGCTTTGTGGTAGAAAAATTTGAGTAAGAATATTAATGGAGTTATATATTTAACATGTAAAGGTTATAGGAACATATTGATATATGGTTGGTTTCTCCTATGTAATGAGATCATATGGTCCAAAGTTTAGATCATGTATCTAAGTGCAACAAAAATTATTGAGGTCCAAAGATGACCTTCCAAGAAGATTACAATGGTTACAATAGTTGATTTTACAAGAGATAAAGATTAGGAATAAATTAATATCTAACGGTTCATGGGTGATTATATATATTTATCTAATGATGCATATCAAGTCAAAGAGGTCAAAGTGATAGTTGTTTAATGATAGGTAGAGGTAAAGATTGAGCTACTTCTAAGATCTAACAACAAGTGGGCGTTTTTACTAATCAAGATCAATGATGCATATTGAGAGAAATGATTTCAAAGTGCCTAATGTTTAAACATAGATAAAATTGAGCTAGGTACATGAAATTGATGGAGCATGTTTGTTCTAAGATGTCAAGAAGAAGTAAGATGATGCCAAGTGTTTAAAGTTTAACATTTAGGTAGTGGTGCACTATAAGTTAAAGTTTGAAGAAGATCTATGGTGTGTGATTAATATTATATGTGAGGTCATGAGATGAATTTTAAGTGAGTAAATTTTAACTATGACCATTTGAATTTAAATATTCAAATTTGATAAGGAAAAACTAGTACTCAATTTTTATGCTATATCTTTTGATCTATGCAGAATTTACTCATGGTTTAAAAAGTGAATTTATAGAGGACACACATCTATAAATATAGATTTGAATATTTGAAATTGTGTACAATCAAAGGTATTGAGGTTCAAATTTTACTATGTGTTCGTGCATGTTTTGTAAGTAACTGAAAAAGGGTATTTGAGCTACACTTATTGGTATCTTATTGTTTAAAGATGAACTAGATATTAGAGTATGTTGTGGACTCCATGAGGAAAATATGTGTGAATTATGAAGGTTTGACCAATATTATGTAGTATGAACAAAGGGTTAGAAGTTGACTATGTTTTCATTCATAATGACTATGTATAGAGAGGTGTTTGAGCTAATTAGGGGTTAACAAAAGAGTTTTGTGATGGATGTTAGACCTTAAAGGTGACCTATAGATCATGTGGCATGGGTCCATGAGTTGAAAAATCTTATTGTATTCTTTATTTTATAGTTGAAGTGTTAAATGGGTGAATAGGTCTTTATGAGATCTATAAGAGCTATAAGGGCCTAATTGAAATACTTAGTTTCTTAAGGGTGACCCATAGATGCTATGGCTAACCTATGAATATTGTTTTGAGCCATGGATTGATTTGAGAGATTCATTAAGGTTTAAGGCATGCCTAATTTTTAACCAGGATGTTGATAATCATGAAGGATCTATAAATAGTGAAACTAAATGAGATGGTTTTTAGACTTGTGTAAGGTGTGTGGTTTAGAAAGAAGGGTTGAGAGGTGAAGGATACTAAGTGTGCCCAATGGATGGGTTATTGAGTAGAGCATATTGAGGTTTTTGTGTATGACCATTTGGTCATGTTGTTGATATGGTGACAAAATTTTTATTGAGTGAAGAGTGATCCAAAAGGTGGCTTTGGATGTAATGAGTGTGAAAATTTGAAGAAAATTGATGTACTTTGTATCTTCATCAGATTGGTAGGCAATCAATGTTCTAGGAAATGTTTTATTCATAGGTTTTGTGTTTTCTCAACATCTAGGGGGTTGAATATTCCTTGCAAGGTGAACTTTTATAAAAGTCTAGTTGTTGTGGCAACTTAGCTAGACAAGTGTAATAACTCCTTATGGGATTGTAGTCTCCCTAAAATAAGGGGTGGTAGTTCCTTAATCAGTTACTTCTAATATAAATTGGTTCTTGTTATTATAGAATATTAGTCTAATTATAGGTTCCAGTGGGTTTTCTCCCCCAAGAGGGTTTCCCACATGTGTCATGTGTTATGTGCTTAATCTTGCATTAACTTTCTTATTCATTTCTATGAATGATGTGCATGCTTCATGAATATTTGTGATAAATAATTAGGAGTTTTGAAAGTTTTAAATTGAAGTTGGATTACCTAAGATCACTGATTCACCCCCTCTCTTAATGATTTTACCTTTAACAATTGGTATTAGAGTAGGTCCTTTGGTAAAGGTTTGATATATTGAAGGTGATCCAAGGTACAATATGGGTAGTCATCAAAATCAAGGAGGTTTATCTACTAAGAAAGCACCAATGTTCAATGGATCTAATTATGAATTTTTGAGTGTAAAGAGGAGGACATACATTATGTCCCTAGGGTTTGATGTATGACAGTATGTTGTGGATGGTTATGTTTCTCCTACTACACCTCCATCTATTGCTATAGACAAGAAGATATTTGAGAATAATTATAAGGTGATTAATGCCATTACTTATGGTCTTACAGAGACTGAGTTCACCAACATAATCCATTATAAATATGTTAAAGAGACATGGGATAAATTATATATCATTCATGAAGGAGATACAAAGGTTAAGTTGGCAAAGTTAAAAACTAATCGAAGATAATTTAAAATTCTTAAAATGGAGGAAGATTCTTTAGAATCCATTCTATAGAGAGTTGATGAGATTATGAATATCATCAGAGGTCTTGGTGAGAACCTTGAAGAGGCTACTATAGTTCAAAATGTATTAAGGTCTCTAGCTCTCAAGTTTTATCCAAAAGTATTTTCTATAGAAAAAACTCATGATCTTACTTAGATGAAGATGTATCAATTACATGGAACCCTTAGTGCCTATGAGATGAGATTAAATGATGATATATTAGCAAAGAAGGAAGTAGCTTTCAAGACTAAAATGAAGCCAAAAATAATTTCCACTGTAAGAAACCTAAGGAGGATGACATTTCTGATATTGATGAGGATGAAATAATTTCTTTATTTACAAGGAAATTGAAAATAGGTTTAGGTAAGTATAAGGGTAAACTACACTTCAAATACTTTAATTGTGGATAAAGAGGATAATTTTATAGAAAGTTTCCTCATAATCGTGATGATGAAGAACATGGTGAAGACCAAGATGAAGACAAGAATAAAGGATTCAAAAAGTATAACAACAAGAAGAAGTCTTATAAGAATAAGAAGATTCTCTACACCAATAAAGATTGAAGCTCATCATATGAGAGTGAAGATAGTGACTCAGAGTATGATCATGAATATGATGGTCTTGTTGAATATGAATATATTTTCATGGCTAAGGAAGTAAGTTTCTCACATCAAAAAGAGTCTACTTGGAGTGATTTAGATGATGATGAAGATGAGGTGGATTTTGAGACTAAATTTATGAATACTCTTGAAGAACTAAAGATTGAGAAAAATATTAACAATAAAATGAAGTCACAAATCAAGGACTATGAGGATCAATTCAATGTATTTGAAGCTAGAATGAATGAAGATGCCAAAGAGAATGAAGATATGGTCAAACATCTTAGTTATCAATTATAAATCTTGTCTACAAGTTTTAAAGCTAAACAAGATGAATTCCAAGTTATGTAATTGAAAATTAATCTTTGAAAGTTGAGTTAGAGAAGAAATATAGTAAGCTAAAGCAATTTGTGAGATTTGAAAAGATCTCAAGTGATATAAACAATATTTGAAATGATAAAAATCATGTAAGTGATCAAATTGGTCTTGGATAAAAAGAAGAACCAAAGAATGCAAATCATGACAAGATGTAGACTAATTTAAACAAGGAATATTATAATTTGAAGATAAATTAGACAAGAAATGAAGGTGATAGTAGAATGAAAACAAATTAGATCAGACAACCAAATGGCATAAGGTATGCAAGTTTAAATGGTTATTATTATAAATGTAATCAGTTTTGGTATAGATATAGAGAATGCAAGAGACCTATTAGAAATGATTTTGCATGGAATTATGATGGGGATCATTATTAAAAAGGTGTGAAAAAAGTTAAGTACTTCAACTATATTGATGGGGGATACTTTGCTAAGTAGTGTCTAAATAAGGTTAGCAAGGTGAGTCTTCTTCAAAAAGAAGAGTTCATTTTAGTTGTTATGACATAGGACACAATGCAAGAATTTCTCCATATAAGGTATGGAAAGATGAGTTAACTTTAAGAAATATGGTTTGCTAAAACTATGAACAAAGAGGTCACATTTATAGGTTCTGATGCAAAGGCCTACAAAATAGAATAGGTTTAATCGGGCTCCTAAAATGCAAAAAGGAAGGCAAGTTAATTTATGGAAACCAAAGGTGGTAAGTGTGAGTCATGATGAGTTTATAGGTACAAGTAATTTATTTAATATGGTGGAGAATGCTAAAAAATTTGAAGAGTGTCAAGGGCTCTCATTATTTGCTCATGTTATGAATAAAGAAACCAAACTCAAGGAGAAGACCAATGTGTTGGTTGAGGCTAGTTCTGAGGTATGTATGGACCCAAGTGAATATCTTACTATTATTGAGCATGTATCATGTAAATAACATCAATTATTTATGCTTAGTGATGAGGTTCCTAACTGTAAGGTGGTTTTTTAAGATGAAAAGGTATGTCATGAATCTATATTGTCTCCATGTATTATCAATTTAATCCTAGAAGAAAAATATAATATTGTAGTGGATGAGCATGTTGATTCTCTTAAGCCTAAGAAGAAGAAGATAACTATAAGTATCAGATGACTAAGGAGGAGAAGGAATATGAGGATTTATAAGAAACTCCTAGTTTCAATTATTCTAGGACATTGTTAAGTAAAGGAGCTCTTTGTCTATGCTTCTTAATAGACTCTTTTCAGAGGAGAATCAAGTATTGTTGTGTTGTTTCTTCAAAAGGTCCCAAAAGGAAAGAGTTGGGTGTTTTTCTAGTTAGAGTGGTTTGTAGGGTTAGTTTGAAGGTGTTTAAGTGGAAAAGGATGATTTTTGAGTTATCAAGATGACATTTTTTCATGGAAAGGTTTGTTGACTTTATTCTAGCTTGATCCAAGTGGTTGTATGGTTTGAAGATATGTTAAAGTCAAATTGAAGATTTTTGAGTACTCTCATTTTTATCAATTTTGGCTTAAGGGAAAGTAGGCCTAAAATGGGTTATAGGATTTATATGTTCCCAAAAGGTATGGAAGCTCAAATCTTGGTCTATAAGTATGTGATATTTGTCTCTAGGTGTGCATGATGTTTCAAATGTGGATGTTGATGAAAAAGAGGTTTGTTGACCCTATTTATTTTGAGATTATAGGTTTTTGGGATATGATATAGAAAAGTGGTTTGTATTATGAGATAAGTTCTGGTGATTATTAATTGGTTTAATGGGCCAAATGGGTTGTCAAATCAAGATTAACATAGATTTAAAGGTTTGTGGTTCTCAAGTTATTCAAGTTTTTGTCAAATTGGAGGCCTAATTAGTTAGTAGGTTTGTGAAAGAAGTGTGTTCCAAAGGATTATATAGGTGATAAAAATTGTTTTGATTCAAGGGGAATATGTGAATGATCTATATCTAAATTTTTAGGTCTTGAAGGTGCATCTACTAAAAATTGTGGGTTTTTCAAGTTTTAGGTAGAGCTACAAGGAATCTAGATAGGCCTAGTGAGAAGAAGAGTGATTTGTGTTAAGTTTCTCCAAAAGAGAAAGGTATGTGTGTTTTAAGGAGATTTATCATGATTTTTTTTATCATTTTTTTCTATTTGGGTAGTGGCATGAATTTTAATTGGTGTTTCTTGATGTGGTTTAAGAGAGATGGCTAATAAGCTCATGTGATGATTCTTCATGGTGTGTGGAGATCAGAAGATGATCAAGAGGTTTAATGGATCAAATATATTAGGGGGAGTCCCTAAAAAAGGATTCTTTGTGATTTTCATCAGATATCAATGTTTTTGTGTGTTCTTTATTCATTAGTTGTAGTGCTTAGTTGAAGAGAATGTTAGCATGTAACAAGAAGAAGTTGTCAAGGCAAGAAGAGGTAGGCTCAAGGTAAGGGGAATTTTGTATCATTTTTCAAATATGGTCCTATCATATTTATGGTATTTTTAGGTCCTTGGTATAATATTTTTACCACTTTATCATTATTTTAAATGGAGAGAAATTTCTTATTGTGAGAGTGCTTGAAGAGAGAAAAGGAAGGTGAGTTGTATATTGTTTTATGATGGGTATTGAAATGAATGATAAAGGGGGATATTGTTGGATATTTTTTAATGATGTTATGGTAATGTCATGGCTGTTTAAAAGTGAGTGGATGAAGTGAATTTTTAGTCTAAGTGATAATGATAAAGTGTACCATGTGTATGTCCTAGTATGCTTGAAGAAGGCTTGGTTGATCTTCAAAGTTTGACTATTTAGAGATGATTAAGTATGAGTATAAAGTATTGATCATGTGAAATGGGTCCTATAATAGGTTAATATTTATTTGAGTTATTATTTTAATGAGTTTATTTAATCTAGTTGATCATTTTTTCATCTAGACATTTTGGGTCTAATGGCAGAAAATTTGAGTAGGTAGTTTGATGACATCACCATTGCCATGTGTGGATGAGTCAAGGGGAGTTGGTCATATGGTTTTGATCAAATTAGTCCTAGGTTTCTATGTTACAATTATAAATTCATATGATGAAGAATAAATAAATATATGTGTGTGCAAATTTGGGCTCCCAAGCATTTTGATAGTGTTTTCTATTTTCAAACAAAGCTAAGTAAGCAATTTGATGATGTCATATCTTGCACATATGAAAGTTTCAAGATCATATTGATATATGTATGAATTAATATATGATATAATATATTATTCAATAAATATTAGTTCATGAAAATAATTGAAACAAAATATATACAAGTGCAAAGTAGGGCTCCCAAGCAGTTTGATAGTGTTTTCCCATACTTAGCCAAATTTGCAATGTGCCAAGAAAAGTTAAGTAGACATTTTGATGATGTTATATTTCACATGTGTGGTAGTTTTAGGATAAAATGATAATATGTTTTTTTGTGTGCCTATTTTATATTCTCTAAATTTTAGGTCATGCGATGAAGCACATCAAAAGATATGCAAGTGTAAAGTTGGCCTTCTAAATAGTTCTTGACATAGTTAGCTCTATGGTAGAAAAATCTGAGTGAGCAAACTAATGGAGTTATATATTTCACATTAAAATGTTACAAGAATATATTAGTATATGGTTGGTTTCTCCTATGTAAGGAGATCATATGGCCCAAATTTTAGATCATGCAACTAAGCGTAGAAAAAGTTATTGAGGTCCAAAGTTGGCCTTCAAGGTAAATTATAATGGTTCCCATAGTCAATTTTTATAGAGATAAATATTATGACTAAATGAATATCAAATAGTTAATAGGTGATCTTACAGATTGATATAACATCTTGTTTTGAGTCAAATAAGTTAAAGTAATAGTTTCTTAATGATAGGCAGAGGTAAAGACTGAGCTACTTCTAAAGATCTGATGGTGAGTGGGTGTTTATACTAATCAAGATAAATGATGCATATTGAGAGAAATGAATTAAAATTTTATAATTTTTAAACATAGATAAATATTGAGATACGTATAGGAGATTGATGGAGCATGTTTATTCCAAGATATTAGGAAGAAGTGAGATGATGACAAGTGTTCAAAGTTTAACATTTGGGCAATGACACACTGTCAGTTAAAGTTTGAAGAATATTGATGGTGCATGCTTAATACAAGATGTGAGGGAATGAGATTAACTTTAAGTGACTAAAGTTTAACTATGATCATTTGGATTTAAATCTTCAAATTTTTAAGAAAAAAAATAAGTCCTTAGGTTTTGTGCTATATCTTTCGATCTATGAAAATTTTTCTCACGGTGTAAAAAGAAAATTTATAGAGGAATATAAGGTGCATTTGGAAATATAGATTTTAATATATTAAAGCATGTACAATAAAATAGATTGAGGATCAAATTTAACTATGTGTTCATGCATGTTCTGCAAGTAACCTAAGAAGGGTATTTGAGTTGTGCTTCTTGGTATCTCATTATTTAAAGGTGATATAGCTATTGGAGTATGTTTTATACTCCATGAGTACTATCTATGTGAATTATTAAGGTTTGAAAAATCATATTTAGTATGAATAAATTGTTAGAAGCTGACTATGTTTTCATTCATAATGAATGTGTGTATAGAGAGGTTATTAAGCTAATTAGGGGTTATCAAAAGAGTGTTATGATGGATGTTAGAACTTAAAGGGGACCTATAGATCATGTGTCATGGGTCCATGAGTTTTAAAGTGATATTTTATTTTATTTTATCAATGAAGTGTTAAATGGATGAATAAGTATCCATGAGACCTATAAAAGCTAAAAGTGCCTAATTGAAAGGTGTGACTACTTAAGGGTGACCCATAGATGCTATGGTCAACCTATGAAGATTGTTTGGAGTCATGTATTGATGTGAGAGATGCCATAAGGGTTAATTAATGACTAGTGGATAACCAATATGTTGATAATAATGAAGGATCTATAAATAGTGAATCCAAATGAGATGGTTTTTAGACTTGTGCAAAGTGTGTGGTTTAGAGAGAAGGGTTGAGAGGTGAAGGAGAGTAAGTGCACCCAATGGATGGGTTATTGAGCAAATAAGATTGAGGCCTAGGTTTATGACCATTTGGTCATTTTTTTGATGTGGTGATAGAATTATTAATATGGAGTGAAGAGTGATCCAAAAGGTGGCTTTGTTTGCATTGAGTGTGTAGAGTTGAAGAAAGTTGATGTACCTTATATCTCCATCAGAATGGTAGGTAATCAATGTTATAGGATATTTTATATTCATAGGTGTTGTTATGGTTACTTAAAATCTAGGGGGTTATATCCTCCTTGTAAGGTGAAATTTATTAAAGGTTTATTTGTTGTGGTAGCTCAGTTAGATAGGTTTAGTAGCTCCTTATGGGATTGGAGTCTCACTAAAATAAGGTATGGTAGTTATTTGATCAATTGTTGCTAGTATAAATTAGTTCTTATTATTATAGGATAATATTCCAATTGTAGGTTATAGTGGGTTTTCTCCCCCAAGAGGGTTTCCCACATATGTCATATGTTTTGTGCTTGATCTTTCACTATCTCTCTTGTTTATTGCTATGAATGATGTGTATGTTTCATGAATTCTTATGGTAAATGATTAATATTTTTTAAAGGTTTGAAATTTAATTTAGATTATCTCAGCTCATTGATTCAGCCCCCCCTCTCAGTGATTATACCTCTAACAAAATTATTGTATTAAACTCAACACTTGACTATCAAAATGATGAATATTGATTAACTAAGGACTTGAGATTATTTGCTTTATTATGTGCATGTAAATGGTTTTTGTGACTATTTATTTCCATATCTGATATTCATATAAGGTTACATTGGATCTACATTTGATTATGTAAATGATGATTGGATCAGAGGATAGTTTGTGTAGCTTGTATGATCATCATCTCAAATTTTTATTCATCATTATAATCTTTTATTTTCTTTCTCTCCCCTTTTTATTTTGTTATTTTTAATAAATTTGTAGAAGCTAAGGTTTGAATGTAATCTATTATTTATGTATATCTTGATTTTAAGATTTATTTCCATTATGAAATTGCTCTATTGAGTGTTCAAATCAATGGAATGAACACACTAAAAATAAATTATAAACACATAGAACAAAACCATAAATATGTAAATTTGTAATTGTGAAAAACTCAAATAAATACTTGTTTATCTATTTTCAACACCTGCACAAAACCTAATCAAACAAAATGATAAACCAACATTGTATTTTACATTGTTCAATTAATAAAAACCCATTGAAATAAAATTTTATATTTGGAGTAGGATTTGAACAAAAAAAGGCCCCTTGAAATGGAATGGTCACAATGATCCATTGAGTTAAGATTAGTGCACCTAGACTAGGTAGATAAAACCTTGGGGAAATTCTTACTACTCTCCTTTAAAGAGAGGTAGAGCTTAGCAAAACATGCCTAGTGTTGGTCATATCCAAACACATGCCAATAAAGGTGTTGATATACCAAGGATCCTTGGATGATACTTATTTTGTACTCAATATGTTTTCAGATGTAAATGGACTAACATGATTTCCAAAGGAATGTATGATCTTATTAAAGTGGATTATCACCTAGTATGGGTACATATCCCATGATTTTTTGATTAATAATATTAAGGATTGTATTGTATTATTTTTTACATTATGTTAATAAAAATTTGAAGGAAATAATGTTAGGATGTTATATGTCATGACATCTAGAAAGAAAATGCATGCTATTATTATTTTCCTTTGACATAACTAGGTTATAAAAATCTTTATGTTTTTCCACTAATTTTTTCATAGATTAGCCATTCATTAATACATGGGAAAATTTAGAACACAAAAATCCCATCACTATGGTGAGGGTATATGAAGTTGTTCCTATAATTTAAATATTATTTTCAATGTTAGATAAACTAATGGTTGTGTGTGCCATGGCTGAGGTTCAATAATAATTTGATATAAATTTCCTACTTACTTAAATTGAAATTGGTATCTATACAATGGAATGAATGTGGTACTACTTATTGTATATATGATTCCTAGGGGCATATCTAACCTCAAACATATTGGCTAATATGTTAGTTTCTTTGTTAATTTGAGAAGGGTAGGCATTGTTTATCTTTCATGAATTGAGTATTATGATTTGATTTGTAGCATACCCATAATAGGATCTCAGGTGTTTCAAATAGTTGAGATGGTATATTAATCTTATGGAAAGAGTTATTATTATAACATGTGCTCAGACTTGGTGTAGATGCATTAACTTCTATCTAAAAAACTATAAATTTGAGAATTAATAAGACTATTATTGTTGTTTTAGAATAATATTAGTTTAATAAATTCAGATATCCTTACAGAAATGTAAGCTAAGATAAAAATATAAGTTGAGATAAGTGTTTGATTATGAAAAAATTAGTCCGTCGTGTTGGACTCTTATGTTGAACTAATAAGGTCCTACTTCTTAAAATTTGGATATTTTATGAGTTTTAAATGTTGGTTGGCACTAATAGGTGTATACATACTTTAATAAGGTAAAAAACTACTTATGTTTGAAATTAATAATTTATGGTAATGAATTATGATTTTTTTTGGAATGATAAATATTGTATGTTATTTATATGCTCATAAGGGGAAATATGAGGTCGCCTTCTCAATAATTGGATGAGAGGATGGGTGATTTCCATAAAATAGTTGACAATGATGGTGGTATTGGTTTACTTGGATCATTATGATCTCACAATATGATGGAGATCATGTTGAAAAACTTTATATTACATGTAATTTCCTTTCACAACTTCTCCAATTTCTAGTGTGGTTATTATGGGATGTTGCAGTAACCCATGTACATAAGTAAACAAGTATAGCTAGGGGTAATGTGGTACTTTTGGTGTATGTTGGAAAATTTCATGTTTTTTTAATATAAAAATATAAAAGTTATTTAAAATATGTTTCATTAATCTATGATTTTTATTAAAAAAATTAGTTGAACTCAATAGTTACACCATGTTGAAATATTTATGCAAGTCTGTTTAAATGGCCCTTTTTTTTATAGAAGTGGATGTAGTTGAAAATTTTCCCTATTTAAGATATTGTTGGTTTTAAAACTTGTTTCACAATTGAAATAACTTAGAAATACTTGTTTCATGAATAGTATTAAAATAAATTTAAATCATAAAAATTATTCTAAAGGACCAACTACCTATAACTATTTTTTGAGGCACTAAGGTGATGCCTCTTTAATTAGTTGAGAATAACATACCCCCTAAAATGCAAAATCTAAAATCATGCCTAGAATGGTTTGAATTGGTGGGTGCATTAATTCTAGATAAAATTCAATAATCATCATCAGGTGGTCACATGATTAGACCATAACTTGGTAAGAATAAAAAGTCTTGATTCAATGCTCAAACCATGGGACTAGTTAGTTTTGTTTTCTAAAGCTTATTTATTATAAGGTGTTAGTAGTAAATTATATATATCTTTTTGTTGATCGATTCAATGCATTGAATTTATGTTTCCTAACACCATCTTGGTATGATTTATTGGCTTTATAAATTATTATTTTTATATTTTAGTAGCTACCATTAAAATTTAGCCAATTATGCATGTTGTTATTGCATTGATTACTGTGCTAAATTTGATCTTATTATAATATTTACAAGGACTCAGGTCATCAATATTTGATTAAATTAAGTTTCATTAGCCCTATTATGATTTATATTTGTATTGGCATATTTTTTGGTTTTTACAATTATTATCATTGAGGCTTTGAATTAATCCTCAAAAAATGATTATCAAGTGAGTGTTTGTAAACTATCGTAGAAAGTTGTGAAGAGAACCTTAGAATAATGTTCATGATATTTAATTAGTTTGTGCATCAATAAGAGAAGTTATATTTTTATGTATTTTTATTCCTTACTTGATCTTGGGTTAATTATGGATTTTTATATATTTTATTAATTATTACAAAGTTAGATATCTGACTCAAGCTTGGTAAATATTGAAGGTTATTTGGACTACTTTATTATTTTTAGTGTAGACACCTAAATTTCACCATGTAGTGTCGAAATTCACTTTGACACCCTAACCCAACTCATTCCCTAATTCAAATTCAAATTAACATCATTTCCTTCCAAATTTTGAATAATTGATTAATTATTAATTAATTAATTATGTAAACCTTTTTCCTCTAAAATTAATTAATAGTCTAGATTGTCCACCTCAACTAGACATCCTCAATGTTTGTCTCAACTGTGTATTGAGTCATATAACCACTCTCATCAAATTCTTCAACCACCTTGTGAATCATCTTATAACATTTCAAATTCCTTAATGAATCAACCACTTAACTTGACTCATTGTTACTGACTCACTCAACCAACTCCTTTTTTTCTCAACCTAAATATTTGGTCATCATCTTCATGGATGAGGACTAACTCTCTATAATTGATTATATTATAATTCAACAAATAAAATAAGTGCTATAAAATATTCAAGTGAATACAATACATCAAAAGTATATTTACATACCAAACTACTACCCAATTACCCTTTACATTAGATAAAGGATTGAGAAACCACATTTAAATAGCAAGTCACTTTTAATCACAATGGAGGAGGCTCATTGTACTTCAGTTTTGTAAGTGTGTGTTATTATTTTCTTTCATTTGTTAGTCTATCTTGAGGTTAAATTTAGTTTAGAATAGGATCATTTGTGTTTTTCTCCTTAGCTTAGTTGCATTCTAGATTTCCTTTCATATATTTAGAGAATGTCAGGTGGCACCTTATATCATCTTCAAAATCATAGACATCATGGGTGTATTTAGGATAATAATTTAGTTATTCTTAATTATTTTGTTTATGCACATTCATTTAATCTTGGTCTTAGAAGTTTCTACTTATAGTTGTAGGTCTATTTTCTAACATTTTCTAGTCTCTTGTATGTATATCTACATAACAATGAAATTAGAGACATCATCAGTGAATTTGTTAGAGAAAATAGAGAAATCATTTTTTGGGCCTTTTTCATTCTTATTTTTTTAATTTATTGAATTTATAATAATTTATGTGTTTGATTCTATTGTTTAACCATATTATATTTAAATTCTAATTTTTATTTCTTTTTTTAGTCATTCTACATAAGAGCAAAATTGTAGCAGGTAATAATGAAATTGTAGCATGAAGTAGTGAAATCATAACATGCCATAGTGAAGTTTTAGAATGTAGTGGAGAGATCGTAGCATGTAATGGTGAAATTGTAGCACGCAATGGCTAATTCATTTTCCACTTGTATTGGTCATCTTCTAGAGGCCATAAATTTTGACTCAAGACTCTATTTGAGGTGTCATTTGTGGCAAAATGAAGGTATCAAAGAACAAAATGTAACCATGAAAAAAATAAACTTTTGAACTCTTAAATTAATTCACCAAAGTTCCTAACATTTTTTAAAAAAATTATCATCAGTAAAATCATCATTATCCTCAATAAAATCTTCATTATCATCAACAAAATCATTATATTTATTTTATTTCTATTTTTTGAGTTATTGATTGTTAACAATTTCAGTGTTTTATCTTATTGTGTAACAACAAAATCATTCTAGAGGCTTAATTTTCAATGTTTTTAATTTATTTTACTAACTTTTTTTGTAGGTTGCCTTGATTTCCAGCCACTCACAAAACTTATAACAGTTTATTTTTAGGATGCAAGTCAAAGACAAACCTATAAAAAAACTATACAAATAAAAATAAATAAAAATTAACATTTGTTTCTTTTTTCTAAGTTTTTATAACAATTTTTTTCAATTTCAGTTTTTCATTTTAAAATAGTAATTAGAAAACATTTTTAGTTTTAGAGTTAATTTAGTCTTTATTTCAAGCAATTTGTGTGTCTTGATTTTTTTTATGTATGCTCCTTTTTTATAGAGTTACATTGGTGATGATACTCAAAAAATTAGAAATGACATTTACAAGTTTTATTACCCAAGACCCACTTACGCATATACTTTTATCTTGGCATTAGATTGGTGACAATACCTAAGAATTAAAAGTAAGTGTTATTCTTTTTATTTTTATTTTCTTAGGGGCTATATCAATAGTCTATTTCATCACCACATGGTAGGCTAGCCTCGTGTACCAATAAGGTATATAAATTTAGTTAGAGATATCTTTTTTGATAAGTATTATTGTGTTTTAAATATGCCATGAAGTGGGGAGATTCCATGCTCTAATACCCAGGCCTTAGATATCATGACTCAAAGTTTAGGTTTTTTTAGATCAACACACTAAAATATTATGACTTGTTGGGAACATTGGGACTAGACCCATTTATGTGCATCCATCAAATAATATTCTTACATATTTTTGGGCCTCATCATATATAAAGGTATATAGAGGACTCCACTAGATAGCTTGTTTATACTTTAAGCTTATCAAAACTATTCTTACCATTTAATTCATAGAGCATTAATCAGTGTCAAGAAACTAATTTCCATGTACCCTTGAAACTAGGTTTAGTGGGCCATGGGAATGGCATGATCCTCTATGATTAGTGCATTGAAATATTATGTTGTAGCTAATGTAACAAAAAATCAAGTGACATGGAAATCCTATGAATTATTCAAGTCATTTTTCCTAGATTTTATCTTTTTTTGTGCAATGCATGTATATTTAGAGTAGAACTTATTTGTTTAATTCATTTTTCTATACCATGTGCTAATTTTCTTTGATTGAAAATAAAAATTTGAGTTTTAAAACAACGTTAGAATCATATAAAAAATCTTAAACTAAAATAAATAATTCAAATTCAAAAATTCAATAGCTTTTTATCAATCACTTTGCATTTAATAATTTTGGTCATTCACTTTCTTTGAGTCAATATATTTTATCTATTTTGAAATAATCATTTGTTAGTAATGTCTCCTATCATAAGGAACATGGTTATTTTGAGCAATACCTCAATCAATCCAATCACGAATCCAAATCTAAATAATCCTAGTCTTAACCTAGGGTTTAATCTAACCAATTTTAAATCAAATGCATATTTGAATCAACATTGAATAAATCATCCAAAAAATCAAAATCATAGTTTCAATTTCATTATAAACTCACTAATCAATCATATAATAAATACAAATCCAAGTTTGAATGTGCATTCAACCTCACTTATCAATCAATCAAATCCAAACTTGAAAATTCATTTAAGTTTACCAATCAACCAATATAATCCAAATGTCAATCAATCAAATCTCAACTTGAATATTCATTCAAGTTTACCAATCAACTAATCCAACCCAAATAGAAATCAATCACATTCAAACTTGAATACTCATTCAATTTTACCCATCAATCAACATCTAAATGTTATTTTAGGTATAACATCAAATCAATTTTTAGGATTATCCATTTAAAATTATTAAAATTATTTTACAAGTTACACTCCATCCACAAATATAAATTCACCAATCATAAATCAAAATTCATTCATTGATCCATCTATTTGAAACCTTAACATCAATATAAATTAAACATTTGGTTCACTTTCACCACCATTTTTGAATCTATACTCAAATCAAACCCCAATTCAATTAAATCCAAATCTATCCAAATAATCCTTTTAACTCATACACCCATAAAAATCAACAATTTGGTTTTATATCCAACCCATTCCCAAACTTGAACCAAACTACATCAAATCCACATTTGTTCACAAACCCAACAAATTAAAATCCAATTAACTTCACAAATACAAATTAATTATTTAACAAGAATCCATCAACTTTCACAAATCCATCAAATCCAAACTTTTTCACACATCCATCCAAATTTACAAATCCACCAAATCCTAATAATTTCAAAATCAACATAAATCCTTCAAATCTAGCCTTTAACACAAATCAATTCATTAGCACTCCACCACATAGTCCACATTCCCAAATCAGTAAATGCATCATAGAGAAAAAATGAGGTATTAGTATTATTTTCCTCTAGTTTTGATACCCAAATCATTCCACATCACCCTACCACTAGAAAACCTATTTTCCATAATCAACTAAGTATCCTATCCACTAGTTATATCCTTGACTAGGAATCTATTTATATCACCCAAACCTTATAATATCAGTTCATTGCTAGAGCCACACCATATCCATACACCTAACCACCCAAAAACATTATCATGTCTGATGGTTAGCCTAGTCAAGAAAACTAAAAATGCAAGTTCACTATTTTAGTAGAACCTTATAAGGTTGTATTTCACAATTTGGTCACTATAAACATGTTAATATTACCAAACACCAAAAAATTTAAGATAAATATCCCAAAACCTAAGTGGTATATACCTAATGAATATTAAGGTTATCATAAAATTAAAGGTCATTCTACCAAACATTGTGTGAGGATAAATTATTATATCCAAGATTTGATTGACAATGGGGAAATTAAGGTAGAGCCAAGTTTATCAATATATACAAATCATATATTGGGGGTATGTCTAAATGTATTTCCTGAACCTAATCAAACCACTCTACTTCCAAGTCAAGGCCTTAACCTTTCACCCATTTTTGACCAAACTCCATTTAACCCATCCATTTTTAATGAATCCATATTTGATCAACCTATATTTGAAAAACATGGCCTACCATCCATTTTCAATAAACCTATCTTTGTTTAAAAACCTATATTTGACCAAGATCTTATTATCATCCAAAAGCCTATCCTTTTCCAAGATCCTATCTTTTCCCAATATCCCATTTTTTACCAATAACCCCCTTTTGACCAAGATCTAATCTTGGACTCATTATCCAACCAAAATAACGTATCACCCATCAACCAAACACCTAACCCCGTATCACATGTTGAATCCACCATCACTCCACAATATACACCCCAATTGATAGAGGTACTTACAAATAATGAAATCCATGGGAAAGGCATTCTAGAACCTATCCATTTTAGATTAAATAATTGACCTCACAACATCAAACCCAAATCATTTGAAATTCAATGTAAATATGTTAGTGATAATTTTACAATTTTTAAGGAAACTTCATCCATAATCTAAATAGGATCTATTCATAGTATCTAAAAGAAGCATGCTACCACTACTCCTTTTATCAAAACCACTAATTCTTCCTCCCATATTCCAATTCCTTCTCCCATACCCATTGATTGTGACCAATTTTTTTATCTATTAACAACTTCCTTATATTAAAATAAAATAATCATTAAATTACTAACTAGCTTTCAACTAGAAGAGCATAGTTAAACATCTACATATTATAAGAAACAAGTGTTTCTCAATAAAAATTAATCTTACAATCCACATTTGAAATCATTTTCATATAGTGAAAACCTATTTGAGGAAGTATCAAACAATCAAAATCAAAATTTTAATCCCAATCTAAATTAAAATAAAAAATACACATCCCTTAGTGAAAACCTATTTGAGGCACTATTAGACAATCAAAATCTACATCACAATAAAAATAATCAAGAATAATCCCCTAGTGAAAACTTTTCTAAGGCACCAATGGATGATCAAATTAATATATATCCAACATTAGTACAATTTCAAGATAAATTTCCATCACACATTGAAGACACCATTATTTTAAGATTGAGTCCCCAAACCATCCCACATGTGGTTATTCCTAGTATTGTTTAATGTGAGATCATTGGTCCTAATCACCTTTCACATAATTAAACCTATAATTATCCCTAAAAGTGTTCCATCCCTCCAAAATTTTCATGCACTCAACACACATCCTTCATCTAACATACCTTTCACTTCACCCTATTTGAAAACGCCCTTCATCATAGGGGCTATGACAATATCCTTTTAAATTAGGAATAAGCTATCATATACATCAATAAATTTACTAAATACATCTCTATATTGAATACTTGAAATATCAATAGGGTTTAACATCATTCATTTTGAATACTTTTATAATTGACATGCCAAAAATTAAAAATAAATACAAAACATCAAAAAAGTAAAAAAAATAAGAAAGAATGAAATAAAAGAGAAAAAATCATCCAAAGGTGAAAACCATATATATGGCACCTTGGGAAAGTACTATGATGAAAACTAGTTTCTAAAATCATGTGTAAAATGATCAATTGTCTACAAGTACCTTACACATGGGGCAACTCCATTCCATTTCAATCCTATGAATTTTAAATCAACCCTCCATACTTATCCATCATATGCCTATCCAAATCCATCCTACACTCATCATTAACCATAATAAACCATTCTTAAATACCCTTACCTATCTAAACCCATTGCAACCCATCTTTCTCAATCCAATCTTTGCCATCACAGAACCATCCTTCTTCCCATTTTAAACTTTATAAGGAAGTGGAAAAGTTTTGAGACATGTTCTTAGAAACATCTTTGTGTATATTTATAATTTTATTTTGGTATATAAACCCCTGTTTCTTACATCATGTGTTCCTTGAAATTATCATCTTAATCCCCATCCATTATTATTCATCCATACTCCATCCATAACATATCCATTCCATCCATTACTTCTCCCTTCCATGGTGCTATAAAGGGTGTTCCCTTTGCTAGTGTCACTTTTACATAAATTCACAAAATCCAAAAACATTAAAAAAATCCAAAAAATCCAAAATCAATAAAAAAAACCCTTTTCCTTAGTTATGTACCCTAGTCATCCCTTTTATAGATTACACATCGAATGTTTCAACATTGTGAAAAATATCATATGAAAAAGGGTTATACTCTAACCAAGGACATCCAAAAATCCATTTGATTACACATTTGTATATTCCTTTGCATTTTAAAAGTCTCTTATTTTTCTTGTTTGTAAATTCATTTACTTTCTTGTATATACATATTGTGTTATTACTTACTTATCCAATGTTTGTTTGTTTGCTTCCTTGTTTGTTTTCCTTGCATGGTTTTTATTGTTACAGATGTTTATTTTTATGTTGTATTCATTGTTGTTTTTAAGTCTAGATCACAATGCAAATTACAAATGGTGCTATTATCGTATTTCATATCATGATGTAATAAGTCTAACACTAGTGACTCTATCAGTTTTTATGTGTATAACATAATAGATTTCATAGTTTTTATATACCATTGATACATATTGTCATATGCTATATCAAATAAAAGTTGATAAAATCTTATTAGTTATTAATTTTGTATTTTTTTAAACACCAAAGTAAAATTCATAAACATAAGAATTTATCAAACCGTATCACATTCTCAAATAGAGCATCTATGTGTTATCTCAGAGAAATCCATTGTGGTATAATCTTAGGAGGACCTATGAAATGATAAGAAGATTGATCCATAAAATTTTCTAAGGCTATAGTCAAACTTGTCTCTTCCATGAAAATTTTAAATATACACTATGTTAATCATTAATTGTTCATTATCAATATCAAATACACTCATTAACATTCATAATCACATCAAAAAGCAATTCATTTTATCAAAAAACATTTTTCTTATCCACCATAACATTTCTAATCAATTTTCCACTTTTTTAATGAACTATCCTAAATGAAAATTCAATGTGTGTTCATGTTTTAATTCTCCATTTTGATACCTTTATATTTTAAAAAATGATATCTCAAATGATGTTTGAATTCAAAATTTATTCCCCCCTAAATATGGTCAGTTCAAGTGTAAAACAAATTCACCACTACCTTAAAAGAATTCACCACTAACTTTAAATAATTAGCCATTATGTTGAACAAATTTTCCATTTGCTAATGAATTCTCTATTTTTTAGAAAAATTTTCATTCTATTTAATGAATTTTCTATTTACTAAGAAAATTTACACTCTCTTAAACAAATTCACCATAATCAATGCCAAATTCACCATTCTGAGAACTACAAATTCACTTTTCCTCTTTTCTCTATTTTTATAAGTATTTAACTAAACAAAACCAAATTATTTTCCCATTACATCCTATACTCACCTCACTCTTTCATCCATCCATATCTCATCCATTTTATCTAGTCATGTGATCCATCATCATTAATCCATGTGGTTGCTTAACTTCCTTATTTAGACTTACACATCAATCATCCAAAATAATTTTCTTAATCTTTCCATTTAATCTACCACATCTATTAATTTGGACCAAAAACATCAAAATATCCATCCTTCCTCAGCCAATCCATTAGTTAATTAGTCGACCAATCTAAATTTTTAGCTTTTTCAATGGGATATATCATTCCCTCATCCACTCATATGAACCCTGATTCATGGGGCACCTCAAATCCTATAGCTTATCTTAGTATATATTGAAAACCAATCCTCCTCCTTGAATATATAATTTATTGGGGAAAATCAATCCATGATCACATCCAATCATAATGTTAAATAATTATTTTAAGTGGGTGAATAACATACATGGTTCAATCTTACATTACATCATCATTTTACATCTCTTCCCACCTTGGGATCACTACATTGGATTGAGATCTATTCATAAAATGTAGGAAATGATTAAATACACAAGGTCTCTATGGTTATTTTATCCACCATCATCCATTCAAGTGATTTAATCCATATTTTATGCTATCATTTAATCAAAGTGATAAAAAACTTTATCAATGATTGCAATTATCAATCTTGTAAAATTTATCACACATGAGATAATTTGTATTTTTTGTTTTACGAACTATGGCTTACCATCATTTGGATATATCATTCCAATATTTTCTCATGTGACATTTGATTCTAAGTACCATCCAAATATCCATCTGATGAATGATAAATATTTTTTTCCCATCTCACTCTTTAACAATTATCCACTAGGGACAAATAATTTTACACATGTTTAAATCTTACAAGTCATGTATTGGATTTAGTACTTTGATTTATTATTGGTACTACCTATATACACTTTATAATCTTACTTTAATAGTTTGGAGTGTTCCTTCACGTTCCCACATCAACACTCAAGGGGGAATCATCATGATCATTTTCATTTTTTGGGGAAATTTTTTTCTCCACAATCATCAATGCTCTATTTTACTTTCTTCAAAATGGTATTACTTCATAACACCCTTTCAAAAAGAGGGGAAAATGTAGACTCCTAAATTTCACCATTTAGTGTCAAAATTTATTTTCACACATTATCCTAAATCATTTCCTAATTTTAATTCAAATTAATATTATTTCCCTCCAGCATTGGTATAATTGATTAATTCTTAATTAATTAATTAATTATGCACACCTTTTTACTCAAAAATTAATTAATAATCTAGATTTTCCACCTCATCTATAAATCTTCCACATTTGTCTCAACTGTGTGTTATAAACACTCTCTTCAACTTCCTTAACCACTTTGTGAGTCACTCTAGAACATTTCAACCTCATTCTTAACCCATGGAATTGGTCATCATCCTCATGGATGAGGACTAAATATCCATCATTGATTAATATTATAATTTAAAAAAAAATTAAATAATCCTCCACCATCTAATCAACCTCACATAAGCCTATAAATTGACATGCAAGCCATCACTTTCATCATCCACATTTATGCTAATGAAGTGTTGTTGAATTTTTAAGTGAATCCACCCCCTAAAAATTATATTTTCATACCAAAATTTTTCCCAATTTTCCTTTGCATTGGAGAAAATATTCAACAACCACATTCAAAGAG